>CM060691.1:183349569-184582972 GCA_030686995.1 Artemisia argyi | reverse complement strand
CCTGACACCTGACATGTTCTAGAAGACCCAATCATTGGGTAAATTATACTTAATTGGGGGTAATTTTGTTGGGTGGTGATTTAGGGTTCATCGTACAGTAAATGTTTTTTGGGTTAAGCGTATTTTGGGGGGCGGGTAAATAAAGGGAATTGGGATTTTATTTATTTATTCGTTGACTGGGTGGGTATGGTATTGACCGGGTTATGGGTAACAAGTGTGGGCTGGGTAAATGTGGGATTGGGCTTGTAGTATTTTAGGAAGTGGTGGGCTTGCAAGGTTTATGGGTCCGGTTGTGTAGTTTGTTTTAGGAGTAGTAGTATTATTACAACAAGGTCTAAAGTTGTACAATCCGTAAATTAGAGGGACCAAAACTGATTTTTCTTCAAAATATTTTCCAAGGGCATTAGTTGATATTTCTGATTTGTTGGAGGACTATGTTTGACTTTTTCTTGAAATATTCTTTGAGGATCATATTTGCCAATCTTTAAAACTTAGGGACTAAAACTGCCAATCTCTCAAAACTTTGTTCAGGGGCTAAACTTGTAACTCTGATGAATCACTGAGGTTGAATTTTGACTTTTTGAGCTTGGACTTTGACCAGTTGACTTCCCCGGCTCCGGCTTTTGACACTTTCCATTCTCGTGCTCGTTTTTGTCGGTTTTGCTGTGTTTTCGTTCATTTTTCTCATATCCGTACCTGCACATACACAAATACAAAAACATGCATTCTCTTGGCATTTTTGGTTAGTATTCGGTATTTTTGGTCTGAAATAAAGCCTAAAAAGGATGAGTGATTAAGCACTCATCAAAATCCCCCAGACTAAGGTATTGCCGTGCCCTCACGCAATGTCATCACCTCACGCTTAAAAGATAAATAATTTTCAAAACCTCTCTTTATTGACGTTGTAAAGTAGCAATGATGTTCAAGAGAGATAGTAAAATCATTTATTCTCAAAAACGCTCCGTTTCCCGATTTTCATGAATAACAACTACAACTACTATTTTTGTATATTTTTTTTTTCATTTTTATATATGTGACGGTTTGCTTTGACTTTCATTATCAATTCTTATCTGTTGATAACTTTCAGGGTCAACGAGTAGAAACACTTCTCACAGAGAAGAGACCATACGGATAAAAATCGTCATCCTTGATTTTTCACAAGCTCCCAAACTAAGCGTAAAATCGAAATCATTGTTTACCAGAAGTTAGATGCTAACACTGCCCACAAAAGTTACTTGTGTATTACCTCTTGTCCCCAGATCCTTAGTTGTATCTAAAGATTTTAATTTGTGAGAAATGAATTGCTTCATATTTTCTCGTTTCGATATTTGTTAGTCCGATAAGAGCACAAAATTTGAACGCTAAGTAGTTTCCAAACTTTCCCTCGAAAACCCCTGCATACAGAAATCGGGTCCACATGAAGGTCTCTAATTTAACACGATTTGTGGAGGTCCCCTTTTTATTTACGACCGAGACATACCATGTTTGATACCCGAAACGGAAGCTTTTTATTAGGGAAACCCCCGGAGTCGAAGTTTGGCATTTTTGCATAATCATAAGCACTTTAATAATACTTTTGTCCTTAGTCCTTTATTCTTTTACAGTCAACGGTTTATGAGCCGCTAAGATGTAAGAGCTTTATTATGACTTTGGATTTCTATCCGCTGCTTTTTTGTAGCTTTGGATTCCTCTGCCTTTTTATTTGGCTTTGGACTATTATTATTGATATTCATAACTATATGCCAAACCCCGAGTCCTACGGCCTTTACTAAGATCACAACATCGGCTGCGAACCGGCAAGATGCAATAGTCTATTTCACCGTAACACTGGCAGTACCTCAATGTGTACCAAACCCCCATATGCAGAGATTTTGTTGGGAACGAGAAAAAACTAAGTATTGCCCAAACCGTATACCCTTAATTAATCCTAGACATCTATTTTTATATATTGGTGTGCAAGCTGGTGGGAACAAGGAGGCCACAAGTACCTCTCGTGGGTTTTTTAAATCCCAATAATGCGATCCGTGTATAGCACGAAACTTCTAAATAAACTCTATCATTCCTCGATCTCCGCAAATTTAAAATCCCAAATAATGAGATCCGCGGATGCTTAGCTATAATCTTTTGATTATTTTGGTTAAGGGAAACAAGCTAGGGCTCAACACGCCCGGTCAAGTCGGAACATTTATTTCTACTCTCGCCGGTAGGAAAGTCAAAACAAGGTGTCAAAACTTATTATTCATATCATATATATTTTTTTCATTTTTTTTTTTTTTTTTTTTTTTTTTTGCATAATAAAGCGGTGACAAAAATTAAAATTTTTGGTGGAAAACGGAGTTGCGTAAGTTAACAGCTCAGACGATGGTACAGGTCAAATCGAATCGAAGATTCACCCCCCCAGACTAAAGTGAAACATTGTCCTCAATGTTTTAAGGGACGGGTAATCCTACGTAAAATCTAAGGCCATTTATTAAGTATGCCAAGAGATAAACGTTAGTCGATAAGATTTGGATATGGTGAATTTCCGAAAGAGCAGCGAAGAATGAGACTCGAGTGGAGAGAACGACAAACCACGAGCACGAGAGTCCTCAAACTTCGGGGAAATTCCTGAACATTCAAAAACAACAACCACGAAAACACGAGTTTGGAAAGGGTCGCCCCCCTCACGTCACGTTATTAAAGAAAATAGAAAAATAAAGAAAATGAAAAGGATAAGCATGGGGTGCCTCCCACGAAGCGCTTGTTTTTGTTCACCGAGTCACATGAGCTTGACTCGATCCCCGAATTTAATCGTCCTTGGGGAAAGTCTGGAGATCCGGGACAACCATGGGTGGTATGTCCCCTCCAAAGTAATGTTTAACACGATGACCATTCACCTTAAAATTGGGACCATTAGGTTGAGCAAGTTCAACGGTCCCATAGGGAAATACTTGGGTAATGGTGAATGGTCCAGACCAACGGGTTTTTAACTTGCCCGAGAAAATCTTTAATCGAGAATTGAAAAGAAGGACTCGGTCACCAACATTGAAGACGCGATCTTTAATTTTAGCATCGTGAATCCTCTTTGTCTTCTCTTTGTAGATCAAAGAATTCTCATAGGCCTGATCACGAAGCTCGACTAATTCATTCAATTGAACTTTTCGGTGATCACCCGCGGTTTGAAGGTCAAAATTAGCATGTTTCAAGGCCCAGTAGGCCTTGTGCTCAAGTTCAAAGGGCAAATGGCAGGTCTTCCCGTAAACCAGCTTATAAGGGGTGCACCCAATGGGTGTTTTGTAGGCTGTACGGAAGGCCCAAAGTGCATCATCTAACTTATCGGCCCATGAAGCACGATGTTCACCTACGGTCCTTTCTAAAATACGTTTCAAGCCACGATTGGAAACCTCAACCTGACCACTCGTCTGTGGATGATATGCCGTAGAAAGACGATGTGTGACACCATATTTGAGCATAACTTTAGCAAATTGGTCGTTACAGAAATGGGTCCCACGATCGCTTATGATAGCACGAGGTGCACCAAATCGGGCGAAGAGACCTTTAAGAAATTTCACAACAACTCGGGCGTCATTGGTGGGTAGCGCCTTCGCTTCGACCCATTTAGACAAATAATCGACGGCCACGAGTATATATTTGTTACCACGAGAAGACGGGAATGGACCCATGAAATCGATACCCCAGACGTCAAAAATTTCACAGACTTGGATAGCATTTTGAGGCATCTCGTCCTTCTGAGTAATTTTTCCTTGACGCTGGCAAGAATCACATGATTTAACCAACTCATGAGCATCCCGGTAAATCGTCGGCCAGTAGAAGCCGGAATCAAAAACTTTCTTAGCGGTGAAGTTGGCACCATGATGTCCCCCCGTGGGTCCATTGTGGCATGCCATAAGAATTTCAGCGGCTTCCTTGCCGTGAATGCACCGCCGGATCACTTGATCCGCACATATCTTAAACAAATAGGGATCGTCCCAGAAATAATGCTTAACATCTTTGAAGAATTTTTTCTTCTGCTGGAACGACATCCCTTTCCGGATAAAATTCCCCGCATGGTAATTCGCAAAGTCGGTGAACCATGGGGTACTAGAATCACTATGTGATAAACTCCCCAGTGTCTCGAGAGGAAATGCTTCGTTAATCTCCTTTTTCTCGAAAACACTTTGGTGGGGATTCTCTAAACGCGATAAGTGATCAGCAGCAAGGTTCTCGGCTCCCTTTTTATCTCGAATTTCAACTTTGAATTCTTGAAGGAGGAGAACCCACCGCATTAAGCGTGGCTTAGCGTCTTGCTTTGCCATAAGGTACTTAAGAGCCGAATGATCCGTGTACACTATGCATTTCTTCAAAAGCAAATAAGATCGAAACTTTTCAAAAGCGTAAATGACGGCTAACATTTCTTTCTCAGTAGTCGTATAATGGTATTGAGCGTCGGTCATTGTTTTACTGGCATAGTGTATCGGCTGAAAATGCTTAGACTTGCGTTGCCCCAGGACTGCACCAATGGCATAATCGCTAGCATCGCACATTAGCTCGAAGGGCAAGTCCCAGTCGGGGGCAATTAAGACGGGAGCCTCCGTTAACTTCTTTTTAAGGACATTAAATGCTTCGATGCATTCATTTGAGAAGATAAACGGAGCATCTTTTTCAAGCAAGTGTGTCAGAGGCCGGGCTATCTTAGAAAAGTCTTGAATGAAACGTCGGTAAAAGCCGGCATGACCTAAAAAACTTCTAATTCCTTTAACGGTCGTGGGATGAGGTAATTTTGCAATCACGTCGACTTTAGCTCTATCGACCTCAATCCCAGATTTCGAAATCTTGTGGCCGAGGACAATGCCCTCTTTGACCATGAAATGGCATTTCTCCCAATTTAGAACCAAGTTGGTGTCTTCACACCGTTTCAGCATATTTTCTAAATGGGAGAGACACGAAGTGAAAGAATCTCCATAGACCGAGAAATCATCCATGAAAACTTCCATGGTTTTCTCGATCGTATCCGAGAATATCAACATCATACACCTTTGGAACGTGCCTGGAGCATTGCATAAGCCAAAAGGCATACGACGATAGGCAAACGTACCATAAGGGCAAGTAAAGGTAGTCTTTTCTTGGTCCGGAGGGTCAATTGGTATTTGAAAATAGCCGGAAAATCCATCAAGAAAACAATAGAACTCATTTCCCGCTAGGCGTTCTAGCATTTGATCCATAAATGGAAGTGGGAAATGGTCCTTACGAGTCGCATCATTCAATTTACGATAATCAATACAAACTCTCCATCCGGTAACAAGACGTGTCGGAATCAATTCATTATCTTCATTTGTAACGACGGTCATTCCACCTTTCTTCGGTACGCAGTGGACTGGGCTAACCCAAGAGCTATCCGAGATTGGATAAATCATTTCGGCATCGAGGAGTTTGATAACTTCCTTTTTGATAACCTCATGAATTTCCGGGTTAACCCGTCGTTGTTGCTGAACGGACGGTTTGAAATTATCTTCAAGTAAGATCTTATGCGTGCAAAAACGAGGGTCGATACCCTTAATATCAGAAATTTGCCAAGCGATGGCACTCTTATGCTTCCTGAGCACATCTAAGAGATGTTTCTTCTCCTCATCTTTAAGTTCCTTTGAAATAATAACGGGAAGTTTGTCGGTTCCTTCCAAAAATGCGTATTCGAGATGAGGAGGTAAATCCTTGAGCTCGGGCTCCGGAGGATTCTCAGTAGACGGCTTAACTTCTTTAATGTCGGCCATTTTAAGGTCAAGCGGAGGGAGGGACGGGTTGGGATCTTCATTTAACAATTTCTCAATCAAAAGTACATCCCCCTCCGGGTCACAATCAGAATGATCAATTTCCGGTGAAATCGAATCATTAGCAAGAAAGGCCTCGATCTCTTCCAAAATGAAATCACTTCCCTCAAACGGAGTAAGGGAAGGGGAAGGATCGGAAATTATCGGTTCAGAAGAATGAGTGGGATTGCCACTCGAAGCATGTTCGATAAAACCAAGTAACTCTTGAGCGTACTCCTCCGTAACTTCGTCGATAACGTCGATTCGGTTAACGGAATATTTGTCAAACTCAGAGGAGTACCTCGCGGTTTGATCCAAATTAAAAGTTACGGCTTCGGTACCAACGCGTAAGGTAATTTCTTCATCGAAAACATCAATCAAAGCACGGCCAGTCCTTAGGAAACCTCTTCCGAGAATGAGAGGTACCCGTGGATCAGCATCAAAATCAACAACGACAAAATCGGCAGGGAAATGGAATTTTCCCACATTAACAAAGACATCCTCGGCTATTCCCATCGGGCGGGAAGTAGATCGGTCGGCAAGCTCGAGGGTCATACAAGTCGGAGTCAAATTGGGCAAAGACAACTTCTTCCAAATAGATAATGGCATTAGGTTAATGCTAGCGCCGAGATCGGCCAAGGCGAAGCATTGAACCATCCCAGGAAAATTACATGGAATGAGAAATCGACCGGGGTCTTCAAGCTTTTCGGGGAGCTTTTTGAGGATAACCGCCGAACAATTCTCATTCATCTGGGTTCGAGATTTTTCAAACAATTTTTCTTTGTTATTCAAAAGACCTTTTAGCATAGAAGCAAATTTAGGCATTAAAAGTATAGCATCAGCGAGAGTTATGTCAAAATGTAGCTCTTGAAAAACTTGGTAAAACTTTTCCATTTGAATTTTATCTCTCTCACGGTGCGTTTGTTCGTTTAAGCGTGACGGATAAGGCAAATTAACTTTCACGGGACTTTCAGTTTCATTAACAACTTTATCTTTTCCTTTAGACGTTGGGACCACCGGAGGTTGGATGTTCTCGGTCCTTCCATTATTACTAGGAATTTCCGTATCCGTTGTCGCCTCGGTTTCACGGACGACTACCTTGGGAGACGAAGAAGAAGAAGGGGTAGTCGGAGCCGTTGGTCCATCGATAACAATACCACTCCTAGTCGTGATCGCCTTAGCATCGCCCCTCGGGTTAGCGATCGTGTTGCTTGGAAGAGTACCCGAGCCCGAGGGTCGATCATTTAAAGACTTCTTCAATTCGGCCATTTGATTGATTAACATTTTATTCATTTCCTCTTGACTTTTCATAAACTGCTTAAGTAATTCATCCGAAGAAGACTGATTCACAACTGGATTTTGAAAATTTTGACCACGATTGTTGTTATTGAAACCTTGATTCTGAAAATTCTGATTTCCATGATTATAATTCCCATGATTCACATTTTGAAAATTTCCATGAAAATTCCCTTGATTCGGGCCTTGATTGTAATTTCCCCGATTTTGATTTTGAAAACCATTGTTTTGATTCTGAAAACCATTGTTCATCCGATTTTGATTAGCATTGTGATTGAATTGATGATTTCGGTTTTGCACATTTTGATTAACTTGATTGACTTGATTAACTAGAGACGGTTGATTAAAACCGGGTGGTCCAACATAATGGTTCGAACGGTAGCTAAGAAGATTTCGGTCACCCTGTGGTTGGTATCCGTTACCGCCCATATTGTAGGTTCCCGACGTAGCATACACATTCTCGTGAGTGTAGCCACCGGTGGCTGGGCACTCAAAATACGAATGAGGACCACCACAAGTCTCACAAACATTGTTGATCACGTTAACTTGATGGTTTTTGACTTGATTTTGATTCTGAGACGTTTGGTGCATTCGTAAAACAGCAGTCGACAAATCATCGAGTTTCTTAGTAATTGCGGCTATTTCAGAATTAGACGTAGAAGAATTGTGAGCAACGGTTGTTCTTGACTCATTCCTCTCGGCAGAGGAATCCCAGTAATTGTAATGAGCAGTCATGTTCTCAATAAGTTCGTAGCAATCTTCAGGACGTCGTTTCATAAAAGTTCCACCTGCAGCTGCATTGATTGTGTCCCGATGTCGCAAAGTCAAACCATTATAAAACGTATCAATTATCGTAACAAGAAGCATGTTATGGTTTGGACACCGATCAATAGCAAGCTTATAACGTTCCCAAGCTTCGAATAAAGATTCGTCGGGAAGCTGACGGAAATTGCTAATATCGTTTCGAAGTTTCGTCACCATCGATGGTGAAAAATATTTCGCCAAGAACTTCGATACCATCTCTTCGAAGGTATGAATCGAGTTCTTGGGAAGACGATCAAACCACGCGGTGGCATGATGTGTAAGAGAATAGGGGAAGAGAGAAAGACGAAGGGCGTCATCGGAGACCCCATGTTGTTTCATACTTTGGGTGACGGTTAAAAATTTGTCGAGATGCTTGTTAGCATCGTCACCCGGTAATCCGTGAAACTGGCACGAATTCTGGACTTGTTGAATCATATGGTGCTTAAGTCCAAAATCCGTAGCCTCAATATTGAGAAGGGCAATCGGACCGCCTCTACCGTGCATTGTCGGTTGACACAGCTCCTCCATCGTTCGGAGATCGGGAGCTGGTGCATTTTGAACAACACCCACCGGAGGGTGTTGATTGTTGTGGTTGTTTTGTTCCATTTCCGTGATGTTAGGGAAACGAACTTTGTGTGTGTGACGTATCAAACTCTCGGGGTTCGATAATGGAGAAATAAGACGTTTAGAAGATGACCGGGTGTTCATACACCACAAAAACTCAAATTTTGAAAAATAAAAGGAAAATCAAATTTGAAAAGGAAAATCTTTTTGTATTTTTGTTTTTATAAAGCAAAATTCAAAAACTTAAACTTTTGTTTTTTTTCTCTTTTTCTAACGTTACGTTAATCGTAAATCGTTTCCTTTAAACCTACTCGCGACGGAACGGGAGAGAAGAATGGATCTCTCTTCAGCTTGCAATTTAATGTCAAAGCTATCCGTATTTTCCGCTTATTCGGTCGTAGAATCAAAGTAATCCGATTAGCAATTAATTTCACGCGTAATTATATTGGGAGACTTTTTTGGTTTACAACGCCCTTTCTTTCGATCGGAATGAGGCTGTAACTTTATTATTTTTTTGGTATTTTTGAAAACACTTTAGGAAAAGTGTTTTTGATTTTTCAATTTTTTTTTTTTTTTTTTGGTTTTTATAGAAAATATATACAAGGAAGGTTTTCAAAACACAATTTCGAAAAACGAAAACGAAAAATTCACTTCAACCTTCCCCGGCAGCGGCGCCAAAAATTGATTGATTTGAAAATCAATATCAATATTATAGATATAAGCTCAAGAAATCCGCAAAGAAATACGGATAATCCGAGGTCGTAGTCCGTGTGAAGGATGAATGGAATTTCGAATTCCCGATTCGTGAAACGTGTCGTGAAAGTGGTAAAAAAGTGATTAATATGAGATTACACTAATGAAGCACAAATAATCAATTAAGCACGTAATTCAACTAAACAAACCAAAAACGTAACGTAGAATCGAAAACGTAAGCCTAAACGTAAAATAAACGTCAACGCGCGAAATAAAACGCGACTTTTAAGCTACACGACTCCTACGGACTTGGAAATAATTTTCAAAAATCAAAAATGATAAAAGAAAATTTTGAGAAAAAGAAAAATATTTTTTTGACTTTTTATTTATTTATTATGAATTAAAAACTATTTTTACTAATTAAAAATTAAAAGAAAATGAAAATAAAGTGAGAAAAATAAAAATTAAATTTTGAAAATTATAAAATAACTAAAAAGAAATTTTAAAACTACAAACTAATTTTTTTTGGCTTTTTATGTAATTTCTAGGAATTAAAAAGTATTAAATCTAATTAAAAATTCAAAAGGAATTCAAAATAAATGGGAAAAATGCAAAATAAATTTCTAAAAATCTAAAATAACTAAAAATAATTTTCTAATATTTTTTTGGATTTTTCTGGACTTTTTCTGATTTTTTTGGAATTTTTGGTAATTAAAAAGTAATTAAAATTGATTAAAATTGAAAATTAAATAAGAAAAATAGCAAATGAACTTGGAAAAATCTGAAAATTTCAGGGAAATTCTAAAATAATGTTTAGAAACTAGGAAAAATATAAAAAGTTGAAAATAAGCATTGTAGGTACTGATTGCTTTGAAAACAGCTTAAAACAAAGAGCTTATTGATAAGCAGTTTGACCAAGGGTTGACCCAACTTTGACCAAGTGATCTTATGACTAAATAAAGCTCAATGGAACAGAAGGAAGGCCAAATTGAACACAGATACACAGATGGGAATACAAACAGCTTGTAATAAGCTATGATGAATAAGCAATTAGCGCAACAGATAAGCAATAAGTAAAAACTCAACTGAGAACAACAATTTGAGGCCAAATGAACTTATTCTAACACCAATTCTCAGATTATGACAACCAACACACACTTGCAGTCCTCAAATAAGAAACAGAAACAAAGCTCAAATCTCCTAGTTGCAGCTTAATTTTAAGCAGCTAATTAAGCTATATGACCCAATTAAAAAGCAGATTCTTAAAGCTGACCTAGTAATCTACTCAAAAACCTCAAAAGCCTTAACAATAAATACCAACTTAACCCCTAAAATGACCTGAGAAAAGATGGTGATGAACCTGTAGGCCTGCAGCTGTTTGACTTTTTAAATGCTCAAGTATGTTGACCAAGTTCACTTTCTACTAATCAAATATGATCCTACATGTAATATAAAGTTGTTATGACACTGAATTAACCTAGATGCACCCTAATTTGACTAAGCTCAATGATCACAGGTTTACAGAATCTTAAACTAAACACAGATTTGGGTGATGAAGTTAATTCTGACTTTTGTTATGTAACCTCTTGTTTATATGCTATTTCAACTGATGAATGCCTATTAGGAACTAGTATTGCAAAAAAAATTCAAAGTGAAACAACCTAAACACCACTAACTAGACTGATCCAAACACTCTATGTTATGACTGCTAGGATTTTCAGGTGAGTTACACTATCTTAAACTTTGCAAATCCTACAAACTCAATGGGATATCAGAAAATATATGCCAATCTACACCTACTTATGACTGAGATCAGTATTAAAATTGTTAAATGACCAAAAACAATCGCAAAAACAGATCCAATAGACAGATGATGAAACAAATGCACACCAATCCAAACCACCTTACACTGTTTCACATACGCGTGAATGAACCTGAGTGTAACAATCCTACTGTACCTAGTAACACAGCTTATGAAGCAAAAATCTATCAGCAACTCAGAACTTAGATGCACTAAACTCATATACTAGATCACACAATTCCACAATCACAAGCCGCAATGAAATAGTAGCCAAACCAATCAACTCAGATAATGAATTAAAATTCTAAATGAAGCACAGGAATCAACTAGAAACTCAAACAGAATCACAGATCTAATATGATGATCATAAAACAGACTGCACAATAAGTAACTAAAACAGAAATTAAATGACAACTAAGACTAATATACTAAGCAACTAAAAACAGAAACAAGCAAATAATACAATACTAATTATTGGATATGCAATATTGAACTATGAAAATCTAAAGTGAAAACTTACAAACACCTCTCGGCGTAAAAGAGAGGGTCTCCCTCACAGCCTATCTTTAGATAGGCTAACCGCTCCTTGTTAGCTATCTCTAACTCCAAATAAGCTAAGGCTTATCACCAATAAGCTCTCACAGTTTGACCTCTTTGACTTATTTTGTATTTTTGAGAATTTTGATGAAACAGTAAGCTAAATGGCTATTATAAGCTTATAACAACATAAACAAATTATTTGAAGCTTAATTCAGATGTATAAAAACTAATTTGAAATTAATTTTTTTTTTTTTTTTTTTTTTTTTTTTTTTTTTTTTTTTTTTAACAGGAATAAATTTCAATGCTCAAACAAACTAACTATAATAGGAGCAATAAAATCAAAATGAAATAAGAGACAATTAACTGAAAATAAATTTTATTAAAATTAAAAGCTGAGTACAATAAGCTGGAAAGAAATAATAGAAAAATACAATGCTTAATTCAAAAACCTCCACTACTAATACTGATGAGAGGGGGGTTTATATAGGCTGAGATGAGGAGAGCTTGGGTGTTGCCAGGTCACCTATCCGCGTCACTTGTGTTTCTTTGAGTCCATATCAGCCATTAGATGCGTGTCCAGATACTTCCAATCACTTGTGACCCTTGGATTGATTGATGATTAAATTGTGAATCCTTCGTGTCTTTCCTGATTGGACCACGTGTCCTGACATTCCCCTGACACCTGACATGTTCTAGAAGACCCAATCATTGGGTAAATTATACTTAATTGGGGGTAATTTTGTTGGGTGGTGATTTAGGGTTCATCGTACAGTAAATGTTTTCTGGGTTAAGCGTATTTTGGGGGGCGGGTAAATAAAGGGAATTGGGATTTTATTTATTTACTCGTTGACTGGGTGGGTATGGTATTGACCGGGTTATGGGTAACAAGTGTGGGCTGGGTAAATGTGGGATTGGGCTTGTAGTATTTTAGGAAGTGGTGGGCTTGCAAGGTTTATGGGTCCGGTTGTGTAGTTTGTTTTAGGAGTAGTAGTATTATTACAACAAGGTCTAAAGTTGTACAATCCGTAAATTAGAGGGACCAAAACTGATTTTTCTTCAAAATATTTTCCAAGGGCATTAGTTGATATTTCTGATTTGTTGGAGGACTATGTTTGACTTTTTCTTGAAATATTCTTTGAGGATCATATTTGCCAATCTTTAAAACTGTAGGGACTAAAACTGCCAATCTCTCAAAACTTTGTTCAGGGGCTAAACTTGTAACTCTGATGAATCACTGAGGTTGAATTTTGACTTTTTGAGCTTGGACTTTGACCAGTTGACTTCCCCGGCTCCGGCTTTTGACACTTTCCATTCTCGTGCTCGTTTTTGTCGGTTTTGCTGTGTTTTCGTTCATTTTTCTCATATCCGTACCTGCACATACACAAATACAAAAACATGCATTCTCTTGGCATTTTTGGTTAGTATTCGGTATTTTTGGTCTGAAATAAAGCCTAAAAAGGATGAGTGATTAAGCACTCATCATAAGTTTTTTTACGTTTTCGTCCGATTTTTTACGTTTTCGTCCGTTGTTTTATGTTATCTTCAGATTTTTTACGTTTTACCGTTTTTTTTACGTTTTTGTCAGATTTTTTACGTTGTCGTCAGTTTTTTTTTACGTTTTCGCCCATTTTTTTAAAGTTCTTGTCAGATTTTTGACATTTTTGTCTGATATTTTATGTTTTCGCCCGATTTTTTACGTTTTTGTTTGATTTTTTATGTTTTGTCTGATTTTTTAAGTTTACGTCTGTTTTCTTATGTTTTCTTCTGTTTTTAATGTTTTCGTCACATTTTTAATGTTTATGTAAAAAATGGACAAAAACGTAGAAAACCTAACAAAAACGTAAAAAATAGGACGAAAACGTAAAAAACAGATGAAATCGTAAAAAATGACGAAACGTAAAACGGAAACATAATAAAAATCTGACGAAAACGTAAAAAATCTGACGAAAACATAAAACGTATAAAACAAGATGAAAACGTAAAAAACAAACGACAACATAGAGAAACGGACGAAAACGTAAAAAATCGGACGAAAACGTAAAAAAACGAAAGAAAACGTAAAAAGACTGACGAAAATTTAATATAACAGATGAAAATGTAAAAATTCAGACGAAAATGTAAAAAAACTGACTAAAACGAAAAAAAACAGATGAAAATGTAAAAATAACAGACAAACGTAAAAAATCAGACGAAAATGTTAAAAAAACGAATGAAAACGTAAAAAATCTGACGAAAATGTAAATAAACGGATTAAAACATAAAAAAATCATACGAAAACGTAAAAAAATAGACGAAAACGTGAAAAACAGACAAACACGGACCAAAACTTAAAATATCAAACGTAAACGTAAAAAAACAGACGAAAACATAAAAAATCAGACGAAAACCTAAAAAAAGATACGAAAACGTCAAAAATCGGACGAAAACGTAAAAAATCGTACGAAAACGTTAAAATTTAGACAAAAACATAAAAAATCAGACGAAAACGTAAAAAACAGACGAAAATGTAAAAAATCGGACGGAAATGTAAAAAATCGAACGAAAACATAAAAAACGAAAGAAAACGTAAAAAATATGTAAAAAAATCTTACAAAAATGTAAAAAAAATGGACGAAAACGTAAAAAATAGAAGAAAACGTTAAAAAGACGAAAACGTAAAAAAAATGGACGAAAACGTTATAAATCGGACAAAAACGTAAAAAAAAACATACGAAAACATAAAAAAATGGACGAAAATGTAAAAAAATAATCAAAAATGTAAAAAACTAACGAAAACGTAAAAAAACAGAAGAAAACGTAAAAAATGGGGCGAAAACGTAATAAAACGAACGAAAACGTAAAAAATCTGACGAAAATGTAAAGAAACGGATAAAAACGTAAAAAATCAGACGAAAACGTAAAAAAAACTAACGAAAACGTAAAAAGTCTGAAATATGAGTAAAAAATCTGACAAAAACGAAAAAAATCAGACGAAAACGTAAAAAATCGGACGAAAACGTAAAAAATTGGGCGAACACGTAATTAAACGGCCGAAAACGTAAAAAATCTGACGAAAATGTAAAGAAACGGATAAAAACGTAAAAAAGAGACGAAAACGTAAAAAATCGGACGAAAACGTAAAAAAACAGACGGAAACATAAAAAATCTGACAAAAACGTAAAAAATCGGAAGAAAACGTAAAAAACGGACGAAAACACATAAAATCAGACGAAAACACTATAATTTTGTTGGTCAACCCGACTCAGACCATCTGACCAACCTGTTAGACCCATTTTTAAAACATGACTCATTTAACCAATGACCCAACCTGACCCGTTTGCTACCTCTAGGCCGGATATACATTTAATACTATAATCTTTTTAATTGACAATTTTTACGTTATTACTACTATAAAATATAAATCTCTTATATGTTTTACTCGAAGTTTCTAGCGAAAAAAAGGCGGGAAACGAATTGGTGGAAAAGGCGCGTAATAACAACAATTTTCACCTGAACCTATGGGTTATAAATACCCAGCCACACACACTAAGCTAGTCATTCACTCAAACACACCATATCAAAATGCGGCCGAAACATAAAAAACCACTAGAACATGGAACCTGCCGATGCCGATACTGCAGAAGGTACGTTAATAACCCTAAAAAAGTGAAGCACCATGAAGACAATGAGTGCTTGCATAAACCACCCGTCACTCAAACGCTCCATGTTGTTTGTTCGATTTAGGATTTTTATTATGGTATTGATAATGATTTGTATCGTTTTAGAGGTTTTAATACTCATGTAACGTCGTTTTAACGACTATTAATTTTATAGATATATATAATTCTACTGCCTATTACGCTTGTTTGTTACAAGGTTTATTGAATACATATTTTTTTTATTGTTATTAAGTTATATTTAAAGAATCAAATTAGGGAGAGTGATTTTGTGAAAGGGTGATGAAGGATTGTTATTATATATGTCTAATTCCATTCCAATTGTTATAGTCGATATTTGTTTGTAAAATCTAACTCTAATAAGTGTGCCTTCTGGCCTTTCAAACTTCCTATCGCTCATATGTTTATTTTAGAGTAAATACGCAGTTTTCAGTAACCATGTTGGTATTTGATGTTTTAAGATGAAATTAAATTTCTAAAAAGCCTAATTTGATCATTACTCATACTGAGGAGGTTACAATTGAGAAAAGCTTTGTCCCACCCACATCTGCAATCTCTGCTGCTGCATCTTTCCTGTACCACCCACAAACAGTACGGCAAATCAAGGCCAAATTTCAAAATAACTCAAATAGTGCTTGGATAAAAAAACACTCGTATTTAGTTGAAGAAAAAAAATGGCTGAGTACATGTTCGGTTGGCTTAAATCCCTTTTATTTCCAGTTACTTTCTTTGATTTTTTTTTCCGTTGACCCATTAGAGATAGCCCATAGCCGAAGTGACCCATTTATTAGTAAATACGCCCAGATTTTCACTTCTCGATTTACACAAATATCTTTAAATAAAAGATTTACCAGGTGTACAACTACAACTTAACAAATATGTTCATTTGAAATCCTTGTTTTTATAGAAATTCTAGCAGGCCAACTATCAGCTCATGTATCATAGGTTGATATACCACGCATAGCCAACATCTAAAATAGAAAGAGACTAACTTGAATAGCGTACATCCATCTTGTTGACCACTGCAGCTTCATCACATAAAAGTGACTAAGCAACTGAGATTGCATCAAGAACAGACAGGTGTCGATAATAGTTTTGATATACGTAGTTTCATACAGATCCTAATCATCACCCAATTTGAAGCCGCAAGCTGCAAAACTCAGAGGTTAATGATGCTCTAAAGTGGCAGCAACAGATATGGTAGTGGAGAAAAGGGCATGAATATACTAACCGCTACAGGTTCTCTTAGATCAATGAAACTATAATGATGCAGACCGATAGAAAAACCGCCAGAGATCATCTGTTTAGCTGCACCGACACCCACAAAACCGTGCAAACGTTGAAGCAACACCAACACGATGGCTGCAACCACAATCGATATGTGGCTACATCGCCAATATTTCCTACAATAAAAAAAAAGTGATCAAAAGTACCAGTTAAACAAATCCAAGCAGAAAAAAAAAATCACCCGAAGTTATAACTTTTGAGTATGAACCCATATCTTATTCAAGGGCAGAAAGTTCTTCGTCTGTAAACTTTAAACATTGATTAGACCGAGACTTTCTTTAGCAGTTAGTAATCTTCGAGGGTGATATGGATCCTGCTTGATCATCTATACACATACAAAGTCACATAGCTTTTAATTTCCTTGCAATATTAAATAATAAAAAGCATACAAATTAAAAAACCATAAAATTAAACAAAAATAAACCACCATAAATAAAAATCATACCTTTTTTGACGCCGAATGGTTATTATTGCTTTCTCAGCCCGGAGATTTCATAGTGTTTTTGCGTTTTGTGGGTTATGAAGAATCCAGAAGATATGGATGTGGCTAAAAACAACCCATCCACTGTAGATTGTACCAAACGCATTGAAACAACCACAAAACAAATCAAACCCATTAAAATAACATGGTTCCTGTAGAACCCTCTCACAAAAACACTATAGATCCTTCGGATTCGGATCTGGCCGGACGGTTTTGTGGGTGTCGGAGCTGGAGAAAAGTGAGAGGAATGAGAGTGGGAGCACTCATGACCATCCAGGACAGAACACCTACATTAATTGCTTCATGTTTGATGACACTTAAATCTTTATTCAAACTGATTGGGTCATTAAGAGAAATCATATATACTGTGTATACCATAATGAAACCTTCATTATTTTAAACACCTGTGCAACAACCTTTACCATGGAAGGCCGTTAGAACTTGGAAGGCATCGATCTTCATTGCTAAACTATGCCTGAATCCAATGGCTCCATCATTCAAAATCTTGTATTTTTACATATCTAGCAACCTATGCAGACCCGCCCAACGATATTATGCTTAAAATCAAACACAAGTTTACCTTCCAAACATCAAAACACCCAAAATTACCTGTAATCAGCCATACCTTGGGTCCTAAAGTAGTTAAACCGCACAATTGGATTCCTGATCATTTCAGGGGACGCCAACCGCATTGACCCAGCAGATAACGGCCCAATAATCATCCTCCATAATACTAACAATACAACAGTGAAGACATGTACCGGGCTAGGATATGGAAGAACATTAGACGACACACCAGAATCAGTAATCCCCACAACCTGATTGCTGCAGTAACATTGTTGACAAAAACAATATCGCATTTCTTGGAATATGCTTATTTTAAGGGTAAAAGAATGGCTTTGATACGTATTAGATAGATCAGGCGTCACACGCGCCTTCAGAATTGGGTTTAGAAATCCATACCCATTTCCGTTCCCCTCTCTTCACAAACCCATATGGCCACACCCGTGGTGATTTCTTAGTGCAAACCAAACACCACCTTAGTTATATCTTTTATGTATTTATAGTGAGATTTGTAGATGAATTATGTGTGGTACTACTGTATCATGATAGCATAAGGAAATGACCCGGCGTACTAGGAAGTTGACCAGCTTAGTCTGGAACACCAACGTCTTCTAGTTTTACCGGTTACTTATATAGCTGACATCTGATGATGCAGGGTGAAATTAGTTTGCATGAAGCATTTATTCTTCATCTCTTGCCGTATATCCACTTTTAGAGGCTTTCCAAATGTACCATATCCTTGCGTATAGTAACTGTTAATTTCTCTGATATCATTTATCAGCGATTTTCAAAAAATAATAATAATAATAATTTATCAACGTGTTTTCTTCACGTAAATTAACTCACACGCACACACACAAACGTGCCTCAGATGAGGTTTGAACACACATATCTCGTTGTTTTGTCACACTCGGTACATCAATGCTTAAAATCAAACATAAGTTTACCTTCCAAGCATCAAAGCAGTCGCCTGTGGATTGGTTCCAGGTGAAATAGAGAACACGGAACCATCAATAACTCGAACTCCCAACACCCTCAGTTCCGAATCCACCACCCTCCCCACTAAACATCCCCCATGATAATGCCATATAGTGTTCACTGTCCGCCTGCAAAACGCACCCATCTCCTCATCAGTTCCCCGGCACCACAAATCTAAACTCTGGACTAGACCACCCCCAAAACCTGTAATCAGCCATACCTCGGGTCCTAAGCAACTCACCAATCTTGCGCGTTCCATTCACACACCTCTGCAAATCCACAGCATTACTAATGTAGTTAAACCGCACAATTGGATTCGTGATCATTTCAGGGGATGATAACCGCATTGACCCAGGGATAACGGCCCAATAATCATTCTCCATAATACTAACAACGGTGAAGACTGTGGCCTCATGAAAACAGTTTGTACCAGGCTAGGATATGGAAGAACATTAGACGACGCCTCCAGATAAGCACCAGAACAGTAATCCCCACAACCTGAGTCAAAGATTGCTGCAGACCTGCAGTAACATTGGTGACAAAAACGATATCCCATTTCTTGGATTATCATACAAAAACTGACCAACGTAAGGCGAATGAGTAACAACCGGTATCCCCCAAGAAGACAAATACCGCCTCGGTCCAATACCACTCAACAACAACAAATAAAGACTACATATCGCACCAGCAGACAGATCACCTCAACATTGGGTGATGTAATCGCCCAACGTTATCCCTAAACAAAACACCTATCGCATCACCTAAACCATCAAACAAGATCCTCTCAACAGTTGCATAAACCACAACCTTGATATTACTAGCCCTAGCCAAATTCAACAAATCCGCAGCACTATGCCTATAACCGGAGGTATTAAAAGTCAAACCACCTACTTTGGTACCAATATGTCTCAAACTAAATCCATTAAACGGCCTAACACCAGACTCCAACAAACCATCTCTTAACAAGGATGGCCACATCAGCAACTCCGATTGAAACACAATCAATCCACGGATAACTCCTCTCAATCAATTCATAATCAAAACTAATCTCAGACCTCTCATAAAACTCATCATCCGCACAACTATAGAACCCTGCCTTTATCGCACTAATCCCTCCTAATATCCTCCCATGCGCATTCGGCACACCTTCTTCAGACGTAAACTCCTCCGCCGCCGAAACAAACGCGTTCACCTGCCGTAAAGTACTAATAAACCCTCCTGCTTCACCACATTCGGATTATCAAATATATATGGGGAGAATCTACTTGCATATTATACTCCCATAAAACGACAACAAAAACTCTTAAGCATCATTTCTCTTATTAACAGATTTACCATCTCATTTGATACCAACATTAAGATCAAACTGTATAACCTTTTAGTTTAGAAACAACAGGTTTACATGCTCCTAGTGTTGCATAAACTAAGCAAAACTTGGTTTAATGAGGTAAGAATTACATAAATTATACTAAAAAGATAGATTAGCAACATCCAAAAATTAAATAAATGTTACAAAACAAAATAATTAAAAAAAAAAAAAAAAAAAAAAAAAAAAAAAAAAAAAAAAGTAATAACTATAATGATATAGTTTAGCTATGACCAAGCTGGTTCAATCCATGCATTAGTTGGGAGATGGTTTATTGTTCCAAAGAAATCCTTAAAACTTCCCGAAATATTACTACCATCGAAAGTGTGGAACTTGCGTGTTTCGAGAGAATAAAACACAATCTTCCCAGAATGCAATCTTGGAAAATATATCTTGTTCTCCATCTTTGATGTTTTGGCTTCCATGCATAGACATGTTTTATCACCAATATAAATCATGTGCCTTCCTATATCATCTATTTTCTCCCATTCATCAGCATCTTCATTTGGTCTCAATACTTCAACAGATTCTCCAAACTCGCCCACAATTACGAGTATAAGATGTTGTTCACATTTATATTTATGATCACATTTCACTAGGAAATGTTGTGTCTTTGATGTGCACTGACTAATTGGGGCTTCCTTTATAACACACTCCCATATCAATTTGTCATCAACGCCCAATTCTTTGAATACATCAACTCCTTTACCATTACACAATGTGTATACATCACCACCATAGAATGTTGGAAAGCGATAAAGATATGGATCGTCATTACCAAAACTAAGAGCATATTTACGCCAAGATGATTCTCGACCTACAAAGAGGATGTAAACATGACATTCATAAACATCACATTCACAAAGTGATCCAAATCCAACAACCATACAATCAGGAGAAGTTGGTGGTGCGGAGAAATCAAAACTCTCTAAATAAGGTCCCTGTGGAAGCTCGCGGGTATCACTTGTCAAGGGGTTAAAGAAAAAGAGGGGCTTGTCATCTTTCCGCATCAGCAGCCAACCATACCTTGAACAATATATTTTTAGTTCACTAATCAATTCTAATTCTCGAGGTGTTTTGATAAAATACTTGTCACCAAACATCGGATCAATAAGAGTGATATTGTGCTTTCCAAACACCATTAGCCAAGGTGAGACTAATGAATATGCCTGCAATTGTAGGTTGCTCCAATTTATTATAGGTGCCGCTAAATAACACAGTTTGCATGAAGCACGAAAGTTCATGTACTCCACACCAACAGAATACGCCATAATCATCTCCAAAACGCCAAATGGAAGATTGAGCAAGTGTGATTCATCTGTCATGCCAATAAATTCAGCCTCATGACTCTTAAATTTACTTACTACTATCTTCTCCTCTTCTTGTTTATGATCGCATTCAGCCTTATGACTTTTAACTTTACTTACTACTATCTTCTCCTCTTCTTGTTTATGATCGCCTTCTAACAACCTACACAAGATATAATTTGTTAAGACATTTTCCTGCTACAAATAAAACAAGAGTAGATTACAAAAATCATCCATGGGGTTTGGTGATAAAAACCAAAATTGTTCCTCATTTATACTATTTGCATAATTTGGTCCCTAATTGCAAGGTTTGCTTTCGTCTTTTGGTCCCTTGTCCGTTACCTTTTAAAGACGACAAGCGAAACTAATTACACATACGAGGGACCAAAAGTACTCGAGGAACAATTTCCGTTAGATAACCATTTATGCAAATAATATCACAAAGATACAATATCCGTTATTTTAACTAACTAGAGAAACGATTTATGTAATTTACTGAAAAAAACAATGTTAGTTATAAAATACCTTTGGCATTCAAGCATTGCCCAGGTAGACACATGGCTTGTTCCTACTAAACAACAAGGCATAGATGATAAGGAGATTGTTTTATCTTTGACGTGATACGAGTATATTCTCCCATTTTCATTGAGAATAATATGTATATAGCCCCCCAACTCTGACCCGATGTGAAATTCCGGGTAAAGATAATTATCGATTTCCAAGCAAATAGTAGCGTCTTTGAGGTCTTCCAGTTCTTCCCACGTCTTACTATTCATGTCAAGTTTGAACAAATACACATAGTCAACGGTTTCTGCAGCCTCATCAAGATCTAAGTATACGCAAAAGATATCTTTACAAGTTCCAACAAGATAAGAACGCCGCCTGTGACCATTTATGCTAGGATCAGGAAACTTCAATAATGACAACAGATTTATCGCAACTCCAGTATCCTTAACCACGATGCTTAACTCTACAACAAGTTCACCGGTTATGACAGAGGCATATACTTTACCATTGCAACAAGTTAGGCACTGCAGAAAACCATCAACACCCCCGGTTACTTTTTTGACCTGTTTAGCATATGACATTTCGATCCATCTTAATTTCTTTTTTTTAGGGTATAGTCTACAAAACACAAAGTGGGGTTTTGCGGTTCTTGTCATTAGAAGAATTGAATTGGGATCATCAGGAGGGGAAGTCAAACAACAATATTCTATATCATCATCATATTCGTTATCGAAGTCTGATTGTTTATAAATCAAACGTGGGAGATTGATCAACTTTGATGTGACAGGATTCCAAAGAGACCACATGACGTTGTGTGGATGATCGGACAGAATCACCCAGCCGTAGAAACACCCTCGGACATGTTTCCCAAGCAACTCAGGGATTTGACATCGATAATGACGAAGTGGGTCACCTACATTGTAGAAAATCTGAACTTGTGTTTCATCTTCGGCATCAAGGTTCTGAGCAACAAGCCACTGATGATTTGCAGACATGGGAGGTATTTGATCGTATACTGAACCACAACAAATCTGGTTTTGTTCCATCCTAAGATGTTCTTTCCTGGATCAAAATACACCGTGGTAAGATGCAATAATAAATTTTAAACAACAAAGAAAAATTCTTTTTGCTACTTATATATTGAGATTGCATACCACTAGTCTATAGGATGCAGCTATCGTTGAATTTAGAGT
Source organism: Artemisia argyi (assembly GCA_030686995.1). Classification (NCBI taxonomy): domain Eukaryota; kingdom Viridiplantae; phylum Streptophyta; class Magnoliopsida; order Asterales; family Asteraceae; genus Artemisia; species Artemisia argyi. The sequence goes on along the minus strand of CM060691.1, from coordinate 184,560,152 downwards.
ACATAAGTCATTACAAGATACACAATTATGAATTAGAACAAAAAAAAAAAAAAAAAAAAAAAAAAAAAAAAAAAAAAAAAAAAAAAAAAAGTTTCGAAGTTGAAATAAAAAGCAAACACTAGGTTATATGCTAGATAGGCCAAGATGTTACTAGGAGTACATAGGTCAAGAAAGATGTTTTTGGTAGATCACAATTAATCATGCAAATAGATAGTATACATAGCTAAAACTGAGCAGTTTATAAGCTTAGTAGCACCACACTATTTCTTATAACTTTAACCATTGTTGTGCCCAAGAAGAACTGCCATAACTTATTGATATATAATCTTACATACAATTAGTGTTTTAGCTTTAAAATTTTTAAGTATGATCATAGTGCTTCTTATTCTGATGGTGCAACCTGGGCTGCTATGGTAAAATTATATATAAGGTTATCTTAATCGGCTTTTCAGAGGTCTATCATCTAGACATCATTATGTAGGTCTTGTAGTCTATATATGTCCCATGCCAGACCCAAACCTGGAGGATCCAAAAAGTCCTTGAGGTATACAAATACTATTTTTTTTTTTCTGCTGTACAGTGTATTTGGTTACTTACGTTATGTCGCTAATCATAGGTCAAACCCATGTATAATTTTGTCCACCGTCAATGATACTGTAAAACGATGTATGTATATTGTATGTTCTAATTTGCAAATAAAAATGTGCCATCCCCACTAATCGAAGAATTAAAATATTCTTATCATAACAAGACCCGTCTATTTCTTTATGTCTAAGACACATTAATAACCTTTTCGAAAGCCAGTAGAATATATGTTTAGGGGTGCATTCTTGCGAGCGAAAAACAAGCCACCGACTCTAACAAATAATTACTTACTTGTAACTCAAACTTTTTTTTAATGATTTCATATGTACTCACTCTTATTACATATGATATCTTAAACATGTAATCGAAACATCACATTATTTTTTTTACGACTCTTCTAATACTACCAGCCACAAAGTGCGTGCACTACAATTTGTATATATTGGGGGTGTTTGTTTATGGCTTATGAGCCTATTTGTGTTTCAGCTTATGTTTCATAAGCCCCAATTTTTCGGCTTATTTTGAGACTTGCGGGCTTATATAAGTTTATTATTATATAAGCCCGCAAGTCTCAAATAAGCCGAAAAATTGGGGCTTATGAAACAAAAGCCGAAACACAAATAAGCTCATAAGCCATAAACAAACACCCCCTTAAACACATTTTTACGATTTTAGTTAGCTATTAAGGAAAACCATCCATCGGACGGGTTATAACCTAGCATAAAGATTAAAAACTTGAGAAAAAATAGAATTTGAACCAAGTAAACTTCTCGAGACTTTCGAAAACATATCACTAATATAGCAGCAGCAGCAGCAGCAGGAGGAGGAGGTATGACACATCACTCAAACTTTTAAGATTTAATATCAATAATTTAAGCTCCAAGATACAAACTTTAATCCTTAAATCAAACTTTTAAGCTCCAAGATCGAAACTTTATAGCATAAAATGCATAAATTTAAAATTAAAAGATTAAATGCATACCTTAAATTAACATACAAGGCAATTAGAACTCAGAACAATAATAATAATTGACATGAATCAAACTTTTAAGATTCAAGAACACTAATTTAAGCTCCAAGATCGAAACTTTATACCTTAAAAAACATCAATTTAAGATTAAAATTCATACCTCAAACTTGGATTAATGGATAAAAATTGCAGCTTTTTACTGATAAATTAGTTTTTTCTTTTCACACAATTAACTTATATACTACAGTTACAGTACTATGAATTGATTGATTACATTCCTAATCCGGTTACAATTCGGTGGCCCAGCCCAATTTTTTTTTTTTTTGTGTTTTTACCTACAGGCCCATTCACTTTCCTAATTCCAATTATACATTACTATATATATTAAATGTCAACCAAAACGTCGTCGTTCCATCTACAGTGTTCCAGGCCCAATTTTTCGGCCAGCTTTTCGCAGCCCATGCTGTCGCCATTTTGCCAGCCCATTGTCAAACTGATATACGATAAAACCTTACACATAGCACAGGCTTCCAGAACTCTCCATCCATCTCCATCCATCTCCAGAACTCACCCATCTCCATCTATACCACCGCCTTCATCACTCTCCAAAAAGTTAGGGTTTATTGATTTTGCATTGTAAAGATTGATTTTTTGTTGTTTTTGTGTTTAGATTGGGTTTAATTGAATTGGGTTTTAATCTTTTTGAGCTAAAGTATGATTATGATAATAATTTAATTATGGGTTTGAGCTATTTTAGGGTTTATCGATATATGCATTATAAAGTTTGAGTCTTTTTGTTGTTTTAGTGTTTAGATTGGTTTTAATTGAATTGGGTTTGTATCTTTTTATGGTCTACCAGTTTTTATAGTATAAAGTTTGAATCTTTTTTGTTTTGATTTCATTGGGTTTGAATCTTTTTGAGCTAAAGTTTAAATTTTTAATGATAATTTGATCAAAGTTTATAAAGTTTGAATCTTTGTATTGTTTTTTATGTTCAGATTGGTAATCATTGAATTGGGTTAGAATTTGTTTAAGCTAAACTTTGTTTTTGTAGTGATAATCCAGTTTGGGGTTTGAGCTTTTTTAAAAGTTTGAATATGGAGGCAAGTTGAGGTACAGGCGATGATTTTCAATATTGTAGATGCAAAAGAAGCAGCACCATCAGGTGTATCAGGTTTGGATACAAATGGTGGAAAGCCAAGTGTTTTTTCACAAGGTTCGTTACTTGATCTATATTTATTTCTGTATATATATTTCGCCAACTATATATGTATTATTATGGTTCAGGTTTGTAGCGGGTGTATCAGGTTTGCAGCAGCCCAAGTGCTTTCCAAATGGTTGGTTAATTACTTGCTATATATATATATATATATATATATATATATATATATATATATATATATATATATATATATATATATATATATATATATATATATATATATATATATATATATATATATATATCTTGCCATTTTATTTTCAGTTCACGTTTGTCATATACGTGGAACAACAGACTGTTTGCGTTAACACAATATCATATCTTTCGTTTACTTTATAGGTGTCGATGTGTGACGCAGCAGTATCTCAGCCGATTCAAGCGTTTGTGCCGACTATATCCGCCCATCATTTATAGGCAGGTCGATATCAAGAAATTGCATAGTTCTCGCCAGAACTCAGCTGATACATTGGTAAGCATCCCGTGGGTTTAAATCAGATAGTACATTTCCTTAAAATTAATTGTTTCGTCTTCACACGTTTCAAGCATGAAACTAGATTGTTCTAGCCACCAGTGTCTATTAGTGCATGGACAGAAAAAAATTGAGACCAAGTAGTTTGTAGAAAAAAGTTATTGCACATGCTGGATTTAATTGATGACCACCTTTTCTGCAATGTAACAGTTGTTGATAGGGAAGGAATGGCATTCTGCTGAAAAGGGTGGTGAAGATACGGGTATTGATTATGAACCTGTAAGAAGGTCCTATACATTTTATCAATATAGTTGAGGTGAGGAATGTAGCATGAAATAGAAATCTCAGTTCCATACCTGATATCGTATATAACCACATTGATAAGCTAAGGTGTAGCCGTATCAACTATCGCTTTCGCGTGAAAATAATTGAAAAGTCCGTAACTCTCTCATTCTATATACTATTTATTTTCATCTTTGACGACAATTTCTAAATTTTATTTTGTTGGATGATTCAGTGTCTGCAGTAAGTGTGCCAAAGCATTGACAGTGGTATTTATTTCCATTGCAAAGAGTGGTATGTAGTAACTTACATTTTGTACTTATGCCACATTACAGGTATATGTTTTTGTCTTTTGTACATGCTTATTGTTTATGTTAAGATCCTTTTTTATGTTTGTGTTATTCGATTTAGGATCTTGCTATGCTCTAAGTCTATGTAACAATCGGATATGTTGTTGCAGGACTACCACGGGGACCGGTTATTCTGGATTTCCAGTCGGAATCATCCGTCACGCTTGGGATACTCATAGTCCTGCCAGTGGCGATGCAAGTTTTGATAGGCATATGCCGGATGGGGCTCAGTTTGACCATGTTACCAGTGGTGTGTTACATGGTAAGTGTTAATCTGTTGGGCCTCATTAGCATCTTTCTACTGTAATGCAAATAATTCTTAATTCTTTTCTTTGTTGCTGCAAAACTACCACGAGCACCAACTATTCTTGATTTCCAGTCACAAACCATTCATCATCTCAAAGTTGTTTCTTATTCACCAAATAGTATCGGAGGTGTTGATAACCCCGTAGCTGGCGTTCTTTGGTTTCACCACGTCATCAACAGTATCTTGCCTGGTGAGTGTTTCCCACTCCTTAAGCAATATGACGACTGCTTGACTAATACAGATATTATGCTCCTCATTACTGTAAACACTATACTTATTGGCGGCTATAATGTTGTTGATTTATTGCACGCGCAGAAACTGACACCCAAGTTGGTTCGGAGCAACAGACGAAACATGCAACAGGCTCTTTACATGGTATGTCGTGTCAGAGTTAATTGTCATCTAAGGTTCTTGAAAAGATTTGCTAACTATTAGCCGTTGTATCGCTGTTCATCAAAGTTATCATTTTGATTCGACTGACCCTGGACCAACTCGGCCCAACACTGGCAGGCCAACATCAGGTTTCCCTCTTCATTTGAACTAATTTTATGCTGCCTTTCTATGTCAAAAATTGGGCTTTGACTATTGGTTGCTGCGTTTCTAAACAGGTCCTCCTAATGAGTACCTGCACTTTGGACCTTTCAGTCTATTCAATAAAGATGGAGATGGTTAGTTTCTCTCTCTCTCTCTCTCTCTCTCTCTCTCTCTCTCTCTCTCTCTCTCTCTCTCTCTCTCTCTCTCTCTCTCTTTATATTCATTTTCATCTATATCATGGTTGTTGTTTACATAGGATGGATTTATATTTTGTTAATTTTGATTGATGGGATTATATTAGTTTTTGAGATCTGCGTTTTCATTTTTGATGTTTGACTTTATGGATCACTGTTTTGTTGGTTAATAATGTCTATGTCAATATTGATTTTGAGGTTAAGTTGTTAGGATGACATATATGTTTAAAGATCTGTTTAGCTACAATTTTTAGTATTCGTTTGTAAAGTTTTTATAGGTGATGCATGAATATAAAATATATAAATATCGAATAAACGCAGCGGAACAACCATCACCCACACGGATCCATAGAGCCATATGATCAATCAAATAAAAACAAATTAAACATATATGTTTTATACCTTTGTAGCGTGCACCGGGAATCACCAACAACGTCACCACCACGAATGTATTATGAAACCCAAGAGATCAATAAGGTTGATCTCCTCTATGTGTGAAACACACTACACCTCCTTGGTAACCCCTTTGATGCTAGTCCTTAACCCCGTAACCTAACTAGTACCTTTGAATAAGCAAGATTCAAAAGATGAGATCAAGCAAAACAAAACCCTAGATGGGTGGTTTGTTTTGTGCTGTGTGATAGAGGGAGAGAGGGGGAGAGAAGTATGGAAATTGGTTATCAAATAATGAGGAGATATCTCCTAATATATTTGCCAAATTTCAAAACCATAACCCCCTTTGACCCTCCCCAAAACCGGCCACCCTATGGGCCTTATGGGCCTCCCATAAGTTTTTCCAAGTCCAATAAACTAAGTCCATTACTTAATTATTAGAAGCCCGATAGAGTTTCCTAGTTACGTAAGGTTATTTATATATCGTAAATACAATAAACACGACATATAAAGTGGTACCTAAGTGTATATGTGTGTGACCCCATAGGCTCACATATGTCTAGCCATATAATTATTTATTATGACACGAGCATACTCCAACAGCTCCCACTTGCGACGTCATAATAATCAAGTAATTATACAAGCAAAGGTTAGCGTCTAGCAACACGCCAATGCCCCTAGAAATATGTGAGGGTAGTTTCTTAAACGTCTCAATTAAATGGTTTTAATGCCATCTTTCCTTTTGTTACAGATACTACGTTGAACTCTAGACATGGATCAAAGTCATTCCATTTGTTCAACTATTCTGTTTCTCGATCTAGATATTGAACAAGATTACCAAGTGAATTAAGATTCATCTTAATCTCATTTGGGTACGGCCATACAAACATCTGTTCAATTCATCGAGGGGCCCAATAGTATCTAACTCCATGACATGTGGAGGAACAAATCCTGTTTTGACTGCACGTGTCATTCATGTGTTTCAAATCACTCCTGAAAATGGTTTTTATAACTACCTTATTCAGGACAGTGTTTAACCATATCAAAGAATAAAATTCCGCACATGCAAGACCTACTTGCATCTCAAGTCTAAGGATAAGAGACATAACCATTTGCGAGATTCACTATTGACGCCGATCCATGCAGTGAAATCTCGAAGGTTGGGTCAGTCCAATGTTCATCACAATGAACAACATATGAGTTTGGCAAATAAATCACCAACACGCTCACATTTGCCTTAATTCGATGATACTCCCGTATCGTCAACTGACAATGGACAATTTTGAATAATTAAATCATTCATGGATTAAACATGCAAAAATGGAATACAGTTGATATGTATGAAAACGACAATAACCATTACATCAATTCATTAAAGATATAAACTGTTCAACATTCCAATTATTTAAAATACTAAAAACAAATTTACATGAGACTATTAGCAAGTCGCAGCCCAATGTTCCTAGCATGCTCCACATGTTTGGTACAAGACATTGGTTTAGTAAAAGGATCAGCTAAATTGTCATATGTGTGAACTTTGAGGAGACGAATATCACCACTTTCGATAACTTCTCGAATATAGTGAACTTTCCAACGAAAGTGTTTGGCACCCTTTAGAACACCTGGTTCATTAGCTATGATTATGGCACCGGAATTATCGCAGTACATATCCATAGGTCGTTCATTGCTGGGAACAACGCCAAGCCCAGAAATGAATTTCCGTATCCAAACTGCCTCCATTGCAGCTTCTAAAGCAGCTATATATTCAGCTTCTGTAGAGGACATCGCAAGTGTGCTTTGTTTGGCACTCTTCCAGTCAACAGCACCTCCATTCATGACGAAAACATATCCTGTTTGGGATTTGATGTCATCACGATCTGTCTCCCAGCTTGCATCAGTATAACAAGTAACACTGAGCTCATGTTGGACATCACCACCATAAACAAGAAACATATCTTTAGTATTCCGCAGATACTTCAATATGTTCTTAACAGCAGTCCAGTGACATTCTCCTGGATTCTGTTGAAATCTACTCGTTAGGTTCTGAGAGAACGCTACATCAGGTCTAATGCACCTAACCGCATACATGATGGATCCCACAGCCGAAGCATAAGGGATTCCCTTCATCCTCTTCACCTCGGCGGGTGTATAGGGTCCTTGAGCCTTGCTCAATTCCGTATTTGGTTGCATTGGAAGACTTCCACGTTTGGAATCTTGCATTCTAAATCTCTTCAGGATTTTTTCAATGTATGCACTTTGACACAAGCCGATTAACCGCTTTGATCTATCTCGATAAATCTTGACTCCAAGTATGTACGATGCTTCTCCTAAATCTTTCATATCAAAACACTTTCCAAGCCAGGATTTTACATCTTGTAGCATTGGAATGTTGTTTCCTATGAGTAATATGTCATCGACATATAAGATTAGGAATGCTACTATATTTCCACTAGTGTTCATGTATACACATGGCTCATCGAGATTTTGAGTGAAACCAATCTTCTTGATTTCCTCATCAAATCTCTTGTTCCAGCTTCTAGATGCTTGCTTCAATCCATAAATGGATCTTTTAAGCTTGCATACTCTGCTAGGATACTTTGGATTCACGAAGCCCTCGGGCTGCACCATATAAACGTCCTCGTTTAGGTGGCCGTTCAAGAAGGCAGTCTTGACATCCATTTGCCAAATCTCATAGTCATAATACGCTGCTATGGCTATAAGAATCCTAATTGCTTTTATGTTTGCAACAGGCGAGAAGGTTTCTTCATAGTCAATTCCGTAGATTTGAGTGAAACCTTTTGCTACAAGACGAGCTTTATAGGTATGCGCATTTCCATCCACGTCGGTTTTTATCTTGTAGAGCCATTTGCTCCCAACGGTTTTAGCATTGGGAGGTAGTTCTACTTCCACCCAGACATCATTGTCTTCCATGGATTTCATTTCCACATTCATAGCTTCGTTCCACTTCTCGCGTTCAGGACACGATATAGCTTCCCGATAGTTAGCGGGTTCACAATGATCCCCTAACTCATGTTCCTCAGCATCGATATAAAAACCATATCGTTCAGGTGCTTGAGGTATCCTTTCGGATCTACGAATGGGAGCAACATCTCGAAGAGGCTCAACATTTTCATGCTCAGTCTCATTTTGATGTTCACTAGTGTTACTAGAAGGTTGTGCATCTTCGCTTTGAAGTTCATCAAAGTCTACTTTGCTCCCACTTGCTTCTTGTGAGATGAGACTATTCTAAAAAAACTCAGCATATCGAGCAACAAATATTTTGTTCTCGGTTGGGTAGTAGAAATAGTAACCCATCGTTTCCTTTGGGTATCCTACAAAGATACACTTGATAGCTCTAGGCTCAAGTTTGTTTGGTGTATCTCGTTTAACGAGAGCCTCACAACCCCAGACTTTCAAGTAAGACAGATTAGGGATCTTCCCATGCCATATTTCGTATGGAGTCTTATCAACCTTCTTAGTTGGAACCATATTTAGTATGCGTGCAGCAGACTCTAGAGCATAACCCCAAAAGGACACTGGCAACGTTGTTAGACTCATCATAGATCGAACCATGTCTAGCAAGGTTCGATTTCTCCTTTCAGACACACCATTATGTTGTGGTGTATATGGAGGAGTGAATTGTGAGACTATCCCACACCTTTTTAGATGATCTAAAAACTCTTGACTCATATATTCACCTCCTCGATCGGATCGAAGAGCCTTAATGGTCTTGCCAAGCTGATTCTCTACTTCACTTTGGAAGACTTTAAACGTTTCAAAGGTTTCATGTTTATGTTTAATCAGGTAAACATAACCATATCTACTGAAATCATCAGTAAAAGTGATGAAGTAGTTAGCTCCTTCTCTAGACATTGTTCTAAATGGGCCACATACATCAGTATGAATGAGTCCAAGTAGATCTGTAGCTCTTTCTCCAACATGGGAAAAAGGCTTTCGTGCCATCTTACCAGATATGCAAGAAGTGCATTTATCAAACGACACATTGTCGCTTGACTCTAAAAGCCCATCATGTTGTAGCTTCGTAATGCGTTTCTTGTTTATGTGACAAAGACGACAATGCCATAAAAAAGTGGAATCCAAATTACGTTTGGATTTCTTATTGCTAACAGTATATATAGAACTATTGTTTGAAATAGGATCACGCATATCAATTTCAAAAATGCCATCACGTGGAATAACATTAAAATAAAACACATTATCCTTAGAAACAGAAATGCCAAAATCCGTAAACGTATGAATGTAACCATCATCTTTCAAACGCGAAAGTGAAACAACACCTCTAGTGATAGTAGGTGCAAAATGGCAATTATTTAAAACAATAACTAGTCCATTTGGGAGGATAAGATCAAAGCTCCCAATTGCTTCCACAGCTGCACGATCGCCATTACCAAAGTACAGATGTAAAGCTCCTTGCTTCAGCTTTCGACTTCCCCTAAGCCCCTGCACATTATTACAAATGTGAGTACCACAACCAGTATCATATACCCAGGTTTTGTTAGGAAAAGTATAAAGTTCTATAGTGAAGATACCTGATGTGCTAGCAACGCTAGCTTTGTTCTTCTTTAGCCCTTCCAGGTAGGCGTGACAGTTGCGCCTCCAGTGCCCTACCACTCCACAATGGTGGCAGAGGGTGTCCTTGGCTGGGTGCTCCTTTTTGGCAGGTGGGGGGATTTTGGGTTTGGGGGCATAAGCAAGCTTAGCCTTGCCTTTCCCTTGTCCCTTGCCAGGTGCCTGCGATTTTCCCTTGTTCTTTTTCTGAATTCTGCCTTGGTTGATAGCTAGGACAAGTGGAGCCTTCTTGGGCATGCCTTTCTCTGCAAGTTTCAACATGTTATGCAGTTCGGCAATGGTTTTCCCCATGCTGTGCATGTTGTAGTTCTGCACAAATTGGTCATAATCCTTCGATAGTGAGGTAAGTATCATGCTCACTCCAAGGATCTGAGGCATGGGGTATCCCAGTCGCTCCATCTGATCCAGATAGCTTTTCATTTTCATGACATAGCTACTGACCGATTGTCCTTCCTCCTGCTTGAAGGCATGAAAAGATTTGACCGTGTCAAACAATTCTTGCTCTGCTTGCTGCTCAAACATAACTTTCAGTTCTCGCAGCATGTCAAATGCTGAAAAGTTCTCTAAGTTCTTTTGCAACTCAAGGATCATGCTAGCCAGCATAAGACAAGCCACTTCCTGTTGTTCGTTACTCCTACGAGTGTGGGCGTTACGAACAGCAAGGGTAGCAGTAGCAGGAGGTGCTTCAGGTAAAGCTTCCTCCAGATGGTAAAACTTTTGTTCAGCCTTGAGGACAATCCTCAAGTTGCGGTACCAGTCCAAAAAGTTGTTACCATTCAATTTCTCTTTCTCGAGAATTGATCTGATTGACGAGTTGTTCATGGTTGAATTTGGAGTTGTCATCTACAAAATAAACAAAGTTCAATTTTAGTAATTTATCAATAATTAATCCTTTTTTAAAATTAACTACCCAAGTTTACAATGTTAAAACAATTAATTTTACGAAAAGGCTAAGATCCTCATTGAGGTTCCACCATCACATCAGTTGATCTGCTAGCAATGGAGGATTCAATAGGTAGGTAACGTCGACCAATTGCATTACAAGTGCAACTCTTAGATCTTTATGGGACCCATGGCACTAGTGAACAAGCAACTAGTGTCAAGCTGGCATGTTTAGTCCCATCTTTGCCTCGGGTCAAGGTCTCACCGCTTAACTCGATTAAGTCATCCAATTTTTAGAACGTGCGAGAATATATCTAGGTCCCACGCATAGAGAATAGTCACCTTGGGTTACAATTCAACCTAGGTCCCACGCATAGGCAAAAAGTAATTGCAAGTGTTCTCAAAATTGGACGGCGTGACTTAAATTTGACGGGTAAAAGTTTTGATGTGGATCAAAAGGTGTACGAAAAGAGCATGCATTCATCTTTCGTAGCACAAGTTAAAAACATTTCTTAACTTAAGTCTAATCATTGTTTTAATTTATGTGTGTCAAATTGTCCATTTTCATGACTAATATTAATCCTACATGGATAATAAAGTTTGGAAAATACATAAATAAAATAACATACATAACAAGTTAAGGTGTTATTATAAAACAATGATTTCAAGTTTCATAAACTTAGTAAAACTAAATCAAAAGACTTAGTTTTGAAAAATGGTTTGTAATTCGTTTTAAGTTTATAGAAAACTATTTGCAATTTTACATATGAAACAAGATATATAAAAAGCAAAAACAACCACACAACCACAATATGCAAAGCCTCAACCGATGAAAAAACCTATGCTTGGTCTCGTGAGCCATCACGAGAACCAAGAGTCAACTAGGGACAACCACACAACCACACGGAGGACTCCCACTTGCTCCAAGACAATCAAGAGCAAGTTGGAAGCCCATGATGCACATGAAAAGTAGTTTCTGTCATTCCAGAATTTCTGTGTTAGAGGGCCCAAAAGTCCATGATGGAGGCTTCCCCGGGCTTAGCTCAAAACTAGAAAGTTGTAGGCTCATGTCTTGGGTACCTGCAAAAAAAATTTCAGCCAAAAAGACCTTACCAATCACCGGGAAACTCCGTTTTACCAACTGGTGTTCCAGCAGTCATTTTTCGGCAAAAACGTCTTTAACTCTTTCGCCTTTCACCACCAAGCCACGATTACATTATATTGAAAGTAAAATACAATTAATCTACTTTTAATCTACTGTAAAAGTGCCCAAAAAATGGCTACAACCAAAAGAATATAATTACATAAATGCCGAAACAATGGCAAAACCCCAAAACACGAAATTAAACAACATAAACAACCATTCAATGCACAAGTGGTCTAGGTTTTCATCGAATTTGCATATAAACATAATAATACCATAATATTATGAATGAAACATGGTGTTGGCTAACTCCATGGACAAACATGCATGTATTTGCCATGGAAAATAAAATAATAACAAGAATGAAATTGTTAGCCAACGAAAACGAAGAAATTAATTGACAAGAATTAAAACCCCGTTTGGTACCCGTGTGAAATGGCCTTAGGTTCAAAACCCACTGATGTTAGGACCTTTTAATTATCTTGTTACCACAGAAAATTAAGCCATAGGGCCTGATTCAAAATCGTTTCATAAATCGATCAAAAACATGCGTTTTAGGCCATTTTCACGTACCCGATCAAGAAACCAATTTATGTATGCATAACAAGTGACCATAGGATTAAAAATTCCAGATCTTAAGACCTCATATAGGTCAACATATTCAGAATATATAAACCCTAGGGGCTGTTTTAAGATACACTTTTAAATACATTAAAAAAACACGTTTTTAGCCATTTTTACGCATACAAGATGATCATATGACATCATATGATGGCTCGTGATACCACTATAGGTGATGCATGAATATAAAATATATAAATATCGAATAAACGCAGCGGAACAACCATCACCCACACGGATCCATAGAGCCATATGATCAATCAAATAAAAACAAATTAAACATATATGTTTTATACCTTTGTAGCGTGCACCGGGAATCACCAACAACGTCACCACCACGAATGTATTATGAAACCCAAGAGATCAATAAGGTTGATCTCCTCAATGTGTGAAACACACTACACCTCCTTGGTAACCCCTTTGATGCTAGTCCTTAACCCCGTAACCTAACTAGTACCTTTGAATAAGCAAGATTCAAAAGATGAGATCAAGCAAAACAAAACCCTAGATGGGTGGTTTGTTTTGTGCCGTGTGATAGAGGGAGAGAGGGGGAGAGAAGTATGGAAATTGGTTATCAAATAATGAGGAGATATCTCCTAATATATTTGCCAAATTTCAAAACCATAACCCCCTTTGACCCTCCCCAAAACCGGCCACCCTATGGGCCTTATGGGCCTCCCATAAGTTTTTCCAAGTCCAATAAACTAAGTCCATTACTTAATTATTAGAAGCCCGATAGAGTTTCCTAGTTACGTAAGGTTATTTATATATCGTAAATACAATAAACACGACATATAAAGTGGTACCTAAGTGTATATGTGTGTGACCCCATAGGCTCACATATGTCTAGCCATATAATTATTTATTATGACACGAGCATACTCCAACAGTTTTTACTAGGCTACGAGACGGTCACGGGATACCTGGGTTAGGCCACGTACGTCTGAGTCAAATAACTTTGTAGTATTCATGATTTATATGTGGTATGTGCTTAAAAATTTGACGTAGATAATAACAAGCAAAAAAACCGGCTAGGCCGCAACGCGGCCGACCGGTGCCATACTCGTTGTAAGTTTATTACAGAGTGGTTTAAGTGTGATAATAGCCTTTGGATGTATAATATTTGCAATGTTTTTCTGACTTTCAAAAAGAAAGAAGGGACACCTTTTGTGGATCTTTACAATGGTTGTCGTATCATATTCAAATCATTTGTAAACTTTAGTCTAACCTGCATGCAATCCGGATAATAGCTGACAACCATTCTCACTATTTGTCTATGATTGTGTCATTTAGGCAGAACGTTAGCTGTCAAATGAGTATGGCCGTTATCAGTCGATATCTCTCATGCCAAATATAGAAGATTTTGGATTAAATATGGTTGCACAAGACAGGAAAAAAAAAACTTATCTTAATATGTTACGTGAGTCAATAGGATAAATTCAGGTTCAGACTATTCTGTAATATTTACTTAATGAGTCTAGACGATAAGGTAGACAAGGGCTACATTTTACATAGAGTATCTAACATGGTAGTTATGTATGCCCTACTTATTTCTTTGTATCACAAGACATGATTTGCACTTTTGCATACAACTTATACCTACAAAAATAAAGTGCACAATTTTGAAACTGTAAAAGAAAGTGAACAATAACATATACGTATATTGATTATGGTGAAGAAGAGAAATCGATATTTGCTATTCAGTGTGACTTTTGTTTCTAATATGTAAACTCCATTGCAGGAAAAAATGTAGAAATGGTTGCAAGAAGTGGTGGAAAAAGAGGAAAAACATCATGAGATTGCAATGAAAAAAATAGCTGAGAAAGCAACATGAAGCATAGAAAGAGGAGATACAATAGCGGCATTATGAGAAGGAAGAAGCTAAAGAAAAAAGCATCTTGATTTGCAAAAACAAGCATCAGTGTTGGAGCAATATCTTAGAAATGCTTGATTAGATAAACCCTAATCAAATCAATTCTAGGTTTTCAATATGCATGTAACCAACTAATGCCTTCCCTTCATAAGGGAAGTGAGCCACATACATTGACGAATCAATTGCGTAGGCCATAGTCAATATACACACCATATAACACATAAATTGATTTTAATAGATTGGGGTCTTCCCCAATTTTAGATTTATATAAAAACATGTGACAAAGCAAAACAATTAACCAATTAATAATCCATGACTAACATGCATGTTTTGTCACGGATTCATGCATAACAGTTACCAATTAGGTCACAAGGTACGTCCAATTAACACATAAACTTGTTTAAAACCTAGGGTTTCTAATCATAATTAATATTTAACACAAACCCTAAAATTTGGATATGGAGGTAATCGACCCCCCCCCCAAAACTTATTAGGGTTTCGAATTAATAAAACCCTAGATCTACAAAACATCTTAACATGTATCTAAAACATTAAAGATTCGATTTTTATGTGTTTTAGTAATCATTAACATGTTATAGCAAGCTCGTGATACCAGTGTTAGAATATTTAAATCATGACAATCATAAAACAGGTAAAACACATAGGCGGAAGCAAAGGATCATCTTGTGGAAAACTAGAAGGGGGGTTGAATAGTTTACCGCTTTTTAGTTAATTTCCTTTCGAAACTTTACGTTTAATCAAAGATCTAAACTACAAGACAATATATAACATGCAAGTATAAAGAAAGAAACGATCAAACCACAACACGATTGTTTATCATGGTTCAGCTACAAAGACTCTTTCTCCTTGCCCTACTCCACGCCTCGAGTTTCCAACTCGAGAGTTTCAAGCACTAGTAAACAAGCTCCTTTCACGGGTGGAGAAACCTCTACAATCTTCGCTTACACTTTATCCGGTACAAAGCTAAATACCGGGTCCTAGTTCATGGTAGAACCAACCTAACGTCGCCTATCCACTATTTCCGACACTAAGCTAGATGTCGAGTTCTTTAACAAGGGTACAACCACTCCCGTCACACTATGTATTTTAAGGCCTAAAATACTAACCGATCACTTCAATACAAGATACAAATGAAGAATAAACTATAAGAGTTTACACACTGCAAAGCTAACAAGTCTTGCAACTTCGTGTTGAATACTTGTAACTTCTCGAATGAACTTGTGAACTTCCTTTCTACATAAGAGAATCACACAAGTGAGTTGCTACTGAGTTAGATAAGAATATAGAGAGTATGCATGTATTTTATAGCCAAAAGTGATGAGAGATTTCTTGCAAGTGGCTTGGTATTTATAGCCAAACAAACCAGACCACTGGCAGGTTCGGTGGAACCCAAACAAGGGTTCCGTCCTTGTAACCCCAGGGTTCCGCCAGTGTCTGACAGTCAAAGCTTTCAAGAAATCTTTCTATATCTAGCAATGTCACATCAAGCTTCTTCAAGTCAACACACAATAGATAGAGTAAGAGACCTTCTATAATGTGTAAGAAGTAATGTGTAAGAAGTCTTATGGAAAGTCAAACACTCAACCTTTCCATAAATGCACATGTTACATTTTCTATATTAGGAAATATAACAATGTTTATGTTTAATATGAAATGTGAAGTCTAGTTATACAAGACTAAAACTAGAATCATGTTTTACTAAAAACTAAAGTTTATACTTTGTCGTTAACAAAACTTAGCAAAGATCGTAAAATATAAATAACATTTTTTGGCGATATTTGTATTAACAATCTCCCCCTTTTTGTTGATAACAAAACATAAACTTTATTTTTAAGTAAATCACTAATTCTAGTGTTAAGTCTTTAAAAGTTTAATTTTAAACTTGTTTTACTCAATATCATGAATGATGTGATATGATATGCAAGTGTTAAGGATGAGAGCAAGTTTAATATAAATTCTCCCCCTTTTTGTCAAAACAAAAAGAAGAGTTGCGAAGCGGAAAAATACAATTGCTCCCCCTTGGACAATACTTCCCCTAAATGGAGTGCCAAGTAAGGATACATGGATTTTGAACCTACAAAAGAAAGTTAGTGTCTAAAACACAAGATATATGTTACCATAACAAGGTATAGTACAATCATAAAACCTAAATGGTCACCCAACAATGCACACCTTATAGTAGAATGAAATTCAATTCATGTAAAATTTGACTTTTAGAATGTTAAAGACAAAAAATGAGGAGGATAACATCCTACTTTTAACAATAAAGCAAAAAGAAAAAAGGAAACAAAAGAACATAAAGTCCTACTTCTATAAAAAGGAACCCATCATATTCCTTAATGAGAAACATCCTCTAAACAAGGACTAAGGGTGTTGAGGTAGATGAGAAATGTCATTTAGACGCTCCAAGATGTGGTTTAGGATGAATCTCATTTCATATGTTAGCTCACGAATGTCTTTTTGACATCGTTCACTTATATGAGCGGTTCTCTCACAATGTCCGCAATTATGCGGGGAAAGTTAGGTGGAAGGGAAATTTCATTTGTTTTTGGTGAATCATTGATGGATAATGGAGCAAATGCGGATGATTGTAAAGAATCAAAGTGTTGGGAATGCTCTTGTGGTGGTTTTGTTGTTGAGCATAATGGCGGAAGCTTGGTTCTCCGCAAAGAGGATCAAGAGTGTGTTTGTAAGTGGTGTCGAACAACAATGATTGTGGTTGTGTATGAGCTTGATCTTGTGGAAAAATTGAGGGTCTAGCATATCGGTAATCCAAGTGCTCTACCAATGATGGTTGATGAGGTTCATGATCTAATTGCTATCTTGGTTGTTGTTGGGTTTCCATTTGAGCAATTGTGTCAAAAAGTGACAAAGGTGGTGGGTTTGATGATCTAGGTGGTAGATCTTCTAAGGTTTCCAAAAATGAATGTGGTGATGTTGGTGGTGTTTGGAAAAGTTCCATTGGTGTTAGTTTTGGTGATTGAGGTGATGAAGGTTTTGATTGTTGATTTGGTGCCGAATGTGGTGTTGGATAACTTGGTGTTTTAGTTGGTGGTGGAGTAGTGATTATGTTAGTGTTACACGGTTTTGGAGATGGTGTTGGAGTAGCAAGGTTGAGGAAGTTTGAATCTTGGATGGGTGAGGAAATGTCGAGTGATGAATCACTTGATGATGATGAGCTTGGTTGGATGGTTTATTTGAAGCAACATGGTTTTACACTAATCCTAGTGGTTTTCCTAATAGATCTTGATGATTCGGATGAGGTGTTGGATTTAGTCATCTCAAGACTTTGGTTAGCTAGAATTATAGGATTAAAAGAAGTGATGGTGATGGTGTGAAGTTGAAGTATGAGTGTTGGTCAATTTATAGGAAGAACATGTTATGGAAAGGAGTGTTTGGATTTGATGTTGTTCCATAAAAATTTGGAGGTTTCAAATCATTTGGAAGAGTTTCAAGAACTTGTCAAGTCACTGGAAGTCAATCTAATGGAGTTGGGTGGAGTGAAAGGCTAACTTATATACTAAATGCTATGTGATCATGGAAAGTGGTTTTTGTTATAAAGCTCCATGGATTACAAGGAACCTTATGGAGGGTTCCTTGCTTTATGAACAAAGGTTCCTTGGATTGATATTGTTTGAATTTGAATTTTGGCGGGAAATGGCTTCCTAATTGTTCTAGTGAGTAAGGATGGTCCTAATGTGTTTATTGGAAGTTAGGGGAGATGTTTCTCACTAAAGAAAGAGATATGGTGTTTTACAAATTGTGAAATTTAGAAAAATGAAATTTTTTTTGTAGGTGACTGGCGGAACCCTACAACATCAATCTGATCCGTTGGGCCAAACTGGGTTTACCCAGAAATTGCACTGGCGGAACCCAATATTTGGTTCCGCCAGATCCGTCAGACCTGTAAAATTGGACAGACCTGGTTTTTCGAGGTCGAGACAAAATCCAAATTTTCCGAAAACTCTTGGAACATAAAATTTAAGCTATAACAGATTAGGTAATGCAAAAAATGAATGTAGAAACACTCTTACCGTTAGACTTTGACCGGGGGCTAGTGAATTTCGCTATACTTAGTAAAAATTTCATAAACTAGAAAATTTGACAATATTTCAAATGTCGTCTACCTTCATAAATAGTTAAACTAATACATTGTCTAACAATAATAATAGAGCATAGAAGTACATAAAACCATAAAGCAACATAAAACACATAGTGTAACGACTACAAAGTTCTAAAAGCTTCATTATGCCAAACGCTCCTTAA
Organism: Artemisia argyi; assembly: GCA_030686995.1. Taxonomy (NCBI): domain Eukaryota; kingdom Viridiplantae; phylum Streptophyta; class Magnoliopsida; order Asterales; family Asteraceae; genus Artemisia; species Artemisia argyi. The sequence goes on along the minus strand of CM060691.1, from coordinate 184,541,449 downwards.
ATAAGATTCTCACATGCGATCAATCTTTTTCTTGAGCTTTCCAAGATACCTTCCAAAGCACTTGAATATTCCCTTTGTTTGTTTGAATTCTTCTGACTCATTCTTGATGGTGGGAAGTATTTGAAGGTATTCGAGAGGAGCTAGCTTGGAGTTAGGAAGACCATCGTCATCACTCATTGATGAAGATGAAGATGATGGTGAAGGAGAACGAAGGCGTTTCCCTTGAGTCTTAAAGACTCTCTTATTACTAAGAGGAACAAAGGTGTGAGGAATGAGTGGATAATCAAGGCGAACACCCCGGCTATTTGGTGGAATAGGTGATACGGCTCTAAAGAGATGGGTGAGGAGCATTCCATATGGGAGAGCGGTTTTTCCATTAAGAGGTATATCGGCCATTCTTTTAGCCATGTAGTAAGCCAAATTGAAAGGTTGTCTGGTGGAGATACTAAATAGCATATAACTTAGACATATGTTCACATGATCTCTATTTCCTATGGAACTTATGACATTAGCCCTAAAAACCTCTTCCCATTTCCTAAATTGAGGTTTGAGTTCATTAAGTTCCATTCCAAACGGGTCTTTGTTCACTTCACTTCCCGAACGATTTTTTTTAGTGTTGGAGGTTCTTACAAAGAGATGGCCACGAAGCACTTCTTTGCTAACAAGAGGAGTGGCATAGGAGGGATCTTGTTAAATGGTGTCTAGAGTAGAGATTGGCCATTTGTCCTTGTAGAGGCAAGTGCCATTGTTTGGAATACCAAGGATTTTAGCAAATTTATCTAGAGATAAAACCGTTTTATGTTTATTGAAGAAAAATTCCACGGATATCTCACCATCTTCATTACTCGAGAGATCTACGGTAGCATAGAATTCTAGAATGAACCTAGGACAAATTGGTTCATCAATATCTAGGAGACAATCAAAGTTGATGCTAGCTAAGTCTTGGCGGATGGAGTTTCCTTCCAGGAAGGATGGATCAATGGTTCTTCCCTCGTGAACATAATGCTTTTCTAACCCCTTAAAGACATTTACTCAGTGTAGAGTAAGACCTTTGGTCATATGGTGTTTGGGTAGATACTTGAGGGTGCCTTTGTGATCAGAGTATGTTGCAGGAGGCATATTGATTCCTAGAAAGCATGAAATTTTATATTTTAGTTAAGATCAATGACTTTTACCATGTAGATGTTCTAAGGTGTTCCTATATGCTAACAATGTGGAGATGTGGTTATCTTGACTCTTTTTAATGCTCAAAATGTTTCATAATGCAAGTTTTATTATAAACGAAAGATAACTCAAACGCTCCTAATTTAATGTGGCTTCGTTTGAATGTTCCCAAAAATACATATTAGTTATGTATTCCCTTTAGCATTCAAGAGATTTTATGCAAATGATGTTTTTGTGATGTTTTTCATTTGTATTAACAATGTGACAAAGGGTTGTGTTCTAATTGTGAAAAATAGTTTCCAAAAAGTTTACTTGGGGTGTTTGGCAAATCGTGATAGTAATTAAGAAGATGCAATTCCTAACTAAGAGAAAATATGATTAGTTTATGACCAAGGTTTTTCATGAATAACAAATTTGTGCATAAACCCTAAGATTTTAGTTTATGTGATTGAGTGGAAATCCTAGACATGGATTAAACATATAATTAATATAAAGATAACTTACAATGATGATTGAAAAGGAATGTACTTTAGAGAGAGCCATAATTTTCATGTGTGATGATGCTTATGAATGAACAGTGGCAATTTGTGGGTTATAGTTGTGGGTTAGAGAGTGTTTGGTTTAATCCTAAGAATAAGTTGATCTGCAGAGTTGGCGGACCCGGCGGAACCAAAAAGGGGGTTCCGCCCGTTTAGTCTCAGGGTTCCGCCACACCAGCAGAGGTGAAAAAATGTTTTGATTTGTTTTGATTTTTGTGATTTCATTCTAATGTTCCCAACTATAATGTAGGTTCCATAAGTCCTAAGCCAAGCCTAAGAAGGTTGAATGGTTCTTGTTTAGGTTGTTTTGTGAAAGTGTTGATGATGTGGTTTTCGTATGAAACTTTTTTGGTTGAGATGTCCCTCAATGAACATTTTTACCAAGGCTATGATGATGAATTCTAATATGTTTAGTGAGAGCATATTAGATTGGATTATCACTGAGGTCGATGCTTCCTTTGTTGTCGCTTAAATGACGAAGATGATATCAAGTAAGAGTATGATGTTGACGAGAGTCTTCTTGATTTTAAGGAACTTGTTGACATGATTTTCAGCCCGTCGTGGCTTTAGTATGTTGAGGTATCATGAGTCGTTTGCTACTTAGAGAGCTTATGAGGTGAGACAATGTCAAAATAAAAGTACAAATATCATTTGTGCTTTTTCTTATTAGCATAGTCACCAACATAATCTAAGTAGGCGTGCACTATGGTGTCTACTCCCGTTCCTTTGGGATACCATAACTCTAAATGTGCAGTAATCTAAAAGTTCGTTAAACGACTTCAAGGTTGATTAGGATCTTCTCAAAAACAATCACATAGACAAATACTAAACATACCTTCGGGTCTACTAGCCTTGAGGTAAAGTAGACTTTCAATCATACTACTTTATTTAGTGGTATCTACGGATTCAATTTTCTCATCCTTGGTGAGACCTGGGACACGTAATTCATTGTGTACATGTGAGGAACTAGGAATGTCTTCTAAGTGATTATTCCTTACTTTTTAGAGCTTGCGAAAAGTCTTTAAGAGTATGTTTGGCTTTGTTTATTTTCTTTCCAACATCTTTATTTATTTCGTAAGATCCAATTGGGATTTTACTTCTTCAATTTAGATGCTAAGATCAAAACTTCATTTTAATCAAAATATGTTTATTTATACCCAAGATGCTTGTTTTAAACCAATGTTTGTCATGAGAAAACATATGTTAATTTTAGTTTCAACTTATGTCTTTATGGTTCCTTTTATTAATGTTTCTAATGACACAAGTCTACTAAATGACTCTTAAACCTTTTAGCAAATTCTTTATTTAGTAGTTCATCTTCCTTGTCATTTCCTAAACTCTTTTATCTTACCATTATTCGATTTTTAACTAAGTTATCTTCTACTGAAAGTGATGTTTTAAAGAAAGATGGTCATTAGTTGAATGTTAAGTTTGACGATTTCTAGAATCATTAGGTTCCTTTATTTAAAATAATATAACCTTTGATATTATAAAACCATCCAAGAAGTATGTCTCTATAAAACTTAGAGTTGAATTTTTACGTGTAAAACCTTGGTGTTTTAGAATACAATGTTTTCTTCAAACATATTAAAATGTTTTGATGTGCTCTATTTCTTTTTGTATGCTTCATGTGAAGATTTATTAAACAAGAGTTTTAGGATATGATTGACAATTCAAGTCTTTGAGTTTAGATGATATTATCTCATAAACTAATTTGGAGCATTTTACTTATTGAATTTGCAAGCATCATAAAAGTGTTGGTCATCTTATCACTTAGGTGATTCTTAGTTACCTCACTTATAAACAAGCATTAAGTGAGACTCACTCAAGAGTTCCCACTTTCTATGTCCGAGGGTTAAGTAAGACGCAACACCTTATGTCTCCCATTTATTGTTATGTGGAAATCCTTTGACCACAGAGAATTCAATCCTCTCTATAACTTACTAAAGAAAGAAAAACTTAAGGTAACACCTACTTATACTACACACGAAAAATCCTAAGCAAAAAGCACGAGACAACACTAGGTAAGTTTGAAGAAAAGTGTACCTTTTTAAGTTCCAAAGAGATGCTACCAAGAAGGATAAACATAATGTGTTTCATCTTAACTTGTAGGAAAGCTTGGAAACTCCAGTACTCATGAATCCGAGGTGGTTAGTCAAACATATAAAAGCATATAATAAAATAACCTTTGTCCTTTTAACATAAGCTTCTATTTGAGATTTAGCAACTTCTAAACTTTTCTTCTAGGCTTAACAAACTTCACTTCTTTTGTTTTACTTGTTGATGGTGCATTCAAGATAAATCCTAATCCGGTTTTATCTCTAAATGACTTTTGACTTTTCAACAATCTTATAAGAGATTTTGAACTTTCTTCAAATTTAACTAACATTTCTCCTTTTTCATTTTGTCTTTTAATTTCATGTTTGTAATCTTGACATATTTTGCATTCTAAATCAATTTCAACATTACTCTTAAGCCTAGACATTTTATCTTCCAACATGATTTCTATTTCAAAAATGCTCTTGAGAGATTTTGAAGGTTCATTGTTAAAGATTGTTTTTAGGTTCATGCTACACAAATGTTTAGACTCGTTTTCTAGTTTAGAGAATTCTAAGATGAAAGTGTCAAAGCAAAAGTGTTCGGTTTCAAGTTGTACCTTGTTTGTGGTTTTATCAACTTCATGACTACAAACCGGATGATCGACTACATCTTCATCCGTGTCACTCCATGATTCACAAGCAAGTCCTCTTTGAGCTTGACACAAGTTTTCATCTTCGCTTATACCTTCATTTAAAACATTTAAACTTGTAGCACATGTATTTATTTAAACTAAATGTCTATCTATTAGTTTTTCTAAGACTACCAATTCATATGTAAGATCAAATTGATCATCTTTGACTTGACATATTTCTTGATGAAAATTTAATATATTTTTCAAAATGTCATTAGCCGTTTGACAAAAATACACTCTTTCATATTCAATCCTTGGTAAAGCTTTATAAATCATTATCTTAGCTTTAGTGTTTTTATCAACTTTAGGATATTCATCTTGATTTTCAAAACTTGTTTTTGTTGGTTTAAAATCACCAATGGAAATAATATGCCAAAGCTCTTGATCAATTGATTTCACATAGTTTTCAAATTTACTTTTCCATTCAAGGAAATTTTCTTTTTCAAATAGCGGTGGCTTTTAAATAGATTTCTCTTCTTTGAGATTTTCAAAATCCATGGATCGATTCAAGTTTTAAAATACAATATATTTTAAAAATCTTGAGTAACGTGGCTCTTGATGCCAATTGTGGAAAACTAGAAGGGGGGTTGAATAGTTTACCGCTTTTTAGTTAATTACCTTTTGAAACTTTACGTTTAATCAAAGATCTAAGCTACAAGACAATATATAACATGCAAGTATAAAGAAAGAAACGATCAAACCACAACACGATTGTTTATCGTGGTTCGGCTACAAGGACTCTTTTTGCTTGCCCTACTCCACGCCTCAAGTTTCCAACTCAAGAGTTTCAAGCACTAGTCCACAAGCTCCTTTCACGGGTGGAGAAACCTCTACAATCGTCGCTTACACTTTATCCGGTACAAAGCTAAATACCGGGTCCTAGTTCAAAGTAGAACCAACCTAACGTCGCCTATCCACTATTTCCGACACTAAGCTATATGTCGAGTTCTTTTACAAGGGTACAACCACTTCCGTCACACTATGTATTTTAAGGCCTAAAATACTAACCGATCACTTCAATACAAGATACAAATAATATATAAACTATAAGAGTTTACACAATGCAAAGCTAACAAGTCTTGCAACTTCGTGTTGAATACTTGTAACTTCTCGGATGAACTTGTGAACTTCCTTTCTACACAAGAGAATTACACAAGTGAGTTGCTACTGAGTTAGATAAGAATATAGAGAGTATGCATGTATTCTATAGCTAAAAGTGATGAGAGATTTCTTGCAAGTGGCTTGGTATTTATAGCTGTTAATACAAATATCGCCTAAAAACGTTATTTATATTTTACGATCTTTGCTAAGTTTTGTTAATGACAAAGTATGAAGTTTAGCTATAAGTAAATCATCACTTTAAGTGTTTAAGTCTTGTTTAACTAAGGTTAACATTTCCTTTTAAACAAAACATTGTGTTTATCTCTTAAACTAAAATGAGTCTTGTCACATCATATTTATTTCTTTATATAGTAAGGTCACATCACATTTAGGGCAAGTTTTGTCATGATGCATTTATGGAAAGAAATGTGTTTGACTAACTTTGTTGTTGCTTGCAAGCTTTGTATTTGACTTGTTATTATGAGATGTGACATTGTTTGGTTGCTAGGAGTTATGAGACAAGACCTTGTTTGGTTTGCAAGATTTATTGCAAAACCAACTGCAGCCCTGGTGGTACCCTGGGGGTACACGGGCGGAACCCTTTTGAGGGGTCCGCCTGATCCGCCAGACCTGCAGAATTGTTTGCTATAAATACCAAACCATTTGTTAGTTTTTGGTAACCCTTTTAGGACATATATTCACACACTCTCTCAACTAACTCATTAACCTTTTGATTTGTGATTCTCTTATGTAGCAAGGGACTTCACAAGATCATTCAAGAAGTTACAAGCTTCAACTCTAAAGTTGCAAGTCTTGGTAGCTTGGTCATGTATAAGCTTTGATAGTTTATACTTCATGTGTGTCATGTATATAGATGTAAGTGGTTAGTATTTTAGGCCTCAAAATACGTAGTGTGTCGGGAGTTGTTGTACCCTTGTAAAAGAACTAACGGGAGTGGTTGTACCCTTGGTAAAGAACTCGACATCTAGCTTAGTGTCGGTAAAAGTGTAAGCGACGAATGGGAGTGGTTGTACCCTTGTAAAAGAACTCAACATCTAGCTTAGTGTCGGTAAAAGTGTAAGCGACGTTGTAAAGGTTTTCTCCGCCGGTGAAAGGAGCTTGTTGATTAGTGCTTATAACTCTCGAGTTGGAAACTCGGGGCGTGGATGTAGGGCAAGAAAAAAGAGTCCTTGTAGCCGAACCACGATAAACAATCGTGTTGTGGTTTGATCGTTTCTTTCTTTATCTTTGCTTATTACATGTTGTCTTTTAGTTATAATTGCTAATCACATATAAAGCTTTCCAAAAGAATTAAAACAAGTAAAGTTGTATTTATATCTTGAAACAAATGTAAAGCTTTTCAAAGAACTAAAACAAGCAAAGTTAGGATCATCACAAGTAAAGCTTTTCAAAGTATGAAATAAGTAAAGTTAGAATTGTTATTCACATGAAAAGCTTTTCAAAGAATCAAACATATAAAGTTGTGTGTATATCTTTAAGCAAACATAAAGTTTCTAAAAGGATATTTAAGCTAAATAAGAATAGAAAAAGCGGTAAACTATTCAACCCCCCTTCTAGTTTTCCACAATTGGCATCAGGAGCTACGTTACTCAAGATCTTTAAAATAGAATGTATTTTAAAACTTGGATCGATCCATGGATTTTGAAAATCTCAAAGAAGGGCAACCTATTCAAAACCAACCGCTATTTGAAAAAGAAAACTTACTTGAATGGAAAAGTAATTTTGAAAACTATGTGAAATCAAATGATCAAGATCTTTGGCATATTAATTCTTTTGGTAATATCAAATCAAAGAAAACAAGTTTTTGAAAACCAAGATAACTAACTTAAACTTGGTAAAAATACTAAAGCTAAAACAATGATTTATAAAGCTTTAGTACCAAATATGAAAGAATGATATTTGGAAAAATATATTAAATTTTCATCAAGAAATATGTCAAGCCAAAGATGATCAAGTTGATCTCACAAATGTATTAGAAATCTTAGATATATTAATTGATTGATGTTTATTTGAGATGAATACATGTACTACTAGTTTAAATGTTTTAAATGAAGGTGTAAGTGAAGATGATTACTCATGACGAGCTCTTAGTGGACTTGCTTACGATTCATGGAATAACACGGATGAAGATGAAGCCAACCATCCGGTTTGTGATTCTAAACTAGATAAAACATCAAGCAAGGTACACTTTGAAACCAAAAGCTTTTGCTTTGACGAATTTATCCTAGAGTTTTCTAAACTAGAAAATGAGTCTAAACGTTTATGCAACATGGACCTAAAAATTATCTTTAAGAACGAGTCTTCAAAATCTTTTAAGAATATCTTTGAAAAGGAAATCTTGTTAAAAGATAGAATGTCTAGAATTGAGAGTAATGTTGAAATTGATCTAGAATGTAAATTGTGTCTAGATTACAAACATAAGATTAAAATGCAAAATGAGAAAGGAAAAATATTGGTTAAATTTGATGAAAGCTCAAAATCTCTTGAAAGATTGTTGAGGAGTCAAAGGTTGTTTAAAGATAAAACTAATTTAGGATTTAACTCAAAAGCACTATCAACTAGTAAAGTAACACAAGTAAAATTAATCAAACCTAGAAGAGTGATTTAGGGATAATTCAATCTCTAATAGAAATTCATGATAAAAGGATTAAGATTATCATTCTCTATGCTTTTATATGATTTTCTAACATTCTTGGATACATGAGTTATTGAGTTTCAAAGCGTTTCGTCAAACCATGTTTTTACGCGAAGTGCTTATCCTCTTGATAGCATTTTTATGCAATTTAAAAGGTACGCATTACTTCAACTCGGCTTTTATTGTCTCTTGTTTGTAGCATTATGTGTAGGATTATGTGTTATTAGTAATACTCTAAAAGTGTTTACTTGCTATTTGTAATAACTAAGATTAGACTCTATGTAACAAGGAATTTCGTCATTAGTACTAGTAGGAGATATAAGGTGCTTTGGTTCTTTAACCATCAAGAGATAAACACGATAAACTCTTGAGTGAGTCTCATTCAACTCTTGCTTACAAGTAAGCTAACTAAGAATTTCCTTAGTGTTAAAATGTCTAACACTTTTGTTATGCTTGCAAAACAAACCTTTGTTAAACAACATTTTCAAACACCATACTTTGAGTCTTAAATTGTGTCTTTCTTCAATCACACCTTTATGATAATCTCACGTAAAACACACAAGGTGAAATAAATTACATTAGCATACATTAGGATGTGTGGAAGAAAATGAGTTTTCAACATCTAGGATTTACACATCAAATGTGACACTTAGACTCATGATGTTGTACCTCTTGGACTTTTTCAAAACAAATAGAGTTCATAGTGTCTTAAGTAAGAAAACCCAAAGAGTCGAGGAGTCGTTGAATATAACATTTAACGAGTAATCTCCTCCTTCTAAGATATCATCTTTGGTAGATGATAACTTAGTCGAAAGTCCAATGATGGCAAGACATGTATGTTGTGTAAAACGTTAAGAGTAAAAGTACAAAATAACATCTTCTCACCTTGAGTCAAACATTGAATCAAGCAAAATTGACATAAGTTATAAAACTTGATTTATAGGTCATAGTTGTGTATAAACAAATTCAAAAAACACAGTTTTTGAAATTTAGAGTAAAACAACTAGTGAAACATAATAGATTTTTTGAATTAATCAAGTGTTTATAGTGTCAATATTTGAAAGTCTTTTTGATAATAAAAGCAAGCTCCAAAAGCAAGAGATTTTAACTAAAAGACATTCCTAGTTACTCCCTTATTCTCAATGGTTAAGTTATTGATGACTTATCAAGAATGAGATTAGTAAATCCGTAGGTAAAACTAAATGTAGAGAAATGTTTGGAAGACTACTTGTTCTCATAACAATTAGATTCAACATTATGTTTAGCTTTTGTCTATGTGCTCGTGTTAAAGAAGATCCTTAAACAACTCTTTAGTTGAGCCTATTTGGATACATCATAAGGTACTACACAACTAGGATTATGGTCTCCCAAAAGAACGGGAATAGAAACCATAGTGTTTGACAAATGGAATTATGTCGGTAATAAGTTGATAAGAAAAGCTCAAGTGGTACTTGCACTTTTATACTTACTTACCCAATGATTCTCCAAAACGCGTATGATTCTCAAATTAGTATCGAATGAAGAAGCACATCAACAAGCTCCGCTTGAACAAGCAAACTCGCATCAACAAACGAATTCATCTTATCAACATTGTTATACCCTCAACGAAGGAAGCATCGACTTTAGCGACAATTCAATCCATTATGTTCTTTATTGACATATTGTGATCCATCATCATCGTCTTGGTAAAAATGTTCATTGAGGAACATCTTAACTAAGAAAGTCTTATACGTTAACCATTCTATTAACATTTTCACAAAACCTCTTGAATGAGAATCATTCATCATCCCTAGGCTTAGTCAAGAACTCATAAGACCAAAAACCTTAGTTTTGAACATTAGGATAGAACCACAAAAATCAAGACAAATTCCTTTTAAGTTTTTCTCTGCAGAACCCACGGCACCTTCAGACCATACGGGCGGAACCCATTTTTTGGTTCCGCCTGGTCCGCCAAACCTTAGAATGTATTATTTGTAATTTCAAAACCAAACACCCTCTTAAATCTTAACAAAAACTTTCAAACAACATCACCCTCTCTGAAACACATATCCTCACGAATTTTAGGGCTTCTAATCCAATCTCTTCCAATCCAACTAACTTTGTAAGTATTCGAATCACAATTGCATTTTTAATTTAATTATAACATTCTTTATTACAATCATTAACTAGAATCTTAGGGCTTTTGCATAAAACTTCATGATTCTTGAAAAACTTGGTGGCTAGTCAATTATGTATTTCATTAGTTAAGAAATGCATCTTTTCATTGTTACTTTGATTTACCAAACACACCAAGTGCATTATTTTTCTAATTGCAACATGATTCATCACCACATTGTTAAAACAAATGAAAAACATCATTTAAGCATCACTTGCATACTATCTCTTGAATGCTAAAGGGGATACATAACTAATATGTATTTTCGGGTACATTCAATCGAAGACACATTCAATTAGGAGAGTGTTGGTTATCTTTTGTTTTTACAACAAAATTTGCATAACAAAATGATTTAGGAACCAAAATGAGTCAAGAGAACCATGTCTTCACATTGTTTTGCATATAGGAATATATTAAAACATCCTCGTTGTTAAAAGTCGTTAACATACAATTTTATGTTTGCTAGGAATCAACATGCCTCCCGCAAACAAATCCAATCACAAAGAAACCCTTAAGTACATGCCCAAACACCATATGACCAAAGGTCTCAACCCGGTTCAAGTAGAAACCTTTAAGGCATTAGAAAAACGCTATGTTCACGAAGGTAGAACCATTGATCCATCCTTTCTAGAAGGAACATCTATTCGCCAAAACTTTGCCGCAATTCACTTTGATTGTCACCTTGATATAGATGAGCCCATTTGTCCTAGGTTCATCTTGGAATTTTATGCAACCGTAAACCTTTCCTCATGTGCTGGTGGTAGGATTTCATTAAACTTCACAACCAATCAAATATCACATGACATAGATTTAAAAGACTTAGCTATAATTCTTGGTGTACCAAATGAGGGAACTTGCCTCTATACGGATAAGTGGCCCATTTCAAGTCTTGATACTATTGATCATTTTTATCCATACGATACACCTCTTGCTAGTAAGGAAACTATTAAGGAACACCTCTTTGTTAGAACCTCTACCACTAGGGTGAACCGTTCGGGGAATACTGTAGATAAGGACCCTTTTGGTATGGAGCTCAATGAGCTTAAACCACAATTTAAGAAGTGGGAAGAAATTCTTAGGGCTAACGTCATAAGTACCATAGGAAATAGAGATCACATCAACACATGCCTATGCTACATGCTATATAGCATTTCCACCGGTCAACCCTTCAACTTAGCCTACTACCTAGCCAAAAAGATGGCCGACATATCCTTAGTTGGAACAACCGCTCTTCCCTATGGTATGATTCTTACTCGCCTCTTTAGAGGAATCTCACCCATTTCTCCTAACGAAGATGGAATACGCCTTGACTATTTTCTAGTTCCTCACACCTTCATTCCCCTAAGTAATAAACAAGTTTACAAAAATAAGGGCAAACGTACTCGATCACCTACAACATCATCATCATCATCCGAAATGAGCGAGGATGATAAACTTCCCAACTCTAAGTTACCTCCTTTAGAATACCTTCAAGCTCTCCCCATCATTGACAATGCTTCCGAAGAATTCAAGCAAACCAAAGGAATGTTCAAGTGTTTTGGAAGGTACCTAAACAAGCTCAAAAAGAAGATAGACCGGTTGTGAGAAGATTAAGGAGCGTTTGGCATAAGAAGGCTTTAGAATCGTCCTTGTGTTAAAACTACGTGAATTATGTGTTTTTTTTTTTTACTTTCATGGTTTATTATGTTTGTTGGATTATGTTTGTATGAACTTTTATGCATAATAACAATGTTTAAGGTGTTTGTCATCTTTTCTATGCTTATGGGAATTCTTACTAAGTATAGTGAAATCCTCGACCTCAAGGTCAAAGTCCCATGATATGTATGTTTACATGTCTAATTTTTGCATTGCCTAACCAGTAATACCTTATCTTTTTGATTTTAGGAGTTTTCAAAAATTTTGAAAATCGTCTCGCGGGTCAAAAACGCGGACTGCCTAATTTTTTACCCCTGGCGGATCTGGCGGTACCCAAAATTGGGGTCCACCAGTGTATTTTCTGGGAATTCCAGAAATGGCCCAACGGACCAGGCGGTACCCTCAAATGGGTTCCGCCAGTGTCTTCTGAGGGATCCGCCAGACACCTGCAGAAAATTTTTCCATTTTTCTTAAGTCCAAAACTTGTAATGTGTCAAAACCATTATCCTAAGTGAGAAACATCTTCAATTAACTTCAATAACCATATTAGAACTACTTTCACTCACTAAAACAATTAGGAAGACACTTCCCTCCAAAAATTCAAATTCAAACATAACCAACCCAAGGAACCCTTTTAAAGGATCCTTCAAAACTATTGAAACATTTTTCAACCAAATCACATCTCATGATCACAAAGCATTGAGTACATTTGTTGGTCTTTCACTCCACCTTATTCTATTGGAATAACATGCATTGATTTGACATATTCATGAAAATTTTGCAAATCATTTGAAACCTCAACCTTTGAATGGTAGAACATTAAAACCAAACACTCTATTCAACATCTTCTTCATCCTATAAATTTGAAAGCTTTGCAACAATTCAAATCATACCATCACCATCAAAACTTCTTCTCTCAAAACATCAAAACCACACCTTTAAAAATGACCAAATCACACACATCATCCGAGTCATCAAAATCCCTTTCAAGAATCACTAGGATTAGTGTTAAACCTTGTTTTTTTAACAAAACCGTCAAGTCAAGCTCATCTTCTTCAAGTAATGCTTCACTTAACATTTCCTCACCTATCCAAGATTACCTAAATCTCACTACCTCAACACAATCCCCAACACATTGTAATACCAATGTGATCACCATTCAAGATTTGCTTAATCTTGCTACTCCACCACCTTCTCCATCACATTGCAACTCAAACCTAGCCATTAATCCATCACCAACTAGACATTTGAGTGAGTCAACTTCACCTTCTCAACAAGCTTTTAAATCAAAAACTCCTTCACCTTAATCACCAACACCTACACCAATGGAACTTTTCCATACACCACCAACATCACCATTACCCAATTTGGAAACTTTTGATGATCTATCATCAAGTCCACCATCCTTCTCACTCTTTGATACCATAACTCAAATGGAAATCCAACAACACCCTAGTGAGCAACTAGATGATGAATCCCATCAACCATCATTAGTAGAACGGTTGGCTTACCGTTATGCTAAACCATCCATTTTTCCAAATGATCAAGGTCATACCCATTCACAATCATTTGTGTTTCACCCAATTTACAAATACCTTCATGGCAATCCTTCCGGCGAACCTAGTTTCCACCATTTTGTTCAAAATCAACAACCACAACCACAATAACAACAACCATCACCACAAGAACCTTCCCAACAATTTGAATCCCTACTTTCTTCCTATAAGAAAATAGAAGCATCCATGTGGGAAAAACCTCCAAACATGAATGAGGAAATTAACACTCATTTAAACCACCTAAATGCCTTCAAACGAATGGTTGATTCTCAAATCAATCATGTAATGGAATTCCATACGGCATTAAGCTCAACAAATGAAGGAAGCAAATACACCTCTCAACCATCCACATTTGCTCCTTCAAGTTCAACCCATCCACCACCAACAAATCAAACCTCTCTTCCACCAAACTTTCCCCGCCATGGGTGCGGACAATGTGAAAGAACCGCTCACATTAGTGAAGGGTGTAAAAGGGAACTTAGGGAACTTTCCGAAGAAATGAGATTTATCTTAAACCACATTTTGGATCGTCTAACATCCTTGTCTCATCCACCTCAACATTAGAGTCTCCAAAATGAAACAAAACCGTTTCTCTTGGAAAATGTCTCCCATTTTAACCAACAAACCAAAACCAAGTCACCTCCTCACCTTTCAAAATAAAACCCGCTACAACCCTCAACTCACATTTTCATCCTTAAATAATCCCAAGCTTGTTTTTGGAAAATGTTTCTCACAAAGGAAAATGATGATTTCCTTGTAGCTTTTTATGGTCGTAGCTTATTTGTAGCTTTTTCTTTATTTCTAGAGGTAGGATAGTGTAACCAAAATTTCTTGTCTTTGACTTTTTAAGAAGTCTAAATTTTACATGAGATGAATTTCATTACACTACAAGGTTTTCTTTGTTTGTTGACCATTTAGGTATGATGTGTGAACTATACCTTGTTATGGTACCATACATAAATCTTGTGCTTTATAAACTAACCTCTCTTTTTGTAGGTTCATTATCCATGTTTACCTTCCTTGATACTCCATTTAGGGGAGTAATATTTAAGGGGGAGCATGAGTGTTGTACTATTTCACTTCACAACTCTTAGTTGTGTTTAAACATGAAATACTTTCATGACTTATCTTGTGCAACAACTAACCTTTTCTTGTAGGTTCAAAATCCATGTCTCCTCTCTTGGCACTCCATTTAGGGGGAGTATCGTCCAAGGGGGAGCAAGTGGTTACTTCCGCTTCGCTACTCTTCTTTTTGTTTCGACAAAAAGGGGGAGAATTTAGATATAAACTTGTTTCAAAAAATTTTTTTGTATATCACATCATCTTAGCAAAAACAAGTTTTTGTACCTTACTTTACAAGACTTAATACTAAAACTAGTGACTTACTTATAAATAAAGTTTATGTTTTGTCATCAACAAAAAGGGGGAGATTGTTAATACAAATATCGCCTAAAAACGTTATTTATATTTTACGATCTTTGCTAAGTTTTGTTAATGACAAAGTATGAAGTTTAGCTATAAGTAAATCATCACTTTAAGTGTTTAAGTCTTGTTTAACTAAGGTTAACATTTCCTTTTAGACAAAACATTGTGTTTGTCTCTTAAACTAAAATGAGTCTTGTCACATCATATTTATTTCTTTATATAGTAAGGTCACATCACATTTAGGGCAAGTTTTGTCATGATGCATTTATGGAAAGAAATGTGTTTGACTAACTTTGTTGTTGCTTGCAAGCTTTGTATTTGACTTGTTATTATGAGATGTGACATTGTTTGGTTGCTAGGAGTTATGAGACAAGACCTTGTTTGGTTTGCAAGATTTATTGCAAAACCAACTGCAGCCCTGGCGGTACCCTGGGGTACACGGGCGGAACCCTTTTGAGGGGTCCGCCTGATCCGCCAGACCTGCAGAATTGTTTGCTATAAATACCAAACCATTTGCTAGCTTTTGGTAACCCTTTTAGGACATATATTCACACACTCTCTCAACTAACTTAGTAACCTTTTGATTTGTGATTCTCTTATGTAGCAAGGGACTTCACAAGATCATTCAAGAAGTTACAAGCTTCAACTCTAAAGTTGCAAGTCTTGGTAGCTTGGTCATGTATAAGCTTTGATAGTTTATACTTCATGTGTGTCATGTATATAGATGTAAGTGGTTAGTATTTTAGGCCTCAAAATACGTAGTGTGTCGGGAGTTGTTGTACCCTTGTAAAAGAACTAACGGGAGTGGTTGTACCCTTGGTAAAGAACTCGACATCTAGCTTAGTGTCGGTAAAAGTGTAAGCGACGAATGGGAGTGGTTGTACCCTTGTAAAAGAACTCGACATCTAGCTTAGTGTCGGTAAAAGTGTAAGCGACGTTGTAAAGGTTTTCTCCGCCGGTGAAAGGAGCTTGTTGATTAGTGCTTATAACTCTCGAGTTGGAAACTCGGGGCGTGGATGTAGGGCAAGGAAAAAGAGTCCTTGTAGCCGAACCACGATAAACAATCGTGTTGTGGTTTGATCGTTTCTTTCTTTATCTTTGCTTATTACATGTTGTCTTTTAGTTATAATTGCTAATCACATATAAAGCTTTCCAAAAGAATTAAAACAAGTAAAGTTGTATTTATATCTTGAAACAAATGTAAAGCTTTTCAAAGAACTAAAACAAGCAAAGTTAGGATCATCACAAGTAAAGCTTTTCAAAGTATGAAATAAGTAAAGTTAGAATTGTTATTCACATGAAAAGCTTTTCAAAGAATCAAACATATAAAGTTGTGTTTATATCTTTAAGCAAACGTAAAGTTTCTAAAAGGATATTTAAGCTAAATAAGAATAGAAAAAGCGGTAAACTATTCAACCCCCTTCTAGTTTTCCACAATAGCCAAACAAACCAGACCACTGGCTGATCCGGTGGAACCCAAACAAGGGTTCCGTCCTTGTGACCCCAGGGTTCCGCCAGTGTCTGACAGTCAAAGCTTTCAAGAAATCTTTCCATATCTAGCAATGTCACATCAAGCTTCTTCAAGTCAACACACAATAGATAGAGTAAGAGACCTTCTATAATGTGTAAGAAGTAATGTGTAAGAAGTCTTATGGAAAGTCAAACACTCAACCTTTCCATAAATACACATGTTACATTTTCTATATTAGGAAATATAACAATGTTTATGTTTAATATAAAATGTGAAGTCTAGTTATACAAGACTAAAACTAGAATCGTGTTTTACTAAAACTAAAGTTTATACTTTGTCGTTAACAAAACTTAGCAAAGATCGTAAAATATAAATAATGTTTTTAGGTGATATTTGTATTAACACATCTATAACATATTAAAGATTAACATAAACATAAATAAGAACGTACGATGGGATTTTAGCTGAACAAGAATCAATTGAATAATAAGGTGAACCCTAATTAGGGTTTATGTGAATCAATGATCAATCCCTTACCGTTTTATTGATCTATTCCTTGATAATAACTATAGTGAGTTATTACCTCGTTCTTGTACACACAAATTAATAGCAAATTAAGGTTTATACTAGTAAACGAATAAAAGAAATTTTCTTATAAAATTTTGATCCAAAACCCTATGAGGGGTGTAGAACCGATCGGACAAGAGGGAAAAACAAGGAGAGAAAAAACTTTTAGGGTTTTGTGTGTGTGCACAAAAGGTGAGAAAGTTTTTACCTTAGGTTTATATATATACTAGTTGAAGTCTTTGGGAGCAAGTTAGGGCAAGGGGAATCCCCTTGGGCTTGTGTTCGACCGGCCATAGGATCCAAAGGATCCTTCCGGATCTTTCTTGCCTCCTAATTTTAATATAGTCCCTTTTGTTTGTCCGTTAGTCAATTCCGTTAAGTACTAACGACCGTTAGTCATTTCTTGCATTCAAATAATTATATATACAACATTTAATATATATCAATTATTACACTTAATTCTCATTTATAATGTGTGCAATCCCGAGATCTCGAGTTCAATTCTAGTCATACGTTTATTAATATTTATCCAAACTTTAACAACATATACATTAAAGTCAATATTTTGATATGTGAAATTGTTATAAATACTACCAAATATGAAGGCATCCAAGCTTTTGTTACGCATGTACTCATATATCTTTTCATCCCCCTTAATGTAGTATCCTAGCAATCTATCAAGGTTCTGGTGTTGAAGTGTAGCGATCAATATTTAAGTTAACGTAGAGAGTAGTTTCATAAATTCAGAAGGTAGTAATGGAGTGAATCATAAATTGGTTAGTTGGGAGTTAGAAATTAATGTATGACAACCAATAAATATATGTTTCATACTTTTTTCACCTATAAAAATCTTATACACACATTTAGTTTTCAAGCTTTAAATATTAACATATCCTCATAAATCATTTGCTAATATTACACATTAATATCAACTACCTAACTAACAATAATTTGCTTTTTATTCAATGAAGCTTTTCATAGACTACATTTTTTTCATACATTTGAAGTTTTCTCTTACCCACACAAATTACCTATGAGCATGTAATGTTGCCCACAAGAGCATTGCTAAATCCTCCTACTAATATTCATACACACAATAATATTATGTATTTTCTTCCCACTCATTTCTCTTTGCATCCAAACCGTCAGTTTTGATACTTGTCAGAATCTTGTGAATACGAAGAGAGATAAGAGATTAAAATGCAAGAGGGCCCTACGTTATTGATTCTTCCCCAGGTTACCCGCCAACTTTCTCCGAATCCCTCTGCAAGGTTTGAGTCTCATCTTCGAAACCTAAACTTTTAACCAAACAACAATTTACATCTTGGATTATTAAAACCCAATCCAAAGTATCAAAGCAAACACCTTCTAAGACTAATTTATTAAAAAGCTGCAATTTTTATCCATTAATCGAAGTTTGAGGTGTGAATTTAATCTTTTAATCTTAAATTGATGTTTTTTAAGGTATAAAGTTTCGATCTTGGAGCTTAAATTACTGATCTTAAATTGAAAGATATTTCATCTCTCCTTATTCTGTTGAGTTTTTTTTTTTTTTTTTTTTTTTTTTTTTTTTTTTTTTTTTGTATTATTATTATTATTATTATTATTATTATTATTATTATTAACTTTTGTTTGCTAAAACAAATTTTATTTTTTGTGTGGATCACAAGACTCTTATTTACTAAATAAATTTTACAAATATAACCATTAATTTATAAAAAGATGTTATATATACTAGCTCATATACACTAGCTCTTTAATTATATAATACATTGGTTATTTGGTTATCGATATTAGCTTCCATTCAGGTTTTGTATTATACTATGCGCAACAAATTTCAAATATATACTTGGTGATTGATCTTGTATAGTGGTCGTAGAATAATTTTTAATAAGTTGATTGATGCCAAAACATATACGTTAAAGTCAATATTTTGATATATGAAATTGTTATAAATACTACCAAATATGAAGGCATCCAAGCTTTTGTTACGTATGTACTCATATACAAGTATCTTTTCGTTCCCCTTAATTTAGTATCCTAGCAATCTTACAAGGTTCCGGTGTTGAAGTTTAGCAATCAGTATTTAAGTTACTGGAGTAGTTGCATAAATTCAGAAGGTAGTAATGGAGTGAATGATAAATTGGTTAGTTGGGAGTTAGAAATTAATATATGACAACCAATAAATATATGTTTCATACTCTTTTCACCTATAAAAATCTGATACACATATTTTGTTTTCAAGCTTTAAATATTAACATATCCTCATAAAATCACTTGCCAATATTACACATTAATATCAACTCCCTAACTAACAATGTTTTGCTTTTTATTCAATGAAGCTTTTCATAAACTACATTTTTGTTTCATACATTTGTAGTTATCTCTTACCCACACAACTTACCTATGAGCATATCAACAATTCCTATCCAACTAACCAACCAATTCACCCATCGAAACCCTAAAATCCATCATCAATAACCAAAATCCAACCCCTAAAATCCAAAATTCCATCAGCCTGACCATCAATAAGCATAAGAAGACAAAACCAAACCATCATCGAACACAAAACCAAACTTATTCATTAACTACTAATACTAAAGTAAGTGTGTTGTTAAATTGGGATGCCTTATTTAGTAGTATAAATGGCACCACCAATAAAACACACATATAGAAGTGGTGGGAAATGGCTTTAGTTAACCGCCTAAGGCGGTGGTGGTGGTGGGGTGGTTTTCGCCGGAGGCGGTGGTGGTGGTGACATGGGAGGTGGAATCGGAGCTTCTGGAATGAGGTTCATTTATTGTGGTTGGATTTTAAGAGCACTCACCGTCGCATGGTGGGTTATTTGTGAAAGAAAGGTTTGGGGGTTTTTGGAGACACTCATTTTGCTCGTGCTTTTTCATCTTCTTATACTAACCAAACACTTCCTTACAATACTGACAATGACAATTGGCGTAATCTTTAAAGCAAAAAGATTATGCCAATTGTCGTTGTCAATATTGTAAGTAAGTGTTTGGTTCGTATAAGAAGATGAAAAAGCACGAGCAAAATGAGTGTCTCCAAAAGGCCCCGGTCACCCAAACCCATCTTTCACAGATCACCCACCGTGCGACGGTGAGTGCTGCTAAAATCCAACCACAAGAAATGAAACTCATTCCAGAAGCTCCGATTCCACCTCCCATGTCACCACCACCACCGCCTATGGCGAACACCACCCCACCACCACCACTGCCTCAGGCAGTTAACTAAACCCCTTTCCCACCACTTTTATATGTGTGTTTTATTGGTGATGCCATCTATACTACTAAATAAGGCATCCCAATTTAACAACACACTTACTTTAGTACTAGTAGTTTAATGAATAAGTAAGTTTGGTTTTGTGTTCGATGATGGTTTTATGCTTATTGCAGATGGAATTTTGGATTTCAGGGGTTGTTGATGATGGATTGGTTAGTTAGATAGGACAATTTAAGGTTTTTGGTGAGTTAAGAAAGAGGGTTTTTTTGTTTTGATGACGAGGAGGATTAAGGTTTTTGGGTTGGGGATTGATACTTACACATATGAAATTGATTCATACACATAAGAATCATTATAAATTGACCATTATGCCATCATTTATGTAACAATTCGCATTTTCAGGTTAATTACCATTCCCGAAAAAATTTCACTATTCACTTTTACTATTCATTTTTCCCGAAAATTTTCCCGAAATTTGATTTTTATTTTTTTGGGCTCGAGTGATAAATCATTTCCATGGAAAATTAAAAGTTTGACATTCATAAGCTCATTTTCGTGAAAGTTATTAAGGAATTACACGGAATTACAAGTTTTAGGGTAAAACGTCATTCAGAAATTCTACGCACAACGAAATTCGGTCGCGTTAATTTTCCCCGTATCAGAAAAATGTTTGACACACTCATGATTTATTTGAGAATAAATCATGACTGAGAAAAACATGACCAAAATAAGCCTCGGCCGTGAAAAACTGGAATTTTCAGTTTTTAAGCGTTTTTACTCAGCCGTAACCTTAGCCTATACCTGCACCGCATTTCTAAGACGATTTAAGTTTTCAACTTTTTAGAAAAAGTCAACATATTTTTCCCTCCTCCATTGACCAAAAATCATTCCTTGATTTTATAAGTCATTCCTTGATTTTTAGGCTTACGGTTTGATGTTTAAAAGACATTTAATACCAACCGACACTAGACTGAGCTCAGTCTAGACATTATAAGTCATTTTAAATCATTTTTATCCTATTAGAAAAGTAACATTTTACTTTTCTCAATTTTACACAATATTCGTACGTTTTACGTATTACGCGTTTTAGACCCGTGTTTCCAGTTTTAGCAGGGTTTTACCACCCCAATGGAACCTACCACTCATTTTATATTTTATTATGGAGTATTATGACATGTTTAATCATCCTTCCAAGTTTCGTATTTTTACGATACCCGGTTTTACGTTTTGTGACGTAACAACTTACGGTTAGCATTTTACGGAGTCGAAACTAGCTCCATAACTTGGATGATATCAACAAAGTCCAACACTTCCTCCCCAAGGCTTGGCAAACCGACTTAGGGGGGGGGTTCATCAACCATGTGGCTTAATCTCATGCTAGGAGGCCTTAAGGTGCATACATGTGTTATACTTGGTGACCAAGTGTTGACAAGTCAACATAACTAACCTCCTCATTTCCTTATAAGATCAAGACTCATTCTCTTCCTTTCTCTCTCAATACCAACGACCCAACATCATAAAAATACACCATTTTGATCATTGATCTTGCTCATTCAATCTATCACAAGTTCAAGTCATAGTTCCTAGTTGATCCTTAACACCTTTCAACCATAAAACTCTATAAAATCACCATAAAACACCACAAAAACTCATCAAATTTCCAAGTGTTCTTAGTGAATATTTTTACTAAGGCTTGTTTTTGTGATAGATTAGTGTTTATCAAGGGATTACAAGATAGGGTTTTTGATATGGAAGCATGGCTATGGTTGGAAAGGTTTTGGAAGATTAAGTAGTGGTTCTTGGTCTTGATCTTGGTTCTAGTTAGTTTCTTCACAAGTTGTAAGCAAACCCTAACTTGCTTCTTGTTAAATAATCATGTTCATGTTATTTACCTATTATTCATGCTATATTATGTCTTGTATGCATGTCCATGATGTATAAAAATGAACAAAACAAGTTATTGTAATTGATTGTTAAGATAAGTTATTAAAACAAGTAAACTAGTAGCTTTCTTGGTAAGACCTGATCAAAATGGTAAAATTATGATATTGGATCATTATATATTACAGTAGAGGACTTAACAAGGAAACCATAGCAATTTGAACCACCTAAAACGAGTATACGAGTCAAAAGTTACGCCCATTTGAAGTTACCAAAGATTTCCGGCAAAACTGCCTAAACCATACTGTTTTGCATTCTGACTTTTTGAAAGTCACCCTTCTGGTCTGATTCATCAAAAAGTTAAAACACGAAAGTTGTCCGGAATCACGTTTTCGTTCAGGAATAAAGAAGCTCGAGCCTTGAAAACGCTTTCCGAGTGAGATATTTCTCAGTTTCTTAACAGCTATTTACATATATATAAGTCACTATATATTGGTTATGTTTTAAAAGGAACAAGAGGTCTTATGACCTATAATCAAGACCACAACCATGGCTAGAGCCAAGGTTGTGTCTCATGACCTTGGAACAAGGACCAAAGGTCATGGCAAGGCCATGAGCTAACGACATATACACTTACCAAGGCAAATACATGAACTAGAGAGTTGGCGATAACTTGAACATACAATTTGGATCTACTTCATCTAAAAGAACCATGAGATACAAGTTATAAGAAACTTACCCTAATAACAATCTTCATGTGATCATAAACTTTCCTAAGTTTATTCAAATATTGGACATGTAACTTTTCGGATCAAAACTTATACATATATATTTTATCAACTACTACAATAGTAGGGAGCCTCATGTGAGGAGTTCATTATGTAAGCCGTCGAGATGAGTTGTGGATTTACGAATTAAAGTGTCCTGGCTCCTCGAACGTTTACTACATGACTTCTGAATTATGTCGGCCCGAACGATAGTAAACGATATATAAAACATACATGTTTCATGAATCATTTCTTTCAAAGATTTACACTATACATCATACCACATCATGGACTAAGTGCAAGACATATATTGGCATGTTTATGTTTCCTTGGACATTATTCCAAACCTAAGTTGCAACAATTATTCTAGGTTGCTCGTAGAAGTTCTTACGGCATATCCACCATTCTCATTATACATCATCCAACTCAAGGTGAGTTCATAGCCCCACTTTCTATTGTTTAACTATTTTACAAACCCATGGGGGGAATACAAGCTATTATTTTTTTACTCGAACACAATGCTTTCTACTGTATGCTATTCGACTATGTTTTATTATCACTAAGTAACATCCTTGCCAAACCAAGATCCCTTATTATGAACCATTTAATCACTTGCGAGGGTTACTTGCGAGTGAGCGCAAATATTGTGAATAGGCCTATTGGGATTGACGAATCCCATTTGTTTTGACTAAGTTCAAACAAATGCATTAATATTTGAGACATTAGGTATGACGGCAAAGTACCTACCGGGATAAATCTGCCGATCGATATTGGTACACGTTAACGTTTTGGTGTCATAAGCTTAGTGAATTAATAACCTTTCCGGGCATATAACAACGTAGCCCATCTTTGTTTTCTAACTATGAGTGTGAGTCTATAGCTCACACTACGATTATTGTGTTCAAACGATTTAACTACAAACACTACGATTATTGTGTTCAAACGATTTAACTACAAACACTACGATTATTGTGTTTAAACGATTTAACTACAAACACTACGATTATTGTGTTCAACGATTTAACTACCAGCACATTGTGTTCAAACATTAAACAAACTCTATGAATATCACTCAACCTTTGTGTTGACCTCTCAAGCATGTATTTCAGGTTCATGACGATCAAGGATGGCACGGAAGGGCATGGATACTCAAGAGGGCTATAAATTTTATTATCATTCAAAAACTCATTTAATGTAAATTGTAAACATGGAACCATTTGGGACCTCATTTTGTAATCTCTGATATTTATACAATTTGAATGATAAATCTTTTAAAACGACTCAATTGGAGTTCGTTTTCTATTATTGTGACTATTGTGCCGTCGAGTAACACCCAGTTTGAATTCCGCTGCAACCATGAATTGGGGGTGTTACAGATTGGTACCAGAGCCATGGTTATAGAGAAACGGGTCTAATTGAGACCTAAACTATAACCACACATACAAGCAAAAACATTTTTATAGCCTTCCGCTCTTCGTGTCTTCCATCCTCCAGACGATTATGGACTTAGTAAGCATGTTATGCTACACAAACATATTAGTATATTCATATATACCCATTTTGAGCATTTCCCCGTAGACATTTTTATGCTACACAAACATAATTGCATATTAATATATGTACCGTAAACATAATTGAGCATTTCCCCGTAAGCATTTTATACTACATGAACATATTAGTATATTGATATATAAACTCGGTTTATTTTCAATAATTTATCTAAACAATGGACTAAACATATCTGCGTATGCCTATTCTAGGGCATTACGACACAACCAGATTCTCCCAATCATGTTCCTACTCCAACATTTTATGTCCAAGACATTGTAACTGATTGCAATGGTCTTTCCTATTTTCCAAGACATTGTATTATACAATGGTCTTAATCATTTCTCAAATGTTTTGAGTCACACAATGGTCTAACCTACTTCCGAGACATTATGAATTACACAATGGTCTAACCTACTTCCGAGACATTGTGTTTTGCGCAATGGTCTCTAGAATCATTCCATCACATCATCAATATCATTTCATATGACATCAAAAACCCATCACAATCTATCGATTTCTAAATAGAAATATGAGATTTTTAAAGGACAAACAAATCCATCACCTGCAAAAGCTGAAGTTCAGCTCTACATTCATCAAAGTTTTCTTATGAAACCTTCATTATTAAAAATTCGTGATCCTGGCCAAGTATGTTCTATTTTAGAACTACTTAAAACTTCCTTTCCACACGTACCTACCCGTACTATCTTCTATGCAATGGAATATGAAAACATAGGTTACAAGTCTTGTATGGGCGGGACTTGCAACTGAATTGTTTGACATCGCCTTTGTTTAGTGGACAGTTTCCCGAAAGCAACGGACATATCACAAGTATACCTAATTTAGGTATTTGAAAATTTTATCGAACCTTGGCTAAATATAGACTAGTCACCTATATTTAACCTAGGGACAGTAGAATATAGTCTGACTAACTATATTCGACTTAAAATTTTCAAATACTGAGAATAGTTGTACTAGGGTTATGTTTAGATTGATTTCCTACATGAACTCGATAAACCACCAGAATACATTAAAACAATCTAGAGACACGATAGTGCCTTACCACTCAGCAAAATCTTAACACCTTATTTGTATTACCTAATTTCATTCTTGAAATTTTTCATTTATGAGATAATCCGAACTACTATCTTGGGATAGTTATCAATTCTTCTCTTCATCTTGTAGAAGTACTATCCTGTTTAGGTCCTAAGGATACCATCCCGTCATAAACCTTTAAAATTTCTTAAAATTTTAAAGCAAACTTGACATCTCTACCAATATTAACATTAAGGATACACTACGCACTTTTGTTCATCAACATATCACAACATTATCTTCACAACCGTTGGAACCACAAGCTCATTAACAGATCTTGAGGCACTTTTAAAGCTCAAATCATCCTTAGTTACACCACAAGTACCCTCATCAGCTTTACAAGATTGAATATTCATCTTGTACTTTTGGAACACCAGTATCATCTCGTAATACACTACCTTGTAACTCACCGGCTAATTGTGAATGTTGTGTTGGGAATTCTTAAGTAGGATGATTTGTAATTATTTGAATGGATTGAGATGCCTTTTCATTTAAATAAAGAAATTGTAAATCACCGAATTATAAGTTTATATTTCCCTATTTACATTGTTTGGGATGCCTCTCTATGTAAATAAAGAATTATAAATAAGTGGGCTTATTTGTATCCGAAATAACATAAGTATGAAGTCAATAAACACTAGGTACAACAACAGATTACCAACTAGGCTATGATTGCAACTACTATATCTATTCCTATTAATATTCGACTACTATCAATTTCCTTTGATATTCGACTATTACCATACCTTTCCTACATAAAAGTAAGCCTCATCCTACACCATACACTGAAACGACAAATCAAACTACATCACCGGTAATCCCAGACTTTAGTCCTCATAAGTAACCACACCTCTTCATCAACACCACTCCAACATATAACACACATAGAACTTCAGGACGAAGTTCCCCGTAAGGGGTAGAGACTGTAACAATTCGCATTTTCAGGTTAATTACCATTCCCGGAAAAATTTCACTATTCACTTTTACTATTCATTTTTCCCGAAATTTGATTTTTATTTTTTTGGGCTCGAGTGATAAATCATTTCCATGGCAAATTAAAAGTTTGACATTCATAAGCTCATTTTCGTGAAAGTTATTAAGGAATTACACGGAATTACAAGTTTTAGGGTAAAACGTCATTCAGAAATTCTACGCACAACGAAATTCGGTCGCGTTAATTTTCCCCGTATCAGAAAAATGTTTGACACACTCATGATTTATTTGAGAATAAATCATGACTGAGAAAAACATGACCAAAATAAGCCTCGGTCATGAAAAACTGGAATTTTCAGTTTTTAAGCGTTTTTACTCAGCCGTAACCTTAGCCTATACCTGCACCGCATTTCTAAGACGATTTAAGATTTCAACTTTTTAGAAAAATTCAACATAATTTTCCCTCCTCCATTGACCAAAAATCATTCCTTGATTTTATAAGTCATTCCTTGATTTTTAGGCTTACGGTTTGATGTTTAAAAGACATTTAATACCAACCGACACTAGACTGAACCCAGTCTAGACATTATAAGTCATTTTAAATCATTTTTATCCTATTAGAAAAGTAACATTTTACTTTTCTCAATTTTACACAATATTCGTACGTTTTACGTATTACGCGTTTTAGACCCGTGTTTCCAGTTTTAGCAGGGTTTTACCACCCCAATGGAACCTACCACTCATTTTATATTTTATTATGGAGTATTATGACATGTTTAATCATTCTTCCAAGTTTCGTATTTTTACGATACCCGGTTTTACGTTTTGTGACGTAACAACTTACGGTTAGCATTTTACGGAGTCGAAACTAGCTCCATAACTTGGATGATATCAACAAAGTCCAACACTTCCTCCCCAAGGCTTGGCAAACCGACTTAGGGGGGGGTTCATCAACCATGTGGCTTAATCTCATGCTAGGAGGCCTTAAGGTGCATACATGTGTTATACTTGGTGACCAAGTGTTGACAAGTCAACATAACTAACCTCCTCATTTCCTTATAAGATCAAGACTCATTCTCTTCCTTTCTCTCTCAATACCAACGACCCAACATCATAAAAATACACCATTTTGATCATTGATCTTGCTCATTCAATCCATCACAAGTTCAAGTCATAGTTCCTAGTTGATCCTTAACACCTTTCAACCATAAAACTCTATAAAATCACCATAAAACACCACAAAAACTCATCAAATTTCCAAGTGTTCTTAGTGAAGATTTTTACTAAGGCTTGTTTTTGTGATAGATTAGTGTTTATCAAGGGATTACAAGATAGGGTTTTTGATATGGAAGCATGGCTATGGTTGGAAAGGTTTTGGAAGATTAAGTAGTGGTTCTTGGTCTTGATCTTGGTTCTAGTTAGTTTCTTCACAAGTTGTAAGCAAACCCTAACTTGCTTCTTGTTAAATAATCATGTTCATGTTATTTACCTATTATTTATGCTATATTATGTCTTGTATGCATGTCCATGATGTATAAAAATGAACAAAACAAGTTATTGTAATTGATTGTTAAGATAAGTTATTAATACAAGTAAACTAGTAACTTTCTTGGTAAGACTTGATCAAAATGGTAAAATTATGATATTGGATCATTATATATTACAGTAGAGGACTTAACAAGGAAACCATAGCAATTTGAACCACCTAAAACGAGTATACGAGTCAAAAGTTACGCCCATTTGAAGTTATCAAAGATTTCCGGCAAAACTGCCTAAACCATACTGTTTTGCATTCTGACTTTTTGAAAGTCACCCTTCTGATCCGATTCATCAAAAAGTTAAAACACGAAAGTTGTCCGGAATCACGTTTTCGTTCAGTAACAAAGAAGCTCGAGCCTTGAAAACGCTTTCCGAGTGAGATATTTCTCAGTTTCTTAACAGCTATTTACATATATATAAGTCACTATATATTGGTTATGTTTTAAAAGGAACAAGAGGTCTTATGACCTATAATCAAGACCACAACCATGGCTAGAGCCAAGGTTGTGTCTCATGACCTTGGAACAAGGACCAAAGGTCATGGCAAGGCCATGAGCTAACGACATATACACTTACCAAGGCAAATACATGAACAAGAGAGTTGGCGATAACTTGAACATACAATTTGGATCTACTTCATCTAAAAGAACCATGAGATACAAGTTATAAGAAACTTACCCTAATAACAATCTTCATGTGATTATAAACTTTCCTAAGTTTATTCAAATATTGGACATGTAACTTTTCGGATCAAAACTTATACATATATATTTTATCAACTACTACAATAGTAGGGAGCCTCATGTGAGGAGTTCATTATGTAAGCCGTCGAGATGAGTTGTGGATTTACGAATTAAAGTGTCCTGGCTCCTCGAACGTTTACTACATGACTTCTGAATTATGTCGGCTCGAACAGTAGTAAACGATATATAAAACATACATGTTTCATGAATCATTTCTTTCAAAGATTTACACTATACATCATACCACATCATGGACTAAGTGCAAGACATATATTGGCATGTTTATGTTTCCTTGGACATTATTCCAAACCTAAGTTGCAACAATTATTCTAGGTTGCTCGTAGAAGTTCTTACGGCATATCCATCATTCTCATTATACATCATCCAACTCAAGGTGAGTTCATAGCCCCACTTTCTATTGTTTAACTATTTTACAAACCCATGGGGGGAATACATGCTATTATTTTTCTACTCGAACACAATGCTTTCTACTGTATGCTATTCGACTATGTTTTATTATCACTAAGTAACATCCTTGCCAAACCAAGATCCCTTATTATGAACCATTTAATCACTTGCGAGGGTTACTTGCGAGTGAGCGCAAATATTGTGAATAGGCCTATTGGGATTGACGAATCCCATTTGTTTTGACTAAGTTCAAACAAATGCATTAATATTTGAGACATTAGGTATGACGGCAAAGTACCTACCGGGATAAATCTGCCGATCGATATTGGTACACGTTAACGTTTTGGTGTCATAAGCTTAGTGAATTAATAACCTTTCCGGGCATATAACAACGTAGCCCATCTTTGTTTTCTAACTATGAGTGTGAGTCTATAGCTCACACTACGATTATTGTGTTCAAACGATTTAACTACAAACACTACGATTATTGTGTTCAAACGATTTAACTACAAACACTACGATTATTGTGTTCAACAATTTAACTACCAGCACATTGTGTTCAAACATTAAACAAACTCTATGAATATCACTCAACCTTTGTGTTGACCTCTCAAGCATGTATTTCAGGTTCATGACGATCAAGGATGGCACGGAAGGGCATGGATACTCAAGAGGGCTATAAATTTTATTATCATTCAAAAACTCATTTAATGTAAATTGTAAACATGGAACCATTTGGGACCTCATTTTGTAATCTCTGATATTTATACAATTTGAATGATAAATCTTTTAAAACGACTCAATTGGAGTTCGTTTTCTATTATTGTGACTATTGTGCCATCGAGTAACACCCAGTTTGAATTCCGCTGCAACCATGAATTGGGGGTGTTACAATTTATACTTTAGCCATATATTATTTAGAGGGCATAATAGTCAATTTACAATGATTCTTATGTGTATGAATCAATTTCATATGTGTAAGTATCAATTCTCTTTTGGGTTGTCTTCATTTTGGGTATTATTAAGTAGTTGTTTTAAGGTTTTTGTTTTGATGGCTAAGTTTGGAGGAGGATTAAGGTTTTTGGGTGATCTCTTCATTTAGGTCACTATTATTATTGTTGTTCATATTTGGATTAGGGTTTTTGGGTTGTTCATATTTTGATTAAGCTTTTTGGGCTGGATTTGGATCTCTTCATTATTGTTGTTCATTCATATCTGGGCTGATTATTCATAGATTTTTGGATTTGGGGTTTTCTTAATGATACATACATACTGATGCTTGGTTACTTTTTTGTTACACGGAGGGAGGGATCGCGTAGCGCAATGGATTCAAGTTGTCGAGTTCTTTCCTTTTCTTAAAGCTACTCTGTAATGAAAGTCGTTTTACAGACTATTTTAGTATAATATAATCCTACCGTTTTTTATAGCTTAATTCATTTTTCTTTCATTGATTATTACATTCCTTTGTGATTCGTAATCCCCTAAAAGTGGTTGTTGTTCTAGTAAGTAATCCCAATATAAACATGTGTTATTATTACGAGAAATGCACTTATTAAGAAACGGGTTGAATTGGTTGTATTGAGCAATTTTGACCCATTAAACAACAGCTTCTTGACTTGGCCATTATCCGAACTCAGTTAGGAGGGTAGTGATTTCTTTTATTGCTGTCTTAATGGAATTGAAAATAGGAATTTGGAATATTCTAAGCTTGTTTTGTATCGTTTCCTTCCGTTATTGTGTTCTTGTGTTATTGTGTTCTGTTCAACATTCCATGACAGTGAACAGGGCACATAAAAAAATTGACTTACCAATGTCAGTAACTGTTGGAATTATATATCATGTCATACATATAATAAACCACATAAAACATCAAAGCAAGTGCGGAAGCATAAGGATCATATAACGTATAATTAACTAACCAAATATTAAAGTAAACGTACCGTTTGATTCTAGCCCGAACAAGAATCAATTTGTGCATTTTTTCAAATCAAGAACCCTAATTAGGGTTTATAGGATTATAAGAATTACCCCTTACCGATTTTGTAATTCAATCCAAGAATCAAACAATAGTGTGCTTGATTCGCGTTCTTTTACACACGTACTATTTCAAGTAAACGTTTATGCAAGTAAAGTAAACACAATATGTTTTTATGAAAAACGAATCGAAAACCCTTATAAAAGAGGGTGTTCGGCCGAGCTTAAGAACAAGAGGAAGAAAGAAAGAAAAACCAAGCAATTGTGTGTACACGTGTAGAAAACAATGAGCCTTGGTTTTGTATTTATAGGATTAGAAACTTATAGAACAAGTTAGGGCTTTGGTCGGGTCTCCCCACCCTTGGCCGGTCAATCCACAACCCACAAAGGGGTTCTAGATCTTTCTTGATCTCTAATTAATTCCTATACAATTCTTTCCTAACATTCGTCTAACGGTCGTTAGCTATTGTCCGTTAAATACTAACGGTCGTTACTCGTTTTGTGTTTATTAATAATTATACATAACATTTATAAGTAATCATTCATTTACTCTTTATACGTAAAGTGTGCAATCTCGTGATTTCGAGTTCGATCCTAACACACGTTTATTATTTTATGTCTATAAAACTAAGAGTAACTAAATTCTACTTTGAACTATCAAAAATTAGGCCAAAATGCTATTACAACAGAAGAATGGATGAGTACAAAACAAGCATGTAATATTGTGTTCTGTGCAACATTGTATAGATAGACAATTGTCAGAGCAATTTTGATATATTTATTAACGACTGTGATATGGAAAGTTGGTCATACGCAGCCAGCAGCTCCTCTGTTTCAGGTATTGGTGGATTGAAATAGTAAAATGTCGCGGGAGTTGCGGAAAGCTGTATTTGACCTGTGAATGAAAAATATGGTTGTAAATGGGAAAATCAAAAAATTAAATAAAATAATATTGGATTCATCTGTTATAACCACCTGCATATCTTTTAACATAACAGGTTGCCGCATCCTGATGTAGTCGTCTTCTTCAAAGGTTTCAGCTTTTTCATTCCATAGTGGAAAGGTAACGACGTTGTTGCTGTAAAAGATCATACTGTTAGATTTAAATATGGCACAATTTTATTGAAAAGTATTTGTGAAAATCTGTGTACTTTATGTTTTGGATGCCAATATTTCTGAGTTTAATTTTGTTTCAAGTTACACCTCTATATCTTTTGATCTCCTCGACGTTATGAATGTATCCAATATAATCTGCAAACGTATTAGCAAAGTGTAGAAGTGTATTATTATAAGGAAATAGTAGTTGGTAACTTAGAAAACCTGCTAGGATGGAGTCTTTGTTTTCCACTCTCGCCCCGAGTTCATTGTATGCAGCAAAATTAAAGTAGTGATATGGAAAACCGTCACCTGGCAAAGGGTCTATCTGGGTAAACTTGCCAAAACTTAGAGTTATATCGTTGTCAAGTGTTTTCTGCCATTTGTCTGTCTTTTCAAAACCAAAACCTTGAATCCTGTACAGTGAGTTGATTTCCAGAGAGCTGTCAAAGCGTTTCTTGTCTTTTAATTCTGAGTTCGCTTGTATGGCAGAACCCTGTTGCAAAAGTAGTAAAACTGTTGTAAAAGAAAGACATTCTTTGTAAGGATATAATGTTATTGTAGATATTAAAGTAAGAATATGTTGTGTACCTTCTTGTCCAGCAATATACAACAAAAGTATGTAGCTGTAAGACTCGGGACTTTCATAATCATAGCTGTCCACTTTCGATATACTCTGACCTCAATAGCTTTGCTAGCACCTGTAGGTTTAAGATCAGTAAAATAAGCAGTTTCCCGCTGCATATACTGCATACCATTATGAACCTTCACTATTTTAAAGCCATACCTGTGCAACAACCTTACCATGGAAGGCCGTTAGAACTTGGAAGGCATCTTCATTACCTGAATCCAATGCTCCATCATTCAAAATCTTGTATCAAGTGACAAAAGGAGAGAAAAAAATCTTGTATCACGTGCAAGACCTTTTACATATCTAGCAACCTTTACATACCTAATGTCTTCCTCACTTGTCATTTACTTTTTGAGAACATCAAATCTCACTCAACAACCATGATTTTCGATCACAAGTCACACCACCCGATACTCAATTTTTATTATTTTGCTATTTCTTCATGACCAAGTTCATCAAACAAGTTGTAGATACATTATAGCAAGAATCATGAGATCCTAAGCAGTAACAAGCTCCAATTAACAGACACTCTAAGATTAGCAAAATGAAAAGAAAGATGGTCTGATCTGCCAAATATGGCTGCAAAGAAAGCTGTACCATAAAACAAGCATTATATTGGGCATGAACATTATAGGCTAAAACGACAAGGAAATAAAGAAGCAAAAATGATTAAACCAACGTAACAGTAAGTCTTAGCCTGTGCAACATTGCTACTTTACTAGCCATGACAAGCATAAAACTTTGACTTATCAATGTCAGTAACTAAATTCTCATTTCCAACAACACGCATATAAAACTTTGAACTATCGACAAACGAGGCCAAAATGCTATGACAACAAAAGAATGGATGAATACAAAAGTCGTGTCATATTCACAATCAAGAAGAGCTTGACTTTTGCATTCTCTCTATCAAAATCTTCAAACCCATGTGCTTGCAAATATTCACAAACAAACAAGGATCAGCCAATCAGACTCAGACTCGCCCAACAATGCTTAAATCCAAACATAAGTTTACCTTCTAAGCATCAAAACAGTCGCCTGTGGACTGGTTCCAGGTGAAATAGAGAACACAGAACCATCAATCACTCGAAGAGAACCAACTCCCAACACCCTCAGTTCCGAATCCACCACCCTCCCCACTAAACATCCCCCATGACAATGCCATATAGTGTTCACTGTCTGCCTGCAAAACGCACCCATCTCCTCATCACTTGATTGATTCCCCGGCAATACTGCACCCACAAATCTAAATTCTGGATCAGACCACCCCCCAAAACCTGTAATCAGCCAGAGGTGAGGTCCTAAGCAACTCACCAATCGTACGCTTTCCATTCACACACCTCTGCAAATCCAAGCATTACTAAAGTAGTTAGACCACCCCCAAAACATGTAATCAGCAATAGCTGAGGTCCCCACAACCTGAATCAAAGATTGGTGCAGTAACATTGGTGACAAAAACGATATCCCATTTCTTGGATTATCATATAAAAACTGACCAACGTAAGGCGAACGAGTAACAACCGGTATCCCCCAAGAAGACAAATACCCCTCGGTCCAATACCACTCAACAACAACAAATGAGGACTACCTATCGCACCAGCAGACAAGATCACCTCACCATCCTCCCTCAACATTGCGTGATGTAATCATTACCCAACGTTATCCCTAAACCATCAAACAAGATTCTCTCGACGGTTGCATAAACGGCAACCTTGATATAACTAGCCTTACGCCAAATTCAACAAATCCGCAGCACTATGCCTATGACCAGAGGTATTAAAAGTCGAACCACCTACTTTGGTACCAAAACATGTCTCAAACTAAATCCATTAAATGGCCTAACACTAGACTCCAACAAACCATCTCTTAACGAGGATTGCCACATCAGCAACCCCGGTTGAAACACAATCGCCTTCTCAATCAACTAATAATCAAAACTAATCTCAGACCTCTCACGACTATAGAACCCCGCGTTTATCGCACTACTCCCTCCTAATATCCTCCCATGCGCATTGGGCACACCTTCAGACGTAAACTCCTCCATCGCCTAAACAAACACGTCCACCTGCCATAAGTACTAATAAACCCTTCCTGCCTCATCACATTCGGATTATCAAATATATATTGGAACAATCTACTTACATATCATACTCCCATAAAACGACAACAAAAACTCTTAAGTATCAATACTCTTATTAACAAATTTAGCATCTCATTTGAGATCAAACTGTATAACCTTTTAGTTTAGAAATAACAGGTTTACATGACCCTAGTATTGCATAAACTAAGCAAAACTTGGTTTAATGAGGTAAGAAATTACATAAATTAAAATGCTAAAACGATAGATTAGCAACCTCCAAAAATTAAATAAATGTTACAAAAACAAACAAACAAAAGGAAGAAGCAATAAATATTATGATATAGTTTATCTATGACCATGCTGGTTCAATCCATGCATTACGTGGGCAATGGTTTATTGTTCCCAATAAATCCTTAAAACTTCCCGAAATATTACTACCATCGAAAGTGTGAAACTTGCGTGTTTCGAGAGAATAAAACACTATCTTCCCAGAATGCAATCTTCGAAAATATATCTTGTTCTCCATCTTTGATGTTTTGGCTTCCATGCATAGACATGTTTTATCACCAATATAAATCATGTGCCTTCCTATATCATCTATTTTCTCCCATTCACGAGCATCCTCATTTGGTCTGAATACTTCGACAGATTCTCCAAGCTCGCCCACAATTATTAGTATAAGATGTTGATCACATTTATACTTATGATCACATTTCACTAGGAAATGCTGTGCCTTTGATGTGCACTGACTAATTGGGGCTTCCTCTAGAACATGCTCCCATATCCATTTGTCATCTCCAACGCCCAAGTCTTTGAATACATCAACTCCTTTACCATTACACAATGCGTATACATCACCACCATAGAATGCTGGAAAGCCATAAAGATATGGATCGTCATTACCAAAACTAAGAGCATATTTACGCCAAGATGATTCTCGACGACCTACAAAGAGGATGTAAACATGACATTCACCATGTGATGTAAATCCAATAACCATACAATCAGGAGAAGTAGGTGGTGCAGAGAAATCAAAGCTCTCTAGATAAGGTTCCCCTGGAAGCTTGCGAGTATCACTTGTCAAGGGGTTAAAGAAAAAGAGGGCCTTGTCATATTTCCGCATCAGCAGCCAACCATACCTTGAACAATGTATGTTTAGTTCACTAATCACTTCTAGTTCGCAAGGTGTCTTTATAAAATACTTGTCACCAAACATCGGATCGATAAGAGTGATAGTGTGCTTTCCAAACACCATTAGCCAAGGTGAGACTAATGAATATGCCTGCAATTGTAGGTTGCTCCATTTTATTATAGGTGCTGCTAAATAGCACAGTTTGCATGAAGCACGAAAGTTCATGTATTCCACACCAACAGAATACGCCATAATCATCTCCAAAACGCCAGATGGAAGATTGAGCAAGTGTGATTCATCTGCCGTGCCAATAAATTCAGCCTCATGACTCTTAACTTTACTTACTACTATCTTCTCCTCTTCTTGTTTATGATCGCATTCAGCCTCATGACTCTTAACTTTACTTACTACTATCTTCTCCTCTTCTTGTTTATGATCACATTCAGCCTCATGACTCTTAACTTTACTTACTACTATCTTCTCCTCTTCTTGTTTATGATCGCATTCAGCCTCATGACTCTTAACTTTACTTACTACTATCTTCTCCTCTTCTTGTTTATGATCGCATTCAGACTCATGACTCTTAACTTTACTTACTACTATCTTCTCTTCTTGTTTATGATCGCCTTCTAACCTACACAAGATATAATTTGTTAAGACATTTTCCTGCTACAAATAAAACAAGACTAGTAATAAAAACAATGTTAATAATAAAATACCTTTGGCATTCAAGCATTGCCCAAGTAGACACATGGCTTGTTCCTACTAAACAACAAGGCATAGATGATAAGGAGATTGTTTTATCTTTGACGTGATACGAGTATATTTTTCTCCAATCTTCACAGAGAATATGTATATAGCCCCCCGACTTTGACCGACTGTGAAATTCCGGGTAAAGATAATCATCGTATTCCATGGAAATAGTAGCGTCTTTGAGGTCTTCCAGTTCTTCCCACGTCTTACTATTCATGTCAAGTTTGAACAAAGACACATAGTGAATGGTTTCTGTAACCTCATCAAAATCTAAGTATACGCAAAATATATCTTTACAAGTTCCAACAAGATAGCAACGCCGCGTGTGATCATTTACCCAAACATCAGGATACGTCAATAATGACAACAGATTTATATCAACTCCAGTATCCTTAACCACGATGCTTAACTCTACAACAAGAAAACCGGTCATGACACAGGCATATACTTTACCATTGCAACAAGTCAGAGAGTGCAGAAAACCATCAACACCTCCGGTTACTTTTTTGACCTGTTTAGCATATGACATTTCGGTCCATCTTAATTTCTTTTTTTTAGGGTATAGTCTACAAAACACAAAGTGAGGTTTTCCGATTCTTGTCAATAGAAGAATTGAATTGGGATCATCAGGAGGGGAAGTCAAACAACAATATCCTATATCATCAGAATCATCATCATCGTCATCGGAGTCTGATCGTTTATAAATCAAACGTGGGAGATTGATCAACTTTGATGTGACAGGATTCCAAAGAGACCACATGACGTTGTGCGGATGGTCGGACAGAATCACCCAGCCGTAGAAACACCCTCGAACATGTTTCCCAAGCAACTCAGGGATTTGACATCGATAATGACGAAGTGGGTCATCTACATTGTAGAAAATCTGAACTTGTGTTTCATCTTTGGCATCAAGGTTCTGAGCAACAAGCCACTGATGATTTGCAGACATGGGAGGTATTTGATCGTATACTAAACCACAACAAATCTGCTTTTGTTCCATCCTAAGATGTTCTTTCCTGGATCAAAATACACCTTGGTAAGATGCAATAATAAATTTTAAACAACAAAGAAAAATTCTTTTTGCTACTTATACATTGAGATTGCATACCACTAGTCTATAGGATGCAACTATAGTTGAATTCAGAGTACATAAGTCATTACAAGACACACACAATTATGACTAAGAACTTCTTTTAAAGAAAAATAAGTTTCTAAGTTGAACATATCAGTTAAGATTAAAAGATAAATTCATACCTCAAACTTCGATTAATGGATTAAAATCGTAGCTTTTTTAATAAATTAGTCTTAGTTTTTTTTCCCCGGAAAACCAATTAACTTATATCTTAAATATTACTTGTATATGAATTGATTGATTACACTCCTAATCCGGTTACAATTCTGTGGCCCAGCCCAATTTCTTTGTATTTTTACTACAGGCAAATTTAGTTTCCTACTTTAAATTTTATTTTAAATATTACTTTTTGAATATTTCCTAAATATAGCCCGCCCTAAGAACTAGTTTTAAGAAACAAAAATATGTATAATTGGTGATACATAAAGTCGGTTGATAGAAGTTAAATTCGGTAGGGACATTTAATATTTAAGGTACAAACACTTAACGCGTGTATAAATACCTTAAATATAGCCCTTTGGACTACGTTTAAGTGGATGTTACATACAAGAAAGAGTTCAAGTGCATGTTACATACAATAAGTTTTGTATAAAGTGTATTTTTTGCATTTGTAATATACAAATGGAGATTAAAATGAAAGGGACAGAATAAGGAGAGATGAAATATCTTTCAATCATTGTTTTAATGTTATCCTCCAAGTGGCAGCTTATTTGGCCTTGTCTAAAACTTATGCTAATAATTGAGTGAAAATTAAGCATCAAACATCAGCTTATTATACATGGCTGTAACAAAATATGCCCCTCATCTTCTTGTTGTTTCTTGTTTCTTGTTTGTTGATGCTTACAAGCTCTTCTCATGGGCATTACGATAAAGAACATGTACCACTCTTTGTATTTGGTGATTCGCTTTTCGACCCTGGAAACAATAACTATATAAACACTACACCAGACTTCCAAGCTAACTATTGGCCGTATGGCGTGTCATACTTCCATCCTGCTAGTGGAAGATTCTCTGATGGCCGTATCTTATCTGATTTCATCGGTAAGAATATCGGCCTCAAACAAACTTACACAAATCCTTTTTTTTACTTAACATTTTTTTGTATATATTACAGCTGAGTATGCTGGACTGCCTCTCATTCCAACGTATCTCGACCCACGAAATGAAAATTTTCTGTATGGAGCAAACTTTGCATCAGGTGGAGCCGGTGCATTAGTCGAAAGCAATGCTGGATTTGTATGTATCCCTTCTTCGCTTTCATGAACTTTTTTCTAATCCTTTGGCACATAGAAAAACACAACAATGAATTCCCTCATATAGTTTTCTAGTATGCAAATGTGTGTAGGTAGTTGACCTTAAGACACAACTAGAGTATTTTGGCGATTTAGAGAAACAATTTCGGCAGAACTTAGGTGATGCAAAAGCCGAGCAGCTGTTGTCTAATGCCGTCTACATGTTTGGTTGCGGCGGAAATGATTATTTCAGCTCCGTTGGCAACAATGACAGCATTCTTTATCCCTATACGCATGAACAATACGTTGGAATGGTGATTGGGAATTTAACTGATGTAATCAAGGTATAAAAAAATATGCATACTTTGTTCCGTTTTTACCTCAAACCTCAAACTGCATTCCTTTGATTCTTTTCATTTTTTATTCTTGGCTAAAAAGGGAATATATGAAAAAGGCGGAAGGAAGATTGCTTTTGCTACTGTCCCGTTACTGGCTTGTTGGCCAAGTGTTCGTGCAGGGCGTGTAGGCAATACTTGCAACGAAGAACTTGACCTTATATCAAACCTACACAATCAGGAACTTACCAAGAAACTTCAAGAGCTGGAAAACCATTTGGATGGATTCATGTATTCAAAATTCGATCTTGCAAACGAGGTTTACAAGCGAATGACGAACCCATCAAAATATGGTATTTCTGAGTTTTATAGTCTATCCAATCTGGTTTGAAGATAATAATGAAATCTGCCTCTCGTCACAACTATTTCATACTTGGTATCCAATACAATGCTTGCGTTCACTTTTGCTCCCGGATCACGTATACTTGTTATACTTGGACCAAATACAAGATTATTACATACTTAAGGAACTAAGGGGGCGTTTGGATTAGCTTATTTTGTAGGCTTATGGGCTTATTTGAATTTCAAAAAGCTCCTAAGCCCTTTTTTTCAGCCATAAACTGAGCTTATTAGGTTGACGCACTGAGCTTATGGACTTAAATAAGCCATAAGCTCAAGTTGATTAGCTCATAAGCCGGTAAAAATGAGCTTATGAGCTTTTTTAAATTCAAATAAGTCCATAAGGCCTAAAAATAAGCTGATCCAAAAACCACCTAAAAGTGAAAGCAAACATTGGAATCATGAAATATTTATTCAAATAGTATCGAGGAAGGACAATTTCTATAATTTTCACCAAACAACATAAACGATCTATATAATTTACTCTTGTTTGAATTCTGATATGAAGGTTTCAAGGTAGGAGATAGCGCATGTTGTGGTACTGGTCCTTTTCGAGGCATTGATAGTTGTGGAGGGAAAAGAGAAGTAAAAGAGTTTGAACTTTGTGATAACATTAGCGACTACCTTTTCTTCGACTCCAATCATTGTACTGAAGTTGCAATCCGCCAATATGCAGAGCTGTTTTGGGATGGGGATTCTGATGTCACAACGCCTTACAATTTAAAGGCATTTTTCCAAGGTAAGTAGTCATCTTGCTGACTTTGGTAACCCGTTGTTCCAATATAATCAACTTTTGGATTAAAACAGGACTTTGATCATATTTGCTAATATCAACAAACAATCACTGATATGATCCAACATATATGCCAACTTCTTACTGTACAAGTTTTACTAATAAACTTTGCATATAACAGTAGGTGGAAGAACCTTTTAATTCAATCAACATCATACCACTTTCGTCATAATGATGAAAACAATCATATCAACAACTTATTCAACATGCCCACATAAATCAAATTGTTGGTGATTTTACATCACCAATATGATTTAAGTGTAATGGATTGACTTAGTTGACCAATGTGTAATCATGATAAATGTTCAACAAGTCGGGATTGTGCGGAGTGCACACTTGTATGACGTTATTGTGATTACGCCCCGAATCACGGGGGTCCGGGGGCAGCGCCCCCGATAGCAGGGTTCAGGGGCGGCAGTTAAATAACTGCTAAGGGCAGTTACAACCGAATTGGGTTTGATTGGTCATATTTTTTGTATTTGCTTTCTGGTTCGGTTTCATAACAATCAAAACATATTCTCGGTTCAAAATCTGAGTTTTATCCGATTAAAGATTTCGATAGAACCATCGAAATACTTCGATCTGAAAGTGTTTACACGACTCTCAGATTACTGTGATCCAATAATTCTAACAAAAACAACTCTTTATCATGTGCTAAACTATGTAAACTTTGTTTAATAAAAGGTCTTGCTTGTGCTACAGGTGAGCTAACGACAACTTCCCGGATGCAACAACTATAAGGGTCCAAGCGAATGTGATTTTGGCACTTGTAATGTAATTTTGCCTCCAAAAAAATGTAATCATTTGCCCCTTTTAATTTTCCGCCCATATGCACGGGTACTCGCCTAGTGTTTATGAAAATGAAATCGAAAAGGACAGAATAAGGACTTAATTATGGAAAGCAAAGTCTTACCATCCTTCAATTATTAACCATTATTATATCCCATCTTATTCACACCTTTGACTTACCATTTTCAATTCTGTTTACACTTTACACTAAGTCATATGTTAATGTTAAGATAATAACATTATTGTGAAATCCATCAAATTTCAAACATTAGTTGGTAGATCAAACATAGGTGTGACTGACTACTTCGACTATCGGCTTAATCTATGATTAGGCAAATAACGTGATTGAGCGAATCATCACTTATTATACTAGTATTCCGTATTTCAGCAATATTTCTCAGCGAATCATCACTTAATACTAGCTAATACACTTTAACAAGTCTTGATCATATATACTAAATTTAGTACTAGTATAACTTTAACAAGTATTGATCATACCAAATATAGTAAAGAGTCAATTCAATGTTTAAATATTCCCTCAACTTGTGTTATACTTTTACTTTCTTGAGCCTTCTAAATAGGACCAGACAATGATTCAGAAATTATATATATATGCTGATAACAATAAGACAAGTACTGAAAGTTGAGAATCAAATGGCTGCTGTAGCAAATATCCCTCTTCATGTTTTTGTTTCTTGTTTTTTGATGCTTATGACACCTTCTTATGGAAACATCAGCAAACACGTTGCGCTTTTTGTATTCGGTGATTCACTTTACGATCCCGGAAACAATAACTATATAAACACTACAACGGACTTCCAAGCCAACTTTTGGCCTTATGGCATATCATACTTTAATCCTCCAAGTGGTAGATTCTCGGATGGACGTCTCATTCCTGATTTCATTGGTGAGAGTATCTGAAACAATCACTAATATATGAGTTTCTCGTTTATTGCTTAGATTGTTTTAATGTATATGACAGCTGAGTTTGCGGGACTGCCTCTCATTCCAACGTATCTTGACCCGCAGAATAATGAATTTACGTACGGGGCAAATTTTGCATCAGGTGGAGCTGGTGCATTGGTTGAAAGCCATGCCGGTTTTGTATGTATCCCTTCTTTGCTTCCATTAATTATATCTGATACACCACTATTGTGCAAATAATGAATTATGTTGAGTTATAGACCGGATCCTCACGGTACTAGTTTGGGTTATAGTTCCTTATTTTTTTGTATTTGGTCTTTCGCCCGTTACCATTTCAAGGCCAAAAGCAAAATCAGTTGACTTAATACACATGTGATGTGAGTGTAGGTAGTTGATCTTAAAACACAGCTGCGGTACTTTGAAGATTTAGAGAAAAAAATTAGGCAGAAGTTAGGTGATGCAAAAACGAATCATCTGTTATTGGATGCCGTCTACTTGTTTAGTTGTGGGGGCAACGACTATCTGAGCCCCGTTGGCAACAACGACAGCATTCTTTATCCATATACACATGAACAGTACGTGGGAATGGTTATCGGAAATTTGACTAATGTAATTAAGGTAAAAAAATATCCCGTTCCCTTTTACCTCCAAATTAATTTGAACATCTTTGATCCGTCTTTACTTTCTTTGCTGAAAAGGGAATTTACGGAAAAGGAGGAAGGAAATTTGGATTTGTGACTGTTCCGCCATTGGCTTGTTGGCCCAGCATTCGTGCAGAAAGGCCAGGAAATACTTGCAACGAAGAACTTAACCCTATTGTAAGTCTACACAATCAGAAACTTTCCAAGAAACTCCAAGAACTCGAGAACCAATTGGAAGGCTTTATGTACGCAAAATTTGATCTTTCAACAGAGATTAGCAAGCGAATGACAAATCCTTCAAAATATGGTATTTTCTCCGTGAATTCATGAGCTATTATTATTTAGATACGTAGCAAATTACACTATCAGATAAATATGAGCTTAACTACATACTTAAGAGAGCAAATAAAGACCACTTATGCAATGATTATCAAATAGGGACAGTTTGTGTTATTTTCGCCAAACGACATGAAATTTTCATTTATGTAAATTACT
The DNA here is from genome assembly GCA_030686995.1 of Artemisia argyi. Lineage (NCBI taxonomy): Eukaryota > Viridiplantae > Streptophyta > Magnoliopsida > Asterales > Asteraceae > Artemisia > Artemisia argyi. The sequence goes on along the minus strand of CM060691.1, from coordinate 184,497,893 downwards.
CTAAGTTATGTTCTGAAGTGTAGGTTTCAAAGTAGGAGACACAGCATGTTGCGGAAGTGGTCCTTTTGGAGGGATTTATAGCTGCGGCGGAAAGAGAGGAGTGCAAGAGTTTAAACTATGTGACAACATTAGTGAATATTTTTTCTTCGACTCTAATCATCCCAATGAAGTTGCAAGTCGACAATTTGCAGAGCTGTTTTGGAACGGTGATTCCCATATCACGGCACCTTACAATCTAAAAGCACTCTTTCAACGTAAGCAATGACCGAAAAACTCGTTATCAAGTGCTTACAGATTTAAACTCATTTCATTAAAAGGTTCCCTTGCTTGCTTGCTACAGGTGAAACATTGCCAACTTTTCCTAAGCAAGAACTATAAAAGTTCATTTTTGGTACTTGTGACATGTATAATGTTGGAATAAATAATAATGCATATGTAACATGTTAGTTTGACATTACTAATGTGCATATCCTTTCCCAGACTTTGTGCAACTGCAATCAACTATAAGTGGACAAGTGTTTAATTTGAGTATTATTTTATGGGAATATTTAATCAAAAGAATTAACCATGGTTTTCAGGGTATCCTACTCTAAACGGTTTTTGTCTTTTTAACATGTACTACGTAGATCGTAAGATCGGATCATGAACTTAAGATCGTACTTATTTTTTAATATTATACAAACCTACAAATTAGTATATACGTATCATAAACATAAAATTATAAGAATGTTTCATAAAAATGTTATCTTAAATTAAGATTATACAATATCTAAAAGAAATTAACGGCAAATTTTTTCGCACACTATACCATTATCTCACAATAACCCACAACCTCTTTGTTGGTGGGCAATTCACATACCACTAAACTAAATGCCGCCTTGGGTGAATGTTTAAAAATATTACAGTAACATGTTTCTTTTTAAAGTATATAAAACATAATTAGTAACTTAGTAGTTTTTTAGTTTGTTATTCAAGAAAAGTAAGATAATATCGGACTAGATGTTAAGATCTTATGGTCAAGATCGAGATCTTATAACATATTAACTTTCAAATATCCTACGTAAGATCATGATCGTTTTTGTTGTGCAGTATCATAAAATCGTAAGACCATAACATTATAATCTTAATAACCATAAAGTTGTATATAAAAAGGAGTAAATTGTGGAGAGCAAAAGTCATAGCGTGCTGAATGATTTCCTTTAATTCTAACCAACTTAAGAATTCATATGTGCCATGTTCAGCAATTATTGGCCACGTCTCTTTCAAAACTCTACTTACCATGTTTTAATAAGAAATTATGTACACCTAATATTAGTTTTCCAGATTTAATAATGTATACCTTCCTTAACAATGTATGTTGCATTAATAGAGATAATTTTTCGTTGTTTTTCATTCGTACAAGTTATAGTATTAATAGACATAAACTTAATTAAGTCGTGATAATGGCTATCTTTCTAGACTATAGTTCTGCTCTTTATATCTAGCTACCAAATGTTTCATATTACAATTTTTACTCTTTTACGAATTTGGTTTAAGAATGTAGAGATACGTTGTTCTTATTTTAGGCAGAGACTTGTTTAAACTTATGAAATATTTTTAGAGTGTTCGGTGCAAGGCGCTATAAGAGGTGTTATGGTTCATTTTTCACACCTATGGTGTTACTATGTACACCATTGTTGGTGCTATAGGGGTCGCGCCATCCCAATAACGACTCGGTTTTCTTTTTTCTTCTACAATTCCTTTTTCAAATTCTCAAAATGAACTTTTTCAAATAAATACCCACTTAATCATACAACCAACCCGAACACTGAAATTTTTCCTCATTTCATACACTTTCATATGTACTTACCATACAAACAACCTAACACACTCAAATTTTTCCCCATTTCGTACACTTTCAACATGAGTTATTCCAACGAAAAGCAAGCTGAAAAGGAATTACGGTTGTACAATTACCATGAACATTATCTAGCTTTCGATGACGATGAGGCCACTAGTTCAAAAACTCGGGCGAGCATACCGCAAGTGAAAATAACACCTAAATGTTCTATATCATTCAAATATGTTTGAAACCTCATTGACGATGTATGTCCCGAGGTTTCATACACGGTGAATGGTAAAACATACACCAAAGGATACTACCTAGCCGACAGTATATATCCCACTTAGGCTATTTGTCAAATTATATACAGTTGCATGAAACCAACTTGATTTGAATTTTAAAAGGGCTCAAGAAAGTTGAGCAAAAGATGTGGAACAAGTTTTTGGTGGCCTACAAGTAGGGGTGTCAATAGGGTCGGGTTGACCCGACCCGAACATGTAAGGCTTATACGGTCGGGTTAAATCGGGTTTAAAAATCTTATCGGGTTTTGTGACCCGAACCCAATAACCTGACATAGTTATCGAATCGGGTTAGAGTTGAATTATTTTTGTTATCAGGTTATCAGGTCAACCCGATAAGACCCGAAATTTATTTACTAAAACTTTTTTCCATAATAGTTTCTAAGCCCATCTGTTTTTATACATTTGCACGAGACATTTCATTTAATAGTTATGTTGCGAAAATTTGTGTTGTAGACTTTATATGTTGCGAGTTTTGCACAATGTCCATTAGTTCACTTGCAAGCAACTTACTTTTTCGATTGCTATTGTTTTTTTCTTTATATAAAGGCTACTGATGTGTTCTTTTTGCTTATTCGAATGTGTTTTTGAGCTTGATTTTCACACGCAAGCAATTTTTCATTGTTTTTCATTCGTACAAGTTATAGTATTAATAGACATAAGCTTAATTAAGTCGTGAAATATTTATGGATAAAAAACCTAAGAATCCGAATCACCCGACCCGATTACTGTTGGAGTATGCTCGTGTCATAATAAATAATTATATGGCTAGACATATGTGAGCCTATGGGGTCACACACATATACACTTAGGTACCTCTTTATGTTGTATTTATTGTACTTACGACATGTAAATAAGCTTACGTAACTTAGGATCACTATCGGGCTTCCAATGATTAAGTAATGTACTTAATCCATTGGACTTGGAAAACAAATGGGAAGCCCATTTGGGGCCCTATGGTGGCCGGCCTAAAGGGAGGGTCAAAGGGGGGTTATGGTTGAATTAATTATCTAATTAAAAGGGATTTTAATCTACTCTTAAGGGGATAACTAATTACTAAAAACTCTCTCCTCTCTCCCCTCTCTTCCTTGTACGGCACAAACACCAAACCCAATTAGGGTTTTTGGTTTCCTTGATCAATTCCTTTGATTCTTGATTAATCAAAGGTCATTTGACGGTTACGGGTAGAAGGACTAGCATCCAAGAGGTATACGGTGAGGTGTAGTGTGGACAATTCATAGAGGTGATCAACCTTATTGATCATTTGGGTTTCTCATTCCATTCGTGGGTATTGGTATTGGTGGTGATTCCCGGTACACGCTACAAAGGTATAACTATCTTGTTTATCTTATTGATTGATCATATGGCTATATGAGATCCGTATGGGTGATGTTGTTCCGCTGCGTTTATTTGATTTATATATGTTTTATTTTCATACATCACCTATAGTGGTATCACGAGCCATCATATGAGCCATATGATTATTGGGTATGCATAAAAATTGCTAAAACGGGTGTTTTTTGATGATTTTTGAAGTCATTGTTAAAACAGCCCTAGGGCTCCAATTTTTTTCTCATAAGACGACCCTTTAGGGGTCTTATGATCTGCACTTTTTGGTCCCATGGCCATTTGTTATGCATACGCTAATTGGTTACTTGTCGGGTACGTGAAAAATGGCCTAAAACGCGTGTTTTTTATCGGTTTTTGAAACGGTTTTAATTCAGCCCCTAAGGCCGTATTTTCTGTGGTTAAATGGTATTTGGAAGGTCCTAATATCAGTGGGTTTTGACCCTTAAGTCATAGGAAACATGTACCTAACGGGGTTTTAATTCTTGTCAATTAATTTCTTCATTTTCGTTGGCTAACAATTTAATTCTTGTTATTATTTTGTTTTCCATGGCAAATACATGCATGTTTGTCCATGGAGTTAGCCAACACCATGTTTCATTCATAATATTATGGTATTATTATGTTTATATGCAAAGCCGATGAAAACCTAGACCACTTGTGCATTGGATGGTTGTGATTGTTGTTTAATTTTGTGTTTTGGGGTTTTTGCCATTGTTTCGGCATTTATGTTATTATATTCTTTTGGTTGTAGCCATTGTTTGGGCACTTTTACAGTAGATTAAAAGTAGATTAATTGTATTTTACTTTCAATATAATGTAATCGTGGCTTGGTGGTGAATGGCGAAAGAGTTAAAGACGTTTTTGCCGAATAATGACTGCTGGAATACCAGTTGGTAAAACGGAGTTTCCCGGTGATTGGTAAGGTCTTTTTGGCTGAAATTTTTTTTCAGGTACCCAAGACATGGGCCTACAACTTTCTAGTTTTTAGCTAGGCCCGGGAAAGCCTCCTTCATGGACTTTTGGGCCCTCTAACACAAAAATTCTGGAAGGACAGAAACTTCTTTTCATGTGCATCATGGGCTTCCAACTTGCTCTTGATTGTCTTGGAGCAAGTGGGAGTCCTCCGTGTGGTTGTGTGGTTTGTCCCTAGTTGACTCTTGGTTGTCGTGATGGCTCACGAGACCAAGCATAGTTTTTTTTCATCGGTTGAGGCTTTGCATATTGTGGTTGTGTGTTTGTTTTGCTTTTTATATATCTTGTGATCATATGTAAATTGCAAATAGTTTTCTATAAACTTAACGAAACACAAACCATTTTAAAAACTAAGTCTTATGATTTAGTTTTACTAAGTTTTTGAAACTTAAAATCATTGTTTCTTAAAATAACACCTTAACTTGTTATGTATGTTATTTTATTTATGTATTGTCCAAACTTTATTATCCATGTAGGATTAATATTAGTCATTAAAATGGACAACTTGACACACATAAATTAAAACAATGATTAGACTTAAGTTAATAAAAGTTTTTAACTTGTGCTACGAAGGATGAATGCATGCTTCTTTCGTACACCTTTGATTCACATCAAAACTTTTACCCGTCAAAATTTAAGTCATGCCGTCCAATATTGAGAACACTTGCAATTACCTTTTGCCTATGCGTGGGACCTAGGTTGAATTGTAACCCAAGGTGACTATTCTCTATGCGTGAGACCTAGATATATTCTCGCACGTTCTCAAATTGGATGACTTAATCGAGTTAAGTGGTGAGACCTTGACCCGAGGCAAAGATGGGACTAAACATGCCTACATGACACTAGTTGTTTGACACTAGATGCCATGAGTTCCATAAGGATCTAAGAGTTGCACTTGTAATGCAATTGGTGATCGTCGCCTACCAATTGAATCTACTATTGCTAGCAGATCAACTGATGTGATCGTAGAAGCACAATGTGGATCTTAGCCTTTTACGTAAATTAATTGTTTTAAATTGTAAACATGGGGTAATTAATTTATAAAAGGATAATTATCGAAAATACTAAATATGAACCTTGAGAATTCAATTAATGAATTAATGCAACACAAATCGTAAACAAAAGTTTGTTCTTTTCTTGTTAAAAGGATCAAACTAAGTCTTCCTTTCCTTGTAAGAAAGAGACTTATTCCTATCATTTTCCTTATGAGGAAAAGCCATAATAGGAATATTTGAATTGTCCTAATTCTAATCAAACTCAAAGCACACATACTCTAGAAATCGTGATGTCTTGTAAAGTCAAAACGGTTAAGTATGTTTGCACATCTTATTCTTTCAAGTTCGTTTTATAACCCTAGTTTTGGTTTTGAAACCTTCAAGAAATATAAGATATTTGGATAACTAGAGAACATGTTTTCTATAGCTACCAAACTAATATGAGTTAAAATAATTAGAAAAAGGAAATATCAATAAACTGAAAAGTGGTAAAGGCAATTACTAGCATGATTACCTAGCAATGTGTCTTAACCCGATAAACATGGAGGAACTGCATGCCTAATTTTCAAGTTTAAAATGATGGCTAGCCCATCATCTATATATTAGAACTTGATGCTCTTCCATGAATACCTAAGTACATGTTACTAGTCATAGTGACTCCCATTAGCAATAATGTGTAGATATTCAAAGAAAGCAGGAAAGTATCCAATCATCACTCACTCTCCACTGGTGATGTAACACTTTTAATGTTGTCTAATCCAGTGGGAGCTAAATGATTGTATTACTGGTGACGAAACACATGTAATGTTCTCTAATCCAGTGGGAGTTGTAAGCTCTATTAACTTACAAGTTGCCCATCTTATTTCTAGATTGTCTTGAAATAATACATTACTTTCCACATATGAAGCATCATAGTTTTTATGAGAACCATTGCATGAATTTTATTAGATAACTTGTCGCGTTCCTGATGTTGCTTCCTGAAATGTTATCAATAAAATTGTTATGCATGATTCATTATAAAAGTGATAAAGTTCTACATATCTATATTTTGACATTGTCATATTTGCTTGCATAATGTTGTGCCATGCACAAGTGGGAGAAATCTTAATTGTGTGCAAGGTACAACATATAACAATATGACTAATGGTTTTTCTTGACTGGAAGATAAGAAAAATAAGGTTCTACTAGGACTTATACACATAAAATGTATGTTGCCCTAATTAGAAAAAATGTAAAGATAACATGAAAAACTACTTCAACATATTTGCTGAATTGTTTAGTAAATATGATTATGTCTTCTTGTAAATTCATAATCATGAAGTATGTAATTAACTTGAAATTACTATTGAGGCCAATTGTCGGCACTCATAATTACTTTAGTTGAATATGTTTAGGTCTCTTGTAAAGACATAAAAATCAATTCCGTTAATTGTTGAAAGACTTATAACGTAAAGTAAAGACGTTAATTTGTTATGTCTTCTTGGTAAAGACATGTACACTTACGACGTATAATAAATTATTTAATGTTTATGTTTTCTAGTTAAAACATACACATGAAGTCATTAACTTGGTCAAAGACTTTAAATATAAAGTATGCAGTAGGCTAAAAATACTATTGATGTCATCTGGTATGACTTGGTTGGCAGATACGTAAGCCAAAGAGTATAATTTCATCTAATGAGTTGTGTGATAGTCTCACAACATCTATCCACGTGGAATACCACAACTTTTTGGTATGTCCATCATGGATATCATTTTATCTTTGATGACTTAAACTCTTTTACCTCAAAAGCAATCAAGGTTAGAAAATTGGATGTGTCATGCGTACACCCAATATGGTTCCAACCCAGAAGGAATTTAGGACACCATTGTATTATGGAATGGGATGAATCCCATTATGTCTTGATTGAAGTTCTGAATTTGTTAAATACGTAAGAGTAAGTAATTAGCAAACTAGAATCAAGAACTAACGATGTATTTTGGATGTCCCACTTGAAAACAATTTATTGTTATCAAGATGCTGAGTATTTGGAGATTAGTCTCCACTTACAAAAGCAAGTGGGAGCACCTTTAGATCTTGAAGTTATTCAAGAGCTAAATACACAACCTTCTGAGTACACTTGCTAATGTCATACTAAGGTTGAACATGAATATGTTAAACCATAGATTGATATCTCTCATTCATAAATCCGCAAGGGTACCTGTCACAACTCACCATTTCAGGTCATTTCGGGAACTTTGGAAAAACACTATTCATAAATCACTATTCATCAAAACACTATTCATCGTTTTACTATTCATCATTTTCGAGGTCATTTTGATATTCTGAGAAACATTTGGGAAATTTACTATTCACTAAACACTATTCATTTCCGGAAAAGTTTTCACTATTCACTTGCATTACTCATTTCATCGTAAATTTAGTTTACGGGTATTCAAATTCGCGTAACCGGATTGGTTTAGGTGCGAATTCATTTCATTAGTGTTGAGAACACTGCATACGGACTGGAGATAGTCTGCATATCATCATAACAGCATTTTCATGTTATACCACTCTCAGGATTTTCAAATTGATATATTTGATACATTTAACGTTTTTACGTATAAGTATTTATAGTAAACGTTAACACCCGGTTTATACACGACGAATATATCTAAATATTCCCACAATGGTCCCGACATATTTTTATATCCATTTTAACATCATAAAAGTTATAACATTCAGTTACCCAGTATTTTGGAAATTTATTTTATTTATAACGTACGCGTATGAATATAACGACGGTTTTCGTGAAAACTAAACAATAATCACCCGATTACTCAGTAAATGTACCCAACATATTTTTAATATGTTTTTATCATTATTATAACATTATTTCATCCCGGTTAACTTTGTGAACGTTTATTTCTATTAAACCCGGTACCCGATTTTAACGAATAACACGTAATAACACTTAACGATACACTAGATTTCAAATTAAATACCAAGCACCCCTACCCCCCCCCCCCCTTGGCTCACCAAAAACCGGCCACATGATCACACCCTTAACCTCATGCATTGATTTCTATTATTTAACTAATAAACCCTTAAAACCTTACTTTACCAAAATTCATGAATCATAATCCTCACTTTTTTAGAAAGATAAATTTTCATCTCATCTCCTTCTTCCTCTCTTGCAAACCCACGACCAAACCACCATATAAAGATCAAGTGATCATTTTTCAAAAGTTATAACACTAAACTTGTTCCTTTTACTTGCCTAATCAAGAATCAATCAAGAAAAACACAAGAAATCCAAGCATAATCATCATCTAATCATCTCATTTTATCAAGTAAGTTATCAACTTTATTTTTACATGAAACATCTTATATTTACTTGTATTACATGATTTCCATGCTAAAAACCATGTACAACTAGCTATATCACCACTTATTTTGTCAAAAATGGAACATACAAACCCTAACTTTTTATTTATGAATCCCCTTGCTATAATAACTTGGTTAGGAGTCCATGGCACCCTAAGAAGGTGTATGGTAGGATTAGATTAGCTATGTGGTGATTACAAGAGGTTTGGTGATGTTAGAAATTAGTTATAAACCTTGAAAACTTGATTTGGAACATGTTTAGGACATGCTGTCCCGTTTTGTAAAAACCTGGAAAATCAGTAAACACCAAGGGAACTTTGGCAAAATTTTTAGAAAATACTTTCAAAAACGAATCCGTAGGCGAAAGAACGGATTAAAAAGAGTTTATAACGAAGGAGTTATGATTTTTGCAAGATTGTAGACGAAAAGTATTTTTCTGAAAATGTTTGCTGTTGGACGTTTTTCATTGGACAAAAAGAGGCTTTAGACGTAACCCGGATGAGCTGAGCTTTCCAAAATATATTACTACATACTAAGACGTAACCGTGGACATAAAGAACAAGTAAAACGGACAAGTAACGACAAAGATATTCACGTTTGAATATCGGCTAAAACCATTTTTATTTGACAGCTTTTAATAAAAGTGGCACAAAAACTACGAAGTACATTTATAAGCTAGAAATAATATTAAGTACCAAGCTTTATAACTAATGAAGTATTAGTTATTACAAGTATATTTTCATCATTTCAAGGCGATATTTCAAGGATTTCAACCCGAGGATTTCAACACTAACATGGAAATATACGATATATATATATATATATATATAAGTATATATATATATTACAACTAGCTTATTATATTTTCTAATAGCAATATTTTTCCAAATTCTTAGATTATATATTTTTGATAACACAAGTGTTTTTCCAAAGCGTAGAGTGGTATAGAAACATGAGCATGGACATTCATAACATCATTTGGTGATCTAAATGAGATCATTCATCATTCATTTTAGGTTGCGGCAGATAACCGTGCATTGTTGTCCTTAACATTCCGTTGCATTGTACTATTACTTCGAGGTGAGTCATAGCCCCTACTCTTTTAATTGTTCTATCAACTCTTTGGGGGAGATACATGCTACTACTTGCTTACTTGTACGGATTCACATAACATTATACTTGATTACATTATACTTGATTTCATTATTCTTGATTACATACATACATGATTGATACATGCACACATACTTACTATTATACTTTGGGAAATGGCCCTAGATTAAGTTGCTGGGCACAACCATGGATACATACATACAGACTTCCAATGGCCCTAGATTAAGTTGCTGGGCACAACCATGGATACATACATACAGACTTCCAATGGCCCCAGATTAAGTTGCTGGACACAACCATTGAGACATACATACAAACATGAGGTCTTCGGAGATGAAGTGTAGACTCACTACTAATTGCTTAACTGTTGTTATGAACTTATACATATCTTAATCATATTATATTGTAGCAGTGGGTTGTAAACACACAGGTTACAAGTCTCTTATGGCGGGACTTGCAACTGAGTGGATTTACGATGCCTTTGCTGTGTGAACATTCTTTATAGGCTTTTCATCTGTACTAAGACAAACTCTATGAACTCACCAACCTTTGTGTTGACACTTTTAAGCATGTTTATCTCAGGTTAGGAAGGCGATAGCAGGTATGTGGAGCTGAGAGTCTTAGGGCATGCTTTTGGAGACTTTCACTTTTATCGTTTACCATTCGATACACTTTAAAAACTTATGTATCATTCTACTTTGGGATCTTTGTTTTGTAAACTATGACTTTTATCTATTCGAATGGTAACTTTTCAAAAACGTCTCATTTAGAGGGCGTTTTCTATATCTTGTACTTTGTGCCCTGAAGTAGCATCCCTATGACACAGTCTTCCGCTGCGGTATTTTGGGGGTGTTACAGTACCCCTAACACCTGAATGATATATTTTTTATATCAATGTTAAGGGACATAAGTTGGAGGATCATAGTGAACCTGCTAACTAAAGAGATGCATTATCATATCTTGAATCTGATGAATAGCTCAAAAACTATGAATGATAAGATGCAGTCCTTGAAAGATAATCACTCATGGAGCTTGATTGATCTCTTACCAAATCAGTTAGACTGTGAGGTTTAAAATGAGTTTCTTGAACTAGAAGACTCATAAGGACATACTTGTACACATATTTAATGCATGCGTAGTAGAAGGAGTTTACTCATACTCAAGAAATTGATTATGATTAAATCTTCATACCTACAAACATTAAATGTATAAAGATGATTAATTGTCATACCTGTTTTCATGTAAATGAAATATGACAATGGGATTTCAAAACATTTTTTGATTACTTTTGCGAGGACGATGAGTAATCAAAAGGGTTTATGAATATGTATAATCCTTTTTATGTATACAAGACATAAGAATCCAGGTGTGGATTAGATCATGCATCTAGGAGCAGAGATCTTAATTTAATCGTTAATTTGATTTTGATTAAATAAGATTACTCCTGAGAACTCAGAGTGCAAGTTGGATAAATGAATTTATTTTCTTAAATATCATATGTTGTTAACATATAAGAAACAATATTCCATCTAAGCTAGACTTTAATCCTTAGCCTGGAATGAAGTTTCAATTAAGGAATTTAGGAAATAAAACATAAAACCTTGTTGCATGTGTTTATTAGTATAAACATAAGCGGTTAATAATCTAAACACAATATGACATGTCATTGAGGGGAGTCTCAATGATCAATCTTACACGATGAGATTGAATGCATGAATGAAAATCTTAAGTTTGACTAAAGGATTCATTATGTAAGTCATATTATGTATTGGATTATTTATATCATTTGCATGAATGCAAGATGAGTTGATAACAACAAATATCTAAGTGAAAGTCATTAGATAAATTGTTAAATGAACAACCTAATGGACCTGCAAAGGACCAAATATTTGTTCAAACGTTTACAGATATTTGAGGAGCTCTGTTATGTTTTCATTCATTAATGCTTATATAACTGAGATGATGCTCAACCCTAGTCGTAGTAGGATGACATCATGAATGATGACACCTCTAACTAGATGTGCTCGATTGAGAGCATTAATGCATTATACATTAAAAGAATAAGAATACTTTACAGTTTGGAAAACTGTTATTATGACTGTCTAAAGTAGGTGTTTTGCTAGCTTCATACACACTATGGAATGTATTGTTGCAATACTCGTATTGTACTTGATTGCACACATACAAAAGGACAATCATCATTCAAAACATTTTTTGAATTTTGAAACAAGCATTCTCAATGTTTACTCAGATGACTACTTGTTGTCTTGTACAACAAAATTGATCATGGTGGAAACATCGGATTCTGATCTGTATGTAGTCTTTTGCATATCTGTTTTTAGTATTTGGATAATGGAACTGTAAACAATCGTATTATATAATGAATTGATATACCAGGTATTATCGTCTTCAATTATACTATTGTGTTCTATATTTGCATGTTTAATCCATGAATAATTTATTTATTCTAAAATTGTCCATTGCCAGTTGACGATACGGGAGTATCATCGAATTAAGGCAAATGTGAGCGTGTTGGTGATTTGTTTGCCAAACTCATATGTTGTTCATTGTGATGAACATTGGACTGACCCAACCTTCGAGTATTCACTACATGGATCGGCGTCAATAGTGAATCTCGTAAATGGTTATGTCTCTTATCCTTAGACTTGAGATGCAAGTAGGTCTTGCATGTGCGGAATTTTATTATTTGATATGGTTAAACGCTGTCCTGAATAAGGTAGTTATAAAAACCATTTTCAGGAATGATTTGAAACACATGAATGACACGTGCAGTCAAAATAGGATTTGTTCCTCCACATGTCATGGAGTTAGATACTATTGGGCCCCTCGATGAATTGAACAGATGTTTGTATGGCCGTACCCAAATGAGATTAAGATGAATCTTAATTCACTTGGTAATCTTGTTCAATATCTAGATCGAGAAACAGAATAGTTGAACAAATAGAATGACTTTGATCCATGTCTAGTGTTCAACATAGTATCTGTAACAAAAGGAAAGATGGCATTAAAACCATTTAAATGAGAAGTTTAAGAAACTACCCTCACATATTTCTAGGGGCATTGGCGTGTTGCTAGACGCTAACCTTTGCTTGTATAATTACTTGATTATTATGACGTCGCAAGTGGGAGCTGTTGGAGTATGCTCGTGTCATAATAAATAATTATATGGCTAGACATATGTGAGCCTATGGGGTCACACACATATACACTTAGGTACCTCTTTATGTTGTATTTATTGTACTTACGACATGTAAATAAGCTTACGTAACTTGAGATCACTATCGGGCTTCCAATGATTAAGTAATGTACTTAATCCATTGGACTTGGAAAACAAATGGGAAGCCCATTTGGGGCCCTATGGTGGCCGGCCTAAAGGGAGGGTCAAAGGGGGGTTATGGTTGAATTAATTATCTAATTAAAAGGGATTTTAATCTACTCTTAAGGGGATAACTAATTACTAAAAACTCTCTCCTCTCTCCCCTCTCTTCCTTGTACGGCACAAACACCAAACCCAATTAGGGTTTTTGGTTTCCTTGATCAATTCCTTTGATTCTTGATTAATCAAAGGTCATTTGACGGTTACGGGTAGAAGGACTAGCATCCAAGAGGTATACGGTGAGGTGTAGTGTGGACAATTCATAGAGGTGATCAACCTTATTGATCATTTGGGTTTCTCATTCCATTCGTGGGTATTGGTATTGGTGGTGATTCCCGGTACACGCTACAAAGGTATAACTATCTTGTTTATCTTATTGATTGATCATATGGCTATATGAGATCAGTGTGGGTGATGTTGTTCCGCTGCGTTTATTTGATTTATATATGTTTTATTTTCATACATCACCTATAATTACAACCCGAACCCTATAACCCGATTACTTATCGGGTCGAGTTCGGGTCACTTTTCCATGATCAAAAAGCCGATTCAACCCGACACGATAACAACCCTACCTACAAGGTCATTGGGGAATTGTAGCACAACCGGCAAGTTCTTACCAGGTCAACAAGATACGTAAACTTATGTATTGTTGTATCATATTGCATAATATGATACTAAAAGATCAATAATTCCAAATAAGTGAATTTAACGAGATATATGTTAGACTTGTAGCCTCTACGCAACGTAAATGGTTCGAGAGATGTGAAACACACCGAAGGACACAAAAGGTATACTTGACAAAGATGTGCATAACGGCCTTCGACATAATTTGTTGAATCATTTTTTGCAACAATATAAAGAACGAGAAGAAATGTAGTTTGTTTATGTATAGCGAAACGTCGTGTTTTAGTTTATGTATAGTAATTTTATTTTTAATTTAATATAATGTGTTTGTTTTTAAAGAAAATAAAAATTGGGTCCAGCTGACGCTTATAACATGTTATAGCTTAAGATAGTATTTTTCAAACTTTGTGTGGAATAAGCCGAATCATCATCAACTAAGACATGCGCCTATCGCACAGAGCACCTGGCTCTCTTACTTCACTAGGTTCCGATTTTAGTGACTTGCTATATTTTGGTTTATCAGTTAGGTTTTTCTTTTTCTTTTTTTCTGGTAACCATGGTTTTTTATTTATTTATTATTATTATTATTATTATTATTATTATTATTATTATTTTGCCAATTAATTAACGAGGTTTGAACTTACCGCTACACTGACTCTAACCGGGTAAATTTTCTTTTTTTTAAGAGTTTGACATGACCATGCTTCTGGCAAAAATTCAAATTGAGATCTCATACATCTTATATTAATAATCACAATTTTTTTTTCACTAAACTGCCCTTAAATATTATTAGGCTGTGGTTTTTGGATTATTTTCAAGTGGCTAGATATTTTGGTGTCACCATCACGTGATTATTACTATTATTAATTTTTGAACAAACCTAATTTGACAAGTATGAATGTTCTCGAAATATTGTTACATGTGAACAAAGAGATAGAATTTGTTGTATTTTGTTAGAAGGTGGGATTAAAATGAACTAAATAAGAGCATCCGCAATGGGGAGTTTGAGCAATAGCTTTTCACTATTTGAAAAAGCTTTTAAAAAGCTTTTTACCATTGCAATGAAAGGCTTTTTAGAGGATTTGAAAGAAAGACTTGACACTAGCAAAGCTTTTGAAGCAATAGCTTTTCACTTGCAAGCATGGTTAATAAATGCATCAAGACAAAATGACTTAGCATTTATTGCCATTAAATGCAAAAAGCTATCAAAGCTTTTTTGCATTGCTCATGCTCTAATTACTTGTAACATGTAATTAATGCGTGAAAGAAATAATTAATTAAAATGAAGTAAAAATAAATAATTAATTGAAGAAGTGGCTTATTTGTAGGCGAAAGCAACCGGAGATGTCACTCTCCTTCCTCTATTTTCACGTGTCTATTGCTTTTCACTTTTGCGCTCTTCCAAACTTTTATCTATTACTCTTTTCATTCCAAATTAATTTTTCATTTCAATAAAAAATATATATAGTTTAAAAAATATATTATTAATATATATATATATATATATATATATATATATATATATATATATATATATATATATATATATATATTATTTTTGTATGAATTTCCAGCTTTCCAAAAAAAAAATTACACTTTCTTAATCCTTAAATTATTGTTCACAGATTAAGAAAAATAAATTAACTCCTGATTTGGTTTCTACAAAAGCAAGAAAAACACGATTTTACCATTTCACATTTATTAATGTGTTTTTTCTACTTTTGTAAATATCAATTTTAATTAAGGTTTTTTTAACTTGTGCTCTATGGGTATAAGTTAAGCATACCAAAAGTACATAAGGGTCCACGAAAAAATACACATGAATTCACATAAAAGTACATCTGTATGTACTTTTGATTTACTTTTTGTGTGCTTAACTTATACTTCTAGGGCACAAGTTAAAAAAACCATTTTAATTAAAGGCAATATAATAAACTTTAACAACTCTAACTAAATCGCATAAAAAGGTATCAATCTTAGGTCCAATTTCAATTAAAGGTACTACTCTTTTTTTTTCTCAATTTAAGGTACCCGACTTTTTTTTTTTGCCGATTAAGGTTTTTTCTAACTTTCGTTAACTATTTCGTTAGTAAATTACATAATTGGTCCTTGAGATTGTATAGGCATTTCATGTTTAGTAAATTACATGATTTAGGTTTTTTTTCTAACTTCCGTTAACTATTTCGTTAACCTTTTACGTTTTCGTCAGATTTTTTACGTTTTCGTCCGTTTTTTCACGTTTTCGTCTGATTTTTTACGTTTTCGCCCGATTTTTTACGTTTTCGTCTGTTTTTTACGTTTTTCATCCGTTTTTAACGTTTTCGTCCGTTTTTTCACGTTTTCGTCCGTTTTCGCCCCTTTTTTTACGTTTTCGTCCGTTTTTTTCACATTTTTGTCCGGTCTTTTTTACGTTTTCGTCCGTTTTTTTACGTTTTCGTCCATTTTTTCACGTTTTCGTCCGATTTTTCACGTTTTCGTCCGTTTTTTTCACGTTTTTGTCGTTTTTTTTACGTTTTCGTCCGGTTTTTCACGTTTTCGTCCGTTTTTTCACGTTTTCGTCCGTTTTTTCATGTTTTCGTCGTTTTTTTACGTTTTCGTCTGTTTTTCCCGTTTTCGTCTGTTTTTTCACGTTTTCGTCCATTTTTTCACGTTTTCGTCCGTTTTTCCGCGTTTTCATCCGTTTTTTACGTTTTCGTCCATCTTTTCACGTTTTCGTCCGTCTTTTCACGTTTTCGTCTGTTTTTTCACGTTTTCGTCCGATTTTTCACGTTTTCGTCTGTTTTTTCACGTTTCCGAAAACGTGTAAAATTGCTAGAAAAAGTGAAAAAATGGACGAAAACGTGAAAAAACAGATGAAAATGTGAAAAACCGGACAAAAACGTGATAAAACGGACGAAAACGTGAAAAAATAGACGAAAACGTGAAAAACCGGATGAAAACGTAAGAAAACGACAAAAACGTAAAAAACGGACGAAAACGTGAAAAAACCGACAAAAACGTGAAAAATCGGACAAAAACGTGAAAAAACGGACGAAAACGTAAAAAAAGGACGAAAACATAAAAAAATCGGGCGAAAACGTGAAAAAACGGACGAAAACGTGAAAAAACCGTACGAAAACGTGAAAAAACGGACGAAAAACGTAAAAAACAGACGAAAACGTGAAAAATCGGGCGAAAACGTAAAAAATCGGACGAAAATGTGAAAAAACGGACGAAAACGTAAAAAATCAGACGAAAACGTAAAAAAACGGACGAAAAACGTAAAAAGTTAACGAAATAGTTAACGGAAGTTAGAAAAAAAAACCTAAATCATGTAATTTACTAAACATGAAATGCCTATACAAATTCAAGGACCAGTTATGTAATTTACTAACGAAATAGTTAACGGAAGTTAGAAAAAAACCTTAATCGGCCAAAAAAAAAAGTCGGGTACCTTAAATTGAGAAAAAAAAAAGAGTAGTACCTTTAATTGAAATTGGACCTAAGATGGATACCTTTTTATGCGATTTGCCCTTATTTTAATAATGGATAATTGTTTTAGAACATAAAAAAATGTGGACAATAAAATTGGGACGAATTGTAGTAACTTTTTTAAAGTTTATAATAGTAATTTTAGAAAATAACAACTTTGAGACAAAAGAAGTAATTTTTATGATTTTGTTAGCAACGACATTAAGTTAATACAATTGGATTAAGAAAACAATGAATATATCCAAATGCACTCACCAATAATTAATCTTTTCTTTTAAAATTATTGTCGATCGAAAAAACAAAATTGCTGCATTGAATTATGTAAAAGCAACAAAATGACATTTTACCATTTAATAATTAATTAATGCTTTCAATTAAGTTTGTAAATTATCATTTTTATTATGGGTAATATTGTAAACTTAAACGAGTTCAACTTCTATTAGTAGAAATGGATAATTTTTTTACTACAACCAAAAAAAATAGACATTGGAACGAAGGGACTAATAAATACGAGTATCTTTCATCTTTTCTCAAACATAATCATCGTTATTTTTCCTTATTGGTTATATTCAAGCAAAAATAATGGAGTTTGTTTTAGTAATGTCATAATATTTAGTATATCATTATTTAAAAAGAATAATACAAATATTTATAGACTTAAGCTTGCTTTTTTGGCTCTTGTTAGTAACATTTGTTTTTTTGAACGGCGGCTTTAAATAAAAACTAGCAAAAGCTAGACACCATTACAAAGAGGTTATAGTAGCAATAGGGTTTTGCAACCAACCTAACCAACTAATCTTAACTTTAGGAGATCTAGATGAAAACCATAAAAAAGATTGGGAAACAACATTATCCCATATCAAAGCCTTCTTAGGAGGATGAATAGAGAAAACAAGCTGATTGCGAAAACACCATATAGACCATAGAAGAACCCCTCGCCCACCTTCGAGAAAAATACGGACCTTAAAGGAGATAGAAGAGGAGTCTAGCCATGTAAACCAATCCTCCAAGTTCGCACATAAAGGAATATCAATCGCCCACCAATTAGCCAACATAGCCCACAGTTGAGAAGCCATATCACATGTGAAGAGAAGGTGATTAACTGTTTCAACATCTTCTAAACAAGCGGGGCAGAGCACCGAATGAACATGAATACCTCTTCTATCCAAATTCACCCTAGAAGGAAGCTTGTTCAGCGACACCCTCCATAAAAAAAACATTAACTTTGATGGGAATGATACGATTCCAACGAGTAGCAAAAGAAGAAACCACAAGAATGCGATGGTCAATATACGAACGAACCGAAGCAACTGAGAAACCCTTAGAGACATTGGGAGCCCAATACCAAGAATCATCTTGATCTGATATCACCACATCAACAATTGCAGATTGTAAGTCTGCCAATTGAGTCACTTCTACACCACCCCTCGGGACCCTTCTAAGCACTCGACTCCAATCATGAAGACCAACCCGATTAGAAACAGAACTACTCCTTTCGATATCTAGCATATACACCCGCGGGAAACGGGATTTAAGGCAAGCATCACCCCACCAAACATTTTCATTTTTAACATGAAAAACCCGATTAGCAACAGAACTACTCCTTTCGATATCTAGTAACATTTTTTGTTCTTTTTATGGTACAAAAAGCAAAATAACCTCTTAAAAATCTTATTCCAAAAGCCCTTAAAGTTAACTTTTCATTTTTCATTTTTAACATGAATGTCCCGTTTTGTTTAATAGTGGGCAAGATTCAATAAATGAAGTATATGCTTATCACTGATAATTAAGCACTAATAACTATTTTTTTTTCTTTTTTTTTAGCAAAGCACTAATAATCTAATATACTACTTTTTCTTTCATGTTGCCATTTTGCTTAGCAATCTACTCATGGAATACTTAATACTATAAGGGCTCTAATAAAAATGCCAACTGGGCTAACTCAGTTGGCCAGCAAGGTTTTCTTAAGGTGTTTTGAGGAGAGGATGTTTGGCTAGAGGAGGTCTCAAGTTCGAGTCTCACCCGGGACTTTTACTTCTTCAGGTGATAAAGGAGTAGCAGAAGTCTCAAGGTCGGCATACTGACTAATTAGATGTCAATGTTGGACCTGAACCACTAACAACTAACAAGTCGTTCAAAAAAAAAATAACTCTGATCATAAAAAAATGATATAAATATGACTATTAGTAAATATTAGGTAGGTAAGCTTAATATGCAATTTACTTCTTAATAACTATGCAATTGAAAGTGTTAAAGTATATTCTTTTTCTTGAAGAAGTATATTTTATTTCTGCATAATTATACTTTCCAATATAAAGAAGTGTTAACTAGACGTTACTTTCATAACTATCTTTTTATTCATTAGGTAAAAAATGATTTTGAATACAATAATAATGATTCTAGTCAAGTTGTAGGTAAACAATCACATAATTATATGTGGTTTTCAATTAAAAAAATCGTTCATACATATATCCGAACCTATATGAAGCATATGCCCATGACGAAACTCTCAATAATTAGACGTGCCTTCACTACCTCCCCAACATGCAACTACTAGATTTTTTCTAATAAGTTTATTTAGAAAATAGACTTAAAATAGACCATTAATTAAAATAAAGACATTAATTAAACCTTAAAATGATTAATTTTCTTGGTTTAGGCCTTTAGGGTCGAATATAATAACTTTAGTTTCCTTCTTTTCGAATTTTCTTATTTAATAACTACAAATGTTTGTTAGAGGAATCTTGTGATTTGAGTATCATCACATTGGACCGGTAGCAAAGGTGATTATACGGGTGATCAAATAATCTTGTCGTTTCAGCGTCACATTAGTTTCGTTTTTTAAAATCAAACACATGACTAAATACTTGTAATAAGACGATCGTGGTCATACCAAAAAATATACCCCACAAAATTAATAGAAAAAACCATAGCCAAACCGTAAGGTCGAATGGCCCAACCCAACCAAGCCAAAAATGAAGAGGGGACGCATTGGCAAGGGTCGCCGTAGGGGGAGGACGCGGATGTTTGTCTCACCGGACCCTTGGTTGGGTCGTCATTACGAATGGCCTTATATTAAGATGTAAGTTTAGTATATTTTTTGGGTAAAGGGTTTCTCAAGTAAATGTATTATTACTATTTAAAAAAAAAATGCTTAAATACATATGATACAATTGAATCTCGCATCTCAACCCGTTAAATATGCGATAAGGCTTACATAACATGACTTGATATTAACCGAATCATGACTTGATATCAAAATCTTTATTTGGAATCTAGTGACGTAAAGTATTTCTCAAGGTTTTAAACTAGATCGGAATCTTATGATTGTTTTTGTTTTTGTAAGATCGAGATCGTAAAATTAGATCGGGATCCTAAGATTATACTATAATATCATTTTCTTAATAATCTTTATGATATTATTCAAATTTATAAATTATTATATAACATAAACATAAAATTATATCAATGTTTTATAAAAATGTTGTTATAAATTATGAATATGAAATGGTTAAGAATATTAATATGTTATTTTTTAAATTGTATAAAACACAATTCATAACTTTTTAGTTTTTTAATTTGCGGTTCGAGTAAAGTAAAAACGAATCAGATTAGATCTTAAGATTTTGTGATCAAGATTGAAAACTTATAAGATATTAAGCTTGCTAAGATGCTACGTAAAATCCGAGTCAACTTTTTTATAGTATCATAAAATTATAAGATCCTAATATAAATATCATATCTTAACAACCATGGTATTTCTATTTCAATACCGTAAAACGTTCATATGTCTAAACAAAAGATTAGTAAACGTTTTATTTTATTTATGGAGTAATTAATTAAGTAAGTAGCATTTGGCTAACCACAATTGGTGGCAAAATCCAACTAAAAGACAGCAGAAAACACCAGACTATTTCCTAATAATGACACGTCATCCATCATCCAGCTGGCCATGTGGACACGTCATCATCACCTTGACATGTCACCCTCCATTTTCTTCCAAAAAACAAACTATACTTTCTTGATTAATTGCCAAGTCCTTGTTGACCAATAACCAAACTGCACAAAATTTTGCACATCTTGACATGACATGCATCTCAATGGTTAACACTAATTTTCATTTTTTTTTTTTTTTTTTTAATAACTGTGTGATTGGTGCAGTTTACCTATAGCTTGATTTACTGGGTTAAGGTGTTTTTGGTGTGCGAGTAAAAAGGAAGTGAAAAAAAAATAAGTTGACGAATAAGTGATACTTTGGCTTGGGTGACTGCATCCTTGTTGTAAAAAGATATTTTAAACGGGCAATGGTTTAAAAATGCATCAAACTTGTCACATTTTCCGATTGTATGCATCCAACTTCCTTAATCATCCTATTGTGCGCATCAAACTTCTTTAATTTTTAGGGAATATATTAGCTACAATTGCATTGTAGCCAATTCGCTAAAATTTGTGTTACAAATTGTGGGTCCCTCAGTCTTTTTGTTGGTCCTGACTTTTTTTTTGTAGGTCCCTGATTCATTTTCTTGTGTATTTTAGTGGAGGATTGTAGCCAATTGGCTATAAAAATTGTAGCTAAGCTATCCTCTAATTTTTATATTCGTTGGCAAAGTAAAACGTTTACCAATCTTTTATTTAGACATATGAACGTTTTACGATATTGAAAATTTATGGTAAACGATCAAATAGAAAGTATTAAAAACATAAAAAGTCTAAAAAATAATATTCACTGTCAGATTAAGATTTGGTCACTGAGAAAAGTTTTATACGAAACAACAATTAGCTAAAGTACAAATCAAAAGATCTCATCCATCTATTCCCTTCCATCCAACGGTGTAGATTAATTACACAAAAAAAGAAAAAAAAAAAGCAGAGGGGCATTTTTGTCAATCCACCCACACACTTCTCCCTCCCCGTACTCACACACACACACATACGTTTTACACTCTCTCTCCCTCCCCATTTACCCCAATTCGTAACCCTAACCCTAACCACCCAATCCACCGTCAATCCACCATTAAATCACTGTCAAATCACCGATAAATCATTGAAATGGACCTACAAAAAGAAATTGCTCAATCTAAAGACTCTTCGTTGGCAGGATCGGATCAAAATAAGCTTCTAAATGTCGATTATGGTATATTCTTGTCTCATTTTTTTAAATCAGTTATTATTTAGTGATAGTGAATGATTAAAATTGAGGTTAAGCTGTTGTATCAATAAGTTGATTAAGTGATTAACTAAGCGTGTTTAGAGTTAAGTTTAAGTAGTTAAGTTTAGAGTTGATTTGATGATATTGATGTTTGTTGAGTTTAGGTGTATCGAAATCGTTATCGGCTTTATTCGTGTGGTATAATCACATCAATTCTGCTACTGTTTGTTTTTCAGCTTAAGTTGTGCTTATTTAGTGATAGTGAATGATTACTTGAGGTAAGCTGTTGTATTAATAAGCTGATTAAGTGAGTATGTATGAGTATGCTTAAGTTGAGCGTTGATTTGATGATATTGATGTTTGTTGAGTTTACGCGTATCAAAAATCGCTTCGCATTCTGTTATTTCATTCTTGCTACTTGTTTGAAGGGTGATTGGATTAGCTTATATTTCTGATCTATGGGGCTTATTTGAATTTGGAAAAGTTCACAAGCCTACTTTTTGTTGGTCTTTGAGCCTGTACTGCTGAGCTTATTGCTTATTTAAGTATAAGCTTAGTCGCACCTGCTCGTTGACTGAATAAATTGGGGTTGTGATTTTTTCTAATTAGCCCATAAGTTGGTAGAATAAGCTAATTCAAACAGCCTTGTAGTTGTCTTAAACTGCTAGTGTATTATTGCGCCAATATGTTTAAATTTTGGGAAACTTAAGTAGCTGTTAATTCTTGCATATGCAACCAGAATGAGAATTGTACCAATGTTATTAGATCTTGTTTTGCACTTGGATGCATGTAGTAGTGGTATTTGTCAGATGGACATGATGATGGTTTAGTTTATTCTAAATGTTTAATACCATACAATCATTTCCATTAGCAAATATCTTAAAGTTTGCTGACTGCAACTTTATGTTTGTGATTAGGTTCCTGATCTTTCTGTGGAGGATCACATCACTGCCACTGCTTCCAAGCACCCGATCTACATGCCCCACACAGCTGGTAGGTACCAGGCAAGGAGATTCAGGAAGGCTCCGTGCCCAATTGTTGAGCGACTTACCAACTCACTCATGATGCACAGCCGTAACAATGGTAAGAAGCTAATGGTTGTTCGCATCATCAAGTAGTATATAATTATTCCGAAGAAATACCGGCGAAAGTATTTCCCGGGTCGTTTTCCCAGCGAAGGTAGAATGGAGTCGTGAATAATCGAATCGCGAAATCGAGTCGTGAAAAGTGGTAAAGTGAAAAATATGATTTTGGAATTCAAATAATAAAAAGTAATAGTGAAATAACCAGAATGTACAAGCTAAATATGCACCGATGTTAAAAACGCGAAAACGGAAATGCACGCGTGTTATTTCATATAATTAATTCCGAAGAAATACCGGTGAAAGTATTTCCCGGGTCGTTCTCCCAGCGAAGGTAGAATGGAGTCGTGAATAATCAAATCGCGAAATCGTGTCGTGAAAAGCGGTAAAGTGAAAAATATGATTTAGGAATTCAAATAATGAAAAGTAAAAGTGAAATAAGTAGAATATACAAGCTATATATGCACAGATTTTAAAAATGTAAAAACGGAAACGCAACCGTAAGAATTAAAACGTAACGTATTACGAAAAATGACCCTACGAACTTGAAAATATTTTCTAAAAATTAAAAACTTATAAAAAGAAATTTAGGAAAAAGAAAAATATTTTTTTGACTTTTCTTTTATTTTTTAGAATTTATTTTGTATTTATTGAATTAAAAGTGAATTAAAAATTGAGAAAAATAGAAAAACAAATTGGAAAATTGAAAATTGAATTCTAAAAATTCTAAAATATTATAAAAGAAATTTTAAAATTATTTTTTGTATTTTTCAGAACCTTTTTGTATTTTTTATTGATTTTTGGAATTTAAAAACTATTTAAAAATTGAAAATAAACAAAAGAAATTATTAAAAATAGTAAAAATAGTCAGAAAAATCTGGAAAAATTCCAGAAATTCTAAAATGATAAAAAGAACTCAGAGAAAAATTTTGAGATTAAAATAAGCTGATAAAGTGCTTAATGGCTTGAAAACTGCTTAATCAAAGTGCTTATTAATAAGCACTTTGACCAGAAATGACCCCAAACTTTGACCAATGATTTTTTTTTACTATAAAAAAGCTTAATTGAAAGGACTTAGACCAGATTTCACTCAGAAACTAAGAAATGAGTACAAACGAGCAAATAAGCACTTTTTATGAAATAAGCAATTAAGCAGTCTGCTAAGTCATGAACAAGCAGAACATATACTAAACTAGAATAACCATAAAAGTACTCAGAAAAGCTAAAGAAAGTTAATCACAAGCTCAAAAGAGCATATGCAGCCCCTATGTGAAAATCAGAAAACTAAGCAACAACACCAATAAGCAAGCTTGAATAAACAATCTTAATAAGCTACAATCTAGGAAATTAATGGAGCAAATTTTAGTCTATCATATTAAGAAGCTGTAAACCAAAAAGCTAATTCTAATACCAAGCTATGCTACTCTAATTGAAGCTATGAAATCAGACCTAGAAGAGTTAATAGATGTGGGCAGTTAAGACAGTGGACTGGTGTGCAAGTCTAAGGAATTATTCAAACTACCAAACAAGCTCACAAATCCAACATGAACACAAAACAACTAGTCAGTTCAACAAGATCTCTAAAATGCCGAAGTACGAAACAAGAGCTAAAGCAATGAACAAGCTGCAACTGATGTAAACAGATATTAGGAACAAATACAAATAAGCAGGGCCCTAGCAGATCCAAACACCACTTCAGACATCTATTACTACTAAGAAATTACGAAAACTACTACTAAATTCTAATCTAATGACTAGATTAACTATCAAAACTCAAATAGAAGTAATTCAAACAACCAAACTCAACTTAAAACAGCAAATCAGTAACGACAACAATTGAAACAATTAGCAATGTAATAACTTAACTACTGTAGCTATGTCAGATAACTAAAATGTTGAGCAAATAAGATACAAACACTCCTGTTCCAACAGTTAACACAACTAAGTGATAAAACGGTTAACAAATCTGAACTCAATGAATTAATATCAATCTCAAATAATCCTTAGAATCAGAATCCACACTGAAACTCTTCCAGATCAATCAGTAATGTATGATCACAGATCCAAAGGCTAATTAAACAAAATACTACAAAACTCAACCACAATAGAACAAAATTAAATGACTAAACAAGCTCAATATTCAACTATCAAACTGAATATATCTAGTATCAATTAATCAACAACACTTAAACTGATAGCTACTCTAAACATCAATTTCAATGGAACAGTTACTTAAAGGAAATTAAAATCAAGAGTTTACCAAATCCTTCCCCCTCAGCTAGAACAGAGGGGGCTCACTAAGCGAGCCTGTCTTTTAGACAGGCTAAGACCTTCCGTTACTGTCTCAATCTGTCTCAGTACACCTTAGGAACACAGGCATCTAAGTCCTTTGACTTCAGTTGACCAATCCACTTTTTGATAAATTGAAATGAACTCAGCTTATGATCAAGCTAGAAAGCTTATCAAAGCTGAAATGTAAGCTACTGCAGCTTATTTAAAGTCTATAAAAGCTATTTTGAAACTCTTTTTATTGTTTTTATATTTTTCTGTTTTTTATATTTTCTTAAAAATCTGATGAATTATTAAAAATTTAACTAAGAATTAAAAGGATACTTTTGAAAGCTTATGAAAACAATTGTAGAACTTTTAAATAAAGCAATAAGCTACACTAATAAGATATAACAATGTAACAGTAAAGTAATTGATTTAACTAAATGAAAATTTATTAAAAATAAAATTGAATTACAAAGTAAAATGAGTAACAAATTGAATTACAAAGTAAAATTGAACGTGGCATTCCATCTTGTCAGGGTGTGTCAGGGTGTCAGGGGTTTGACTATAATACCCTTAATTGGGTAAATCAAAGGTGGGTTTTGAGTAATTGGAGGTAAATGGGAATTAGGGTTCTAAGTTACTATTCCTTGAATAGTGTTTCTGGGTAAAAGTAACAAAAGGGGGCGCGGGTAAGATTTTTTTATTATTGTTTGACCTTTGGGCCGGGTATAGGGTAGCAGGCCGGGTTTTGGGGTAAGAGGTGGATGGGTTTTTGATTTGGAGTGGGCTTGGGGTAGATTTACTTAGGCAGATTTTTGTATTAGAATGTCAAGGACCAAAAGTGTAATTTCTGAAACTTCAAGGACCATTTCTGCCATTTTATGAAACAATAATCCAAGGGCCATTCTTGCCATATAATAATTCTTCAAGGTTGACTTTGACGAATTGAGCTCAAATATTCATTCACACTTGAAAACTGCTTCCCGGCACCGGCTTTTGAACCTTTCACACTCTCGTGCCCGTTTTTCCGGGTTTTTGCTTGTTTTCCGTAATATCCGTACCTGCACATCACAAATATAAAAACACGTGTTTTCTTGGCATTTGTTAGCTCAAATAGTCATTTTTGGGTCGATATTTGGTAATAAAAAGGTGTGTAATTACTACACACCAAAATCCCCCCGACTAAAGTATTGCCGTGTCCTCACGCAATGTGATCAATTCACGTTCTTGGGATAAATAATTTCAAAACTCTTTTTACTAACTTTGAAAAGTAGCAAGGAGGTTCGAAAGAAGTAATAAAATAATTTATTCCCAAAAATGCTCCGTTTTCCAAAATTTTCCTTTTATACCTTTATTCCACTTTCACTTTTATTTTTGGACTTTTCCATACTTCACACTTGTGACGGTTTGTTGAACTCTCATTATTTTGCAATAATTATTAGGGTCAACGAGTAGAAACACTTCTATTTAAGAAGCGACCATACGGATAAAAATCGTCATCCTTGATTTTTCACGAGTCCCCAAACTAAGCGTACAAACGAGATCACAGCTTATCTACAAATTAGATGCTAACACTACTCATAACAGTTACTTGTGAAAACTTCTTACTCCCATTTCCTAGGTTTTGTATCTCAATATCTTATTTTGTTGAGAAATGAATTGCTTCATATTTTCTCGTTTCGATAATTTTAAGTCCGATAGTGATACCTAAGTTAAAACGATAAATAGTTATTCATTTTCCCTTAAGAACCACTGCAATAGAAATTCGGTCCATTTCAAGGAATGAGGGGTACATACAATATCAAGAATATAAGTTGCGGAGTACGATCACGTGCACCTCATGTGACTGATTACTAATCACGTATCACATGCACCTCACGTGCCAACAACTTATTAATACATACATAGCTCTTATTAAACAATACTACAACTTTCACTTTTTTCATTTTTCTCATTTTTCACTTCTTTTTTTTTTTTTTTTTTTTCATACTTTTCACTTTTTTTTCTTTCTTGACTTTACTTTTTTCTCAATATAAATGGAAGCTTATCGGGTAGCTCCAAAACCACATAGATAATCAACTTTTGACTTTTGATTTTTCACTTTTTCGCTCTTATTTTTGGTGTTCCTTGATATGTACCCAACTTCTAAAGCAAAAATTCTCTTAAGAAAACAAAGAACTAAATATTATTCAAACCGAAATACCACTAATTAACCTAGAACATCTATTATATATGGGTGACATTTCTGATGGGAGTAAAAAGCCACAAGTACCTCTCATGAGCTCTAAAGAGAACCACTACTCCATGTTTAGCATCTAACTTCTAAATAAACTCTATCATTTCTCGCTCTTCGCAGTTTAAGATTCTAAATAATGAAACCAGCGAATACTTAGCCGATAATCAGCCACGCATATATAAAGTCAGTTACAGAAACTTGCAAATTCTAGAAGAAGAATTCGCGTTTTCTAGCTTCTTATGTAAAAGACTAGCGAAAGCTTTTAAAGCTGCGCATGTATAAAGTCAAGTACGGGAACTTGCAGATTCTTAAGAAAGAATTCGCATTTTATAGCTCCTGGTGTACAAAACTAGCACAAGCTTATATGATTATCATTGGTTAAGGGAACAAGCTAGGGCTCAACACGCCCAATCAAGTCAAAATATTTATTCCTACTCTCGCCAGCAAGAAAGTCAACAAGGTGTCAAAACAATTATTCAAACTTTATTATATTTTTGCACAACTTTTTCAACTTTTTCTCATTTTTTTTTTTTTTTTTTTTTGTACTTTTTCATTGCTTTTTCATCAAAATTTTTGAAATTTTCTCATTTTTCAAATTTTTATTTTTGGTGGAAAAACGGAGTTGCAAGAGTACACGACTTGTGAAACATGCAAGGTCAAAATCGAATCGAAGATTCACCCTCCCCCCGACTAGAACGAAACATTGTCCTCAATGTTTTACGGGTTAAGGTAATCCTAACAAAATTCTAGGCCGTTTATTAATTATGCCAAAGAAAACGTTAGTCGATAAGATTTAACGGATATAGGATTTCCAAGTAGCACCGATGAATGAGACTCCAAGTGAAGAGATAACGAGCACGAGAGTCATCATAAATCGCGGACAATCCTGAACAAACATCACAAACAACCACGAAACACAAGAGTAGAAGAGGTACCCCCTCCTCACATTAGGTGTTAGAAAATAGAAATATAAGAAGATGAAATTGGATAAGCATGGGTTGCCACCCACGAAGCGCTTGTTTTTGTTCACCGAGTCACATGAGCTTGACTCGATCCCCGAATTAATTCGTCCTTGGGGAGAGCAAATAAAATGGCCACTTGGCACAAAAGATTAAGATGCCAGGGTCAAATATGGTATCCTCACTCCCGGTGGAGTGGAAAAGTGACGAAGTGATGGGATAAACAAAGAATGGTTGAAACACCCGGATGATAAAAGCAAATTCAAGTTCAGAAACCTCGTCCACCATTCTAAAAATATTCTTATTCAAACCAGATTCAAAATCTTCATCGGGTGGTTTTGCAGGTGGACGAGAAGAAAGCAAATCGGAAGAAATAACATTCTCGTCATTCTCAATACCCGGTGGTATCGAGTCATCCGCAGCAAGAAATATATCGACATCCTCTAAAAGAGGGTCACGTAACGGATTTTCAGAAATAGGTATAGAGTCGATCTCAAAGTGAAAGCACTCATAATCCGGAAGAGAGATATCAGCATGAATAGTGGGACTGCCACTACTCGTCTCTTCAAAACGAAAAATCTCAAGCTCGGGTAAGAAATCACTATCCATAACGGGGATAGGAGAAAAAATCGGTGGATCATTCAATGCCTCAATACGAGAGATAAGAAGATTGACATTTAACAATGTCTCACGTAAAGCTTCATCTTGTATTTCCGCATCATCATATTCATCATTATCATCGATATCTACACAAGAGTCTTCATCACTCGTAGCATACTCATTGTGAGAATCGGAATAACTTTCGACTTCATCATAATCATCATTGTTCATCGGAGGGAGAGAAATTGACGGTTCTTCATTCAATAACCCTTCAAGTACACGAATATCTTCCTCCGGATCAAAATTAGCATCGTCAACCATTGTCGGAATGGTATCACTAACAAGAAATGCCTCGATCTCATC
Organism: Artemisia argyi; assembly: GCA_030686995.1. Taxonomy (NCBI): domain Eukaryota; kingdom Viridiplantae; phylum Streptophyta; class Magnoliopsida; order Asterales; family Asteraceae; genus Artemisia; species Artemisia argyi. The sequence continues at coordinate 184,467,817 of CM060691.1, read as the reverse complement.
TGAAACGACATCACTCCCTTCAACCGGTGTGAAAGAAGGATGGAAAGAAGAATCACCGTTAGAATTTTCCCCGGACTCACTTTGGATTGGAACGAGGTTCTCAACACTTGACTCTTTGAATTCGTCAGATTCCGTTGCCGGAATAGTGTCAAGAGGCTCGTCCCCCATTATTAGAGAGTCCACGGGCTCTACGGGAGAAGAGATAGAATCATTTTGAGGATTAAGATTGATCGTAATCGTGGAATCATCATCGTACAAACAACACTCGCAAAATTGGAATTTCCTTTCTTCAACTCGAGGTACTTCCATCAATCTCTCATTAGGCTCGGGAAAAGATGTATAACGATTATTCACCATCTCTTTCAACTTATCCATTATGGATTTAAGTTCAAGAATATCATTATTGAAATTGGAAATTTGTGGGGGTTGGTAAAAAACGTTAGAATCGTAATAAGAATTAGGTTCATGATAAGAACTTTCAAACGATCCCCCACAATAATCAAAACTCGATGTATTTTGAAATGAATCACCATTGTAACACGAATTTGGCTCATAAAAATCATTTTGAGGAAAATTATTCAAGCTCGAGTCGTAAGCGTAAGACGTATCTGCACTCGGCATATAGCACATACAATCGGTGTATCCACATCCATCACAAAAACATCCTCCACACGGTCTACCTTCTTCGGACGGGTTTCCACAATTATAGCAAGAAAATGACGGTGGTGGTGGTGTATAGAAATCGGGAATATTCGACGAATTATTGAACGAATTTTGATCATAAGTATGAGAATTACAATTCAAACAAACGCCATCACGAATATTATCTCCACATTCACTGCACGTACACCACACACACAACCCTCCGAAGAACGGTTCTCCACAATAAGAACAAAACGTATCCATTAGAATTAAACGTAAGAGGGATTGAGAAGAAGAATCAAGTATAAGAGGATAAGAAGATTATTTATGTTTTTGATTTTAAAATTTTTATATTTTTTATAGAAAATATATACAAGATAGTTAAAAACTTAACGCAACACGATTTTTCAACACGAATATTCAAAACTCACGTCCACCATCCCCGGCAGCGGCGCCATTTTTGATAAAGTCTTTTTGTAGTATATAATTATTCCGAAGAAATACCGGCGAAAGTATTTCCCGGGTCGTTTTCCCAGCGAAGGTAGAATGGAGTCGTGAATAATCGAATCGCGAAATCGAGTCGTGAAAAGTGGTAAAGTGAAAAATATGATTTTGGAATTCAAATAATAAAAAGTAATAGTGAAATAACCAGAATGTACAAGCTAAATATGTACCGATGTTAAAAACGCGAAAACGGAAATGCACACGCGTTATTTAAAACGTAACGTATGAAATAACACGCGACTTATATACAAGAAATGATCCTACGAACGTGAAACAAGTTTCTAAAAATCTAAAACTATTAAAAAGAATTTTAAGAAAAAGAAAAATATTTTTTTGAGTTTTTATTTATTTTCTAGAATTAATTTCCTATTTAATGAATAAAAAAAATAATTGAAAATAAAAGAAATTATGAAAAACAATGGGAAAATTATAAAAACTACTTTAGAAAATCTAGAATATTATAAAAGAATTTTCAAAACTATTTTTGTATTTTTCAGGGCTTTTTTCTATTTTTTATGGATTTTTGGAATTTAAAATGATTTAAAAAATGATTATATTCTAAAAGAAATTAAGAAAAATAGCAAATGACCTCAGAAAATTATGAAAAATTACCAGAAATTCTAAATTAATATAAAAAGCTTGCAGAAAAATTTTGGAATAAAACAAATAAGCAGAAGTGCTTAAACAGCCAAAATCAGCTTATGGCAAGTGCTTATTAATAAGCACTTGCCACAAAACTTTACAAAACTTATACCACTACTGTAATAAGCTACTAAGAACTCAAATAAGCTAAGAAAAGAGCAAAAGAGACACAGAAGCATAGACTGCAAGCTAGAAAGCTATCAAAGAAAGCTAAATAAGCTAAGACCACACACAAAATAAGCTATAGGATAAGCAGACCATACACAACTCTACCACTACCCCTATTGAACTCAGAGAAGCAAGAATATCACAAACACAAGCTAAGAATAACAATTGCAGCCCAATTATCAAAAACAGAATCTATGCTAAACTACCAATAAGCAAGGCAGATTAAGCTACCCTAATAAGCTGTAAATGAGAAACTAATGGATGAAAATTAAACACTACCAATCAGAGATGTAATTAGAATAAAAAGCTAAGGCTGAAGCTATAAACTACTAACTTAAAAGAGGCCATGAGAGTGGGTACTTAACTGTGGTGCAGGGGAGATAAGCCCTTACACAGGCAACTTTAAGGCACATTCCAAATAAGCTATTGAGACCTGAACTTAAATTTTATTGTTGATTAAGATAGACTAGCTAATAGAGAATACAAAACAACAAGTTTTATCTAATTCCTACTACTAATGAACCCTACATGAACTGTCAAAAACCCATACTGACAGCTCAGTATCAAGCTAGATTTTGACTTTATAAAATGCACTACAAGTTTGACTTTATCCAAATTCTATTGCTAATTACTACTGTAACTAGTTGTAATAAGCTAAAACTAAGCTACAATAAGCTAGATTACTCAGTTATATTACCAAATCCTAACACCTACTAACTGAATTGCATTTGTATTAACAGTGAAGAAGATGAAAATCTAATTTTGACTTTTTTATGTTATGACTACTAAGTTAATGCTATTTCTACACTATATTAACCTAAATGAAACTATTAATGCAGTTGAAACAAGATCCTAACAACTAGAACTCTCAGATTAAGCCTAATCCAAACACCCTCTTAACTAATGTTTACACTACAAAATAGTTCTATCAAGCTAAATTTACCCAATCACTTACACTACTGACTAAGCAATCATCATCAAAAACTAATCAAACAATCAAACAACCTGGAATTAAACAAGAGCTTAGCAACACAGAGTCAAATTATAAGGCTTATGTAAAGACAGTCAATCAACAAACTAAAAATCATGGTTCAACTAAATTCAGCACATTAAGACACTAAAGGAATTCAAGTGAGCTTACCCAAGTACTCCCCCTCAGCATGAAAAGAGGGGGTTCACAGTTGCCTATCTCTAGGATAGGCTAATTCCTCTACTTTCTGTATTAGCATACCCCCATCAACAATGAACTCTGATCATCTTGTTATCTCTTTGATACAGACTCAAAAACAACTCCAAATGTAAGCTAGAAAGCTCAATTGGAGAATTGAAAAAGACAAATAAGCTCTTACTGTGAGCTTTTTATAATATTATAGACTTTTATATATTTATATATTGATTACTGAATTGAAAGTAGTACTAGATTAAGCCATATTTGAAAACAATGAAAACTACTGAATAGAAGATAAGCTGGGATTATATAATAAAAAGCTAGATATAAGCTAAATTTAGAGTGAGTAAGCAACAAAAAGTAAATGATAAGCTGAAATAATGAAAGGTAAACCCAAACTTTTATTGAAATCTTTATGAAAATTACATGATACAGCATAACAGTAAACTAAAAACTATATTATACTACTCCTAAGCTATACTAATTTACCACTATTCCTAATCTAACACCTCAAAATGATGGAGGAGAGTAGCCTTTTATAGTATCTGTGGTGAGGTAGACTTCAGAAGGTCCTAGAAACAGCATCTCTCACGAATATACTCCTTAGATCCTTATGACACCCATAGACCAATCACAGCCTTCAAATCCTTGTGGTGAGGTGTTCGGTCCAATAAGCAGCTTGAACGTGGCATTCCATCTTGTCAGGGTGTGTCAGGGTGTCAGGGGTTTGACTATAATACCCTTAATTGGGTAAATCAAAGGTGGGTTTTGAGTAATTGGAGGTAAATGGGAATTAGGGTTCTAAGTTACTATTCCTTGAATAGTGTTTCTGGGTAAAAGTAACAAAAGGGGGCGCGGGTAAGATTTTTTTATTATTGTTTGACCTTTGGGCCGGGTATAGGGTAGCAGGCCGGGTTTTGGGGTAAGAGGTGGATGGGTTTTTGATTTGGAGTGGGCTTGGGGTAGATTTACTTAGGCAGATTTTTGTATTAGAATGTCAAGGACCAAAAGTGTAATTTCTGAAACTTCAAGGACCATTTCTGCCATTTTATGAAACAATAATCCAAGGGCCATTCTTGCCATATAATAATTCTTCAAGGTTGACTTTGACGAATTGAGCTCAAATATTCATTCACACTTGAAAACTGCTTCCCGGCACCGGCTTTTGAACCTTTCACACTCTCGTGCCCGTTTTTCCGGGTTTTTGCTTGTTTTCCGTAATATCCGTACCTGCACATCACAAATATAAAAACACGTGTTTTCTTGGCATTTGTTAGCTCAAATAGTCATTTTTGGGTCGATATTTGGTAATAAAAAGGTGTGTAATTACTACACACCATCAAGCATGCCATGGAGATCATCCATCTCCTAACTGATGCCAACCCCATCCAAATCATCGTTGATGTTGTCATCAACAGGTATACGTCTAGCAGCCGTTATGTTCTATATGTATGTACTCTTTTTGAGTCCTTGTGTAATTATTTTATTCATGTGGTAGTGGACCAAGAGAAGATGCAACTAGGATTGGGTCTGCTGGTGTTGTCAGGCGACAGGCCATTGATATCTCACCTCTGAGACGTGTCAACCAGGCTATCTATCTTCTAACCACTGGTGCACGTGAAAGTGCATTCAGAAATGTCAAGACCATTGCTGAGTGCCATGCTGATGAGTTGATCAATGCTGCTAAGGGTTCGTCAAACAGGTACTTTCAACTAGTGGCTTTGATCCTTTATGTAAATTTGTGTTTACACATCCGTTTTCTACTTAACTGGGCTAATTTGGTTTGTGTTTTTAACTAATGGATTGACTTATTATACTTGTTAGTAGAGGAACAATATTTTACAGTTAGAATTTTACCATTGGCTTCTAATTACTTTACAACTAAATCTTTCTGTTTAAATATCTAGATTGTCATCGTGAACGTATTGCTTTTTGTGTTGTTAGATTATCTATACATTTTATTAAAAAATGGACAAAGAAACTAATTGTCGCAACAAAATTTGTTTTTGGTTTGTTTTGACATGTACCAAAAAGGACCCATTTAAACTTGAACTAGTTTTCCTGTTTTTAACCTTGCTTGCACCGCCCTAATTTATCACATCTAACATCTTGTAATCTTATGACTGTCTTTTTGTTTGTGCAGCTATGCAATCAAGAAGAAGGATGAGATCGAGAGAGTTGCTAAGGCCAATCTTTGAAGAATTGTTATATTGTATGTTTTTGTTATATTGTAATCGTTGAAGAATTGTTTGGAAAATGGGATTGTGGTTTGGTTGCCGAGTCTAAACACCGGTCAAGCAACGAAATATGATTGTTTAGTTAACATTTTGAATGTTTAGTTAGTAGTTTTGCTTTAGTGCTGAAGTAACTGCTGTGTATCAGTTTCCATGGTAGAATTAAGTGTTGAAGTAACTGATCTTTTAGTGGTGACGTAACTGTTGTGTAGTTTCCTACAAATCCTATGGGATTCTTTGATCACTTGTGTTATTGAAACAGAATATAAGAAATATGATATATTCAATGTACAGAAATAAATCCCATGGGATTTATCACTAATCCCATGGGATTCTTTGATCCCTTGTGTTATTGAAACAGGATATAAGTAAGAAATATGATATATTTAAAGTACAGAAATAAATCCCATGGGATTCATCACTAATCCCATGGGATTCATCACTAATCCCATGGGATTCTTTGATCCCTTGTGTCATTGAAACAGAATATAAGTAAGAAATATGATATATTAAAAGTAAAGAAATAAATCCCATGGGATTCATCACTAATCCCATGGGATTATTTGATCCCTTGTGTTATTGAAAATGACTAGGCCTGAGTTCATGCTTGGGAATAGTGTTTTGCGATGCAAGGCGAAAAGCTGTAAGTTTATATGTGTTTTTTATATAAGTTTCATAGTATGTTATCTGATTCAATGTGAATCCCATGGGATTCACTGTCAATCCAATGGGATTCATACAGAACTACATGAGGTTCTTATGATATTTTATATAGATTTTCTTGTGAATGGTTGAAGTTATTTTAAATGAATTTCAATGAATCCCATGGGATTAGGGAAATAATCCCATGGGATTCTTACAGAATATAAGTAAGAAACAAGACATATTCAATCCCATGGGATTATGTCCCTAATCCCATGGGAATCATACAAAATATAAGTAAGAAACAAGATATATTAAAAGTAAAGAAGAATTTTCTTTGCAAATCATCAAAATATGCAAGAAAAATAACTAAAAACCCCATAATTTTCTTTGCAAATCATCTAAATAATGAAGTAAAGCAGAATATAAAAAGTTTGTTCAAGAAACTATTGGTTGTCGCTTTCGCCCTGCCTTTGGATTTTCAGGACAAGTTGTTTTTGTGTGCAAATTGGTCTTCACTCCACAATAGCCACAAACCTTCTCTTGTTTCTTCTTAACCTTCACTTGTTTCTTTTCAACTCCAAGTGTTTTTTATTTCTCACTCTTTCGCCTTTTATTGCGTTCCTTTTCTGTAATATTCCGTTTGTTGCCTACCCTTGTTATTCCGTTTGTTGCCTACCCTTGTTGGATTGTTAACTTTTTGATCGTCAGGTTTAGAAATGGAATAATATTCTCCAATCACATCTGCCGTTTCTATACTGTTCAACGCCTCAAAATATACTGTTCTGGAATGACGTTAATAAGCTTTACATCACCAGGGAATTCTAAACCAGCTATTGCCAAAAGTCCTTCAAAACCAATTCTTTCATCGCAATTGTTCAAGATTGTTAAGCAATTCCTGGAGAAAAAACAAACAGGAATATTCATAATAACATTTAATCCCATAGGATTAACTGTGAATCCTATGGGATTGTGTATGAATCCCATGGGATCCTAAACATGCTCACACATAAAGAAGTATCACAAGAAAATAAAACAAGGAATTAACAGTTAATCCCATGGGATTGTGTATTTAATCCCATGGGATTCACAGTTAATCCCATGGGCTTAAATGTAAATCCCATGGGATTAAGTGTGAATCCCATGGGATTGTGTATGAATCCCATGGGATCTTAAACATGCTCACACATAAAGAAGTATCACAAGAAAATAAAACAAGGAATTAACAGTTAATCCCATGGGATTGTGTATTTAATCCCATGGGATTAACTGTGAATCCCATGGGATTAACTGTGAATCCCACGGGATTAACTATGAATCCTATGGGATTGTGTATGAATCCCATGGGATCCTAAACATGCTCACACATAAAGAAGTATCACAAGAAAATAAAACAAGGAATTAACAGTTAATCCCATAGGATTGTGTATTTAATCCCATGGGATTCACAGTTAATCCCATGGGCTTAAATGTGAATCCCATGGGATTAACTGTGAATACCATGGGATTAACTGTGAATCCCATGAGATTGTGTATGAATCCCATGGGATCCTAAACATGCTCACACATAAAGAAGTATCACAAGAAAATAAAACAAGGAATTAACAGTTAATCCCATGGGATTGTGTATTTAATCCCATGGGATTAACTGTGAATCCCATGGGATTGTGTATGAATCCCATGGGATCCTAAACATGCTCACACATAAAGAAGTATCACAAGAAAATAAAACAAGGAATTGACAGTTAATCCCATGGGATTGTGTATTTAATCCCATGGGATTCACAGTTAATCCCATGGGCTTAAATGTGAATCCCATGGGATTAACTGTGAATCCCATGGGATTAACTGTGAATTCCATGGGATTGTGTATGAATCCCATGGGATCCTAAACATGCTCACACATAAAGAAGTATCACAATAAAATAAAACAAGGAATTAACAGTTAATCCCATGGGATTGTGTATTTAATCCCATGGGATTCACAGTTAATCCCATGGGCTTAAATGTAAATCCCATGGGATTGTGTATGAATCCCATGGGATTAACTGTGAATCCCATGGGATTGTGTATGAATCCCATGGGATTAAATGTGAATCCCATGGGATTAACTGTGAATCCCATGGGATTGTGTATGAATCCCATGGAATCCTAAACATGCTCACACATAAAGAAGTATCATAAGGAATTAATAGTTAATCCCATGGGATTGTGTATTTAATCCCATGGGATTCACAGTTAATCCCATGGGCTTAAATGTAATCCCATGGGATTCACAGTTAATCCCATGGGCTTAAATGTAATCCCATGGGATTGTGTATTTAATCCCATGGGATTCACAGTTAATCCCATGGGCTTAAATGTAAATCCCATGGGATTAACTGTGAATCCCATGGGATTGTGTATGAATCCCGTGGGATTAACTCTGAATCCCATAGGATTGTGTATGAATCCGATGGGATCCTAAACATGCTCACACATAAAGAAGTATCACAAGAAAATAAAACAAGGAATTAACAGTTAATCCCATGGGATTGTGTATTTAATCCCATGGGATTAACTGTGAATCTCATGGGATTAACTGTGAATCCCATGTGATTGTGTATGAATCCCATGGGATCCTAAACATGCTCACACATAAAGAAGTATCACAAGAAAATAAAACAAGAAATTAACAGTTAATCCCATGTGATTGTGTATCACATGTCATTCAGAATGAATCCCATGGGATTCATCAATGAATCCCATGGGATTCACACAAAATCCCATGGGATTCAACATTATTCTTATGAATATGGATAGTTTTCCAACCTGTTACATGAATAGTTGTATTTCACTTCTGTTTGCCACTGTTTTTTGCATCCAAAGTGTCGATATTAACATGTCTTGGTGATCCTTCTTTGTTGCACATGATGTATTTGAGTGTTACAACTCCAGATTTTGTTAATTTTTGTCCTGCTTTTTTTATTTGAAAACCTCCTGCTTCAGCGTACTTACTATACATATCTATAGCTTCGTCTATAGTATCATAGCTTTTTCCCTCTTCCGGTACAGTTATTCCTTCATCTACATGAGGCTTCCAATATACTGTTCCGCCCGGTGTCTCAATGTGTTCATACAAAGTTGGTTTTGGTGTTTTCATAGAATCTGTATATAAAAATCAGAATATCAAGGGATTAAGATAATTAAAAACTCAATTATTAAATTATTAAATTTAATTATGAATCCCATTTAGAAATTTATCATGTACAGAATCTCATGGGATTCACACATAATCCCATGGGATTCACACAGATTCCCATTTGATTCTTTATAAATACCTTGAGATACATTTATAAATTTATCCTGAACAGAATGTCAGAATCCCATGGGATTCACACATAATCCCATGGGATTCACACAGATTCCTATTTGATTCATTATAAATTCCTTGATATACATTTATAAATTTATACTGTTCAGAATCCCATGGGATTCACACAGATTCCCATTTGATTCTTTATAAATTCCTTGAGATACATTTATAAATTTTTCCTGTACAGAATCCCATGGGATTCACACATAATCCCATGGGATTCACACATAATCCCATGGGATTCACACATAATGAATGAATCATACGGGATTAATAATGAATCAAATGGGAATCTGATGGAATCCCATGGGATTATGTGTGAATCCCATAGGATTTACACTTCTCTTAAATCATTACTCAAAAAAATTATAATTAATCCCATACGATTCATTCATTAATAATGAATCCTTCATTAATAATGAATCAATGATCAATACAGAATCCCATAGGATTCAAGGTAAATCCCATGGGATTTACACTTCTCTTACAACATTAAACAAAAAAAAAAAAAATTAAATTCCATGGGATTTTACCATGAGGTTCTTTTACAGAAGCATCTTCATCTTCATCTTCTGGTAAATCAGCTTCTGTAACTAAATCTTCTACTGGATCTTCGATTAAGTGATTTTCATCTATATCATTGATTATTGATGAATCCGACGGGTTTGTTGTTGAATCCGACTTATTTGTTGATGAATTCGTCGGTAATATTGATGAATCCGACGGATTCGTGGTGATTCCGGCGAGGTTTTGTTGATGATTCCGGCGAGGTTTTGATGAATCCGATGGTGTTGTTGATGATTCCGGTGGTGTTGTCGATGATTCCGGCGAGGTTGTTGATGAATCAGTCAGATTCATTATTTTCCGGCGAGATTTACCGGCGACGGTTATTGAGAGAGAAAGTTATGATGAATCCGGTGTTTTTGGTTTGGATGAGAGAGAAAGTGATGTGATAAATGAGAGGAATTTTTGTTTTTATGTAGATAACTGATTTTACTATCTTGCCCCTCTTTGTATTTTTTGGACTCATCTCAGCCATTAGATGGAGGAGGATTGGATGGTTAGGATTTAATTATTTGTACTTTAGATACTAGTTGTTTTGCATAGATCTCACCTCGGCATTTAACATCTTTAATTTTCTTATTTTCGCATCACTTTTTTCCTGCTACAGGTGAATAATATGAAAATTAAGAAAGTTTCATGCTACAGTAAAAAAATTAAGAGTTTAGTGCATACAAAAAAAATGTGACAAATTTGATGTATTTTCGGACTGTTTGCCCTATTTTAAAGACAGAAATTGCTACAAGCTAGCAAAACATTGGAAATTTCAAAATAGATTACTTGATTAAAAGAAAATTTAAAAATTAGCGAGAAAAGGCATAATTCATACATAAAAATTGTGGTCAACTCACATAATTTAATAGATACATTGATATACTACGAAATTGTTTATGATAAAGACAACAATCTTTTCTTTAATAAAGACTTTTATGAACTTGAAGGGTTTTTTGTATAAATTCGAAAACTTTTGAGTTTTGACCCAGTCCGGTTATTGCTAACTAAATATTCTACGAGTAATTTGTAAAACTTGGTATGTTGAAAACGAATTACAAAAACGATTATATGCGTATATCGGAAACCGTGTATAATTTTTGACAAAATTTAGTTACTTCTGTTGGAGTTTATGGATATAAATTAATAAACGTATGTCTAGAATCGAACTCGAGACCTCAGGATTGCACACATTACAAACGAGAATTAAAGTTTAATAAATATTAAATGTTATGTATATTTATTAATTAAACACAAGTAAAAGGATTAATGATCGTTGGTTATTAAACGTATGGACTAACTATCGTTAAAAACAAACGAAAGAGACTATAATGTAATTCGGAAGCAAGAAAGATCCGGAAGGACCCTTGTGGTCCTATGGCCGGTCGAACTCAACAAGGGAAGGGTTTCCCTTGCCCTAACTTGTTCCCAAAGTTTTACATTTAGTATAAATAGAAAACCAAGGGTCATTGTTTTACAACTCTTGTACACATAACCCTAACTTGGTTTTCTTTTCCCTTTTTCCTTGATCAAACCGATCGACCCACATCCCTAAGGATTGTGGATCGATTTTCATTAATTGAAAATCATTGTGTTTATGTTACTAGCATCACCTTTAATTCGTTAGTAGTTTGTGTGTACAAGAACGAGGTAACAACATACTTTTGTTGTTATCAAGGGATCGATTAACAAAACGGTAAGGGGTTAATCATTGATCCATATAAACCCTAATTAGGGTTCTTCATATTGTTAAAGACAATTGCTTTTGATTCTTGTTCGGGCTAGAATCACCACGGTACGTTCCTATTTAATTTATGTTAATCTCTTATGTGTTATAGATGTTCCTTCGCTTCCGCATATGTGTTTACCTATTTTATGATTGTCATGTTTTAATATTCTAACAACTTCGATATCTGTGTTTTTGTATCTTCCGTTTGTGGAGTTTCAGATAGTTTTACATGTGATTTGTTGTTTCGTGTAACATATATTCGTACAACAAAATATTAAGATTTAAAGATTTTCTAGATAATAAAATATAATATTATTAATGACTTGAAAGACGAAACACAAGAGAGGAGAAAATAAGTGTTTTGCTTGACCCCGTGGCCACGGGCCCCTCAAAATTGAGTCGTCCACAAGGCATCCACAACGGTCACCATGACCCACCCCGAGCTTGAGCCGGTTGATGTCGACCTTCAAATGCTCCTTGCACTCTAATATGACTTGTCAATTCTCAATATGAAAAAATCATAACTATTCCAAATTATTGAGTACATGTTTGTGTTATTCTTATTCAATTTTTAATTTAGAAACAACAACAAAAAAAAATGTCATTCTTTTGTTACTTAACTCATGTGATCCAGTGTACGGCTTTTAGTGGTGTAAACTATTTGAGTCGAGTTGAGCACCACCAAGCTCGACTCAAGTACCAAAACTCGAGCTCGAAACTCGACATGAGAATGATCGAGTTTAGATTTCAAGTTCGAGCTTTAAATTTCAAAACCGAGCTTGGTTGAGATTTAAATTTCAAACTTGAGCTCGACTCGTCATAAAAAAACTTGAGCTCGAACTCTACTCAAGCTCATTATTTTCACATGTCTTGCTCGAACTCAATGAAGAATCGATATATCAAACTCAACTCGACTCGAATCGATTTATGTGAAAATCAAGTAATTACCTGTAAATAAAAAGGTAAACGTGTAATTTAACTAAAACTCAATAGGCCTCGCCAGCTTCACGAGTTGAGTATTTTTGAGCCCGAACTCACCTTGAAAATATACTCGAGTAGCTAGAGCTCAAGCTCAAACTTAACTCGTTTAAATCAAAGTCGAATTCGAGTGGTTTACATCGTTCTCGAATAACTTTATGATTTGTTAGAGAACTACAACAATGGGTAAGATTGAAATAAAAAAATATTAAAATAATGATTAAATTTCATATGATAGATAAAATAAAAAGGGGATGATATGCACACCACAATAAGTGGTGTACACACTAGAAACATGCATATATGGTGTTGTATCATGTGCATTACATATATGATTTTGTGGTGTGCATGTCATATCCTTAAATAAAAGTAGACGCTTAAAAAATATGAAGTAAATGAAAAATGGAAAGGAATGATCTTAGCAGTAACATTTTTTAAGTGTGTTTGTCAACATGTATATTTTTTTACACAAATGCATTTGGTTTTCTATGCCGACATGATTAAAAAGGTAGAACCCATCCAATTGACGTAACGAAAGTAACCCTCAAGTCCATATCTATTACGTTGATATGTCTAAACTAGATTATCAAATGTAACAACTATAAAATTCAATGGCTTTGATATATGTGTTACTAAAAGATAAGAAAATAGTAGTTATTAAATGCTTGCACTTCAAGCAAAATAGAAAAGAAGGATTTGGAGGTACACGTTTCCACATTCTAGTGCTTCAATGCGGTGACCAATCCAACATGATTCAATATTAATGGATTTTTATTGCCAATTTAATGTTACATGTGAAGTGAGCAAATATGTCCATAGAAAATTTACAAAAAAATTAGGTTAACTGATTGAAAATAGGTATGAGTACGGTACCGGTCCTGTACCAAATTAGTGGTACCGATTTTTTTTCGAGTATAAATTAGTGGTATCGGTACCGTACTGAACGGGATTCGGATACCGGTATCGGTACCGGAAAATCGGGTTTTCCCTTTTTTTCGGGAATTTCCTGATTTGGTACCGATCCCGTACCGAATTAGAGGTCCCGATTTTTTTTTCAACTTATTTCGTAGTCCCGATACCGTATCGTATATCGGATCGGTACGGTTCCAGTTCGGTTTCGGGATTCGGGTCGAAATGCTCATCCCTAGAAAATGTATCATACTTGTTATTGTGTTTACTATTTTTTTCTTATTGTGTGTACTTAACTTTCAAATTTCAATTATTGAACATCCCTAAACACAATCAACTTGATTTATTTAAATTCTTAAAAATTGCTACAAGTTATATTTGTTAGCAACTTCATGTATAAGGTAGCATACTTTGCTACAACTTTTCCTATAGCACAAACTTCATACTTATAAAACTTAAAAGCTATATCTAGTCAATGAAGTTAAGTTTGCTATGCCATTATTAATTTATTACTCATATTTATATTGCTAGAGTTGTTTTTTACTTAAAGACAATACAACACAAATCATAAAATGTGGGAATATTTAACTTTTTTAAAAAGTATATGATTTCGAGCTACACAAACCCATAAACTTCTAGTGTAGCATAAACCTATTAAGTTAGCTGAATTGTCAATTACATGTTGATGGTAGCAACATCAAGTATTGTGAAATTGTTACATGAATGTCATGACAATAGCGTAATAAGCAGAGGCGGAGCCAGTAGGGTGGCTAGCGGGTGCTCGGCCACCCCTAACCGGCAAAACTATCCCCGCGTGTAGCTTGGTTTCCGACATATAGTTTATGAAGTCTTCAATCTAGCCCCTGCCAATCAACCACATCTAAACACCCATATTGTTATTGTGCTCATTGGATGATAATTATTTGTTGCAGTCAGCCAGTCACTTAATTAAGTCACCGTCGTTGAATGGTAGATACAGTAGGTTAAGTTGGTCAATGAAGAAGAACTATTAATGAGTGAAGAGAGAGAAGTAGTAAAAGACTGGTCAGCATAACTTGTTTGACTTATTATGAATATTTTATTGTATTTTATATCTCATATAGAATTCATTAATTAATTTGGTTTTTTTTTAAAGATTTTTTTTTTGGGCAAAACAATTACTCTTCAGTATATCGTATTTGATTTTTCTTTTTTCTATTTATGTTTTTTTAGTTGTTTTGAATAATTTGAATATTAACAAGGATTATATATCTAGAGGCTGCTCATATTAAATTTTTTACTTTTAAGTCACTAATTTATTTAAACTAACTTACGAGTCACTCAAATATGCGTTTGTTTCCGTTTATTTCAATCTCGTTCAAATTCATGCTGAAAATTTGTATAATTCAAGAATAAAGTTAAATTTAATGTATCAAAACAATAAAATCAAAAATTAAAACGTAAACCATTAGTTAAATTATCATACATCACTTTCGACTAAATAAGATTACACTTAAATAATGGTTAAAACTTATATTTTATATCTTAGTAGTTATTTGTGTTGTTGTTTTAAAGATTTTCGCTAAAAAATTATCCAAAATTGATATAAACAAAAGCAAACACATAAATAATATAAGTTATTTTGATAAATTGGTAATTTAAAAGAAAGAAAAAAATAAAAGTTAGGTGGCATTTAGATACATAATCCCATATTAATAAGAAGTAAAACTTTCGTATATCTTTTTTATCACCAGAAAAAAAAAAGGAAAGCTTAGTTAATTTCTTTTTGTGTTGTCTTCAACAGGAATTTTCACATATGTTATTGTCGTTTGCTTATGTACTTTATTTTTTCAACTTTTTTAATAAGTATTCAAATCGCTTCATATGCTTATGAAACATTATATCCTATCTTTCACACGAGTAAGAAGTAGATTCAGTGTATATGGAAGAGTTGTTTAAAAAAAAACTGATAAGAGTGAAAAAGAGCAAAGATGAATACGAATTACCTAGTTAGTTTGGAGTGTTTATGTAAAATTTGTTGATTGATAACAAGACTATTTTATTTATGATTTAAAGTTTTATGTATCAACCTAAAGACCTAATTGTAATTTCATATGTGTTATAATATGATCGGGATAGTTGAACCATTTAACCGGTAAGACGAATGATCTATGGAGTGTATGCTATTATAAAGGTTACTTACGGCCCCCCTTAATGCAAATTCCTGGCTCCGCCCCTGGTAATAAGGTGGTCCACATGATTCGAGATCAATGAGCACATTGAAAACGCCATAGACAAAACACGACATTTATCTATTCTTCTAATCTTTAATCCTACAAGTAACATGTGACTATGTTAATATGCTAGCTAGGTATGTCACGGTTGGCAAGTTAAACTTTTTAGTGGGCCTCACTTTTATGTCTATGAGAGTAGAAGGTTATCGGGCTGATCCGATCCGAAATCGACCCGAGTTAATTCGGGTTGGGTCAATCGGGCTCAAAATTATATTCGGGTCAACCCGAATTGATCCGAGTTCTAAACAAGGTCGGGTTCAGATATATTTATTTTAGCCTTGACCAGAACCCGACCTACCCGACTAACCCGAGTCAATTAACACTAAACATATTAAAGTAAAATTGACCTAGACCCGAACCCTAGTTGACCCGACCCGAGTGACCCGAGTTCTAAATAAAGTCGGGTTCAGGTATTTTTTTTGGGCTTGACCCAAGTTGATGCGAACCCAACCGGGTCAACCCGACACCCCTAGTCATGTCATGTTCATATCTTATCTTAGTATATTATAAAGCATTAAGGCCTATTAATAATGAAAACTCTTAAAATTAAGTAATCCAAGTTATAAAGTTAAAAGTACAAGTAATTAAAATACATTTTTAAACATTTGCAAGTTCTTAAGCTCAAAGTACATTTCCATTTAGGTTGTGTTTGGCGAGAGTTTTATAAGGGCTTATAGACGCTTAAACTTTTAATATAAACTATTTTATAAAATAAGTTTTGTTTATCGCACATGTTTATGAAAACTTTTATAAGCCATAAGCCTTCGTAAGCCCAAGTACATTGAAAAAGGCTTAGCTAATCAAATTACTCAAATATCTTTCAAAATATAATGTTATTATCACGCAAAAGCTGAAAATATTTCTGAATTTAATTTAATATATTTTAATGCAATTTTTATATTAATAAGTTTCAGCTCCAACTGATTGCCAAACAACTTTATAAAAATTTAAACTCCAGCTCTTAGACCTAATATAAGCTCCAGTCCCAACCTTAACTCCAACTTCAGCTCTAATCCCAACTCTTACCCATTTCGTCAAACAAACCCTCAAATATATATGATACAATAATGCAAAGCAATGATAAAAAGTCTAAACAAAAAAGTTGGTATATTCTTAAAAGAGAATAATAAAATTAGGTTAGAAAGAATATACAAAGAAGTCAAAGAAAAATACATCTACAACCTTAGACTTGTTATTAGTTGTAATAACAAATTCAAATACTACTTCCGTCTCAAAAGTTTTAGTCCTTAATTTTATTTTTAAAGTCTCAAAATAGTAGCTTATTTTTTGTGTCAACCAATAAGAAAAATGTTTAGCGATTAAAAATGATATATAATTGATTCTCAATTTTTATAAATTGTGTATTTTTTTATGTCGGATGATAAGTATTTTAGTGTTGATTGACATACAATTATTTTTTATCCATACATTTTAATATAGAGAAATGTTAAACATTCATAAAAAAAAACCTCCTACAAATGAGCCTACTCATAAGATGTTGACATTTGTCAAAACTGACGGTTTGAATGTAGAGATAGAATGAGTGGAAAAACTCTATAATATTGTTATATGTGTAGAAATATCTAAAAGATGTAATTGTAAGAGAGTGTAGCAAGTTACTAATATGTAATCATATGATAAATATACAACTGCTTAAAACACAACTAGTTATAATACCTGTGCACGCACAGGGTTTTTAAAATTTTGATTTGATTATGTATTATTATCGATTAAGAAATGATTCACTTAACATGTTTCAAATAGTTTTACTTAGTGGACTAAAGATAAAAAATCATATGTATATATGTTCTAATCTACCTATTATTTTAGGAGAATGCTTTTAGATTAAAAATTATATTTTATTATTCAAGCAAAATCACATGATAATACTTGACTTGCATGAGATGTTAGTAATATATGCTTTTAGTTTTGCAAACCCGTGCTATCAATTTACGATTCTTTTCTTTTTTTTT
This sequence comes from Artemisia argyi, assembly GCA_030686995.1. Classification (NCBI taxonomy): domain Eukaryota; kingdom Viridiplantae; phylum Streptophyta; class Magnoliopsida; order Asterales; family Asteraceae; genus Artemisia; species Artemisia argyi. The sequence goes on along the minus strand of CM060691.1, from coordinate 184,450,048 downwards.
TTTTTTTATTTAGGAGATGACTCTTATCAACTAAGGATTGTGATGCATGCATTTTTTTTATAATTTAAAGAAAACACCTTCTATATTAAAGAATGACTATCTAACCGATATGTTTTTGTTTGTTTGTTTTTTTTTTTTTTTTTTTAATAATTAGCTTTGTATAACGTTTTTAACTGGAAGAGATGTTGAGTTTGAGGTTGATATTGTTGTTTAACTTTAACTATTAATATTATGTTGTACAAAATGTACCAATTTAGTGGCATATAATGAGCGTTGATGAAGTTAAAATATGCTCTGTAAAGTTTTTAAAATGTTTTTATGGATATCCATATATAAGTTTTAAATAACAATTTAACGAGTCGTTGTTATAAGTAGAATCGCGTATATTTATTTTCATATCACAGTAACTCATGCTTACCATTTGATATTTATATATCCGTTACTAATAATTTAACCGTATTTCAAATCCGTGTACGCATAAATTAAACTTTTATATAGTAACATGAGCCCTTATTTAAAAAAATATTCTAATAGATGAAAGTTTAAAACTAACATTAGTTTAAAAAATATTTAACGTATATTAAAACTAATTCTCATATTTACTAAATTTATTTTAATGGATGAAAGTTAAAAAAAAAAAAAAAAAAAAAAAAAAAAAAAAAAAAAAAAAACCTAATACTATTACTCATGTTATTTTAAACAAAGTTAACATTATAAAATATAGTGGTATAAAGTGTAAGGGGTTAATTGTTTATTATCTAAAGTTATTAAAAAAACATGAAGACTTATAATTTTACACTTAACTCTAATATATTTAAAATTCAATCACTAAGGTTTTATTAATTACCTCTTTTTTTCTTAAGTTTTTATTTTCATAAATTTGACACTTATATTTTTTTTGTGTTTTTTTTATCAATCAAATTCTCTATCAAATTTATTAAAGTTTGACCAAAACCAATTCAATTTTGACTTTTTATTGACCAATCGTATTGCTTGATTTCGCTTATGTGTCAAAATCGAGCTCTCCTATTGGTTCAATTTTTTTCTCAATAAAAAGAGTTTTGCAAAAACACTCTGAAATGATATAATTATTGTATTATATAAAAGATTTAAAATGTGCAAATCAATCAAAATATTTACACACCTCATCACATGATTAATTGTACCCCTGATTTCATTTTTCATGTGACATGTATACATCCCTCACATTATTCTCATTATTATCTCTATACTACATTATAAAGAATTTGATACTTTCTATAAAAAGAAGTATTAAAATTTTAAGACAAAAAACATTACTGTAAAAGAAAAATTAGAAAATTAATGTAAAATTTGATAATTTAAGTCTTATTTAAACCATATATATATATATATTTTTAATAAAATTGTTTATAAGAAAATCTCACTAAACTTATAACAACTTATTTAATGCTAAAATTTAAAAAGTAAAGTTCTACCTATTTGCACTATTAATAATTTTGACGTTTTACTTTTGAAAAAAGCATATATCTACTACATTATAAAGTATTTGAGACATGTTAAACAATGAAGATTTAAAAATAAAAACATTTACTCGACACAAAAATAGCTGATTTCATTTTCCATGTGACATGTATACACCCCTCACATTATTCTCACATTCTTCTCTCTTTATTTTATTTTATTTTTTTTCCCGATTCATGTATTGTCATAATCACCAATTTAATTTTAAAATTGAAGTCTTATTTAAAGTATATAATAACCCCCTCTAATAATGATATATTTTAATAGAGTTGTTTATAAGAAAACTCACTAAACTTATAACCATCAATTTAATACTAAATTTTGAAAAGTAAAATGCTACCTATTTACACTATTAATAATTTTGACGTTTTACTTTTGAAAAAACATATATTTACTATATTATAAAAGATTTTAGACACACTAAATAAGAAATGTTTAAAATAAAAAATATTTACTCGTCACAAAAATAGTTACCTTTCTAGTCAATTCTAAGGTTGTGTTTGGTAAAAGTAACAGTAGGCGCATATCATCGCTCACATCTTTTTAAAGAAGCATTAGAAAATTGAGCTTTCTTAAAAAAAATAACAAAACTCACCACTCCTTACCAAACAAACAATCAAAATCAAAAAACTCGTTACTCGCTTATCGGCCCAAAAAGCTCCGTGTCAATCATAATATTGACACCTCCTCACATGATTTTAATTGTACCCCCTAAATTCATTTTTCATGTGACATGTACACACCCCTCACATTATTCTCACATTCCTCTCTCTTTATTTCTTTTTATTTATTTTCCCCCAATTCCTGTATCATCACAATCATCATCATCTTCTTCTTCTTCTTATTCACGAGAGATCTATATATATATAAATATATACAAAAACCCTAATTTCACTCCAATATCTCATTTCCTCATACTAATCACTAATTAAACTAATCTCTCGGTACTAATCACTTTCAATTTTATAATCTCTACTTAATTGACATAATTTCAGCTTATTTAACTTGTTTTTGATTGTTTTTACAGGTTGCTGGTGAGGTATCTGACCTGAGATCTTATCGGAAGGTTTTCATTTGGTGTAGATTGAGCCCGAGCTGATTACGGAGCTCGGGCGATAAGTATGGATTGGATCAAGGAGTTGCCGAAGGTTCCGGATGCTTATTTGCACAAATCTAGACTCTATCAAACCAAATCGGTATATAACTAACTAACTAACTAACTAACTAACTATTTTTATAAATTTTGTAAATGATGTCATATATGTGATTGTTATAGATGTTGCGTTGCGTATCGATTGTGTAGTTATGCGTGATTGTGTATGTAAATTTTGTAATTATGCGTGATTTTGTATTAGTTTGCTTATGTTCATTTCTGTTATCTGTTTTGTTGATATATGTGATTGTTATATATGCTGTGTTGCGTATGATGATAGCGGTTGCGTTACGTGTAGCTTATAACTTATATTCATTTCTGCTGATTTTGTAACTAGTTTTGTTAATTCATGTGATATATGTGATTGTTATAGGCGTGGCGTTGCGTATCGATTGTTTTATTTGTGGCTAGTTTTGATGTTGTTGACTTATGAGAAGCTATAATTTGATATATCATGTATTGTTAATGTTAGCGTGTGTTTAGGGATGTGAAACGGCGGTGTAATTATGTATGTAATTAGTTAACCAGGGCGTGTGCGTACGAGATCCTGAAAAGTTAAGCCGCGTGTGCTAGATTTTGTATTAGTTTTGATTATGTTCATTTCTTTAATCTGTTTTGTTGATATATGTGATTGTTGTATGTGTAGCTGTTTATGATGATGATGATGTTGACTTTCTTCGTGCTATGAGAAGCTTTAATTTCGTCGTTGATGTTTTTGTGTATGTGTCGTGTGTGGTTAATGTGTTTATGTGTGTCTAGGGATGTGAGGCGTCGTAATAATGTGTGAATTTATTCTTAAGTAGTCAACCAGGCCGTGCGCATACAAGATCCTGAAATGTTTCACTGCGTGAACAATTCTAGAAATGATAAGGATTAACTGATTTTGATTGTTTTGTGTGTAGCTGTTTTTGATGAAGTTGACTTTGTTTATGTTATGATTGACTATGAGAAGCTATAATTGGATCGGTGATGTATTTTTTTGTATAACATGTGTTGTTAATGCTAGCGTGTGGTTAATGTGTTTACGTTTGTTTAGGGATGTCAGGCGTTGTAATTATGTGTGATCGTGTACATAATTAGTCAACTAGACTGTTTGCGTATGAAAAATACTGAAATTTTTCATTACTTGAAAAATTATAGAAACTGTAGTTGTTGAAGCTGTTTTTGATGATGTTGACTTATTTTAACTATTCGAAACTATAATTTGATCGTTGATGTTTTTTTTATCTATGTGTGTAGTTTATAATTTGATCATTTTTTTTTTTTTTTTTTTTTTTTTTTTTTTTTTTTTTTTTTTTTTTATGTGTGTATATCGTGTGATAAGTGTGTTGTTAATGCTAGCGCGTGGTTTATGCGTTCATGTCCGTAGGGATGTGAAACGACCTAATAATGTAGGATCTTGTAGTTAAATGGTCAACCAGGTTGTGCACATACAAGATCCTGAAAAGCCGTAGGGCTCATTTTTGAGCATTTAACGTCGGATTGTTTGTCTGAGAATCTTACTTATTTGACTTAGAGACTGATATGGCCATTTAATTTTCTAGTTTTGCACGTGTGGGTGCCAAAATTCTCGTTAGGACTAATATTTGTCGTTATATGTATATAATATTTTCACGTGAGGGACTCTTTTATTTGTCGTTATATGATAAATAAGGTTTATCTGTCTAATTAAACTTCCTTTCTCGTGATAATTAAATCTGAGGTTTTGGAACTTACCAAATCGCAATACCACTTCACGTGATTTTCTAGTCACTAAAGTTTTTCCAAATTTGTTTTGCAACAGAATTATTATTTGGTTGGGCGCACCAAAAACAGATCAGTTTTTAGGGTGTTAAAGATTGAAAAGTCAGACGATTTCGAGTTAAACATCACTGAAGATTCTACTTTGTACACAGAAAGTGAATGCTCTGAGTTGCTTCAGCGCATCGGTCTTGGGAATAAGTCCACCGGAGGGTTAAAATTTGTTACCGTCGTTTATGGCATTGTTGGTATGCTTCATTCAAATGTTTTTTATAATTAATGAGTATCTTTCAAAGTGATTAACGGTCTTGCTGGCATGTTTTCTGATTTTAGGGTTCATAAAGTTTTTGGGACCTTATTATATGCTGCTCGTTACACAAAGAAGGAAGGTTGGTGAGATTTGTGGCCACGCAGTGTATTCGATTGCCCAGAGCGAGATCTTGCCCCTTTCCGATTCTACTAAAGCATCCAGTGTGGATAATTCTAAAAATGAGAACAGGTCTTTCGTCAATTCTGCATGTAAATGTCAAATGTACTTGGTATTTTTTGGGACACACAAAGATATTAGAAGTCAGAAATTACTTGTTAACCATTGTATCATGACAAGCATTGACTTCAACCTGGGTTGTTTCCCATTTATCATTTATTTATTTATACTTATAACTGCTATATCACGCCTTGGACTTTTAGTCTCTCCCTTGAGCTTCTTTCTTTGATATTGTGGTTGAGGTAATCCTTGCACTATATTTATGGACCTGTGATAATATATTGAGATACGAGCGTTTCTAACTTTAGATTACTTGTGCTGTTCTAATAGTTTTACATAGATGTCTTGTCTACCTTAAATGTCGACCTTTAGCTACGTATAACTCACTTTCCATATGCTTGATGCTAAATCTTAGCATCTATGTAGTGCATCTCTTGTTTCTTGTTTCAACATGCCTCTAGTCACTATTATTTCATAGGAGGCATTTTTGCCAGTTTATTTCCTGCAAATTACAGGGGTGAAGTCCATTGCCGTTGTGATGTTATTTTTGTTGAATGAGACGAGGTATCATCAGGGTTTGACAGGAATCTCACTTTTTATCATGACTATATATTTAGGTCTATTTTTTTAAGTCGGCAGTGTTCGTATTTTCATTTATATTTTTTTTGTTTAAGTTCATTTGAGCTTGTTGACGTTGACTTAATATATATTTTTTGATTGAATAGATACAAGAAGCTCCTCTGCTCGGTGGATCTTACGAAGGATTTCTACTTCAGCCAATCCTACCATCTCATGCACAGTCTTCAAAAAAACTTGTCTGCTCATGAAGCAGGCCAGCGTGTTAATGAAACAATGTTTGTCTGGAATGAATTTTTGACTACTGGAATCCACAACCAGCTGCAGAACAACCTCTGGACAGTAGCACTAATTTATGGTTTCTTCAAGCAGGTATCTTTGTTACTAAAAAATTATAGAACAAATAATTTAGTGAGATAAACATTATATGACTAGGGCGGCACAATCACTTCTCATTCCTGTCTCTTAGACTAGTAGAATAATCTGGATTTGTTGGGTCTTTTTCTGAGTTTCACAAATACTATCTGGTTGCCGGTATTACTTCCACAATAGGATGTAACGATAGATTTGACAGTAAGAATATATCATCCACTCAAGTAAGCACACCATGTCACCACTGCCCCAGTCCAAAAACATACCTCAAATAGTTGCTGATGATTGAGAAGCTATACTTACAAGTAATGTATCTTTTCATTTTTGCAAAATCAGGTGAAACTTTTAATATCCGAAAAGGAGTTCATGTTGACCCTCATTGCTAGACGATCTCGCCATTATGCTGGGACCAGGTTTGATTACTTTTATTTTTTAATCGAATCAGATTTTATAGTCTTTATGTCATCGTATATATGACCTTTTTCAGTGCCAGGCTGAAGTTGGTGGCAGTCTCACATGACTCATTTTTTCTATGTATTGTGTAGATATCTGAAAAGAGGGGTGAATTCGGAGGGGCGTGTTGCCAATGATGTTGAAACAGAGCAGATAGTTTTTGAAGATGTTCCAGAAGGATGTCCTGTGCATATAAGTTCTATCGTTCAAAATCGAGGTTCAATACCCTTGTTCTGGTCACAGGAAACTTCACGATTGAATATGAAGCCTGACATTGTCTGTAAGTATAAAAAACGCACGCAGTCTAGTTATTGTTTCCGTTTTATAATTTGCTAACCATTATTTATTCGTATAGTGTCGAAGAACGACCATAATTATGAGGCAACCAGGCTCCACTTCCAGAATCTGTACTCTAGATATGGAAATCCAATCATTATATTGAATTTAGTTAAGGTAAACAATCTCTTGTTTTACATTTCAATTAAATTTTGCTCTGACATTTAGACTCCCTGCCATGGTCTCTTTTACTTATGTCCGTCACCATCTTTTTTACAGACCAGAGAAAAAAAACCCCGGGAATCCCTTCTTCGTTTTGAATTTGCTAATGCTATTGAGTCGATTAATAGAGATTTACCTGCGGAAAGTCGCTTGAAGTTTCTTCACTGGGATCTAAACAAATATTCCAGAAAGTAAATCATCTTCTCGTTCATAATTTTTTGGCTCTTACCTTAAGCAATTGCTTTCTACAACAAATCATAAATCTACGTTTTGTTTCTCACCAGATCTACGAATGTGTTGGCACTTTTGGGAAAAGTTGCTACTTATGCGTTGAACCTAACTGGCATCTTCTATTGTCAAGTAAACCCAAACTCGAAGACTAAAGAGTTATTGGATGAGTTATTGGATCATTCTGAGTAAGACATATTTCTTTTGTATCATAGATTCATGTTTTAATGGCTTGTATTATAACGCTCTGTGGATTCTGACCTTGTAATCCTTTATGCAGGGATGAAAGTGGTGGTCATCACTGTTTGCAGAATCATAATACTGAGAACGGTGGTGGTGACATCTTGTGTAACGAGTTTAGTCATGATAGCAGTGATACAAGTAGCAAATCTAGTGGGAAGCCTCCTAGATATCAGACAGGGGTCCTAAGAACAAACTGTATAGATTGTTTGGATCGAACAAATGTGGCCCAGTTTGCCTATGGTTGGGCTGCACTTGGCCATCAGCTGCATGCATTAGGATGTATAGATGTTCCATGTATAGAACTGGATTCTCCTCTAGCAGATGATTTGATGGGGGTTTATGAGAGAATGGGTGACACCCTTGCACTACAATATGGTGGATCTGCAGCTCACAATAAGGTATGTGAAATTATGTAACCTCTATCTGAGATGACCTTCATGACACATAGTGATTTTTGCATTTCTGCAAACAAGGAGTCACATTCTTTAGGTGCCACAGGAAATCAGTTAAAAGCCATTAGGGTTCTTAAACTTAAAACTGGATATCTTGAAGGATGTCGTTTAACATCTTTAGAGGAGCTTATAAATTCATATTCATTGAATTAATTATGCAGATATTTAGTCAAAGAAGAGGCCAGTGGAAGGCAGCAACTCAGTCCCAGGAATTCTTCAGAACTCTGCAACGCTACTATAGTAATGCCTATATGGATGCTCAAAAACAGGATGCCATCAATGTGTAAGCTAAACTACTCTTGCTTTGAACTTCATTCTTATAGTTTTAGTGATAAAAACATATACGTTCGATCATGTGTTCAATATAGCCAGCATTAGATTTTATCATTTCAACAGTTTATAAATTATTGGGCTGATTATAATGGGAGATAGGTTGCATTAATTGCTGCTCACTTGACATATAATCCACATCCAGTTACCTGATTTATTATCTGATTTTCTATTGGGTCATTGCTTGAGCAGGTTTCTGGGTCATTATCAGCCACAAGTTGGCAGACCAGCATTATGGGAATTGGACTCCGACCAGCATCAAAATGTTGGAAGCCGTGGTTCTAATTTTCTCGAGAAAAACACAAGGTACATTGCTTTTATACTATTGTGGTATCTGCTTGATCACTATGACACAGATATCTTTTAGAATAATAAAGTGTAGAAATCATTTTATCTCTGAGAGATAAGCGGCATTAAGCGAATTAGCGCAAAACGTCCTTGTGCACTAAAAAAGATAGTACCCATAAGAGAAATTTCGCTCTACTATAACATGCGACTTTTTTCTCCTATCATAGTTAAAAAATTTGTATCACCCATAAATTGTTCTTCTATTGTCCTATTGATTCTCTCTATCTTCTATTTAAGCTACATATTCTTGGCATTAAATGTTTCTTCTTGAGAAATAGATCAAATTGGTACCTCTCTGCATATGCAGGGGATCATATCAAAGGTCATTGTCAGACGGCAACTTTACCAACGCAGCAATTGATATTGGGCAGAATGAAGAGTCTGGGCATCTGTCTGAATCATCACCTGAAATCTCAACTTGTGAAAGTGATTCATCTTATCCCAGGTTTGTTCTCATCACATCTTCACATGCCAATCTATTGTTACTTCTGGCACATTATATCGCATACTTTTGGACATCTGTATATCGCTTTGCGGTGGTTCAAAGTTGTAGCCTGTTTTGGTTTTAAGGCTTGAAATCTATGTAGGTATACGCATTCAATGCCTCGTCGGCAGCTTTTCATAGATACTCATGTTGATGATTATCCCAACAGTGACCGCATATTCTACAATAAACGATTGGATTCTTTCAACTGTTCAAATTTTCTGGATGTTGACTGGATTTCTTCATCTGGTAATTCATGTGAAGATGAATCATATGACAGGTAAGCACCCATCTTACCATTATCAGTTCCATACTTAATGTAGCTGTTGCCGACAGTACAAACTCAAAATGTTTTTCATTAGTCGTTATCTTTTTTAAAGGCTCTACCTTGTCTTTTCCAGGCTCACATGCTCCCCTTTTGGTTGCCAATCATCTGAGAATGTGGTGAAAGGAATATGTGACTCTGAATCATGTCTTCGTTCGAGGGTGAGTGTTTTTTGTTTTTTTTTTCTCAACCAAAAAAAAAGTGTCCCATAATCTAATTATTACTTGCCGGAATCCTTTCAGAGAGAAGAGCAAGGTGGTGGAAACCAGGCAGTAGGCGAATACCCTGATGCATTTGTGAAATGGGTGATGAATGGAGGAATGTTTCTCCCTTGATGATCAGTTTTGCCGTCGAAAAATAATATTCTTAGTGATAAAACCATTTGATTTGTCCCATCCAAAGGATGTGGATTGGCTGTCAGAAATAAATGGTTGAGAAAAACCATCAAAGCAACTTCATGGAAAAGGTAAAATTCCCCCAAAAAAAGGAAAAAAAAAAAAAAAAATCAAAAAAAAAAAAAAAAAAAAAAAATTCAAAAAAGAGACAAAGACAGGTATTTCTGCTGTGTCAAAACAGCAAGGAGGTTATACGACCTCCAGCGCGGATCATTGTAGAAGGTAAAACAAAAAAACGAAAAACAAATTGCTATAGTTGTTCAAAAACCTTAGGGAGATGTGAATCTTTGTACATATTTTTATTATTATACAGTTGGTTGGTTGGTTGGATGTGAAGTTGGCTACCCTTTTACTTTGCATGTCGATTGTCAAACAGTTTTGTGTTTGATAAACTGCGAGTCATGTTTTGATGCTTCAGACCCCTTTGTGGCACTAGGGTAAAAAGAACCCTTTCAAGGCACTAGGGTAAAAAGGGTATTGAAAAGTGTCATTTCACTTTCAAGGTTTCACCAGTCTTGCTTTGGTGACAATGGTACTCGAGTTGAGGGCCCTAAAAATTCAACTCAATCCAAGAAGGTTCAACTAATCCCTAATGAAAACCACACAAATAACGACCATCGGTCCTTATTAGGCACAATTCCGTTATCACTTTTTCGGAATGTGTGGGCCCACACGTAGGTTGCATAACAAATTAATTATCTTCTTAATAAGAGTAGTAGTTACTTGGTGGGCACAAGCTAGAGTTACGATAGTTGTATCCAGTCGCTGTAAAGAGAGAGTTGTGCCGGACAAAGTGCAGTCTAGCCTGGCCTGGCCTGGCCTGGTCCTCCTTCTAGCCATAAGAGTGCATTTTTTAGTTAGGTCCGTCGAAAGTTAAATGTTCAATTTTTATTTTACATACGGCTTAAAAATATTAGAAACATCTTGATTAGTTAACATGTAGAAGTAGACGCTTTTTGAAGCATACTAAACCAAAATGTCGAAGTTAACTAGGGATGGAAGTAGTCATGAACCAAATAGTAGTATCTTCTTTGTTTTTCTTATCTCGTTAGAGTCGAATACTTGCCCTCTCTGGATAAGTTGAACAAGAAAAAACTCATCCGTTTTTACTTTTTACAAAAACTATCTCGCCTCTGCCTGCACTTTGGTGGAGTAGACCTGGTCAGGACTCATCCCGAGCTTTGCATGTTTTCCTAATATTTGAAACTGATATTGTTCGTGTGCAACATTATTAGATACGCGAATGGTAGGACTTATTTTTCTAGTTTTGCGTATTAGTTATTACCGAGCCCATTGGTTCTGTCTTAAGGTGTCCCTTTAGGGTTTAGAATTTGAGCGACCAACGTTCGTGCAACATTATTAGATACGCGAATGGTAGGACTTATTTTTCTAGTTTTGGTAGGACTTATTTTTCTAGTTTTGCGTATTAGTTATTACCGAGCCCATTGGTTCTGTCTTAAGGTGTCCCTTTAGGGTTTAGAATTTGAGTGACCAACGTTCGTGCTTTTAAGCGCATTAGGCCATTTATCTATGGGCCGAAATGAACAAACATCATAGTATTCCAGCAAAAAAAATTCCCATAATCCACCCTCTAAACTGTTCCAGAACTCGTAAAACAAGAAAACTAGAATATGATGCTTATTATACAATGATCAACACTTCATTCTGATCGTTCGAAGTTACATATTTACAAGCCATAATTATCGATGGTAAGCAGCTAGCACTAACAGTTGTAACTTCCCTGACTAGCTCCATGGATCTGGTCGATCTTATTGAATATGCTACATTATGCTACGCCACATGAGTATATCTGTATATGTCTCACGGGCTGCAATACTCTACATTCATACATATTTGCACTTTTGCAGATATACATTGTGCACATAAGTTATGATACAATATATACAACATGAGATGTTACTAGCTATGAGAACGCCTTAGTTGTGTCGTCTGATTAGATCTTCCACTCAACGATCCATAGAAGTCCACATGATCCTAACCATACATCATCAATTAGATAGTAGCTTAATTATTCATAACACTACGGAAAACAAAAAGAGTTGGCTAAGAGAACAAACCAATCGTAATCCGTTGGACTTTTAGACTCATGGCTTCGAGCTGCATCAGCTGTCATTTTCTTTCGTGTCAACATATCCAAAAACACACATATAGATTATAATCTTTCGGCGACAAGTGGAGGTTTATTTGAGATTGTTTGTTAGTTTGGGGTACACATAACATGCATATTAGTACTCGTTTGTGGTTTTGCAATGTCCTTGATGAGAGCTTCGCAGCGAGCTATCAAGTGTCTAAAATGGAGTACACAAGAATGAGATATCGTGTCTGAAAATGGCATGCTGCATGCACACATGAGTGGGCCTAGGGGTTCCCCTCTACAAAGACAAAAGACGCTCTCAACGGCTAGGCGGCCACCCTCTTTCTGAGTTATTCCAGCTTCTTCATGATTTCGTCCCGCGGTCACATAAACCGAATCAATGAATGTTTGTCGTCTAGTGCATTTTTTTTTCTTTTTTTTTTAAATCCTGATTTCTCTAAAAAGAAACTGGTCATGAAATTTTGTGTCACTCAAATATGTCTTTTTCAATTAGTCTACTAGTCATCAGGGTCTTTGCATATATAAAATGCATAATTGCAAGCATGCATAAAAATCATTATACTATGTGCATTAAAAACTTGTACAAAAGATATATATGCAATTATTCACTTTGGCAATTATTCACTTTGGGAGAAATATATATGCAATTCTGCCTATGTCAAAAGAAATACCTGTCTTTTTATAGTTTTAAAAAAATTTCTTGAGTCTTTATTTTCCTTTATACTCGTCAATAATAAAAATTGTACACCTGATAACTTAGAGTCCTGGATCTGTTTACCTGATAAAGGTGAACTAGCAGCACTAGATCCAGCAGGAGAAGGCGGGTTAGAATCCGACCCGGAGAGACTATCGGGTCGGATTATAGTGATGCTCCGAGAGACCCGAAGAGTATTATCGGAACCAGAGTAACTCCTAGCTGCTAGTGCTTCGTCCCAAAGGTTACGAAAATAACCCATTTATTATATAGTTGCGTGTTAATAGTAGCTAGTTACTTATTTATTAGTAGATAGCTTCGAGTAAAGGTTTGTGTTTTGGTACACGTAGGTAAATAGCTGTCACTCTATTTTCAATCCACGTGGATGCATAGTCATCTTTTTTAAAATTTATCAATCAGCTTGTTTCCAACGTTTAGAAAAGATTGAAAACTTTTAGGGTGCGTTTGGTATCTTATTATGGGAATGAATCTATAACTTTGAAGTCATTAATGTTGTTTGGTTGGTTATGGGGGCCACCACAATGGAATGAAGATACTTATGATATGTGGGTTTCTTTATAGGAGTATGATTTGGTGAGTATGTGGATACCTATGAAAAGTGATATCTACATACCCATTTTCATTCCACTATATTCTTAAACTTATACCTATAGTGATTTCATCAAGCATACCAAACGCACCTTTAGTTTGGTAAGGGTGACTGCAAACATGATTGGGTTTTTTTAACTTGTGCACTAGAGGCACATTATGAGACTCATGAAAAAGAATTATGAATCTTCACAAAAGTACATTTTTCTGTACTTTTGTGTGCTTCCTGAGTACTTTACTGTACTTTTTGGTGTGCATAACTTGTGCCCTGTAGCACAAGTTACAAAAAAGTCCTTGCAAATTTAGCGTAGTTGCAGCTTTTCTCTCCTCAAGTAACATCACCATCAAAATAATTTAATAACACATGCAACCAGCATAGCATCCAAATATATTTCACTTATATACAAATATACCCCAGTAACCCCACAATATACTCACACACTCACCAAAGTTGATTTTTCTTTCCACACAACTCGGTCGTATGACCAACCGAGTTCTCAACAAAATTGTGATACAACGCATCTTGAGAGATTCGTGTAATAGAATGACGCGTTGATTGGGTGCTACCTAGGAAAAAGACGCGTGGGTGATTGCTTATTACCTCCGGCCTAACTCAATCTACTACGAAACTACAATAATATGGTTGGATCGTATCGTAAAAGTACTTAGAAAGATAATAGTACGTGTAGAAGAAGAATAATAGATGCAGAAGTGTAGATGCATATTCGTAACACAAATGTTTTTAAGGGTGTTTAGGCGTGAATATGTAACGAGGCCCGTGTTGTACGTGCCAGTTGTCACTTGAGCCGGGGCGGATACAAAGGGTTCTCGTGAACACATGAAAATTTTTGGTGTACTGTAAATGTTTGTCAAATATCTCGACTTGCCCGAGATGAACTTGGTCCATTATTTGTGTTAAACAATATTTTTCTTACATAAGAATATAAGATATTTAGTTACTCACCTGACCATTTGTAATTTTAAGTCCGACACTACAACAGTACAACATGCACTTGTATACATGTCGAAAGATTGTTGAGTCATGTTTTTTTGCTCCTTTAATTTAGCAGAAAAAATAAGCCTAGAATTTGGTAATGTGGAATTGTGGATCCGGTTATTGTTGGGACCAATAGGAGCCCACTAGAACCACCATATTTTAGCCCACCTTGAAGTATGAGATAGGTACTATTTTCGAACTTTTTTGTCACCCGATCTATAATGTACACAACACTAGCGAGATTTGAATGTCAAAGACCATAAAAGACTAAATGTCTTTTTCATATCGATGTGAGGCATGTTTGTTAGTTGTTACAATTAGTGAGAGAGGTGATTTTTATAAAAGATCTATATTTTGCAAAATAATAATTTATGAGCAAGGAAGCACTAGTTACTATAAGCATATTTTCATTTAAGCAAATTAAAGAAATAAGAGAGAGCTTGAAGCCAGTTTTACTGATACATAAATTGGTCAACAAGATGTAAAACTAAATTCCATGATTCATACTAAACGATGCTCCTTCGAGCTCGATCCAAATTCTCAAACCGGGAGTCCAAAGCTAGACGAGAACATGTTAGCGCCACCCCTTTCTCGAAGACCCCTTTTTCGTGTTCCTACCCCTTCCAGTTGGTGACCCGCCTGTCTTCAAGCACAAACACAAACAACATTGTTAGATTATGATAAGAAATTTAAGGTTTTCGAAGTCGACAGTATCCAAGATTAGTGTACCAACCCCTATGCAAAATTCTTGTAGTTCAGGTTCCTCGACCTTCGTATTTGACATCTCTGAGGAACCTCGTTTGTTTGAGTATGAGCTTTCACCACAACTTGAAAACAAAGATGAATAAGACGTTGAGCTTCCTGTTTGAGAAGACGAATCAAGTGACTCAATGTCACTTTGAAACATCTCATCAAACAAATTTTTTAGTTGCTCAAAAGACTCCTCCCCGTTTTCCTGTTTAGCACAATAAACGTTTTAGATTTTGTAAATTTTGTCTAATCAAGATTAATTCACAAAAGCAAGTCTTTTGGATGTTAGTCAGTCATGTCAATTTTGTCTACTAGAAGAATCCACAATTAACCTGCTGGACCACAATATATACTTTGTGATCCAAGTTGCTTGAACGTGTATAGTTTCGTGTTAACATCAGTGAAGGTCCTACAAGGCTATGAATGCATAATGGCGAAAAGGTATATGCAGGTGCCCACTTGAAGTGGAAACAAAAGAACTATCTACATAAAGCACACAATGAACCAAATTGTCAAGGTTTTGGACCACATCAACTCGAATCTTCCATCGTCATATTAAGTTAGGAAAACTAATTTTAGGACAGTCTCTCATTAAGAGTTGTTGATTAAAGTTTAACCGTCTACTAGAGGTTCATGCGTCTAGTTGCATTCCTAAAGATCACGAACCTTATGTCACCATTAGTGGTGCTTCTAAAAAGATACGGGTTCAATTGCAAGTTAAATTTTCGTTCATGGTATAAAATGATGATAACAAGTATACATTTTTTTGATAAGAACTTACAGCGGGTTTGTTTTGACTCATCATCTCTGCCATTTCGCTCAAGAAATCGCTCATCCCCTGCATCCAGTTTCATTCATTACTTTATGCTTGATATAATACATTCTTGAAATATAATGTCATGTAATTATTTTGTTATCAAATCATAATTCTACCCATTAAACAATTCTTTCTTTTTCAAAATGGCCCATCTAAAGGTCCCTTTAGTTTCATAAGATCAAAAGTTGAAAGAAACATCATGGTACATGATACATTGAACTTACATTTTCGTCATCATCACTGTCGTAAACTCCTACATCGTACAGAAATCTTTTGTTCTCATTTGAAAGTACTATGAAACAAAAGTTACAAACTCGGTTAGTTAACAACTTATGAACCCAAACCATCCAAACCTCAAAAGATTTAAATCTTTCTCAAAACAAGGATCTATAACCAACAAAAACTGAACATCCTAGCATTAGCAAAACTGATTATTTAGTCATTACATTTATAAAAGCACCGATTGCATGCATAACTTGTATGTCTAATTATATACCTAAAGATGTGTCAGAACATACTATTGGTGACAGCAGGAGACCCGTTTCTTCACAAACCAATAATTTATTGTCACATCTATTTAGTCATATTTTTAGGTCTCCAAATCATTTTCTGATTTTTAAATCCATAGATAATCATTCATGAGTGATTTTGAATAATGGTCATGTGATCCTCTAATTATTTTAGGCTCAAATAATCTGTTTTGGATGAAGTTAACACATGACATTATTACCTTACTCTACCAAAAAGTATAATATACTTCAAAATGCAATCCCAAAACACCATCAAACTATGCAAATACAACAACATACTGAATCCCGCCAGAGTGGGGTAAGAGAGAGGTAGAACATAGACAGGTCCTACCTTACCCTATGATAAACCCGAGAGTAGACATCTAACTATGCAAATACAACAACAACATACTGAATCCCGCTAGAGCGGGTATAGGAGAGGTACTGCAGAATATAGACAGGTCCTACCCTACCCCATGATAAACCCGAAAAGTAGACATCTAACTATGCAAATGCATATACAAAAAGTTACCAGAATAGGCTTCTTGTATAGCCTGAAACTTCTTCTTTGCCTCTTCTACATGCTTCGAGCTCCCAAATGCCGAACAACGATCCGGATGCCATCTCTAAAACACACACAATGATCAAACATACAACTTCTCATTATATGATCCAAAACAAACTATATGCAATAAAAGCTAAGAAATTTATACCAGTGCAAGCTTCTTATAAGCATTCTTGACCTCAACATCAGTGCACCCCTTCTTTAACCCCAAAACTTGATAAAAATCACTGCTTTCATCACCATTTGCCACCATTTTTCAAACCCAATATTTAAAAACAAAAATCTTGAAATGGGTTGTTCTTGAAAATTAAAAACAGGAAGTTGGTTTATAAGGAAGTTGCTATATATATAAGGTGGTGGTACACATTTTCTTGACTTAGTAAAATATGGCAACTTAGCTTATATGAAAAGTGTGTTACATGAGGATAATATTAAAGATTAAGCCACTAGACATAGATTAATGAATGAATGAATGAATGATATGCAACAAGAAGAATCGAGAAAAAAGATAAGTATAATAAAGATATGTCTAGTTGAACAAGAGTGCACAACTTAAACTTAACAAATGTACATAAAAGACATTGGCATGTTTTAGGATTGTTGGATTAAAATATATGGACGGTGGATATTATGTAATGTGTTCTTATAGATATTTTTGTAAAGTGGGACCCATTTGTGTGTATTTGTATGTTGTCCAGAAACTTCTGTTTTAACTGTGTGTAGAGAAAAGGAGAAGGTTAGAAGATGGAGTGGGCCCATTTGATGTGAAAAGTGGTATTCCTAGGTTGATAGAGACTATGATTTGTTCATTCTCTTTTTTATATTTTAATTTGATTGATACTGTAGTATGTAGTAGATATTTTGAGTTAATTGTATTATTAAATTAAAGAAAATAGTCAAAAGATCTATATTTGGTAAAATTATATAAAAAAATGTTGCAAAACTGTGATTTGCTAATTCTCTTTTTTATATTTTAATTTGATTGTATGTTGATATTTTGTGTTAATTGCATTATTTTAAGAAAATTGTCAAAAGATCAATATTTGGTAAAATTATATAAAAAAATGTTGAAAACGGGTATGTTTAGTTGTTGAAAAATGAGAAGTTTTTTAAGACACACATAAAAAAACAGAATACGTGTTCAAAAAGAGCATTTTTTGAAATTTCTCTGTTAAAACAGAATGCTATTTTATAGTTTTCAAAAAGTTCTTTTGAGAAAGAAGAGCTACTCCGTTCACAAGAAAACTAAATAAATAAAATTAAGAAAACTTTCTTGCAACTAGATAAAAAAGAGTTATATATTTTAATTTGATCGTATGTAAATATTTTGATTTAATTGTATTATTTAAAGAAAATTGTCAAAAGATTGATAATTGGTAGAATTATATAAAAAAATGTTGAAAAGTTTCAGCTGTTGAAATTACGTGATCAATAGCTTTAAGCTTCTAACTTTATGCGCGACTAGATGACTGAGTGTTGACCTTTCTATTTTTGTGCAATTGACGGCTCTAGACATCACTTTTTGCGTGACTAGACGGCTGAGCGTTGACCTACTCACTTTTTCAAAATGTACATATGCTGAAGTCTTAGACAGGACTATCATCGTCGTCTTAGTTTCACGTCAGCTTTCTCCCCTTCCCAAACAGTCTTAGTAGTAAGTAGTAACCACCAAATCATCACCAGAATTCACCTCCACAAAATCATCAACTTCACCTTCTTTTGTGCGTGCTTGTGTTCGATCATCACCTTCACCAAACCAAAGCAAATTCACACTCATGCATGATGGTGGTATAAAAGCTTCGGTGCGTGCTCTAAGGCCCTCAATGAGTGAAGGAACTCCTTATTATGTTTAGTCTTAAATGATCACATGGTAGTGCGATCAGTCGCATAAATATGACTCTTATATATATATATATATATATATATATATATATATATATATATATATAGGGTCCCTTTCTTGCGAAAATCATCATATCTGCAAGAACTGCGAAAACCACCCTTTTACAACTAATAATACACAATGTACATCATTTAATGCTCCATAGCATTTTGTTGTTTTTATTTAATTCAAAAGGGTATAATAGTAAAAGACATTTTCATATTTTTTTTTTTTTTTTTTTATAATTCCCGTTTTTTGTAAATCTTAAAATTCGGATTTTTTTTTTTTATGCTAACAAGTTTTCAAATAGTCATGGTGTATACATGTTTTTTTTTACGCAAATGTGCATACATGTTTTTTTTTCCTCCAAATAGCTATGGTGTATACATGTTTTCAATTAGTCAAAGTGGATACATGTTTTTTCTTTTTTCTTTTTCCAAATAATCAACGTGCATACATGTTTTTTTTAGCTAACACTTTTTTTAATCAACCTACCAATATTTTTATAAACACAAATTAAAGAACATAAATCATTATAAAAAGAAAAACAAGATTGATATACTTAAATGTTACATTTCACTTGATTACAAGTACAAAAACGCATGAAATAATCATATATCTCCAAAGGTCGCAAAGTATCTTCATGTATAATCATGTTCATCCACTTTCCGGTCTTAAATGATATCATCATCTTCATCAATCAATCTGAAACAAGCATGCACGAAACATAAATGTATTATCATCGTACCATTTCATTCATTTTATATTAACCATAAAACATGTATGTACCCGTTCCAAAAACATAAATGTATTCCTTCAAAAAAGGATAAAAAAATTTATACCAACTATAAAACACATACAACATAAGTGCACATCTTCCAAAAACATATATGTTTTGAAGATGTATGTTTGGAACATACATGTTTTGCACAATTTAAAACATATATGCATCTATTCGAAACACCACTGTTACACCTATTCGAAAGTTGATGTGTTAAACTTTTACAAACACACCTGTTACACCTATTCGAAACACCACTGTTAAAACCTATTCCAAACTCCCTTGTTACAGATTTTCCAAACACCCTTGTTACACCTATTACAAACACCCTTGTTACACCATTTCCAAACACCCCTTTAACACCTAATCAAAACACCCATGTTACACATATTACAAACACCCCTGTTACACCTATTAGTTAGCCATCAAACACTCACCCGATCTAAAGCTAATTTATAAGAGATTTCTTCTCATTTCAGAAAATGTATCCTGGTCAGAATGTCCTTTTTGGGTCATTTCATAATCGAAAGTATGACAAGCGGGCAAACATTTGATTATCTAATTGTTACAACTTCTGACAGCAGAACCACACACCTAAACACTATATCAGTTAGAACTTTCCATCAGAGTTGATAATCTAATCTTAATAAATCATTGAAATATTTATAAAGTGTTAAGAAACTAATGTTTAGAAAGGTCATGGAATGACAAGTGAACTTTCAATAATATAACTAGTAATACAAGAATAGCTTATATTATACACAGGAAAAGTCCAAATACTTGAACCATTGCACTTATTTTAGTCCAATGTTTGTAAAGTAAATACTTAACACATATAACCCAAACTAATTTAGATAACAATCAGATGCGAGATCCAATTCCAGATTCAATTTTCTAATGTCAAACAAAGATTGACAACTTACCTGCCGATTCTTTAAACACAACTTGAACACTAGATGGGTTACTGATAAAAGGTACGATTGCAAAGATCGGTTATGGATTAGATTAGCATCTGCTTCATAAAAAAAATGGGGTTCTTGGGTGTTTGTAGATCTAGGCTTTTTATAATGGAGACTTAATGTTTAATGAATATCAAAAAGAATTAATTGATGATAGAGTGGGATGATCGTGGATGGCGGTGACAGTTCTTGGTGATGGTGATTGATCCAAATGAACCATCACAGGCGGTGACGGATCTTGGTGGTGGCGGAGGTTTAGTCGATGGTGGTGGGGGTGTTTATTTTATACCGTATGAAAGTGGAGAAAGAGGCTAGGGTTTTTAGGAGATAAATAACTGATTCTTGATAATGGGTTTTTTTTTAATACAGTATTTATTTTCAATGTATTTAGTCAGTTCCTATAATACCCTTCTTCATTTAATTAATTATATTTGTTTCCATTTTAATTACAAAACTGCCACATTCATTTATAACCATTGATCTTATCATCCTAGGGTCAAAATGTGGTTTTCGCAGTTCTTGCAGTTAAAATGGTTCTCGTTTGAAAGTTACACTATATATATATATATATATATATATATATATATATATATATATATATATATATATATATATATATATATATATATATATTCTTTCTTTTATAGATAAAGTAACACTGTTATTTTATCGATTATTTAGACTTTAGCCAACTAAACTTACTATTTTTCATTTTAATTTAGTAAGTACTTTTAGACTGACCTAAGCTCTTCGTTTTCTCGTTTTTTGATGAAAGCAAGTATGAAGGCGATAACAAACATTATCGTTATAGTTCGTGTTAATTAATTTTGCAATTGATAAATAGAATGCTTAACCAAAATCGTCTAAAACAAACTAAACTTTTCGAACTAACAACTTATTCTGCCAATTGTGACATAAGGAGGGTATTCAATCATTTGATGCATCACCGGCTTGTACGGTGTGCATCGCCGGTTGTACAGTTTGATCAAACCTCTCTTATGTGACAATATATGAAGGGTTTGTATAACATAGCCCGACATGACATATGAGACTATTCATTGTGAAAGGACTTTTGATGTTCGTCATGTTCTTTCAGAATTAAAAACAATATTTAATAGATTAGTACATGTTCAATAATGGATGCCATACTTTCTTTCATAGTAGTTATTATTGAATCCTCTGTTTTATATATATATATATATATATATATATATATATATATATATATATATATATATATATATATATATATATATATATATTATTGAATCCTTATGTTGACATAATGATATCAACAAAAATTTGGCTTTCTTAGGTGTAACTAAGAGCATCCACAATGCACAAACTACCAATAGCTTTTTACTATTATCAAAAGTCTTTTGAAAAGGTTTTTTGGCATTGTAGTGAAAGCTTCTCGAAAAGCTTTGTAGAATGACTTGGCAAACTCAAAGTCTTTCTTCAAAGTCTTTTGCATTAAACATAAGAAGCATTAAATGCATTAGAGTAAATTGCAAAAATCATAGTGATCATCAGTCCAAGATTTGGTAGACATGTACAGGAAGCTCATTTTTGTTACTATACCTCATTTAGGGGCTGTTTCTTTTTTTTTCTTGTTTCTAGTTAGTGTCTGTGTGGATATATGTTGTTTCTTTTTTATGCTTAATTGACCATCTTAATACAAGTTTTTTTTTTTTTTTTTTCGAACTAGTGTAGGTGGAAAAAATTTATAAAAATTCAAAAAATTCGAAAATTTTATAAAAAATTTATAAAAATTCAAAAAATTTATAAATTTTATAAAAAATTATAAAAATTCGAAAATACTTATTAAAATTTTTAAAAAATTCAAAAAATTTATAAAAATTTATAAATTTTTAAAAATTCAAAAAATTTGTAAAAATTTATAATTTTTTAAAGATTCAAAAAAATTATAAAAATTGGAAAAAAATTTTAAAAATTCAAGTTTTTGTAAGTTTTTTTGAATTTTTATAAAATTTTCGAATTTTTTGAATTTTTATAAATTTTTTGAATTTTTAAAAATTTTCGAATTTTTTTAAAATTTTTATAAATTTTTTTGGAAGTTTCATAAATTTATCGAATTTTTATAAATTTTTTTGAATTTTTATAAATTTTTTGAATTTTTATAAATTTTTTGAATTTTTAAAATTTTTATAAATTTTTTCGAATTTTCATAAAAATTTATAAATTTTTCGAGTTTTTAAATTTTTTTTGAATTTTTATAAATTTTTTTGAAGTTTTCTAAATTTTTCGAATTTATTTTTTCCACCTACACTAGTTCGGGATAAAAACTCGTATTAAGACGTTTTAGATAGAAACAGTATGAAATTTTGCCCCTTTCACATTAAGAATTCTTTTTTGCAATAAGTTAAAAAGAAACACCAAAGTTTCCTGTTTCCATCCAGTTTTGATACCAAACAGGACATTAAGCAAAAAAGAAACAGCCCCTAAGTGATTATCATTACAGTCAACATAAGTGGTGATTATATTAGACACATTATGCAGGAAGTTTTGCATAAAGCCAAGATATACGCAATGAAGTTTTACTTTATGAGTAGTGCTATTTAGACCTACAACACAAGCCTAAAAACATGCCTAATGCATAAATCACTTGTACAATTGTATTATGTATTTTCTCTCTCCAAATTTCCACCAATCATTTTTTGAAATTAACCAATCAAATCATTAGGTTCATTTGTAGGCTTGATTAGTAGGCACAAGAATCATTTTTCTTACTTTATATAATCAATATGCAATGAAGCACTTCTGGCAAGTTTTAAAACCATTCATTCCATTTTAACCATTTCCCTTCTTTAGGTTTTTCAGCAGTCACCAGACCTCTTAGCCATAAAATTCAACCCAATATGGCATTTTCACAATAATAATTTGAAATTTACCCCTCTTTAACATATCCTAAAGAAAATTCCTCCAATTACAATGGTTTATCAATAATCAATTCAATTAGAAGTAGAGATATTCCGTATAGACACAAAACATGAAGCCCGTATAAATCCCTGGATATAAATAATGGATCAAAATCAGATAGTACCTCCAACAAGAAGCTGAATACTTCCATCAGTCATCATCAGTAATACATACGGATCGGCAATAGAGACCGATGACACGGTCATAGCAGCTTCAGAATTTGTGGCTCGAAAGTTTAGATCTTGAGCCATAAAAGCACCATCAAGGATCCGAGCACCACGAGAGTACACTTGTATCACCCGCCTCCTAATAACGTGAATAAAAGATAAGAATATAAAAAGCAAAGGTCTCAAACAAATAAAAGAAACATAGGTAGACTATCAATCACAATCTAAGATAACGATTATTAACATATCATTCAAAAAATATAGTCTCACCTTCCAAAAAGATTCCCTGCATAAATGGTTCTTCCTTGAACAAACCAACTAGTGTCTGATGTATTTAACGGTCGGAAAAAGTGACCCACCTTTACGGAAAAAGTGATCGGAATCTGGGTTTGGTAACCGGAATCTGGGTTTGGTCACCGGAGAAGATGAAGATGAAGGGTAAAGGGTGGTGGTGTTGGTGGTAAATGTGAAATAAAAGATAAAAATAACTTTGCAAATTTAGTCCCTGAATCAATAGTGATATGCCACGTGGACCTTAAAGCAGTGAAATGACGATAATACCCTCGGTGACATGGCACTTAACGATGAAACTAACGGAAAAGGCCTCTCAGTGGCGATTTTGCGAAAATGTGGAACGTTGGTGTCTTTTTTGCGCTACTTTTTGTCTCGGTCCCGTTTTTGCAATTTTGTGAAACGTTAAGGACCATTTTTGCAATTTACCCAATGCATTAAATGCAAAAAGTCTTTAAAGACTTTTTGCATTGTAGATGCTTTAAGGATGGGCTAGAGTTCTATTAGAGAAGCATATGCATAAAGTTAATGTAACATAAGTATATTTGACCCTGAAAATTTACATCAATTGTAATAGGAGCGAGAGCGGATCACAAAATTGAAGCTTGTTTTTATAAGCTACGTGTAATATCACTTGATAGACTTGATACTAAGGCTACCTGGAATAGGGAGGGTCGACCATGGGTCGTTGTAGGCCGGTCGGCTCCATTTTGAACAAATCGGCCGTCTGCTCGACCATGGAAGACCTCACAAACAAACAAAAAACTTTATGCTTTACCATTTGTATATAAAAATAAAAATAAAAAAAAAAAAAAAAAAAAAAAAAAAAAAAAAAAAAACTTTTTTTTTACTTTTTTATATTTAAACCCTTTAACTTTTATAAATATCCCATGCATTTTACTATTTTATACAAAAATAAATAAATAAATGTCGGTCGTCTTACTATGCCTAAAAAGTCATTGTAGGTCGCAGGAGAGAGAAAGTTGAAGTGACAAAAAAATTGAGGGTCGCTAAAGGTTATTGTTGTGCCTAGCCTAAGATAGTACGGAATATAATTTTTCTTTAAAGTTCTTATAAGTTTTGTCATGTAAACAAATCTTATAATTTAAACAACTTATGCTTGAGAAAAATAACCTTAATTTTCTAATAATCTTGTTTGCGGAGCATACCTAAAAGCTATAACTTTTTGGTCAGTAACATAAAATCAATGATCCATATGACATAACTTCATCTGGTCCGAATGGCTTTTATTGTGAGACTAGACAACGTTCAATGTTGTATTTCTACAAGAGCTTGGATGTTCACTCGAATCTTGATTAGCATCTACAAATTACATTGACCACTTAATATATACATGTATCTGTGTTGGTAATGTGTGTAATGCTACTAGAGACAAATTAACAATAACATGAAAACATGAAGTGTAGAGAAAGTTACCGTAAACCTTTGATTGTCAAGACTCAAAACATACAAATAAGGAAAATGTTGATGTCACAGACTCACAGTTTTCTTAAGACAGATCTATCCTCTTCACGGTGCTTGAGAATCATGAACGCCTATATCACATGATATAACAACAATTGATAACTCTGTTAGCACAAACGAGTTATCAATGCGAACCAATACGTGTCTTCTCTCTATTACGAACCGGATATACAGCCAATCAAGATGATTGGTCAATAAAAGGAGAAGAGTGAGTGTTTTTTTCGTTGTATTTGAAATGATAAAATAACTCTCAATTTATTAGAAATTTGAATGAAAGAAAACGGTTAGACTTCATTAATAAAAGTAATTTTACTAATGTCTCATTAAAATAAGGGGTTTTTGTATATATATCTTTCCGAAAATGCATAATTGTATATATATTCAAAGCATGCATAAAAACCATTGTACTATTTGCATAAAAAAACTTGTAAAAAAGATATATATACAATTTTGCCTTAAAAGTAAAAGTATCAATTAATTTTATTTCAATTTAGATTAGTATACATGTCATAAACTTTGTCCATGTTTTCCAACTGTACCTAGATGCAAACATAGTTTGAAAAGGATGTCAAAAATATGCAAGTTGTTAGTAGTCGTATAATATAATTATTGGAAAAAAGGGCTTTCTAGACGAGTGAAAAGTGACATTGGGGTCCTTATGAGATGAAGCCTATCTTAGCTTGTTTCCAAATTCCAACCAATAAAAAAAAGAAAATAGAAATAGATCCTAATAGAAGGCAGAAGAAGAAGTTTTTGGTCCCATACCACCGAAAAATAAAAAAGTGAAAAGTTGGACAAAGTTGAACACATCGTCACATCATAAATTTGATGAAGTAGCCCACTTGTAAACGTGACCCATTTTCTGCAGGAAGTGATCAGCACATTCAAATAATTGATTTGCACACTCACTATACAAGCAGATAAAACATAGTTTGGATTTTTTACAACCACTTAAAGCATAATAAAAATGTCTTAATAAATTTTAAAAGTGTGCAAATCACTACTCATTTTCTATAATTAGATAGTATAAAAAAGCAATTGCAAAACAGGCAAAATTGGAGATGTTAAGTTGTACTTATCCATCCAGCTACAAAATGCAAAATCAACTCAAATAATGGGATTAACATCTTACCTATCAGTTTTACTTTCACGTTTAAAATGTAAAATGGAACAAAATAGTCATGTACAAATATGCCAATTCAGAAATTACTCAAACTATGATGGGACATCTTACTATTATTATTATTATTATTATTATTATTATTATTATTATTAGCTTTATTTGCATAATTGCATTTCACTGGAAAGCTGTTTATAAAGAATTATAGCAAAAACTAGATAAAACAAAGTATTTGGTACAGAAAAAAATTATTTGCACTAGAGAGGCTATTTGATACCATACCTTGTTGATAGTACTACAAAAGAGCATGAATAGTGTTAGTGCGAAAACACTAAAGTAAGCAAACTACTTTAATGAAGTATGAAAATTGGGCTTAGGTTGCGTCTTTAATGAAGTATGAAAATTGGGCTTAGGTTGCGTGTTGGGCTACTTGAGTGGGCCGTAAATGAGTCAAGCTTGCATTAATCGAAGTGGTAGAATGATTCTTTGCACAAATAAAAAGTAAAACGTTAGCCTTACCGTTAGCCTTATCGTCACATCAAATAGAACATATGAATGGCTAATGTTTCACTTCTAATGTTTTTTCTTTATTAATATAAATAACTCCAAAAGTTTCGAGTTGAATATAAAATCTAAATTGTAGCATTCCACCTATTGAAAATGATAATATTGTTTGCTTTGCCAAAACGCATTGTATTCAACAAGACTCAAATGTTACTTATGTTCAAGTCATCTTGTATTCTTGTGTATGTATTAGTCGATGTGTGAGTGGGCTTATCCTTATGATAAAGCCACTCGTATTTATAACACCCTCAATATGGATTACCCGTTTAAATATAAAATCATACGTAGTAGTAGAAAAATGTTGGTAGCTAATCATTTGAAGCTTAAAAAGGGATCAAGTGTATTAGTACGTATTATTTTACATCAAAGCTATACATGTTGTTACTGAAGTATATCATTAGTATAAATAATTAAGCAGAACCTTGCTCATATAACATTATTGCCGAGCCAAGCTCGAGCTTAAGAGTGTGTTTGGGATTTTTTTTTTTTTTTTTTTTTTTTTAAGTAGAAAAACATTTTTTCATAGTTCATAACCAGGTTAAAAGCTACTTATTTCGAACTGTTTATTGGATATTAAATTAATTTTTTTAAGCAGAACCTTGCTCGTTTGCAACGTTCGTCCTTTATACCAAAGATCGTTTTCAATGTTTGCACCGTTAGTCCTTTCAGTTAGTTAGGCTCTAAAAAAATCTTAAAAAAAAATCGAAAAAAATAGAAAAAAATTCTAAAAAAAATGATTTTTCCAAAAAAATTAATTTGAAAAAAAAAATTCTAATAAAAAATTTTCGTAAAAACTTCGAAAAAAATTCTAAAAAAAAATTGACGAAATTTCTTTTTTCCAAAAAAAAAAAATTCTAATAAAAAATTTTCTTAAAAAATTCTAAAAAAAAAAAATTTGTCGAAAAATTTTTTTCCCAAAAAAAATAATTTGAAAAAAAAAATTAATAAAAACTTTTCTTAAAAAATTCGAAAAAAAAATTTTGGAAAATTTTTATTAGAAACTTTTTTTCAAATTATTATTTTTGGAAAAAAAATTCTAAGAAAATTTTTTTTAGAATTTTTTTTTAAATTATTTTTTTTTGGAAAAAACTTTTTCGTCAATTTTTTTTTTAATTTTTTTCGAATTTTTTAAGAAAATTTTTTGTTAGAATTTTTTTTTCAAATTATTTTTTTTTGGAAAAAAAAATCTCCGTCAAATTTTTTTTTTAGATATTTTTTCGAATTTTTTAAGAAAATTTTTTTATTAGAATTTTTTTTTCGAAAAAAAAATTCATCAAAATTTTTTTTAGAATTTTTTAAGAAAAATTTTGACTAGAATTTTTTTTTCATATTAATTTTTTTGGAAAAATTATTTTTTTAGAATTTTTTTCATTTTTTTTAAAGCTTAACTAACTGAAATGACTAACGGTGCAAACATTGAAAACGATCTTTGGTATAAAGGACGAACGTTGTAAACGATCATTAAGTTAAAGGATTAATGTTGCCACTTTACAATTAGACTTAACGACTAAACTAACTCCGCTAGAAAATTGGACCAAAAGTGGAACAAAACGCAAACTATAGGACTGAAATCGCACGTGTTTTGAAAATTGAACTTTTGATACAACCACAAAGACCAAAAATGTAGTTTACTCATAAGCAAATTCAAACAAAAGTACTTATTCTATAAGTATTCATTTTTAAAACACCTTGTAAGTTGAGTGTGCGTTTGGTTTGTAGAATAAGGTATTACAATTGAATTTGAATTTGGTATAAATTAATAAGAGGAGAGGGAGTGGGAGCGGGGAAGCAGCGGGGACGGTGAACCCCCGCACGGGAACACCGCCGCCTCGCGGGGAACCCCGCACGGGGAGGGTTTTTGAGTGGTATTTCCACGCACGCGGGAGAAGAAATGTTAACGTTGGAGGGGAGCGTGCATAGGCCAACGGATCTTTTTTTGGGTTTGCTTTAAATACGTAGCAGCAGATGAAGAACAAGCAAAAAAAAAAAAAAAACACACACACGTATAAAAAAAAAAAAAAATCACGGATAGAAAAAAAAAAAAATGGAGCCTAGAAGAATTGGGTCGACGCTATTGTTAGACGTGCCGTTTGAGTGGTCTAACGATAGTAGTCTCGAGTTTTTTGCAAACGCGATTGACGCAGATGAGGAGGAAGATACGGCAAGGTCGACACGTACATCAGTGAAACGTGATCGGGTCAGCGCTGCAGAAAGATTGCATCGTGATTATTTTTGTGAAGAACCAAGATACAACGAGCAAGTGTTTGAAGATAGGTATCGTATGCCTAAAAGTTTATTTTTGAAAATCACACATGCTATTAAGGCTAGATTCGAGTATTTTCAGGAAGGTTATGATGCTAGACACAAAAAAAGTTTTACAGCCATACAAAAATGTGCGTCTGCCGTTAAGCAACTCGCAACCGGTAATCCTCCAGATGAGTTTGACGAATATTTACAAATGGCTAAAAGAACGTCACGTGAAAGCCTTCAATTTTTTTGTGATGCTATTATTCAGATATACAGTCGAGATTACCTACGTAGGCCAACAAGCCATGATATTGCATGTTTGTATGAAGCACACGAAGCTCGACATCACATTCCGGGTATGATCGGTAGCCTAGATTGCACACATTTCGATTGGAGGAATTGTCCAATCGAATTGAGGGGTCAATATAAAAGGGGTGATCATCGATACCCCACAATTATGATGGAGGCATTGGCGTCTCAAGATTTGTGGATATGGCACGCGTTCTTTGGTCCGCCGGGTTCAAACAATGATATTAATGTTGTGATGCAATCTCCGCTATTCCTCACCGAGCGTAACGGTACGGCACCTAAGTGCCCATTTGTTGTGAATGGCCATACATACAAGCGTGGCTACTATCTTTGTGATGGCATATATCCTTCATGGTCTACTTTTGTTAAAGCGTTCAAATTTCCTACCGACCCGCAAGAGAGAAAGTTCAAAAAACTACAAGAGTCGGCTCGAAAGGATGTTGAACGGGCATTTGGTGTTCTCAAGCAAAGATGGGGTGTATTGAGACGACCTTTACGACCGTACACAGTAGCCAGAATTAGTAAACTGGTTTATACATGTGTGATATTGCACAACATGATTCTACATGAATCTGGTAACGCAATATCCCCCGTTCATATTCGGGATCCTCCGATCGAACCGGTGTATGACGACGAAGCCTTAGACGAGATACGAAATGAGAACACACATTTTCGTCTCCGATTTGATCTTATGGCGCATATTCACGCTCAACAATTACCATACCTCGAGGTGGACGATCAAGCCGATGAAGTTTAGTTTTTTAGTCTTATGTAATGTTATTTTATGGTTTTTAATATTATTATGTAATGTTTATTTATTTTAATGAATTTTTAGTTTTTAAATAAATTTAAAAAAAAAAAAAAAAAAAAAAAAAAAAAAAAAAAAAAAAAGTGAGTGAAGGGTGAGTGAAGGTGCCGCCCCCAAAAATGAAGTGAGTGAAGAGTGAGTGAAGGAAAAAGTGGGAGATGATGTGGCGGAATGGGATTGGTTGTAAGTGAGTGAAGGGAAGGGGAGTGAGTGGAGCACTCCCCCCACCCTAAGAGAGAGACAAATTATTACTATTATGATTAACTTTTATTTGTTTTGTACTATTTATGTCCTAATTTATTTGTTCAGTTTTTGGTTTTTTGAATGAGTTATGTTTTAAATACATATCTTCATTGGTTCAATTTTCATTAAGTATTATATAACACAAAAAAAAAATACTTACGGTAAAAGTTAAAAAAACAATACTTCAAAATATCAAAATTGAACAAATAAATTGAGAAAGAATGAGTATTAGAAATGATTTTATATTGTGGCTATGTTTGGCATTAGAGGTGGCAATTTGTGCCCAAAATCAAAAAAATATGCTAAATGGGCAAATTTTTAGAAGATTTGGGCACATTTGAGCCCTCTTTTTTTTTTTTTTTTTTTTTTTTGAAATGGGCATATCTTGCCCATTTAGAAGTTAAATGGGAATAATAGGCACATATTTTTCTCTAAATTGGAGAACATTAAATTAATTTTAATAAAAAATTTATGAATATAATATATTTAGTTACTTAAATATAAATGATGAGTTACGTTTGAGATCTTTTCTAAAGCGATTCGGATAATATGCGCCCATTTTGCCTGCGCCTGTTTAGCCCGTGCCCGTTTAGCCCATCGCCCGTTTAGCCCGTAGCCCGTGCCCGCCCGGCCCGCCCATTTTGCCACCTCTATTTGGCATAAAGCTTTTTGGAGCTTTTTTGAGCAAGGAGCGGTGAACAATAAGCTTTTTGATTTTTAGTGTTCGTTTGACATGTGAGCTGTGGGCTTTGCTATTTTTTAGGAAAACTCATTTTCCCAATGTTTTTTTATGAAGCTGTGAGCTTTTTTGGTTACTACTCAAAACTACTGCTCACAGCTCACTGCTACTTGTCACTGCTATTGCTCACAGCTACTTTTGCCAAACATAGCCTGTATCTAAATATTATATTAAAATACAAATTTTAAATGAAGTGTGAGAGGATAAAAATGGGTCTCACAACTTTTGTACAAACCCACGCATCTTGCTTGATTGTGAAAACCTAACCAATCCCAACCCATTAAACTGTTCAAATCTTTGATATACTTGGACTGGCGATAAGATCTTTAATACGGCGTATGACCAGAGTTTCATATGTCGTATACTTTCTATAGTTGACTTGGAGTTTGACTGCAGAGCTTCCAACGTATGTCTTCATATTCACCAATACTTAGTGAATTCTTTCAGATATCAATACGGCGTATGACCAGAGTTGCATATGTTGTATGCTTTTTTACAGCTTGCATACAGGATCATCAAAAATAACTTCAAATGATGTCTTTTTCCGTATCTTTTGCAATATTGCTCTAAAATCACTGAAAATGAAAAACTTAAGCAATTAAGTATCAATTCAAATATAAACATACAATATTTGAGCAATAATCATGTGATAAATATA
The DNA here is from genome assembly GCA_030686995.1 of Artemisia argyi. Taxonomy (NCBI): domain Eukaryota; kingdom Viridiplantae; phylum Streptophyta; class Magnoliopsida; order Asterales; family Asteraceae; genus Artemisia; species Artemisia argyi. Next base: position 184,418,211 of record CM060691.1, on the reverse strand, counting down.
GTACTAATTTGGACTTATCAACCTTGCATACCAGATGCGTCTCTTTGTGAAAAAATTGAAGACATGGTCATTTACTCGACCGAGTTGTTTGTGAGTGTTCGTTTATTAAATTGTTTTTGTCAGATTTATTTGTGGTTAAGTGGAATATGTTTTTGGTGGTGATCGTGATCGCCTTATTTCACTAACTAGATCATGGAGAAAGTCGTGATGAGTTGGTGTTGATGTGACACTGGTGACCACGGTCATCTGTAGTCACCATTACTAGCAGCCTTATCTTAATTTTAATGAGACTCACATTGTAAATACATTATAATATGATATAATTAAACAATTATCATATAATTAATTATTAACCGAAAATAACAAACACAATTTTTTTTATATTTAAAATCAAAATCAACATGTAAAAGTAAGCCCGACGCCTAGAAAAGATTCGATGAGACAAAAAAATTAAAATAGAAAAAAATGTGAAGAATTTAGATCCACACATTTCGAATAAAAAGAGAAAAATTAAAAGAAGATACATTTATATTTGTAAATGTATTTAAAATATGCTATTAGGGGTGAGCTCGGTTCCGAAACCGACCCGGAATTGAAAGAACCGATAACTGGACCGAAGAACATGTTTTGATTCTGGTTCGGGTATTTTGGTTCTACCCGATTGGAATCGCAACGCCCAAAATTCAATATTATGTATGTGTTTGCACTAATCTAAGTATAAATCATAAATAATATGAATGATTAAAGTATATAGCATAATATTTGAGTTACGTCAATGTTTGTTTATAAATAGGCGTCACGGTATTAGAAAAAACGATGTCTATGAGCTCGGACGTAACCAGGGTGTTCCCCAGACACCTATGGAATTTTACGGCGCAATGATATTTATTGTAAAAAACCTATATTTTTCCTAACGGCACCCGATCCAAAAAAATTATGGTCCTCGTTTTGTATAGTTTATCGTAAATGCACCTGGTCAAATTGTGTCGTGGTTCTGTCTATGTCTATGAGACATGAAAAAACAAACCATCCTTAAACAAGATATCGTGGTCCCCATTTTATTATTCAATTATTTATCGACATTTAAATTTTTTAAAATACAATCATAAATTTTTTTACTACTTTTCAAGGGCAACTATCATCAATTTGTTTATTTTCATGACTTTATTAATTATTTATCCACAAAAAGGTGTAGATTGGCGGGAACACACTGACCCCGGTTATAACTTTGTCAACCGCTAGCACAAGTTTGGCGATAAAGTTTCATCTAGCATGGATGTATAAATATGTAATTGTGAACTTCAAAAACTAAATATCCCATAAACATCCTATATGTTTGGAAATCGTGCGGTTATTTGGTTCTGGAACCAATACCTGCTTTTCCGAACCGAACCGAATCGAGAATCAAAAAGTTGTAATATCTAAGTTTCGAGAACCGAACTGCATGAAATGTGATTCGGGTTGGATCAATTCCGGTTAGATTATCAGTTTCGGTTCGATTCTCGATCCATTTTCTCACCACAATATGCGACTTTGATTATTTTTTACTTTTCTAATTTTAGTTTTATTTCATATTCGATCTACGCTAAACATAACCAAAATCCTTACATATAAAAATGATGCAAGTATGCAACTCAAAAGTAAGCCCGACCCATTTCATTTTTAAAAGGCCGAGTTTCAAGTGGGTTTTATGATAGCCAAAAAAAGCCCATGCGAATGTAGGGTTTCTCTTACTATTATTTATCGACATTTAAATTTTTTTAAATACAATCGTAAATTTTTTTACAACTTTTCAAGGACAACTATCATCAATTTGTTTATTTTCATGACTTTATTAATTATTTATAACTTTGTCAACCGCTAGCACAAGTTGGGCGATAAAGTTTCAACTAGCATGGATGTATAAATATGTAATTGTGAACTTCAAAAACTAAATGTCTCATAAACATCCTATATATTTGAAAATCATGCGGTTCTTCGGTTCCGGAACCAATACCTGCTTTTCCAAACCGAACTGAACCGAACAGAGAACCGAAAGTTGTAATATCTAAGTTTCAAGAACCGGACTACAGTTTTGAAATGTGGTTCGGGTTGGGTCGGTTCCGGTTAGGGTATCAGTTTCGGTTCGGTTCTCGATCCCTTTTCTCACCCACATACGCGACTGTAATTACTTCTTATTTTTCTTATTTTAATTTTATTTCAAATTGGATCTACGCTAAACATAAACAAAATCCTTACATGTAAAAATGATGCAAGTATGCAACTCAAAGGCAAGCCCGGCCCATTTCATTTTGAAAAGGCCAAGTTTCAAGTGGGCTCTATAATAGCACATTGGAAGTAAAGCTCATGAGAAGGTAGGGTTTCTCTTACTATTATTTATCATCTTGGTTACCTTCACTCCTTTATTTCCTTCTTTCTAAACGGCTGGCTCACAAACCCTAAAAGAAACATTTGCAGCATCTTTTGCATTCTCAGAGTTGTAGACATGAGAAGTTAACTGTACCAGGTAAGTATGTTTAGTTATTACATCTATTTCCGTTCCATTAGCATATTTACCAAAAGCTGGAAAATGAGTCGTGTATTATACTTTTATACTTCTTTTGCAGAGATCTGGAAATTACATTATTTTGATATCAGGAATGTACCTGACTCCTGTTTAAACCCATGGAAGGAATGATATAAAGCCTATAGATTTGGCAAACATTGTCACAAGTGTTAGTCGGGCCTATTAGTGTTGGCAACTATCATTTTGTCTTTTAGGTAACTTCCACCCTAAATACTTTCCGCTCATCTTAATTAATTATGCCTAGAAGTGTAGATTCTAAATGGGTTACTTTTTTTTTTTTTTTTTTTTTTTTTTTTTTTTTTTTTTTTTGGTAAATCTAAATGGGTCACTTGCCAGGTGAGTTACTCCAAAAATAGGTCGTCTAAGATATTAGTGCATACTTTTTGATTTAGCTTTAGCATCACCAATATATTATACATGATAATCTAGCCCTTTGAATAGAACCATTTAGATTTCGGGTGCCTTTTAGCCCGTTTGACCCATTGCTATTTTAGCTAAAGTTATTATCTGACCCATATGAGTTTAAAGCCGTATGGGAGCTAATCTACAATTTTTGTTAGACATGGCTAAAGCTGCATGATTAAGCTTTATTGTTCATGTTCCCAATAATAAAACAATGACATAAAAAATAAATGAAGTCATAAATCTTGCTATGTTGTCTATTCATAGTGTTTTAGATACAAGTATTTTTCCCTCTACAAGTTTTCTGTAAGTTTGAGGTTTTCAACATGTTTTAGAAGATGGTTGCTTATTTACGGGTGAAGAAAGCCCATGACATGCATAGATGAGATTTCAATGGCTACACATTTATTTCTCATGTTAGCATTACTGTAGTAGCTATTATTTTTATATTCACACTTTACTATTTTGCATTTTTGCATGAAATATATAGTAGTGTTTGACTTTTGTAACTTATGTATTTTGTTAATTTATTGCAGATCATCCGTGGATCCAAAATGCCAAAAAGGCACCAAATGTTACATTCGATGAAATTGTTAAAGGAAGATTGAAGCAATTTTTGTTCATAAACAAGCTTAAAAAAAGAGCACTACGGGTAATGAATATGTTTCATTAGGTGAAACCTTTAGCACTTCATGTTTGTACTACATTTGAGGTGTGTCTTGTGCAAATGAGCCATTCATGTTTATACTACATTTAAGAATCTAGAACTCTAAATGAGGTTTATACACTATTTCATGATATTGTTTTTTGAATTCTTCTGCAAGATTCCATGTAAAGAACCAAGGAGAATATTTAGAAAGCTTTTAGACATCTTTAACACCCTTTCAATGCTTGTGGGTCATGACTCGTGACAACATGCCAAAAGGCTCAAGTAAAAACTTGGGTGAGAAAAATTCTCGAGCTAAGCTTATCCAAACCCGCTAACAAAATATCATACCGAGTCCATTGTTCCTAACCAATGGTCCGGAATGGTCTTAACCAAGACCTACCGAGTCTTCTGGCATTTCTCAATTTTGTAACCTTATTTCCTCCAATACCCTTTGTTCCTACTACAACTATTTCTAAGAGGTTCATATTTAAGGTTCCAATTTCCAAACAATGAAAATGTTTAATAATGATATAACAATATTTTTTTTTCTTTTCTCTTTTTTATTAAACAACAATATATAAAAGTTTGATAACTCTCTTGCATATCAAAAGAAGTACCAATTTTTAAATGACACTAGAATTATACAGTACAAAAATAAAAGTTTGATATCACAATTATACACTTTTATTGTTCCGCCTTTGCCCATATTAACACCACCCACTGACAATCTGACCAAAGCTTTAATAACAAGTCTCCCCTATTAGTGCCTGATTAACCTATTATACATTAACGGTTGCGACGTCGTCGTGTTAGATGAGCCTAATAAACATGGAACCTTCACAAGGTGCTTGGTTCAAAACAAGAAAAAGGAAAAGGAAAGATAAATGGAATATAAAGGAAATACTAATATAATAAAATCTCATAAGAATAAAGTATTTTATATTCCCCTAACCAAGCAACACTTTTCATTTTCATACCCATTACTTACCCCTTAAACCTGTATACCAAGCATGCCCTAAATAAAATGAGGGGCTACGTATAACATATTTATCTTGATGTCCTGGTGGTAGTAACAGTGGTTTGTAAAATTTAAAATGGTTCATGTTCGATTCTTTGCCATTGCTAGCTTTAATTTTAAGATGCTAAGCCCATTTTTATCTTTTTGTCCAACAAAGTCTTCTACATTGTAAGTTTATATAGTTCTGTTCTTTTTTATTCCAATTATTTATGATTAGATTAAAGAGTTATTAATTTTCATAACATATTGCTTAACAGAGTAATATTTCAATAAAAGTAGTTGTAGAAGGTGGGTTAATACACAAAGAGAGTAATAAGATAATCCCTATTTACTTCTCATAAATAGTAAATATGTAATATTACTCTCATTTCAATATTATCAGTTGGGTGTCCGTGCATAGTGACAACGAGAAATATAGTTATATTATAAATAAAGTGAGCAATTTTTTTGGTGAGGATGCGGAACGCTGACGTGGTTCACTACCCACACGAGAAAATAGAAAAAAATGTGAAGAATTTAGATCTACACATTTCGAATAAAAAGAGAAAAATTAAAAGAAGATACATTTATATTTGTAAATGTATTTAAAATATGCTATTAGGGGTGAGCTCGGTTCCGAAACCGACCCGGAATTGAAAGAACCGATAACTGGACCGAAGAACATGTTTCGATTCTGGTTCGGGTATTTTGGTTCTACCCGATTGGAATCGCAACGCCCAAAATTCAATATTATGTATGTGTTTGCACTAATCTAAGTCTAAATCATAAATAATATGAATGATTAAAGTATATAGCATAATATTTGAGTTACGTCAATGTTTGTTTATAAATAGGCGTCACAGTATTAGAAAAAACGATGTCTATGAGCTCGGACGGAACCAGGGTGTTCCCCAGACACCTATGGAATTTTACGGCGCAATGATATTTATTGTAAAAAACCTATATTTTTCCTAACGGCACCCGATCCAAAAAAATTATGGTCCTCGTTTTGTATAGTTTATCGTAAATGCACCTGATCAAATTGTGTCGTGGTTCTGTCTATGTGTATGAGACATGAAAAAACAAACCATCCTTAAACAAGATATCGTGGTCCCCATTTTATTATTCAATTATTTATCGACATTTAAATTTTTTAAAATACAATCATAAATTTTTTTACTACTTTTCAAGAACATCTATCATCAATTTGTTTATTTTCATGACTTTATTATTTATTTATCCACAAAAAGGTGTAGATTGGCGGGAACACACTGACCCCGGTTATAAATTTGTCAACCGCTAGCACAAGTTTGGCGATAAAGTTTCATCTAGCATGGATGTATAAATATGTAATTGTGAACTTCAAAAACTAAATATCCCATAAACATCCTATATGTTTGGAAATCGTGCGGTTATTTGGTTCCGGAACCAATACCTGCTTTTCCGAACCAAACCGAATCGAGAATCAAAAAGTTGTAATATCTAAGTTTCGAGAACCGAACTGCATGAAATGTGATTCGGGTTGGATCAATTCCGGTTAGATTATCAGTTTCGGTTCGATTCTCGATCCATTTTCTCACCACAATATGCGACTTTGATTATTTTTTACTTTTCTAATTTTAGTTTTATTTCATATTCGATCTACGCTAAACATAACCAAAATCCTTATATATAAAAATGATGCAAGTATGCAACTCAAAAGTAAGCCCGGCCCATTTCATTTTTAAAAGGCCAAGTTTCAAGTGGGTTTTATGATAGCCAAAAAAAGCCCATGCGAATGTAGGGTTTCTCTTACTATTATTTATCGACATTTAAATTTTTTTAAATACAATCGTAAATTTTTTTACAACTTTTCAAGGACAACTATCATCAATTTGTTTATTTTCATGACTTTATTAATTATTTATAACTTTGTCAACCGCTAGCACAAGTTGGGCGATAAAGTTTCAACTAGCATGGATGTATAAATATGTAATTGTGAACTTCAAAAACTAAATGTCTCATAAACATCCTATATGTTTGAAAATCATGCGGTTCTTCGGTTCTGGAACCAATACCTGCTTTTCCAAACCGAACTGAACCGAACAGAGAACCGAAAGTTGTAATATCTAAGTTTCGAGAACCGGACTACAGTTTTGAAATGTGGTTCGGGTTGGGTCGGTTCCGGTTAGGGTATCAGTTTCGGTTCGGTTCTCGATCCCTTTTCTCACCCACATACGCGACTGTAATTACTTCTTACTTTTCTTATTTTAATTTTATTTCAAATTGGATCTACGCTAAACATAAACAAAATCCTTACATGTAAAAATGATGCAAGTATGCAACTCAAAGGCAAGCCCAGCCCATTTCGGTTCCAGTTCTTTTGGATCTACCTGTATAGGAACCGCTTTTCTATTAAGCTAATAAAAAACACAAAAAATTAAACTTTTTAAGAACTTGCAACCATTTACATTTAAGCAAATAACAATTAACAACTAAATTATAAACTCGAATAATCAATCAATCTATAGTTACTTTCACTTGTTAATATTTTTAACAAAACAATAATACATAACAATCCGGAAAACAAAATAAAATAACTTAAAATTTTGTTAATATCTGTTAGGCAAAGTATTAATAAAACTAAAAGTGCTACGTAATGATGATAGATAACAAACAATGTATTAATAAAAGTGTTAGCAAATTTTAGCATGATGAACATGTAAAAGTTAATCGAATGCAAACAAAAATAAAATATAAACTTAATTTCTTTGTTTTGATAATGATGAATGATCTTGAAATATTATTAGGTTTAGATTAATTATTGATTTGTGGATGTTTCAGTGAATTAAATACTAGGGTTTAGAGTGTATGGCTTGATCGTTTTTTTATTTTCTTTTTTTTTTATTTTCTTTTTTTTTAATGATACGTAGGATTTGATTAATATTTTGATAAAAAGTAAAAAAAATTACATATTTTTATAATTATTGGATCTTTGGTTCCGGAACCGTGAACCGGTGGAACCGATCCGAACCGACCCAAGAACCGAAAAATCTCAAAATCAAGAACTGGAACTGGAACCATTGGTTCTGGTTCGGTTCTTCATGGTTCCGGTTCCGGTTCTTTGGTTCTTTTGCTCATCCCTACTTGTGAGTCATGACTCGTGAGAATATGCCAAAAAGGCCCAAATAAAACTTGGGTGAGAAAAATTCTCGAGCTAAGATTATCCGAACCTGCTAACAAAATATCAGACCTCTTTCGACACAAAGGTCCGGAATGGTCCTAACCAAGACTTACCGAGTCTTCCGGCGTTTGCCAATTTTGTAACCTTATTTCCTCCAATATCCTTGTTCCTACTACAACTATTTCTAAGAGGTTCATATTTAAGGTTCCAAACAATGAAAATGTTTAATAATGATATAATAATAATAATTATTTTTTTATTCATTTTTTTAACAACAATACCTACTTTATAAAAGTTTGATAACTCTTTTGCATATCAAAAGAAGTACTAATACATTCGTTTCAAAATTATTGTCCCCATTGACTTTTTTGGTATTTACTTTTAAACTTTGATCTTAAGTATTTTTGTTTATATTACATAATACTTGATGCAAAATATATGAACGGATTGAGTTTTAAATGTATTATCATTGGTATAATTTTTATTTAATATTGTATAACACAAACAAAAATATTTATAGTTGATGACGTATAGTCTATATATGGGCCATGAGCCCAAATGATAAACATTACTTGGCCCAAATCCACCACGAGTGGGCTATCGTAACGAATGACTTGGGCCATAATAATAACGGCTTGGGCTCACGAAGCCCAAAGCCCAACTAAACCAACCGGGCATGTGATAAGGATCTTTTATTTACGGAATAGATATCCTTACCCCGATAAGCACCACGAGTGCGAAGAGTAAGTAGCAAGAAACCTACGCGGTTTCAGCCCCTATATAAGGAATGACATCTCTCATTCAAAGGTACGATTCACAAACCCTAACTTTCTACGAGAACCCTAAATCGATTACTTACTCTCACGCCGGAGTCTAATCGGGGGAGACAATCCCTCGATAAGCCTAACGGTGTTGTTTATTTTCTTAGTGCGCAGGTAACAAGTACTAAGAAGCGAATTGGTACGAGAACAAGATCCTATAATCAGGAACGCCCAACTTTTGTATCAACAAGTGGCGCCATCCGCGGGACCCTACTAGAAACTAAGAACTAGAATGACAAAGCATAAGAATTCAAGCCAGCGGACTCCGCAGTCAGAAAAACGTGACCATCAGAGGAAGAATCAACAAGATCCGACCTCCAAACAGGTTGCTGGGACAACCAGCGCACCTGGTCACCAAGAGGCAGGGACAACCCAACCTCTTCCAGAGGTAGAACTACCTATAAGGACTACCCAAGTCACCCCAGTGGTCCCAAGCGTTGAGGAACTCCACCGCACCCTCTTCACCACCCCTCATCAAACTGTACCCGCAGTGAACAACACTGTGCCACCAGGCGCGCCTAACCGAGATAGGGTGCCTAATACTGAGGCAGAAATTCTTGCAACAACTGAGGACGCACCTGACCTAACTTTGGGAAACTTCGTATCCCAAAATTATGAAACCCTAACCGCCCTCATGCAGGAAGAAGCAAGGAGAAGGGCGAGTACGAGCCTACAAGCTCGACTCAATTTTGGTCCTGAACGCGAACCATCACCACTGCGCCACCCACGAGGAAGACGCGCAGAACGTACCACTATCCATGATAGGCTGGGTACGATATCTGATTCACAATATTCAGAAGATAGCGGGAGGCGCACAAATGTTCACTCCAGACTTGGCAGTCGGGGGATACAAGACCGATTAGGACCTCAACATTCGCCAAGCCAAGGATCCTCCAAACCGGGAAGTAAGAGGACCCAAGACAGATTGGGGAAAAGAAGATCCCCAAGTGGAGATCCCTCAAGCTCTTCTTCTGAAAGAAGCCGGCGCAAGCGCCGAAAAAGATACTACTCTTCTAGTGACTCCTCGGACAACGAGGATAAAGAGACAGGACACTGGAAGTCAAGAGGAAGGCGTCGCGATGAAGATAATGAAGATATGTCTCTTCCATGGCGTCGCCAGAAAGTTGACGCGTTTACACGGCGCATCAGCGATTACTCAGACCGCAAACGCAGGCGCATGCCCACTAACGTCAAAACATATGATGAAACAGGTGATCCCGATGATCACCTAAAAGTTTTCGAATCAGCCGCCACTATCGAAAACTGGCCACAGCCTGTGTGGTGCCACATGTTTAATTCTATGGTTTAGCAAACTCCCACGTAGGAGCATCGGTGGGTTCGAGGAATTACGGAAAGCATTCCGTCTCAACTTCACCCAACGAAAGAAGTGCGCTAAAAACCCTGTTGAGCTAGCAAGAGTGAAACAGCGTCAAGGGGAATCAACCAGCGCTTTTATGGAACGTTTCAAGGATGAGTGCATACAAGTCAAAGCATGTTCTGAAATCCTAAAAATTTTAGGGTTCATGAATGGGATTAATAACCCAGAACTCATCCGAAAGCTAAACGACAAAGTTCCACAGACTTTTGATGAGCTAACAAAGCGCACTAGATCCTTTATACAAGGAGAAGCAGCTGCTGCGGACAACAAAAAGGGTTATTCAAACTATAGGCAGCAAGAGCAGCCTCGGAGACAATCCAATTATCAGAATAACAACCGCAGCAGGAATTACCGCAGTGGAAGAGACAATGACAAATATACCCCTCTTACAAAAACTCCGAGGGAAATATTTGTAACAGAAGGTGCAAACTTCCCAAAACCACCACCAATGCGCACCGCAGAGGAAAAGCGCATAGGGAGCGGATACTGCGAGTACCATGGTCAAAAAGGCCACACCACTAATGAGTGCGTCCAGCTAAAACAACTAATTGAAAAGTTAGTAAGAGAAGGCAGAATGGACCACCTTGTAAAAAACATCAAAGAAGGGAAAGACAGACAAAGGGGCGGAGGTAAGAAAGAGCCCCCCAAAGAAAAAGCTGATACCATATACATGATACAATCATGGCAGCGCAAGATAAAGCAAAATGTCAGCCAGAAATTTTCTCCCGAGAAAGAGATATCTTTCCCTACTCTAGTTGCGGACAACGCAGTGGTGGAACCTCTGACTATTGAAACACATACGGGAGGGCATGATATCCACCGCATGTACATCGACGGAGGAGCATCTGCAGACATCTTGTATGACCATTGCTTCAAGAGACTGCGACCTGAAATCCAAAATCAATTGATACCAGCAACAACATCATTGACTGGATTCACAGGAGAAAAGATCTGGCCCATGGGGCAGTTACGCTTGTTGGTGGTCGTAGGAGATGAACAACACTCAACCGCAACATGGATAAACTTTATGGTAATAAAATCCCCTTCACCATACAATGGTATCATTGGGAGACCGCGAATATCATCCATGCGCGTTGTACCATCCACAGCGCACGGAATGCTTAAGTTTCCAGTGAAAGGAGGAGTTGTCACTCTCTATAACACAACAGTACCACCAAGAGAATGCAATGCGGTAACAACCGAAGCAGAGACTATTCCAGAACAGCGCACAAAGAAAACGCCAAATCTAAAAGTCGCTATTCATCCCGATTACCCGGAACAACAAGTTTCGATTGGGGGATCTTTATCTGACAAAGGTAAAGCAGTCGTATGCGCACTCTTGCAAAAGAACCTAGACATCTTTGCATGGGAACCAAAACATATGACGGGAGTACCGCGCTCTATCACAGAGCATAAGCTACAAATCCGACAAGGATATCCTCCAATACGACAAAAGAAGCGCGGCCAGGCCCCAGATCGTGCAAAGGCTATTCTGGAAGAAGTACATAAGCTCGTAGACGCAGGCATCATGCGCGAAGTATACTACCATGACTGGCTTTCTAACCCAGTTATGGTAAAGAAGAGCGATGGCAGTTGGAGAATGTGCGTGGACTTCACGGACCTCAACAAAGCATGTCCACAGGACTGCTATCCACTGCCAGAGATAGACTGGAAGGTAGAATCCCTGTGCGGATATCCTTTCAAATGCTTCCTAGATGCATATAAAGGGTATCATCAAATCCAGATGGCAGTTGAAGATGAAGAAAAAACAGCTTTCCACACCAGTCAAGGAGTGTACTGCTACACAAAAATGCCTTTTGGCCTGAAGAACGCAGGCGCAACATACCAACGACTGGTGGACACAGCTTTTGAAAAACAAGTAGGCCGCAACTTGGAGGTCTACGTTGACGACCTTGTCATCAAAAGCCACACTGAGGATGAATTGGTGCGCGACATCAAGGAGACATTCAGAACATTGGGGCAAATAAACATGAAGTTAAATCCTAAGAAGTGCACCTTTGGGGCAACCGAGGGCATGTTCCTTGGATACTTGATAGAACCCGACGGAATCAAGCCTTGTCCAGAAAAAACAAAGGCTGTTATTGATCTCCCCTCACCGCGCACACTCAAAGAAGTCCCAGTCATTGAATGGAAAGTTAGCAGGGCTAAACCGTTTCTTATCTAAGTCAGCAGACAAATCCCTTCCTCTCTTTAAAACACTCACGAAGTGTACCAAAAAGGGAGACTTTCGTTGGACGAAAGAAGCGGAGGAAGCTTTCCAACAACTTAAACACCATCTGGCATCTCTTCCTAAACTTGTCGCACCGCGACCAGAGGAAGAACTAATCATGTACTTATCGGCAACTCACGAAGCAGTTAGCACAGTACTATTAACAGATAGGAACTCCGTCCAGACACCCATATACTTTGTAAGCAAAGCCCTGAAGAAGACAGAGACTAACTACAGTGCTATGGAAAAGCTGGTCTTAGCCCTCGTATTCGCTGCCAAAAGGTTGCGCAGATACTTTCAAGCGCACCCAATAGCGGTAATTACTGATCAGCCAATCAAACAAGTTATCTCCAAACCTGACGCATCAGGACGCTTATAGAAGTGGAGTGTACTATTAAGTGAGTATAACATCTCATATAGACCGCGCACTGCAATCAAATGACAAGTATTAGCCGATTTCATCGTGGAGAAGCCAGCTAGCGACAGCCCGACATCTGCAACTAAAACAGATCTACAGGAACCCTGGATCCTGTTCACAGATGGGTCCTCATGTGTAGATGGAGCAGGTGCGGGCCTCATTCTTACAAATCCAGAAGGTATGGAATTCACCTACGCACTGCGCTTCGAATTCACAACCACAAACAATGAGGCGGAATACGAAGCCTTACTAGCCGGACTACGCATCGCAAGCCAAATGGGTGTACGCAACCTAGAAGCAAACGTAGATTCGCGGCTAGTCGCTAACCGTGCTAGGCGAATATGAAGCCAAGGATGAACACATGATCCAATACCTGGAAAAGACAAAATCCTTGATCAAAAACTTTGACAGGTTCACAATAAAACAGGTGCCTAGAGGAGATAACAAGAAGGCGGACGCACTCAGCAAGATCGCATCCACAAGCTTCGCGCACCTCTCAAAACAGGTATTGGTAGAAACCCTAAAAAACAAGTCAATCTTGGAAATGGAGATATCCACAGTGATAGAAGAACAAGACCCTACATGGATGACCCCCATAATTGAATTCATCAGCAAGGGAATTCTACCACAAGATAATAAAGACGCTCGAAGAGTGCGGCGCACAGCGCAATGGTTTGAACTATGAGACAACATACTCTATCGACGCTCTTTTTTACAACCATGGCTCAGATGTGTTGGACCTCTCCAAGCAGACTATGTACTCAGAGAAATCCACGCTGGATCATGCAGTATGCACTCAGGGCCGCGATCGGTGGCGGCAAGCGCTCTAAGGGCAGGGTATTATTGGCCAACTATGCATCGCGACGCGCGCAATCTGATAAAGAAATGCAGCAATTGTCAAGTACATAGGCCAATCCCGCGCCGACCACAACAAGAGCTAACACCTATTACCTCATCATGGCCATTTTATAAATGGGGCATTGACATCGCAGGACCCTTTCCTGTAGCAGCAGGAGGAGTAAAGTTCCTCATCGTAGCCATATATTACTTTACAAAGTGGATTGAAGCGAAAGCGGTGGTGAGCATCACGGGAAACCAAGTCAAACGCTTTGTCTGGGACAACATTGTCTGTCGCTTCGGACTACCAGGAGAGATCATATCAGACAACGGAAAACAATTCTGTGATAACTCATTCAAAGATTGGTGCGCGCAATTGAACATCACGCAAAACTTCGCTTCAGTAAAACACCCACAAACCAATGGCCTAGTTGAACGCGCAAACTGCAGCTTAGGCGAAGGAATAAAAGCACGCCTCGACAGACATAAGGGAAGGTGGGTAGATGAGCTCTCGCATGTCTTATGGGCGCATCGCACAACAATCAAAACCAGTACTGGCGACACGCCATTCTCCCTAGTCTATGGAATAGAAGCCGTCATACCAGCTGAGATAGGAATGCCAACTATACGCACAGCAGAGGTCAACGTCACAATAAACGATGAGGAATGGCGCATAGATTTAGATTTACTGGAAGAAAGGCGTGAACGCGCAGCTATACGCGAAGCAAAGGCTAAGGCAAAAATGAAGAAGTATTATGATGCAAAGGTCAAACACACTTCATTTAGACCAGGAGACTTTGTTTACCGCGCCAATGATGCGAGCCACGCAGAAGACACAGGCAATATCGGACCAAAATGGGAAGGACCTTACGAGGTCACAGATGCGCTTGGCAACGGCGCATACAGACTGCGCGACATAGAAGGTCACGACCTAGCGCGCACTTGGAACATCTGCAATCTAAAAAGATGCTACTTTTAGGCTACGGCCATTACACAGACACATTTGCACCCCACGAGGTGCCCAATAAGTGTTTGTTTTTCTTTTCTTTCCTAGGAATTGTATTTTTATTTTTTCAAAAGACTTGCAAGTATCAATAAAATGTTATGGTTTCTAGCTAACTCCATAGCGTATTTTACTTTATTGCATACATACTAATATATGTCAATATTGTTATCTTATATTTTTACTGCCTACATGGCGTGCATGCACCAATTAAAGACCCACGAAGGCATAAAGGATGAGTTAACCTACTAATTCACTCGTTGAGTAAGAGGGTTGCAAACTCATCAACATTGGATCACGCATCCTTGCTAAGCGCCTTACTTTTGAGACGTCGAGGTAAGTTTCACATACACATCCCACGACGGGTGCGCATATACTAAGTACACCGTACAAGCTTAGCAAATAACGAGCCAAGACACTTGGTCAAATACTAAAACTTCGCAAACAATGCAAGTATAATTTTTAAAGTCACGCACTTAAAACACTTGGTCAAATACTAAAACTTCGCAAACAATGCAAGTATATTTTAAGTCACGAACTTAAACAACGAAAATGTATCTTATTCAACATTTACTCACAAAAGTTACAAGAAAAGATACATAAATATACAAAAAGCCTACACACTATGGCGATGCTCAGGACTATCTTGCGGAGCAGAAGAACTCCCCACTTCCTGAAGCTTTCTAAGAAGCAAAGCATCATGGGGAGATACAGTGGGAACACTCACGGGCACACCATCAGACCTGGGGATGTGAGCAGCACCAATGCCACACATCACTGCCTTACCCTTGATGCCCTTCTTCTGAGCAGCCCTCTGCTCGTGACGCTCCAGAACCTCTTTCAAGGGAATTTCCCTTTCAAGAGCAAAGGGTTTGAGGATGTCGCGAGGCTGTGCGAACACAGGAATCTGCAGCTGCGACACATCAGGCTTCAGATAATAATCTGATTGCCCTTCCCCATTCTCTCCAAGGTGGCGCTGCAATGTCAACCCCGCCATAAGTACATCTATGGGGTCGTCTTGGTCGCGCTCCAACCTCCCAATCTGCGGCAGCTCGAGGACCTTCAACCCCGCCATAGCCTGCATCAACTCATCATAAGCAGTAGCACTATACCCAGGGACGTCCGCCAAGTCCTTCTTCAGCAGCTTGGCCTCATGAAGATCCTCCATAGCCTGCGATCTCCCACGCGCCATCGCACATTGCACCACCTTCCCAAAGGCGTCCAACACCTCTTGGGACTCTAGCGTGCCCATAGCTGCCAGGCGCAGCCCATGGCTAATCAACCACCTACATTAACAAAGACAATTTGTGTAAGTAAAAAGCATGGCAACAAAAAGCATTACGAAGGCGAAACGCATAAAAGAAATACCTGCGCTCAGCAATGGTCGACATTAAGTGAGGATATAACTCCTCATCATACTCGATGCTGAGGCCGCGCAACTTGTCCTCCTGCAGCTGGATGATCTTCAGCATGTCCTCCTTAAACTTGGCAATATTGGCAAAATGCTCCACCTTCTTCTCCTCCAAGAAGCACACAGCCCAAGTTAAGTCGGACTTATAATGATGCAGTTCCCCACGCGCCTTCTCCACCTCAGCCATGGCGGACAATTTCTCGTGGGTGATCTTCTCAGTATACACCCGCGAGGCCTCCAACTCCACCTGCGCATCAGCCAACTGCGCACGGAGCCTCGCTAACTCCTCATCCTTTTGGGCGAGAGTACTGCTCTCCCCGACATACTTCTCCCTTAACTGAGCCACCAGCTCAGCCTGACATGCAGCAGTCGCAGTTAGCTCATCCATCAACTGCTGCGCCTCTCCACCCTCATCAACTTTGGCTTTCCCCTCCCTGTTTTCATTATGTGGAGAGGAAACCTCATCAACGAAGACCCCATCATTCTTCGCAGCATCATCCCTACAAGCGGTAAAGACAACAGTTAATAAATATTGCGACAAGTAATATTCGAGAAACATAAGGACGCAGACACTTACAGAGATGGAGAGACTTCAGCATCCTTTTTATCCGCACCAGGAGCGGATGTCTTCTCCTCCGCAGATGACTCCGCATCCCTAATGATATGGCGTCGTCTTTTCCTGGTACCACTGGTCCTAGCCTCTCCCTTGCGCTTAGTGTTCTGCGCCACTTCTTCCTTCAGCACCTCCTCGGGCTTTAGGATCTCTACGCTGTCAGACGACTCAGCACGCGCCACTTCCTCCTCTTGCACCACCTCCTCCGGCGCCACGCTCTGCACAGGCGTCACTTGGAGCGGTGGTGTATTCTCTGTGACAATCTCCAGCAGCACGGTCAGTCGACCCTCGGTCGCCTCCAGTATCGGCGGCTCATCTTCTCTCAGGGGGCGCACGCCTATGGTCACCTGCTTCGGTTTCTCCAGCTTAACGACGGCGAACAGATCCATTTCTGCGCACATTAACAACACAACAAAGAAGAAAGGATTAGTTAAGTAAAGATGCGCATACAAAAAGACTTACAGAATTTGAAGTAGAAGGGACGAACACCCACCCCGGCCATCCTCAGTAATAAAAGTTGGCACCTCGTCCGCAGCACCGTAATAATTGCGACTCAACCCCATGTGAACCAAAAAGGCCTCCGGACAAGGGTTAATGGACAGGCGGTTGGCATCAAGAGTCTGCGCATCAGTCAGCCTATAGGAACCGGGTGCGGGGCGCCCATCCCTTGGCAATGTATCCTGAGTATAAAACTCGTAGGGCGATGGAAAGACTACATCATCAACCCAGAAAAAATGCTCCCTCCAATGTCTGAGGGAGTCTACTTTCTCAGTGTAACACTGAAGCGCCCCCGGGCGCTTCGCAAATGATACCCACCCATTTGACCACGTCGTGTGGTAAAATGAGCGAAAGAGGGATATGGTTGGTTCTATCGCAAGTAAACGACAGTTTACTTCAAAATTCGACACCTTAGCCGCACCTATACAGTGCAGCTGGGAGATGTGGAGGCGATAGTGGTTGAGCAAATCGCTCAGAAAGATAGATATTGGTATGCGGTAATTCGCGTACTCAAAGAATTTTGCGTATAGCCCTATTTTCCCTTCGGGAAAATCAGCTATACACGCGTCCACATCTGGAGCCTCTGGACGGACATCCAGAGGCACGAAGTAGTCAGACGTAAATTGAGTAACATCCTCAACAGTCATCGCAGAGCGAAAGTCCTCTAACTGGGCAACCATCTTCATTAATTTACGAGTAAAACGCACAAAAATTACCTACGAAAATGAGTATTTTCTTTGCAAAAAGCTTTCAATAAAAGTGAATAATGGTGAGTGTGTGTTTTACTGTGTGATCGTAAAAAATGGGGCGGTGACTCTTATATAAAGTAAAAAACCCTAGATCGTCTCCACGTGGATCCCACTAACAAAAACGTGTGGCTGGAACTGAACCGGTACATGCACTTTTTCCCGATTTACGAGGGCCACGTGGACACTACCCCCAATTTTTGAGGTATACGTTTGAAATACCTATGACTAGGTGCATTGCACTTTAAATGGGCGGCAATATTTCAATGTTTTCCCGCTACGCTTACCGCTGTTAATATTAGTCTAGTATCCGCGGCTACGAGCCGCGCACACTAGACTGGGGGGACATGATGACGTATAGTCTATATATGGGCCATGAGCCCAAATGATAAACATTACTTGGCCCAAATCCACCACGAGTGGACTATCGTAACGAATGACTTGGGCCATAATAATAACGGCTTGGGCTTACGAAGCCCAAAGCCCAACTAAACCAACCGCGCATGTGATAAGGATCTTTTATTTACGGAATAGATATCCTTACCCCGATAAGCACCACGAGTGCGAAGAGTAAGGAGCAAGAAACCTACTCGGTTTCAGCCCCTATATAAGGAATGACATCTCTCATTCAAAGGTACGATTTACAAACCCTAACTTTCTACGAGAACCCTAAATCGATTACTTACTCTCACGCCGGAGTCTAATCGGGGGAGACAATCCCTCGATAAGCCTAACGGTGTTGTTTATTTTCTTAGTGCGCAGGTAACAAGTACTAAGAAGCGAATTGGTACGAGAGCAAGATCCTATAATCAGGAACGCCCAACTTTTGTATCAACAATAGTCAAAGTTGAGAAAGAAATACCAAAAAAGTGGGACAATAATTTTGGGACGGGATGGAGTAATTTTTAAATGACACTATAATTTTTTATATAATAAAATAAAACCCCTATTGGGAATTTTGCATTTTAAAAAAATCAATTCATACCTGATTTAGTAATAATTTTATTAAAAAAAAAAGATTATTTTCTTATTTAAAAAAAAAGATTATTTTCTTATTAGGTAATATTTTATATTTATCCATAACACAAGTAGAAGATAAATACAAAAAATATAGATAAGATATTTAAAAAAAAATTATTTATTTTATATTTATCCACAACACAATTAGAAGATAAATACAAAAAATATAGATAAGATGCAATTAACAATATGAATAAAATTTTTAAATAATTATTTCAAAATTTTTAAAAAAAAACCCGCGCGTACACGAGCATTATAACTAGTTATATAGTACAATAAATAAAATGAGGGGCTATCTATAACATATTTATCTTGATCTCCTGGTGGTAACAATCGTTTGTAAAATTTAAAATGGTTCATGTTCGATTATTTGCCATTGCTAGCTTTAGTTTTAAGATGCTAAGCCCATTTTTATATTTTTGTCCAACAAAGTCTTCTACATTATAAGTTTAGGGAAATGCTAAGAGCTCTAAGAGTTGTGGTTAACAATAAACTTCATTTTTCTTGTTTTCAAATAATGCTAAAATTTGCCACTTTTTTTGCGTATACAACTAATGAATGAAATGAATTAAAAATGTGTTTGAAAAATAATATGATCTAATAACTAATTTATGATATTTTCTTTGTACAATGCATAATTTTTTGAATAAAAGGTGAAAAGTTTGTTGTTAACGACAACTCAAAAAGATGTTATTAGCAAAACTAGTAAGATTTATATAGTTATGTTCTTTTTTATTCCAATTATTTATGATTAGATTAAAGAGTTAATTTTCATAACATATTTCTTAACAAAGTAATATTTCAATAAAAAAAATGGTTGTAGATGGTGGGTAAATTACACGGAGAGAGTAAAAAGATAATCCCCAAATTTACTTCTCATAAATAGTAAATATGTAATATTACTCTCATTTTAATATTATCAGTTGGTCGTGCATAGTGGCAACGATGAATATATTTATATTATAAATATAAATAAAGTGAGCATTCTTTTGGTGAGGATGCGGAAAGCTGAAGTGGTTCACTGCCCACACGAGATAATCATTGTCAACCCAACTTTCCTCGTAATTCCTTACCCGATTAGTGAAGTCTTTTCGCAATACTTCGAATGTATATGTGTTCGTTGTATGTGTATCTTTGGGTTTCATGTAGGTTTCCCGTAACTCTATATTGACGTCATTATTCTCGCATGTACAAAGACCCTCACACTCTCTTACCCGTCAAGTACTCCTTCCATAAATACATAATTACAACGAATCAAGTTTGTATTGATTCAAATTAAGGTTAAAGAATTCATAGACACACATTACAAATAAAAACTAAAAGGTGTACTCCCTCCATAATTATATAATTATGAGGAATCAAGTTTGTGATAAGTAAAGATTCGGTGAGAAGAAAAACAAAAATGAGAAGGATGAGAAGGATTTCTAGACACGCATTACAAATAAAATAGAAAAATTAAACGGAGATGAATCTATTTTGTAGATACATTTGAAATGTTGCTTTTTGAAGGTATCATTCAGGATGCATAAACAATTTATTATAGGATTTTTGATGTTAATTAGCTTTTTTGTTTTTGTTATTGTGTCTATGAAACATAAACAATTATCTTATAGTATTTTTTTTAAACGTCATTAGTTTCTTAATGTCATTATATTGTATTTCGTTATTGTTGCAACTTGAAAGTGTTAATTTGTAACGCATTAAAAATTCGACCTTGGAAAGACCAAACCTCAACTAAACTAAACAGAAACCGAAAAACCAAACTGAAAAGAAACTAAAAACTGAAAAACTAAACCTATATAAAACCAAAACCAATTGTTTCTAAACAACAAAAGCCGAGCCTAAAACCGAATCAAACCGAACAATGCTAAGCCGAAAATAAACATGACGTGATTTAAGGCTACTCATCAGTCCAAAACCGGACCGGACCGAGAAAACCGGACCGGACCGGACCGAGAAAACTGGACCGGACCGAGACCGAATCCGGCAAAAAACTAGACCGATACCGGACCGAATGTGGTCGGTCTGGTCTCTGTCCGATTCGGTCTCGATCCGGTCTCGGTCTAAATAGGCTAAATGTCCGGTTTTTAAGCCGGATTGGACCGATACCAAAATTATAAAAAACCCCGGACCGAGACCGGACCAAATATGTTTGATCCGGTATAGTCCGGTTTTGTCGGTCGATCCGGTCCACCCCGTCTGTTTGCTCACCCTTATGTGAATTGCGGAGTAAAAACCTTTGTAAGCTAAATAACCAAAACCATATCGGCCCAATTCAACCAAGCCCATATCAAAATGGGCTTCATTTTCAACCCATGTTACCAGTAGGGTTTGCGTATTTATTCTTTTATTCAAGGCCATTCGTTACTCTTCTTTGCTGAAACCCTAAAACAACAACTATAACAGCAGCAGCAGCAGCTTTTGCATTTGCAAAAGAAAGAAACAAAGAAAGGAAGGAAGCAATCATGGCGCAGAGTAAGATGTTGTCGACAAGGGAGGCAGACATACAAATGATGCTGTCGGCTGAGGTTCATCTTGGTACCAAAAACTGTGACTTCCAAATGGAACGTTACGTCTTCAAACGCCGCCAAGATGGTATATATTACTTACCCTTTTCTTCTTTTTTATTTATTTCATATATATAAATATTTGTTTTTTTTTTTTGTATATATATGTGAAAATGTTTTTAGATTTAAGCGTCTTTAGTTGAATTCTTGTTTTTGGATATAATGAGTTTTTTAATCTGTGTATATGGGGTGTTTGTTGAAGCTTACTTGTTGGGTTTGTTGAGAAATGTTTTGTTTGTTTAAGCTTATTTGTGAGGTTATGAGCTCATGTGATTTCGGTTTATTTTTCATAAGCACTGTTTATCTGGCTTATTTTGAGACTTAAGTCTCAATATAAACTGGATAGTTGGGGGCTTATGAAAAATAAGCTGTAATCACATGAACTCATAACCTCACAAATAAGCTTAAACAAACAAAAAAAATTTAGATTTATTTTGTGAAAATGTTTTGTTTGTTTGAAGCTTATCTGTGAGCTTATATGATTTTGGCTTTTATTATATAAGCCCTGTTTTTGCAGCTTATTTTGAGATTTATATAAGCTCGTAAGTTTATATATAAGCTGGAAAAAAGGGCTTATAAATTATAAGCCAATTTCACATAAGCACACAAATAAGCTTAAACAAACACCTCTTAAGCCTTTTTGTTTACTTGTTTTTTGAATCTATGTGAATATGTTTTATTCAGTGATTATTGGTTTGTTTTAGATAAATTAAGTGTGTTTAGTTGTAGAATTCTTGTTTATGAGTATATAAAGAGAATGTGGATTATTCGTGGGTTTATGAGCTTATTTGATTTTGGTTTATACTTCATAAGCTGGCTTATTTTGAGATTTTATATATACAAACTTATTATATCAAATAAGATCATATAAGCTCTTAAGTTTTAAAATAAACCGGATTTTTTTGGCTTATGAAATGGAAGCTGAAATCGAATTAGCTTAAACAAACACTCCTAAGCATCTTGAGTGTTTTTGGTGGTAGAATTAATGTTGTTGGTTATAATAATTTTGTTTAAAAGTTTAGTGAATGCATTAAGTGATCTTCTAAGTGCAAAATACTATTAGCTTTTAAGATTTTAATGATTGTGTTATGCTTGTCAAGTTATATGTTGTGTTTAGAAAAGCACGCCTTGGAGTGCCTGAGGCGTGATACGAGGCAAGGTTTCAGCCACTATGAGAACCCTTGGTGTCCATGTATGAAATATGAGTAAAATTTTGTATTTTGCCTCGTCTGTGCGGCATGCACTTTTGTTCGTTGCTTTGTGCATTGAATTTTGGCTCTTGGTGCAGCAGGAGGTCACACGCTTTTTAGAATCCAGGCTATATGAGAGCTTGTTATTGTTTACATTGCCATTGTTTGCAAAATCAAATGGTTGATATCTGAAAGTGGATTATGCCTCTTTAGTTTTTAAGTAACTTGATTGATTTTGTCTAATTATATTAGCGGCAATGTATGTTTTATAATCCTTTGTTTTTTTGTATAATGCCTAGTGTGGTTAGCAAGCTTATTGGTATCCGTCTATTTGATTTCAGGAATTTACCTTTTCAACCTTGGAAAGACATTGGAAAAGCTTGAGATGGCTGCTAGGGTGATTGCCGCAATTGAGAATCCTCAAGACATCATTGTTCAATCCGCCAGACCTTATGGACAGAGAGCTGTGTTGAAGTTTGCTCAGTACACTGGTGCTCATGCTATTGCCGGTCGTCACACTCCTGGTACCTTCACCAATCAACTTCAGACTTCTTTCAGTGAGCCTCGTCTTCTCATCTTGACTGACCCACGAACTGACCACCAGGTTGCTGTCCTTTGTAGTCTCTTTACTATGTTGTTCGTTGTTTTAGTAATTGTTCAATGCTAATGCATAAACTGCGTCATTTATACAGCCAATCAAGGAGGCTGCACTTGGAAACATCCCCACCATTGCTTTCTGTGATACCGATTCTCCCATGAGATACGTTGATATCGGTATCCCTGCCAACAACAAGGGGAAGCACAGCATTGGGTGTTTGTTCTGGCTTCTTGCTAGAATGGTCCTTCAAATGAGAGGTGTTATTCCACAAGGACACCACTGGGAAGTTCCGGTATGGATCATAAGTACCTGTATACTTTTGTTTGATAATCTTTCATCAGAATTGTGTTTTGCTAAACTTTAAAATGTGTTTGCAGGTTGATCTCTTTTTCTACAGGGAGCCAGAAGAGGCAAAGGAACAAGAAGAAGATGATGGTGCTGTCGGAGACTATACAGATTATGCAGCTGGTGCTATGGGTATGGGTGGTGACCAATGGACTTCCCAAATTCCTGATGGCCAGTGGGGTGCTGAGGCTGCTGCACCGATTTCTGGTGCACCAGTTGCAGGTGGCTGGAATGATGCTGATGGTAAGGAAGTTGACGTCACTTTATCTGTTTATTCTCGACCTGTGTATATTGATATCTTTGTGCATCTGATTTACGTATGGTTTTATTGTTTCAGCTCCGGTGTCTGGTGCTGCTGATGGAGGATGGGAAAATGTTGAAGCACCTGCAGCAGCTGCTCCTGGAGATGCTGCTCCATCTGGATGGGAATGAACCAAAACGTCTCTACCTTCATCTTTACTTTTTAGTGTTGTTTAAAGTCAAGTACACTGGAACTAGTTTTTATTATGATGAGTATTTGATACTGTCGAATGTTCAAAATTTTTGATGGTTTTGGTATGAAAGAGTTAATGTTGGTTCAAATCATAACGCTTTTGCTTGCGTTTCTTTTGTTATAAGCTTTGATAAGCTGTTTTAACAGCACCGCTTTTTGCCATAATGTTGTTCTCTAATGCCAACATCTAATGATCTAAACTTAAGATTCATAGAGCATAGTGCATAATTTGAATTGCTTTCAATGTTTATGTTTCATTTTATGCTGTCGAGTTTCTGCTATAAAAGCCGGGATGCAAATTTATCTACTGTTCAATCTTTAGGTTTCTTGGTTTCAGTAAATCAGCAAGACCTGCTTTCGAAGATGGCCTTTTCATTTAGTGACTTACATCTATCGTAGTTTTCACTTGCTCCTACTTGAATGCGGCGATTCTGTAGCGTCAAATGTATTGGTATATCGACATTGCTTGCTTAAGAAAACGATTGCTTGCTTAAGATAGCTAGAAAACGATTCAGTTTCTTCGCTGTAACAAAGGAAGCCCTGCAAAATGGTAAACTATCGTACAACAAACCACCTAAACAATCTACTCTTCGGGCCAAGTCTATCCTCCTATCTTAGTTTTGGTCTACCTTTCTCTTCAAGTTATCGATTGTGATAGATTTCACTCTCATAACTACCGCTAATCTCCTAATATGTGCAAACCATTTTAGTCGTCATTTCACATTTTGTTAAAGATAGTCGTGAGTGAGTAAAAACCGAACCGCAAACTGAAATAATCACAAAAACCGGCGGTTCGGTTTTGGTTGCTACCGGAAAACCAGGCTGAAATAACCGAGCCAAATCACTCCGCCGTATTCAAATTTCTTTTTAATACTTTCTTAATTAGTTAATTTCATACACATTTTTTTGGTTAATTATTGTGTGAGTTTTTAGGTTAATAAAAATTTCTCTTTTTGCTTTGAATTTATCATTAAAATTTTAAAAATTCTCCATTTCATTTGACTTTTACCATTTTCTATATTTATAATTTTATACTAATACACAACATTTGATATATATGATTCATACAAATAAAAGAATTGAAGATTTATTTACGATTAGAAATTAAAAATCTATTTATCTATTTTCATTTATGGATTTTTTACAACCTATCATGTAATATTGTCATATATTTACTAGTTATAATACCTGTGCACGCACAGGGTTTTTAAAATTTTGATTTGATTATGTATTATTATCGATTAAAAAATGAACCACTTAACATGTTTCAAATAATTTTAATTAGTAGACTAAAGATAAAAAAATCATATGTATATATGTTCTAATCTACCTATTATTTTAGGAGAATACTTTTGGATTAAAAGTTATATTTTATTATTCAAGCAAAATCACATGATAATACTTGACTTGCATGAGATGTTAGTAATATATGCTTTTAGTTTTGCAAACCCGTGCTATCAATATACGATGTGTTTTGTAATTGTGGTATTTCTTTTACTTATATTTTCGTTATGTAGTTTTTCTTTTTCTGATTTAGGAGGTGATTCTTATCAAATAATGATTGTGATGCATGCATTTTTTTTTTATAATTTAAAGAAAACACCTTCTATATTAAAGAATGACTATCTAACTGATGTGTTTATGTTTGTTTTTTTAAATAATTAGCTTTGTATAACGTTTTTAACTGACAGAGATGTTGAGTTTGAGGTTAATATTGTTATTTAACTTTAACTATTGATATCATGTTATACAAAATGTGCGAATTTAGTGGCACATAATGAGCGTTGATGAAGTTAAAATATGTTCCGTAAAGTTTTTATGGATATCCATATATAAGTTTTAAATAACAATTACATGAGTCGTTGTTATAAGTAGAATCGCGTATATTTATTTTCATATCACAGTAACTCATGCTTACCATTTGACATTTATATTTCCGTTACTAATAATTTAGCCGTATTTCAAATCCGTGTACGCATAAATTAAACTTTTATATAGTAACATGAGTCCTTATTTAAAAAAATATTCTAATGGATGAAAGTTTAAAACTAACGTTAGTTTAAAAAATATTTAACGTATATTAAAACTAATTCGCATATTTACTAAATTTACTTTAATTAAAAAAAAACAAAAAAAGAAAGAAAAAAAAAAAAAAAAAAAAAAAAAACTAATACTATTACTCATCTAATTTTAAACAAAGTTAACATTATAAAATATATGGTATAAAGTGTAAGGGGTTAATTGTTTATTATCTAAAGTTATTAAAAAACATGGAGACTTATAATTTTACACTTAACTCTAATATATTTAAAATTCAACCACTAAGGTTTTATTAATTACCTCTTCTTTTCTTAAGTTTTTATTTTCATAAATTTGATACCTATATTTTTATGTGTTTTTTTATAAATCAAATTCTCCAACAAATTTATTAAAGTTTGACCAAAATCAATTCAATTTTGACTTTTTATTAGCCAATTATATTGCTTGATTTCGCTTATGTGTCAAAATCGAGCTCTCCTATTTGTCCAATTTTTTTTCAATGAGAAAGGTATTGCAAAACCACTCCGAAATGATGTAATTCTTGTATTATATAAAAGATTCTACAACAAATATACACTAACAAAATAATT
Organism: Artemisia argyi; assembly: GCA_030686995.1. NCBI lineage: Eukaryota > Viridiplantae > Streptophyta > Magnoliopsida > Asterales > Asteraceae > Artemisia > Artemisia argyi. Next base: position 184,391,636 of record CM060691.1, on the reverse strand, counting down.
TGAAAAATAAAATAAAATTGAAACCGATAAAAACCGAAACCAAAAAAACCACACGATTGCGGATTCATATTTATTAAAATCGAAAAAACCGTACCACGCTCTCGCCCTTAGTCGGACTTTAGATCCGGCACTGTACAGTATCATTTATAAAAAACATAATATATGTACTATTGTGAAAAAAGCTATGAGGGGATGGAATTGGATGGTCGAGCAAAATATGTAGCAAATTAAATATAAGCAAAACTTAAATAGATACATAAAAGTAAACTAAGTTAAAAATCAGTATACCTTGAAATTTTTTGATTTTGAGCGATGTCGATCTAGGGTTTTCGTAAGAGTTTCCGTAATTGGCTATTAAAAGCTTTTTAATATTTTATCGAAGCTTTATCAGATCTTTTTTGCATTGTAGTATAATGTTTTACAATAGTTTTTTAAAAAAAGACTTGGCTAACTCCAAGCTATTGCAAAAACTATGAGCTTGTAGATGCTCTAATAGTCATAATTTTATTTTTTCGGGTGTCGTGTGCTATTCTGTATATGTGTCGAGGTATAAAAAGAGTTTTTTTTTCTCCAAAATTATGAAAAATTAACCAAAAGGTACATGCGTTTTTCTTGAGTTCTTTTACCATCAGCTATATATATTCAAAGAAAATCCAATTTAAGTATTAATTAGGATGGAGATCTAGACTGAAGGTAAGGTACACGCTTTGCTTGCGAGAGGTACTAGGTTCGAAACCAACACACCTTCATGTGATTTCTTCATTCTTTTCTTCATTCTTTTTATTTCAAGCGAGACTTTTTTCTTTAATATTTAGGTCCGTCGGTTCGTTCTACTACGCCGTAATTGCTGACGTCATACTCTCAAAATGCTAGTTTTTAGTATGCAGAAACTATTAAGAGAAAATTACTGACATACCCGTGCATGGAGGGGTATGTCACAAAATGCCTCAAATCTCAGCCGTTTTCAAATATGCCCCATCATTCCCCTTAAAAGCATACGCGACATAAAGGGAGGACACATGTCAACATTCTAGCTTGGGCAAAAAAAAAAAAAAAAAAAAAAAAATATATATATATATATATATATATATATATATATATATATATATATATATATATATATATATATATATATATATATATATATATATAGTGCATGTCGCGTACGCATGTACGCGAGACCCAAAAAGTCATACGCGAAATGTTTGAAAACTAGCTCTACATGCATCACGTGGTGAAGTGTGAGTGTTTGAAAATGTGTAAGGTTTTGGATTTAAAAAAAAAAAAATTAAAAACTTACAAAAAATACCCTTTTAACTTTTTAATATTTACAACTTTTTTATATAACAAACTTTATTTGTCAAATATTTAGCAAATATATATCAAATTTGTTAATGAAAAAAATATCGTTACGAAGAGCTCTGAATTACGAACAAAACGAGCCCAATATTGATATGCTTTTGACATACGTACGATTTTATAAAATTTCGAAATACCGTTTATACGTTTAGAAAATTATACCGTTTTTAATTTATGAATATGATATTCATATTTCATAGAATTGTACGTCTTTGTCCCTTGTGCTTTAAGCGTATTTTTAAAAGATTATAAAATCGTACGATTGGACAAATACCGTTTTTACTTTATTTGTCAAATACCATTTGTCCAATCGTACGATTTTATAATCTTTTTGAATAATTAGAATCAACTTTTAAAAGATTATAAAATCGTACGATTGGACAAATGGTATTTGACAAATAAAGTAAAAACGGTATTTGACAAATAAAGTAAAAACGGTATTTGTCCAATCGTACGATTTTATAATCTTTTAAAAATACGCTTAAAGCACAAGGGACAAAGACGTACAATTCTATGAAATATGAATATCATATTCATAAATTAAAAACGGTATAATTTTCTAAACGTATAAACGGTATTTCAAAATTTTATAAAATCGTACGTATGTCAAAAGCATATCAATATTGGGCTCGTTTTGTTCGTAATTCAGAGCTCTTCGTAACGATATTTTTTTCATTAACAAATTTGATATATATTTGCTAAATATTTGACAAATAAAGTTTGTTATATAAAAAAGTTGTAAATATTAAAAAGTTAAAGGGTGTTTTTTGTAAGTTTTTAATTTTTTTTTTAAAATCCAAAACCCTACACATTTTCAAACACTCACACTTCACCACGTGATGCATGTAGAGCTAGTTTTCAAACATTTCGCGTATGACTTTTTGGGTCTCGCGTACATGCGTACGCGACATGCACTATATATATATATATATATATATATATATATATATATATATATATATATATATATATATATATATATATATATATATATATTTTTTTTTTTGCCCGAGCTAGAATGTTGACATGTGTCCTCCCCTTATGTCGCGTATGCTTTTAAGGGGAATGATGGGGCATATTTGAAAACGGCTGAGATTTGAGGCATTTTGTGACATACCCCTCGTATGTCAGTAATTTTCTCATAAATAGAACTTACCGTGTCAAGTGAGTCAGCACCAAGTTCGACAAATTTGGTTGCAGGGGAGAGAATGGTCTCATCTATTGACAATTGCTTGGTAATAATTGTTTGTACTGTCTTCAAAGTCTCGGGTTGAGTATGTAAAAGTTGACGTGACAAAGCACATCTTACTACCACTAGACTAACTTTCAACAAGTTTTATCGATAGATATATGTTTAAAGTTTTGGACAACATATACAACAATACCATATTTAGTCGGAGTAGGATATAAAAGAGATGTGATTTCTGTAGTCACATATCCCTACGTAAAGGGTCTGCTTGCGAAAGATATGCGGCAAAAGTGCGGGTATAAATGTGAGCAAAATATGTAGCATATACGTGTGTATGCGCGTGCGTGCAAATATGTGAGCAAAATGACCATTTTACCCTTCGAAATTTAAGAAATGCAAGGGTAAAATGGTCTAAAATACACACAATGTATAAAATTCGAAAGTTTAGTCACATATTAGGGAGAAAAAAAAAAAAAAAAAACATTGCTACATACAACGGTAAAAAGTGTAAGTTTGATGCATTTTTAAGTAATTAGCCCTTTATTTTTTGGATGCTCTGTGTGTGTCGAGGTATAAAGAAGAGCCGGCTCCTTTTTTCTTTTAAATTTACATTTTTTTCCGAAAACTATGAAAAATTTATCAAAAGTACATGTGTTTTTTGGAGTTTTGTTTATCATCAGGGAGAAGAACAGTTTTTTTCCCTTCTAAATTTGACCAAATTTGGAAACTTTTAGCCTTTTTTCCTTTTTAATATATGTAAAAATAATAATTTAATTTTCCAGAAATATAAAAGGTTAATAAGTTAAATAATGCATCAGATGGAGATCTGTTGTGATGGTAAAGAGCCCTCTTTACATGCGAGATGTGTAATGTTCGAAACCAACCCATCAGCAATATAGTCTTCATTTTTTGTTTCAATTGAGACCTTTTTCAATTTATGGCCGAAGTTGAAGGACTAAAATCCCATTTGTGTTCTTCCCCTTGAATATTTACATGAATTTCAATTTTTCTTTTTACGAAATAGACGAACACCAAGAACATGAACCAAATTAACAACCCAAAATTATTAGATCTTTATAATTTATCATCATCACAAATAAATTATAATATCATCGATCTTCAATACCTAAACAAATGAGTAGTATAGTCATACGTTATTTATCGTACTCATTTGCGTTTGTTTACTTGCTTGAAGTGTTGTGGCTATTATCTAGATCATAGGTTATAGATATATTAAACAGATTACAGTATGTTTAGTGTCTTTATTACTTGTTTGGCAACAAGCAACTAGCAATTTTATTTTTTTTAAAAGAATTGGCTTTGCAATTCAAAAAGGGCTAGCGACGCAGCTTGTTGCTCATTTGTTTTGCACCTCTATGTAAATCGAAAGAATTAATATAAATATTAAGATTTATATTCACACCACCTATGATTCATTTAAAAAAATAAAAATAAATAAAAAATAAAAACCTCTAAAATTAAAATGCTACTTAAGGGGGCATTATATTTATTAGCAACTAGCGTTTGCATTTAATAATTACAACCATACAATTACGCTATCAAACACTTTATCAAAACAAACAACTGCTCTTAATGATACCACTTCTCGGTACCCTCGTTATATATGCATGTTAATTATATACTTTTTTCGTCTTCATTTCTCTTTGTACGTCAAAATGGTAGTCCGTCTCACGTAATTTTCACATAACAAAATTCACCCACAATTAAACGTGTCTATAATTATGTGTTTAAGTGTCACATGATCGTGTGAGTTGTTGTAAAAATGGTGTGAACCTAGAGTTTCTATTCGTTAAAATGGTGCATAAATTTAAAGAGACAACTTAACACACAAATGTGCAAACGAATTCAGAAATATAAACGATATATATGATCAAATAACTAGAGACGGATCCATGATTTTTTAGAGGATGGTGCACAAATTTTTATTCATAATTATTAGTACTGAAGTTGCTCGATAAAGAATTCATTAGGTAAAATTGTGAGTTGCACGTGTCAAAAATGACATACTTTATTAAGAATTTATACTTTGTGATCTAAAATCGGGTGTGGCCGGTGTCACACCCGGCACCCATGTGGGTCCGTCCCTGCTAATAACGACTTATCTCAGAAAGAAACTATCAATGAATTGATTATAAATTGTGTGTGTTTGGATATGGTGTTAAGCAACGTCACCCCGTGAGGGTTTCAAGAGATTGACACACAAGAAAACGACTGCCAACGCATCTCAAAGCCGGGAGTACTCCAAAAGTCCGACGGAAAATGATTGGTTTGTTCTTCCTTAATTCTATTTTAATTTGCATATGACTTTAATCCTTCAAGGGTGGTTCCCATTGTGTTACGAGTTACTTACCATGTAGCTAATAGCTGATTCTTTTATTTCACGGGGAGATGATCTTAGGATCATGTGGTCTTCTATGGATTGTTGAACAAAGATCTTATCAGACGATGCGACTAAGGCGTTGTCTTAGTAACACATCTCATGTTGTATCATAACCTCTGTGCAAAATGTATATATTTGCTAATTTGCATATATGTACAATACTGCAGCCCATGACATATATATATAATTGTCAATGTCGCGTTACACAATGTAGTGTATTCAATAAGACGAGACGCTTCACAAGCCACAGATCCATGTAGCTAGCTGCTTTTGGCTTGTAAATATGCATGTTTACACGGGTGGACTCGAATGATATATTTGAATGAAGCTTTCATTATTGTATAATAAGCATCGGTATCAAGTTCTACGACCTTATTCGATCTAGTTATATACAGTAGTTGTGAATAGTGTTTAAAATTTCTTGTATAACAAGCATTAGGTTCAAGATACAAACTTTCACGTACGTGTTGGAACTTGAGGATGTATGTATAGATCATACCGGGCTTGTATGTAAATATAACCTTGTTCCAACATATTACAAATTATCTCAATTAACATTCTTTCATTTTATTAACGATAGTTGCGACTTTAGATTCTCGCTCTAAAACTCTATCATGTAAAAGTTAATTTTGGACCTAATGACTTTCTACAATATTCTATATTGGGTTAACTCTAAAATACATCTTTTATAGCTTGTCAAATTTCATAATTTACATTATTGTTAGAAAAGTTGAGAGATCTGCATCATTCCGTTAATACCCACTTTTCATTTTTTCAAAGTAAACTTTTTTTTTTCTTCATCTTTTTTTAAACAAAAAACATACACAAACAATTTTTTTTTTAACAATGTCATCTTTATCCCACCAATTTATCAACAAAGATGATTTTGTTAAAAAAAAAAACTCATTTATCTGTGTTTTTAGTTTGAATAAGACGAAGAAAGGAGGATTAAGTTGAAAAAGATAGGAAGTGGTTTTTAATAATAATAATAATAATAATAATAATAATAAAAAAGTGATCCCCTTTATTATACGAGTAATAACTAGCAGGGTACCCGCGCGTTGCAGCGGCGGGTACCCTAAATTAAAATTTTCCGGTGAATCGTGTAATTTTAGTTTATTATGTTCTTTTTGACAATAAATTTACGGATATCAAAATTTCGTTTAGCTCGTGTCCGTTCGGGCTCGAGCCCGTTGGCTCGTGTCCGTTCAGGCTTGAGCCCGTTTGGCCCATGCCCGTTCGGGCTCGAGCCCATTTGACCCGTTGCCCGTTTGGACTTGAATATTTATATAATGTGCTTTATTATTTGTATTAGTGACATTTAATGCAGGAATTGTGTTTAAGTTGGTTGTACAATATGCTTGATAATTTGTATTTCTTATGTAAGGGGTGTTTTAATAAGTGCATTAATTTTATTTATTGACCGGTTAATTAATTGTATTTAATGTACATAATGTTTTATTTATTATATTTAATGTTAGTATTAATGGTATGTTAGAATTAAATGAGGGGAAAATTGGTGTGTACTTTAAGCTTATTAACTTGTAAATGTCTAATTATATTTCATCACTTGTACTTTAAGCTTATTAATTTGTAAGGCTTAAAATTAAGCATGCTAAAATTAGAAGGCATTCCTCCTTTATAATATAGTAAGATGATAATAATAATAATAATAATAATAATAATAATAATAATAATTTAGAAAATTAAAAGTAATAATATTAATAATAAGAGTCAACTGCTAAGTACATTTCTATTACAAGCAAAAAGACGAAAATACCACTCATGTTAGAACTGCGTTAAGAAATAACGGAATAAAGTTTACATTGTTTGTCACTAGGAATATATATTGTTTAACGTCTATTGACTGATGAATGTAAATATCTAACTATAAAAATTTGCAAATAGAGGTAAATAAACACTATTTAATAATCAAAGGGGCTAAATGAAATATGTAAAGAAAGCCGATTTATCTGGTGGGTCCATTTTTATTTTTTTTGTATTGTAAAGCTTATCCGCTTATGTATACAAAACTCAAAAGAAATTGAAATGAACCCATGTTTACAAAAAGTCTTGCAGGCACCACTTTTACAAAAAACTCCACTCATGTTAGAACCGCGTTAGTAATTAACAGTTTACATCATTCGTTACTAAGGATGTATATTGTTTAGCATCTATTAACGGAGGGATGTAAATATCTCAACTTTTATGACATAATGTAAAAGGTTAAGTTCACGGATTGACTATAAACTTTCCAAAATTTTCAGGTTATGGACTTTATAAAATACCATTATCACCATCCAAACTTTCAATAACCCCATTTTATGTAAACCATTTATGTAGAACAACATACTAATAAAATTTCTATCTTTAATTGTTTTTAGGTGGTTATCATTGCTCTAGAGTAAAGTGTTTGCTTGCAAAAGATGTTCGACAAAAGTGTATGGGTATAAATGTGAGCAAAATATGTAGCATATAAATGTGAGCAAATTAAATGTGAGCAAAATCTAAATAGATACATAAAAGTACTAAGTTAAAAATCAGTATACCTTGAATTCTTTGATTTTGAGCGATGTCGATTTACGGTTTTCTTAAGAGATACCGCAATGGGTAAATTATGAAAAGATTTTTACTATTTTATCAAGGTTTATAAGAGCTTTTTTGCATTGTAGTATAATGTTTTACAATAGCTTTTTATGATTTTTTAAAAAAGACTTGACTAACTCCAAACTATTGCAAAAACAATGAGTCTTGTAGATGCTCTAATAGTCATAATTTTATTTTTTGGGTGTCATGTGCTATTCTGAATGTGTGTCGAGGTATAAAAAAAAGGCTTTTTTTTCTTTTACTTTTACTTTTTTTTTCTCCAAAATTATGAAAAATTAACCAAAAGGTACATGTGTGTTTCTTGAGTTCTTTTACCATCATCTAAAAAAACAATTTTTCTTCCCCTTTAAATTTGACCATCCTTTTTTCCTTTTGAATATATTTAAAGAAAATCCAATTAATTTAATCGTAAAAATATAATTTAATTTTCCAAAATTCAGAACCACGTTTTCCTTCGTTAGATAAAAGATTGATAATTCAAATAAAACATTGAATGGAGATCTTGATTGATGGTAAAGTGCCCGCCTTGCATGCGAGAGGTACTAGGTTCGAAACCAACGCACCATCATGTGAGTTTTTCATTTTTCATTTCATTTTATTATTATTATTTTTTTTATTTTTTTATTATTATTTTTTTTTAAAGCGAGATTTTTTTCTTTTGCGATGTAGCAGGTGAAACCCAGTAGTCCACTACCACCACCGGCAAGACTCGTGGGTTCAAGAACGATATGGATTTGAGGCGGGTAGTAGAGTGTTTGGGAATATTTCCGTTGTAAGCATTAGATTTAAGATACCATGAATGGAGTCGAGGTCTATATCACACCCATGGTATAAAAAGAACATTAAATGTAAGCAACAGTCGATAGAAGTAGTAATCTAAGCATCAACGGTCTTTACTTTTTCGATTATATCAACAATATTTTTTACTATGGAGATGTTCTGACCTTCACTTTCGCCGTATTCAATTTTTTTTAGATAAATCCATTAAATTTCATAACATTTTCACTTTTTGTATGATAACTTTTTTATTATATATATATATATATATATATATATATATATATATATATATATATATATATATATTTTTTTTTTTTTTTTTTTTTCATACATATGTATTGGTTAATTATTTCATGAGTTTTTAGGTTATAATTTATACACATTTTATTTAACTTTTATTATTGTTTAGATTTATAATTTATACTAATACACAAAATTAGTATATATGATTCAACCCATCATGTAGTATTGTGGCATACAATAGATATACACTAAAAAAGTTTTTGAAAAATAAATAACTTTAAAAACCGAGAAAACTGCAAGAAAAACCTGAAAACGACCAAAACCAAAAAAATGTGTCGGATTCTCATTTATCACTCTTGTGTCACTAAAAAATAATTTGAGATAAAAAACTTTAAAAACCGAAAAACCACGCTGTTGTGGCTTATCATTTTATAAAAACCTTAAATGCGATTTTTGTATGGATTTACAAAAAACCACACCTCACCTCGCCACTTTATATTTCGCTTAAAAAACTTCATTTACTGTGCTATTGAGTTTTATCATTAAAGAAAAGTAAATGAATGTAAAGTAAATATTTTCCTCCCAAAACTGGGAGGAAACACTTTACTTTAAAAATCAACAAAATAACACTACTTTTCATTATATTTTTTTTCCTCCTTAAATACTACCCGAGAATATAACATCTTTTGTTCCTTTTCATTTTCTTTTATTTTCTTGCTTAAATCTAACTAGGGCTGAGCATACCCGACCGACTACCGCCTCCCGTCTCGATTCCGACCATCCCGCCGTCCCGATTCCGATTCCAACTAGTAAACGGGTCGGGAGTCGGTTTATGTTTTCCGGCCAATCGGGAGTCGGGACTATCGGTATCGGGTCGGAAACCGAAAAACAACAAAGAAAACCGACAAATCCGACCGATCCCGACCAATCGGGACTGTCCCGATACCGAACCGACTGGTTTCGGATCGGAGTCGGTTTGGTTTTCCGACAAAATCAGGAGTTGGGACAATCGGTATCGAGTCGGGACGAGACGGGACGGGACTGGCCCGATGCTCACCCCTAAATCTAACCCGAGAATAGCTTTAGTAAAAAGTCCTTTTGACTTTGTACATTAGCGTGTATAAAACAAATAACTTAAGCATTATAACAAAGGAAAAGAAAGAGGACGGACGGTAGAGCTCATCACTTATACCCTAGAGGTATAGGGTTCGATTCATCCTCTCGTTCTATCTTTTTTAACAATTTCAAGTGAGACCATTTCCTTTAATTTTTAGGTCTAATTGCTGACGTCATACTCTCAAAACCTAATAAAGTTTCTATCTTTAACTGTTTTTAGGTGTGGTTTTTTATATGCCCACCAACTGTTTGATTAAATGTCTGTTGAGAAATGAGATTCAGTTTACTAATAAAGCTTGTTAATTTTTTCATCTTGTTATCATTTCTGATCTGGGTTTGTTTTGTTTTTGAAGATACAATGTTGGGTTATAAGTCTTTGAAGCTTGGAGCTCAGGCTGTTAAAGCCTTATCTACAGGTTTGTTTTTTTCTTTAGTTTTCGTTTTCGTATGTCGTAAGGTGTTCGTATCTCGCAGATTTTATATGTGTGGAGTCATAGGTTGATAGATAACTGAAACTAGTTTAGTGATGCCCGTTTTAGTTTTTTCGTTTCCTATAGGCTACACAGCACGAATCTTAGCTTTAGTTTATGTTCCTTGTTTAATTTATCAAAATGTTAGAAAATTCTATTAGTTTTCTGCTGCGTACAGAGAATTAGGACTCGCACCCAAAATACTAGCAAGACATAGCGAGGAGGACGTTCCTTTCAACAAGTATGTGTATGCCTGTAATTTGCAGACAACCACGAATTTTAGCTTTCATTATGTTTCTTGTTTAGTGCAGAACCGTGGATAATGGTTGCTTACACATAATTAGTTGTGCAAATATTATTGTGATTCAAACACTAAAATCCATTTTCTTGACAAGTCATTAGGATCCCCACCCGAAATATCTGTTTCAACAAGTGTGTGTATGCCTGTAACCACAGCCAACGTGGTCTATAGTGGTTAGGTACCCCGATGTCTTCACAAGAGGTCTCAGGTTCAAACCTCACTAGGTACACGTCTTGGGGTGGCCTTCAGACACGGTCACGGTGATACTCTGGTTAGGCTGTGTACTTTGAGTCAAAGACTCCGCCCTCCCTAAGTAAACCTGAAGAGGGAAAACCTAGTCCGTTTACATGTGTGAGACTTTGACCTGCATAATAAGTAAATAAAAACCGTGGGGCAGAGTGTTAGGGCGTTACCTGCATCGGATTTTAAGCCCATGCCAAGGTACTCATTCTCGTATACACACAACACTCATATGAAGTAGTTCTGTTGATGATACATTGGCACTGTTCGTAGAGGGACTCTTTATATATAAATTCTAGTCGATAAGTATATGGATCAATCATATCTTTTCGTATTATTAGGCCTAAAGATTCATTTAGACACCTCAACAAACAAAAGCTTTCCTATGTAGCTAACTGTAATCCTTCAAGTGAAGCAATTATTGTATTAGTTATTCTAATGTTGTGCACTTATAGTGGAACCATTTCATAACCATGTTTACTGTCTCCAGTTTCTCGCTCTTCAAAATCAGCATCCCCCGCAACAATTACACCAAGGATACCACATGTTCCGGTGGTTCAGAATCTTTCTTTGCTGGTTAGTTTTAGTAGACACTCAAACTCTCATTTGCTGTTTTAAAGTTGGGTGAATTGCTCTATGCTATTAAATGGCAGTATGGTATTGCAAGCTAATTTGTGCTCGATACATGTTTTGAAATGGTGTGTGATGTGAAATGGTCACCATTTTGCAACATAGTGGGATAAACAGCATGGTTTGACTACTTGTGTCGAGTAATCGGCTTAAGGGGGGGGGGGGGGGGGGGGGGGGTAATCAGATTAAATTTTTTAGATATAAATTTGAATTCATATGACATGTTCATAGGACTCTAGAAATATGTTTAGAAACATTGACACAATTGTTCAAATATTTCAAACCGAGTTGACCGAGTTTGATCATGGTTTGATTGAATTTTGACCAAACCGATATTCTTGGCCTATTCGACTCAATTCGCCTCGGCCACTGGCCTTGTAATTTGAGTTTTACAAATATTTGTCTTTGGCAAATGATCTACTGTGCATGCTTTATGTCATTGTAACATATTATAGTGTTGTTCACTTTGCTGTAGCATGTTTTCTCACATACACATGTTATGACATGCATGCTGTCCCTTAACTTACAAATCTCAATCTCATTGACGTTTAATCAGTATGTGTGTGACATGTAATCCGCAAAATGGTTATATATCTATTGCTGCTGCTGCACCTGTGACAGATTGCTGCTGCATCTTTGTGTACTATACTTGTTTGTGTGTAAGTAATTGTATGCCATGTTTCTTTTGATTGTGTCTCTTAGGACTTAATTGGTGGGGCTTGGTGATATCATTAGATATTGTCTAGTATGTTATATCTATTGTTGCCTTTCAAAAAAAAAAAAAAAAAAAAAAAAAAAAAAAATCATGTTAATTATTCAGCACAATTCTAAATTTTACTTCTTATAAATGTTTTTGAGTCTGAAGCTGAGTTTATTTCTCTCTAGTCTCCACTTACGCTTAACTTGAATCATTTTCTTAGGGCCGGGAGCTATTCTCCACTACAGCTTCTGACAGTGCAGATGGAGGAAATGAAGATACTCAAAAGTGAGTAGAAACTTCCTTAGTATTTTTAGTCTTTTAGAGATAACATATTGGGTGGGTTTGATTAACAGGTCGTAGTCGGTTCAAAATAGGTAATTCTTTTACTTTGACTCTGGTGGGTTGGGTTGTACAGTAATTTTTTTTTGCCATTTTCTTTCTGGATTCTAGTAGATGATTATTGGCTTAATGTTGTACATATGATTTCAATAATTGTGTTATCAAATGTAAATTTTTATTTTGTTGAGTAAAACGATACGAGAGGTTTTGTACCTCAAGAATAGACATTGGTGGTCTTCGTCACATTTGACCCGTTTGAGATAAAACATAACCTGTTTGGATGAAATCTCTGATTAAAACCTTCCGTAAGTGTACAGAATTACCGTGACATTTGTTGACAAAGACGGTGAAGAGACCCAGATCAAGGTCCCAGTTGGAATGAATATGTTAGAAGCAGCCCATCAGAACGACATTGAGCTTGAAGGTAAATATGTCAAGTCATATTTATACCCATTTAGTTGCACCTCAGTGTTTGGTATGTACATTTGTGCTAATAGATTTGAACTTTTATTACAGGAGCATGTGAAGGGTCACTTGCTTGTTCCACGTGTCATGTGATTGTCATGGTAAGCTATTGCACTCTAAACAGTTGACATAAAAGTGTATCATAGAAAACATAATGTTACAACAGTTTGACTAAACATTATCGCCATTGGTCAGGACGTGGAACAATACAATAAGCTTGAAGAACCAACCGATGAGGAAAATGACATGCTAGACCTTGCTTTTGGCCTCACAGAAACGTACGTTATTTTTAACATTCACATAATCAGGCTACATCCAAGTCGTTTGATCACAATCTTATACATGGTCTGTTCTGTGCAGGTCGCGTCTCGGTTGTCAAGTAATTGCAAAACCTGAACTCGATGGACTTCGTCTAGCCCTCCCTGCTGCTACTAGAAACTTTGCTGTTGATGGCTTTAAACCAAAACCACATTAGAATAATCACATATAAAGAAAAATTTCTGAGTGTAAAGGCGAGGAACCAAGATTACAAGTTTTGTAGCATTTCCATTTCCGTCTGTCTCATGATAGTTTGTACACTTCATAATAGATTTAGTATATAGCATGTATGTCATATTGGACCTAGCTATTCGGTTCATAATTTAATCCATAATAGATATGGAACGTCCTGTGATACAACATCACCTACAATCAGGCATGATCAATAATTTGATATAACATGAAAAGATCTCATTTTTTGTCCGTTAATGTAGGTCGATCAAACACCATGGAAACTGTTGTGTTTGTGACTGTTTTCTTCTTTATTTTCCCTTATTTCGCGTAAATAACTCAATATTCCATATTGTTGCGAGTCTGTTTTGAATAGTCCATAACAAAGTTATGGGGTACTTACATTTCTATAAACAAATATTGTTGATTTGAAATACTAGCAAATGTGAGTTGGTAAATCAGTGTTTTTTTTTTTTTTTTTTTTTTTTTTTTTTTTTTTTTTTTTTTTTTTTTTTGTGTCCATGACGTCACTAGACATTTGTAGAATAGAATAATTAGATTTTATGAAAATGGCTAGCACTTCTGCACCACTCTTTCCCTTTCTCTTTGTTTATTTATGTTTTTTGCATATTAATTAAACCATTTTATTTGAATATGCACACAAGAAACAGCAATGTTGCTTCATATTTGAAACATGAACTTATGTTTTAAGTATCAATATAAGGGTGTGTAGTTAAGGATCTTCGGGGTCGATATATTTTCCTTGCTAAAAAGAAGATGAAGTCCGAAACATTTCTTGATTATGCGAGCTTCAAGCTCTCACCAAATCGTTCAAGGTGACTCCTTTTTTGTTTATTTTGATAATGTTGCTTTTAGTTCATGATCACCTCTTTCATCTACGTTTTTCGTTCCTTTATGTAGATGTGAATTGTTTGTTTCTAATAATGGAAACACCGAGAAGCTTGCATCCGGTTTAGTAAAGCCATTTGTCACTCATTTGAAAGTTGTAGAGAAACAAGTTGCATTAGAAGAAGTACAATCTATTAAGCTTGAAGCTGGGAAACATCAAAACGGGGAGACGTGGTTCACAAAGGGAACACTAGAGAGGTTGCGAGCCTATAGAAAATTAGCGTTTATATTTTCAGGATTCAACTTATATGCATGTCGTGCTACCGTGTAACCATTAACTTAAGTCCAACCAATTAGCACGGCACAATGAAAATATGGCTGGATTTAAGTTAGTGATCACACGACACAATGCAAATATGGACATGCATAAAACTTGAACCTTTTTTATTTTTAAATCAATTTATGAGCATTATGCCATTAACAGCGTCTATTTCCAGGTTTGTGCGTTTTGTTAGTACACCAGAGGTTTTAGAACAAGTATACACCCTTGACCTTGAGATGTCTCAACGAGAAGCTGCCTGTACAATTAATATAAAACTTGCTGCTTTGAAGTATGACTTGAGTAAAGCTTGTGCTCTTGCTGTGACTACCGGTTTCAACCATCACACGGTAGCAGACCTTCAGTTGTTTGCAAAAAGCTTCGGTGCTACTCGCTTAAAGTAAGAGCTTTTTTCATCACATATCACCCCTTTATATGTTTGTTACTAGTTACTCCAAGTTTCTTTCTTCATTTTATTACGGTTTAACTTACACTGCGGATTTTTCCCTTAGAATTTGGCGCAAAGTTACATTTTCTTTGGAACTTGTCTTTTCCCCTGTATTCATTTTCGAGTAAAATTTTAAACTAATCATTTGTAGTATATGTGACTGTAGCGCCTGCATATTGTCTTCACCCGCGTCACCAGACTAAACACATTTGGTTTCTTCAAATTATTAAATAATTAAGTACCTATATGCATTGTTTGTTCCAATTTTTTGTTTTGGTGCAGTGAAGCCTGCTGCAAATACATATCACTCCACAAAAGACGGCCCGAGCTGTTCAGCAATTCAAGCCACAGTGATACACCAATCGTCACCACTGAACTACCTTCATCAAGTAAACTGCTCAGAGTGCTAGACCAGATTAGTCTTTTTGATAACAAACAGAAGGAGGTCGAATTGGCAAAAGCTGAAAACAGATTCGGTGAATTTAGTCTGCAAAAAATGGACACAAAACAGCAAGCAACAAGACAATCGAAAGGGAATGAAGAACTCAACAACAATCTAAAATTGAAAGCAGACGAACTCGAAAAAATTTATGCACAACATAAGCTTCGTGTTCTTGAACATCAGGCAACGAATTTAGCACATAGAAACCATGTTGTAGATCCCGTTGCCCTTGTTTCCAAACAAAGGAAGTTATTGCATATCAAATCAACGGAAATTGTGATAAATTCAAGAGGAAGATTGTATGATAGTTACGAAAAGAAAAGAGAGGAAAGACAAAGGGAGTCATGGGATTCTAATAGAGCAGAGAAGGAAGCTGTGATGAAAGCGATGCATGATAGCCTTGCCAAACTTTCATTGTGTGTGGATAAACAGGATTCTGTATCTATTACACGTCAAGGTGCAGAAAGACTCGCAATATCCAAGAAGGATAAGCAGGTATTGCCATTTCCGTTTTTGAAAACATAAAATACTATGAGTAAATTTCTTGGTAATCAAAAGGACCAGAACTCCAATATTTCACCAATAAACGAGCGAGTTAAATATTTTGACTAACTTAAGCACCTGAAAGAATTTCAAAATCCTTCACTTTTGACAACTTTTATGTTACCTCGATGTGTAAAATTTCGTTTTATGTTACCTTTTTTTGATAATTTTTGCTCATATAAACTATACTGTTAATGGTTCATATTCGATCTTGTATTTTTTTCATTTGGATGGAATCTTTTTATTTATGCAGATTAAAGATGAAGCGGGTACATCTGAATTTTCAGATATGAAACCTTTTGATAATGGTGTCTCTAGAACCACTCGAGGTACAAAACCATTAAGAATCAAGAAATTGTCTACATCCAGTCGAAATCCAACCACCAAAGTAGTCTCTAGTGCCAGGAAGCAGAGGGTCTGATCAGATAATGTCGTTACGCAGTCTATCACCAACTTTTATGACTTAGAAAATTAGATGACATATTCTTATTCTGCCTGCTAGCCGTAGAAGAATTACCAATGTAGAGATGCCACCTGTCACATGAAGGTTGCGACACTGAGAGTTCAGCTGATTTGGAAGCTCTATAGAAGGTACTCTATCTGGATTTTTAAGGTCGTAGCTCTTTTTGAAAAAGTATTATAATTCGTTCGTGCATACATGTCTATCTATATTGTTTGATTAATGCTGAAGACTTTGTCAAACTGAAATGACTATTCCATTTGGCTTAAGCTTCTGCAAGTTACATGGTGTACGTGATTAACCGAATTTGGCGATCTTGACATCTGCCTTTTTGTGGTTGTTTTTCTTTCATTTGGGAAATGGTCAATATGCATGTTTCTTTAGCAGCTGACACTTGGAGATATGTCAAATAATAATAATAATAATAGTAGGCGTATTACTTGCATTTCACTGACTTCTTGATTGAGTTAAGTTCACAAATTGTGATCAGTGATACTATAATGACTTGTACATCATTCATCGAAAGCTTTGGTTTAAAGTTGTTTCAACGTTTCTCACATATTTGGTGCAGGGAAGTTGGCTGCAAATACGTATCACTTCACCACAAGCAGCCAAAGCTGTTTAACTCATCAGGGAAGTCCGCTATTGATGATCCAGCCCTACGGTCTTCTTACATTTCCAACATGTCCATCAAAGAAGGTGATCCTGTAATTGAGAAATTTAAGGAAAGAAAGGAAGAGGAAGTTGTTGTGCCATTGGCACAGAAGGCTCCTCAGCCGTCAAAGCTCAGTGTGCAAGACCGGATTAATTTATTTGAAAACAAACAGAAGGAGATTGATTCCCTCATTGGAAGTGGTGGCAAACCTGCTGTTATAGAGAACGAGATTTGTAGGAAACCATCTGACCTTACACATCCACATTCATCTGCTCCCTCAGTAGTCCCGAGAAGATGCAGTGGCGCCAGTGACACGAGAAATGAAGAAGCTGAACTAAAACCCAAGGTGGGGACAACTGCCATAATAAACTCAGTAGAAGCTGAACCAAAAGATATGGAATCAGTTGAAAAGCAATCGGGTGAATTTTGTCTCCAGAAAAAGGAGGCGAGACCGCAAGTACAGAGGCAACCGAAAAGGAACCAGGAACTTAATGAAAATCTTTTCTTAAAAGTGTATGAACTCGAGAAGCTTTTTGCACAACATAAGCT
Organism: Artemisia argyi; assembly: GCA_030686995.1. Classification (NCBI taxonomy): domain Eukaryota; kingdom Viridiplantae; phylum Streptophyta; class Magnoliopsida; order Asterales; family Asteraceae; genus Artemisia; species Artemisia argyi. Next base: position 184,374,042 of record CM060691.1, on the reverse strand, counting down.
TCGTGTTCGTGAACGTCAGACACCACGTTTAACATATAGAAAGCAGGTTGCAGATCCCCCAAATATGGCAAGCGTCATCCCAATGGACTTTGTGCCTAATTCAAGAGGGAATTCGTATGATAGTTACGCAAAGAAAAGAGAGGCAAGACTAAGGGAATTATGGGATCGTAATAGAGCAACCATGAGATTGATGTATGATAGTCTAACCAAACTTTCATGGCCTATTAGTAAACAGGATTCTGTATTTGTTTCCCATCATCGTGCAGAGAGACTCAGATTATTCCTGGAGAATAAGAAGGTATTGTCATTTCTGATTGTGATATTGCATTAAATATACTTCTTTTTATAAACTCTTATCATGAAGTGCATTTTTCGAATGTAATCGTTTTATTTGTGCAGATTAAAGATGATGAGGGCAATGTATCTAGACTTTTAGACCAGAAACCTTTTGTTAAAAAACGATCGGTGAAGAATTTGTCTGCATCTACTCGCACTGCGAGAGCGCCAGTTCTAAAATCAACCCCCAAAGTATGTAATGTCCCCAACTTATCCTACATGCGAAAAGATAGTATGAGGGCTTATTCTGCAGCTAGGAAAATAGCAGCCTGATGTCACAGCCCCTAAGTTCAAGGCGTATTTCATGACGTACGGTTATACTAAAATTTTGGAAAGAAATTCAACAATGCTGATCAAAGTTGTCAAGACCTTTTTCAGATGATTCTGCCGTTCCTTGTAGATATATAGGATGTCCACTTATAAGCATTAGATTAGAGTGATCATATAGTATAGTCGCGTGGACCATGTCATATTTACCTTGGGATTATATATCAGCCGCTAAGAGCCTTTTATTACAGTATTGTATAACTCAAATATCCTAATTGATAAGAATTTGATCTCCAAATAATATAAACAAGGTTTTTGTGTTAATCCGACGACATGAATTCCTAACCTCACTCATCTCTAGTCCGGACCGTGTTCTGTATAGTTTCATACAGGCCAACATAAAGGACAATAGGACATGATGTCCATAATGAATAAAGGAGCTCATAGTATGTCCAACTGAGTGTGTGTTACATACAGGACAACATAAAGGACAATAGGACATGATGTCGCCCTGGATAAGAGTTTGTTCTAATACAGAAAAACAGAACAAGTTAAATAGATAACCAGAACCTTCTTGAAGTAAATGATGTACTGCAGTATTTTTCAACTTAGCATCAAACTTTATATATCCCTCTTCATTCATGTCCAAATCCATCTCAATCTGTCTACATGATTGCTTGCCAAGGGATATCATTTAATACAAGACAACCCTTCCCCATATACTTATCGACTCTTGACATGAAAGACCCTGATAACTAAAAACGTAACAAGACTGTCTCAAAATACGAAATAGACACTAAAAACCAGGTAAGAAACGTGCTACAAGACAACTCTTCCCCATATACTTATTGACTCTTGACATAAAAGACACTGATAACTAAAAACTCCTTAAGAAAAAGTCGATTTCACGTGGGGTAGGAGCCCGCTTAAGGATCCGCCTAAGAAGTGGCTTCATAATCCGGATACGAAAAGCCCGGTGATGAGCCCGGAAAACAGCGCTGAAAAGCTCTGTTTCATGTCTGCAATTTAACCAAATATGATAAAAAGTCATTAGAAATTTACTTCATACAAATATTTTTGAGTGATTATAACCATCAAGTGATACGTACTTGCAGCTGAAAATAAAGTAATTGTGCATTTTCAAGGATCAATTGTTCATATCTAATTACTATCAAAATGATTAGTTTGACTAAAAAGCAAAACTGCTTTAAATGGCACGAATCCACTTTAATTCCGTCTTATATCAGCAAATACCTTCTTATATCCCATCAACATACCCTGATTATTTAAGTGGTGAATTACTGTGTAGTAATGAGAAAACTTACCTATCTTGAGCGTTAAAGTCAATCTGAAACTTGGGGCGAACAAGAAGAGGCGTCTCCATAAAACTAATATCCCAACCGTTCCTGTCATATACCCATGTCAGTAAAGACAACTTCAACCAAATTATCAGATATTAAGTGAAATAAGGTTGTATTTCAATAAAAACGAGAGTATTTGTAACTACCTAACAACCATCCAAGAAAGGAGCAAGAAAGGCCTTTCGAAGTTGTAATTGCTTAGTGCAGAGATCTCACAGTACTTGGTATTCCGTGTGAGCAATCCAGCCAATGTGTTAACATTTTGTCTGTTAAGCATATCAACCTCGTTACCACGAGGAGGAGAGACCCTGATTTCAGAAGATACATATCAGTTAATGTCTTCGCAAATGATGATTCATACAACTTGATCCAAAGAATAATGGAAATTAGCAGACCTGCGGATCTTACGAATCAATATCTCACAGTACCTGGTGATCCAATTGAGCCATCCAGCCAACAGCCCGGCGTTAACGTGTTGTATGTTACGCAAATCAACCTTGTTTCCACAAATAACAATCGGGATATCAGGACAGGCCCTGATTTCAGAAGATACATATCAGTTAGTGTCTTCCCAAATGATGATGATGCATACAACAACTTAATCCAAAGAATTATGGAAATTAGCAAACCTGCGGATCTTACGAATCAATTTAGGTACATTATCGTAAGTCGACGAGTTAGTGACATCAAACATTATGATAGCACCATCAAAGCCAGTGCTGCAATCATAAATGACCATTTCGTTAGTACAAGAACATAAATTTGAAAGCAGATAAAAGGGCTTAATAAGAGATATAGGGCTATTCAAAGTGAAAAACGAGAGACAAAACTGTGTTTAACTTGTTCATGTGCATAAAACATGGACCAATATGGAAAAGATTTTGATAAGAAATGTGAAATGCAATACCCTGTTTGACTAGCGATTTTTCTTTATGTAAAAAAGGGAGTCCTACTTGTGACAAGAACAGTACGCAAAATGTGTATTTCTGGTTTAATGTAAAATAGTCGGGATTTTCAAAAAAAAAAAAAAAAAATCTGTAAAAGCAAGAGATTGAAAGTTTTGTTCAAAATTCTGGTGTTAACATAACTACATAAGCAGGGACCCCTAAAATGACATATTCAGTTTTGGACAGTTTTAGACGGCTAATACAGCTGCACAATATAACGCTGAACATAATATGTTAAACAGATAACAGAATAAACGGTTTCATCTTTCACTAATTAATAATTAGGGCTGAAGCAACTTACAGGAATGTATGAGAAAGGGGACGAGACGGATCCCAGCATTTGAAACGAATCCATCCTCGGTTTGTACGGAAGTCCATTGGATACACGGTCACTCCACTTTTTCCTGTTTTTCAAAACACTAAATTAGATATGAAAACACAATAGCAAATGCACAACATATAGTGTACACAAATATATCCATTGATGTTAACAAGGATGGATACAACTTACGATAATGCTTCTTCCAATAATCACCATTGACATGTCTCCTCACAAAGCTGGTCTTCCCTAGATGATGCAGCAAATTATCGTGAATAAAACCATATTTGGATGTGCATGCACTACCAAAAAACATAAGACACGCAAACACATACTACCTCCGTCCCAAAAGTCAAACTGGTTCAACTTTGACCATAAATATATATATTTTTATTATATAATACTTGATGAAAAATTATACCGTTGAAAAGTACACTTAAAACCCAATCCATTTATATATTTTGCATCAAATATTATATAACACACACAAAAATATTTAAGGTCAAAGTTGAAGAAGAAAGACTAAGAAAGTCAATAGTGGACAATAAATTTGGGACGGAGGGAGTAACATTTATAAGTAACATTTAATGTCATACCAATTCTTTCATCACCCAGAATGATGATATTATAGCTTGGGTGGTCCACAGTTTGTAGCACCTGTAAATAGTAAACGCAATCACTAGTAAGTCTTTAGTCATAATCATTGGGCATGTTTGGCGCGAGAGATCGTGGAAGATTATGGAGGCTTAAGATTATTTTTATTGAAAAATAAGCTTTGGTTAAAAAATAATCTATGTTTGGGTGACAGAAAAGATTGTGGATTGTTTTAGAAAAATAAGTTACTAAAACCATATTTTAAAAGATTATGGAGATTATTTCTCACAAATTATGCCATTTAGCACAAACTTACAATCAACAGCACCAAGATCAGCATCAGCTCGAGCATCAGCACCAGCAACAACACCAGCAACATCTGCCAATCCCAAAATTTCCATATTTTATAAAGAAGTTATATAATGACAAATTAACAGCCGCATATGTTAACATGTGTATTAGACACTTGAAATTCACGCATAATTTAATAAGAATCAAAACAGATAAAAATAATAATAAATAAAAATAACAGAAACGTTAATAAATATGCATATAAGCCCTGACGTACAATCAATAAACACAAACTATATTTAGAGGCATATTTATGATATCATTAACGTTTGTGTTATTGATTTCCGCATACTATCAACCAAAATTCAGTAAACACAAACTATATTTAGAGGCGTGCAATCAATAAACACATACTACATTATTACTATATCAACAACAATTTTTTTTTTTTTTTTTTTTTTTTTTTTTGTTTTTTTGAAAGGCAAACAAGAAATATATTAAAACTACGAGCAAACTAAAACATCAAAAGGCATCTCAACCCCTCAATCAAGAAGATTAAGAAAAATGAGACCCGAAAGAAAACCACCAAAAGCCACACAAATAAGGCCATACAAGCTGAAAATAACAGAAGCTAAAGGACATGACAAAAAATAGGACAATGGCTCATTTTTTGCAGACCTGGCACTCTCCCAAACACCCACAAATTTACAGAAAACAATCAGCAGCCCGCCATATGAAAGTAAAAAACAAACCACATTGATCAATCACGCACCCCACAAATCAACACCAGCATCATCCCGTTGTCACAGTACACGACAAACCACAATCAAGAGGCCTCTTAATCCATCTTTGCCAAGGAAAGTGATGCTTATTAGCCCGCCTGCTAACCCACTCAAAAGTCTTTACCTGAATGTCTTGGAAAATCCTTGAACTGCTTTCTATCTTACCTTTGAACACTCTTGTATTTCTACTTTTCCAAATATAGTATGTCGCGACCACGAGAACTGCCTGCCATAACCCTCTTGCTTCTTTTCCCATCGACCGCCCCCCTCTATGCCCCAATATATCTTTTAAATTAAACACGTCAACGGGGCCAACTCCCCACCAGGAAAAAATCCTATCCCAAATATTCATGGCCTTTTCACATAACACCAAACTATGATCAACCGATTCTACCACGTTATCACAACATGGACATAAAATAGAGTCAAGGTCGATCCCTCTCCTATCAAGTTCACTCCGAACAGGAAGTCTACCTAGTAAGGCTCTCCAAACAAACACATTTACTTTCCTAGGGACAATATTATTCCATCTCGTTCTTTCTACGCTCACGAAACTGTTAACTCGCCGATCTTCTATCCATTTAGACAGCGATCTCTGACCGAGAACACCCCATTTGGATCTAAGTCCCATTTCCAACTATCCTCCTATTTATATTAAAACTAACATTTCCAACGAGCTCAACAAGATCACTTAGCTCACCAACAGCCCTACCCCTAGGAGGTCTATTCCAATCCCAAAGCCATTCCCACTTGCCATCCTCCCATCTACCCCTACTACCCACCATCGCCTCTTTGTTTCAGTTAACTTTTGGAATTGAATTGTAATTGTTATTCATCACGATATATTACAATTGTATATATAGAAGACATAGTTACACATTGCATCCTCCTATTATACTAATATTATATATCTTTTTTTTTTTTGAAAAGTGAATTTCAACTTAGAAACGACCACCTTCGCGGACAGCGAAGGCCCCATCGCCACCCCGCCAGACTATGTTGTCTTAACCGAGTCCACGCTGATCTCAGGTGGTAACGGGATTCTCCCGGAAACCGTACTGCCTCCACACAAGTTTACCTTGCTGGAGAAACAGCCGGATGAAAACCGGGCCATGCTCAAGATTCGAACCCCCGCAACATGTGGCTCAAGGGTTCCAATCCATCATTGCAATATATCTCCGAAACAATATGGTCTACAAGTGGACCACAAGTGAGGACTTCCTGGGTGGTCACTCACCCGGTACTACTCCCACTTGTGGCTCGCTTAACAAGTTAAGCCCCACCCACTAGACCACAAGTTCTTTGATACTAATATTATATATCTGACTAATTGTTATATATATCTGACTAATAGTTTCTATTGTATATATAGAAGACATAGTTACACATTGTATCCTCCTAACGACTCTACACCAAAAAGCCCCACTCTCGGTTCGAAATCTCCACCACCATTTCCCTAACAACCCTAAGTTTTTTACATTCAAGGACCCAATGTTAGGCTAGTAGGCAAGATCACCATTTTTTCACCATACACATCAGCGCCACATCAGCTTTCTCTCTCCTCTCACTTACCTTCACCACTCATCACCTTTTAGTGGGCAAGGCACCATAATCTTCACCTTAACTCCCCCTTTTTTTCAATACTTATACAATTAAAAACGTAAACATAATAATATAAAAACGTAAACGTTAAAATTTTCTAAAAATATATACTCCTATCTTTGTTCACATCTCTATCCATTTCCACTTGCTCCCAATTTAAAATAGATAAGCACCGACACCCCTTCATAAATCACCACCTCTTCTCTTTACACAAAATCTAAAAAAACACACACTCACTGTGTGAAAAATGTCTAAAACAAGCTTCATACTCCCTTTCACTTTACTACTAGCACTCCCACTCTTTTTATTCCTCTTCACACATCCAGTCATCCCACCCAAACGCCTCTTATCCTCATCTCCAAACACCATCGATGATATGCAATGGTTGGATAACCCAAAATAGACTTCTTGTTCTTAAACTCACACTGACCTTCACTTTGCACCCTTGTGGCAAAAATACTTTGACTCATCAAAACAAAAACACATACAAAAGTTGTACAATACTTTTCCCAAACGGTCATAAACAATTATATTGCAACGGATACAAATAGGGTGGGGCCCGTTTTTTCTTCTTTTTCATTTGGTGAGGGTTTCACCGATTGTGGTTTCGGGGTTTGTGCATCGCGCGTGAACGTTGGAGGAGGGCAAGGGAGTTAGCGCGTGATGTGGGGCATGATGGTGAAGATATCACCTCCTTGCCAAGTAGTCTTAAGCCCCCCATCCCCGTAAGAAGCGATAACCCTATCCCATTTCACCCACGACATTTTTTTTATCACCCCCTACCCCACCCCACCCCACCCCAAAAGAAGTTTTTCCTCACTAACAAACGGATTATTAACAACATTATAAACAGATCTACTAACAAACAGATCAAAAACACTAAATAACGAAGTATATAAAATGGATGAATAAACATGAAGAAGAATGATGAACATACCATTTTGTGTTAAGTTTGAAGAATGATAAAGTGAACTGTGAATTATGAAAGAGAGACACTTTGGACCGGTGTGCGTTTATTTTCAGTATTCACTTTCAACTTTCAAGTGGGCTCTGCCATAGTGCTTTTCTTTGTCTGTAAGGAGTAATTTTGGACCGGTGTGCGTTTATTGGGTATCACATGCAAGGAGTCACTATGAAAAATCTTTGTGAATTTATCTATCTACTTTATTTTAGCATGACATAGGTTGATGCATCATTATAGGACATGACGAACTATTCAGTCTAGGATGTAACAGTACATTTGGATATCTTCTGGATCACTTTTCTAACCATTTAAGCCTACAACAACGACATACATCATTATCCTATATGAATAATAGTTCAAGTCACATGTTCTTGGTATAAGGTACTGCTTATGATAAAATTGCAATCAAACTGTTTTCCATTTTTCCCTCGAATGCTCTTTCTTTGAATATATTTTTGAGCATTGTTTAAGACTTTTTCAAAGTAAGTTTGCCATTGAATTTTCAAGAGTGCCATTTGGTTCAAGCTTATGTTGTTAAACCAAACCACTAGTCCATTTGGATTACTAAAATTTGCTTACTAGACATTTGCCCTTTTGTGGTTGGTTTTTCTTTCTTTGAGAGATGTCACAAAAGATGTTTGACTGACATATTCAACTCATTTTGCATCCATACTTCACCATATGACACTTGGAGAGACCTAAAGGTAATTAATAAGTCATTAGAGTGTAATTAATTAGTATTTACCTTGTATACATGTGATGTTGGTAATTAATAAGTCATGTGACCACTAGCTTTTTTTTTTTTTTTTTTTTTTTTTTTTAATGTGACAAATAACATGATTGACTGGATTTATGTTAGTGACACCATGACATGAACTCATCCGACACTATAATGATCTACTTAATGTGTATGAGTAATCCATTTAGTATATTTCAAAATAAGAATGGAAAAAATCTATGATTTGAATGAAAATAGTCTTAGTTGTACCTAAATCTTTTTTTGAAGTAAAGTTTCCCAAATTAGAAAGTAATATAGTACGTACATATGTATTCATAGTTATAAAGTACTTTATTTAGTCTTTTCATATTTCATCTAAAAATAGAAATATGCCACACTTAAGTCCAAGAACACAAAGCTACAATGACATACATCCAATTGTAACAAACCAAAATGTCAAAAGATTATATAATACCTTCTCTTAGTTGAAAGCCTGCAAAAATATAATTGTTTAATAAAATCATCACAAAAATGTTGACCACATAAAATACTTGTTTTAAAACAAGAATAAAACCCAAAGAAAAGACCAAAAAACTTCTAGTGTTCTATATGTTGCTTGTTGCATATTTTGCATGCTAGTAAAGCTCTCCTTCATTCATGGCTAAATCTTCCTTTGATTTCGACGAGCGTCCGCACCACCCAACTCCATCACGCTCGTACCAATCACCCGCTCACTCGTTCTACAGCCCTCAAGCTTACCATTTCCCAACTTCACCAAGAACACGCTATAAAAGAGTTCCACCCACCACCCCTTTTGCCTCTGACCATGACCAATCTTGGCAAGCCGAGATCTCATGGCAGTTTGAGCCTACGGGGTGGCAAGACACTCGTGGCAGTGCTCTTGGTGCTGCATTAAGTCCATGGACCGGGCCAACACCCTCACGCACACCCTCTCCTGCCCCTACAACTAGTAGTCGTGTCTTTCGCCAGTCAGCTAAAGACTATTACCTTTCTGGTACTTCTGGTGGTGTTATTAATTTTCGTAAATATACTAATCCGCATTATGAGCGTTCAAGTGTATTTTCTTCTGGTAGACTCGAGCTACAAAGCTATGTCGATGACCATCAACCACCAAGTAGTTCTTTCAATGGTGGTTACATCAAGTCTCCTACTTTTGCAAAAATGGGAGATAGTTTTTCTAAAAAAAACGAACGTTTGACAGATGATGTTGATACACGTATCATTGAAGATGAATACATGGGATATGACATAAGAACCAAAAACAAACACGATCCTCGATGGTTGTCGGTTTCACATGCTTGTGTTGATGGTCACACTAGTCCTCTTCATGGGATTTCCTTTAGAAGCTATGACCATGAACATCATCGTCAAAGTAGCCATCGCTATAACGAAGATAGTCCATTTCCTCTCACGCCTCAGTATCTTCAAAGTTATGATGTGCAAGAGGGACAAGAGTTTGATGATGATGAGGACGAGGTTGCACCACCGAAATCTGTTGGCATTTTTGGTCTGTTTAAGTATTCAACAAAGTTGGACATGTTTCTTGTACTTATAGGTTGTTTGGGTGCTTTGATAAATGGAGGATCTCTTCCATGGTATTCTTATCTTTTTGGAGATTTTGTTAACAAAATTGCTTTCGACAATGATGACAAGGATCAGATGATAAAAGATGTCAGAAAGGTAATCCTTTTTCCTGTAACGGGCTAATTACATAAAAACGTAACCAACTTTCTAAAAAATCTACATTAATTCGTTCTTTTTCTTGTATACGAAAATCAGGTATGTGCACTTATGGCGGGATTGGCAGGAATAGTCGTAATAGGAGCCTACTTACGTAAGCTCGATAAAGCATCTTTTTTTTAGTAGGATATCTTTTATCAAGTTCAATGCTTCATATAAGTTAATGTTAATAAAATTTTATTTTGACTAACAGAGATTGCATGTTGGCGATTGGTGGGGGAGCGATCGGCTCATAGAATAAGAACAAAGTACCTAAGAGCAGTTCTAAGACAAGACGTTAGCTTCTTCGACACAGACATTAGTACTAGTGATATCATGCATGGGATCTCAAGTGATGTTGCTCAAATCCAAGAAGTTATGGGCGACAAGGTAATAATTCATGAGACAATTACAAATCTGACCCAACGGGTGTGAGATTTTTTACAAATATACAAAATGATTTATGTGACTTATTTGTAACTACTAATATTGGTAGTTTTCTTTGTAAATTCAATGAAATGCAGATGGCACACTTCATTTATCACATATTTACCTTCATCTGTGGTTACACTGTCGGTTTCTCAAAATCGTGAAAGGTTTCTCTTGCTGTTTTCGCAGTCACGCCATTGACAATGTTCTGTGGTATCGCTTATAAAGCGGTCTATGTTGGCCTTGCCACAAAAGAAGTGGTAAGTAGTAGAGAAAAATATAAAACATCCATAGTTCAAGCTAAACTTTTTAATACTTTTTATTACAGAATTCTTACAAGAAAGCGGGTAGCATAGCAGAACAAGCAATAAGTTCAATCAGAACCGTTTTTTCATTTGTAGCAGAAGAGAATTTAGCAGCTAGATATGGTGCAGTATTGGATGAATCGGTCCTGGTTGGAAAAAAACTTGGTTTTGCAAAGGGTCTAGGAATCGGCGTTATATATCTCGTTACTTATTCAACATGGGCATTAGCCTTCTGGTATGGATCAATTTTGGTGTCGAGAAATGAATTATCCGGTGGTGAAGCCATTGCTTGCTTCTTTGGTGTCAATGTTGGTGGCAGGTAACTAACTAACTGTTCATGCCAACCGTGTTTGTTTAGTGGACATGTATTTTGGGACAAACGGACTAACTAACTATGATTTATGCAGGGGTTTGGCGTTATCTCTATCATACTTTGCTCAGTTTGCACAAGGGACTGTGGCGGCTAGTAGAGTGTTTGAGGTTATAGATAGGATCCCGGCCATTGATCCTTACAGTACTTCGGGGAGAAAACCCGAGATTGTACGAGGAAAAGTGGAGCTAAAAAATGTTACTTTTGCCTACCCATCTCGCCCAAGTGTCCCAATCCTCAATTCTCTTAAATTGGAAATTCCGTCACAAAGAACTTCAGCATTAGTTGGTGCTAGTGGCGCTGGCAAGTCTACCATTTTTGCTCTTTTAGAGCGGTTCTATGATCCTATTGAGGGTAAGTTTTGTTTTAAGATAGTTTATGCTATTATTTGGTTTTGATGCTAATCTTACTTTCGGAATGACAGGCTTGATATTGTTGGATGGTCAAGATATAAGGACATTGCAAGTGAAATGGCTAAGATGTCAAATGGGCATGGTGGGACAAGAGCCTGTCCTCTTTGCCGATACAATTCTTGAAAATATTTTGATGGGAAAGGAGAATGCAACCAAGGACGAGGCAATCAAGGCTTGCATCGCTGTGAATGCACACAAGTTCATAAACGATCTACCACTTGGCTATGACACTCAGGTTTACAACATTTTGATTATTTCATTTCATGTAACAAACCGTGTTCTTGTCAAACACTAAACATAATTATGTAATTAACCTTTTTGGAGTTTATAACTTTGATTGTTATACTTTATGTAACAGGTAGGAGATAAAGGAACTCAACTATCGGGGGGTCAAAAGCAACGCATTGCATTAGCTCGTGCAATGATCAAAGACCCCAAGATTCTTCTCTTAGACGAGCCCACAAGCGCCTTAGATCCAACATCCGAGTCCCTAGTTCAACAAGCCATTGATAAAATCTCAAAAGGAAGAACCACAATTGTCATTGCTCACAGGCTAGCAACCGTAAAAAAAGCTGAAAGAATCATTGTTCTTGAACAAGGATCTGTCATCGAAATAGGTGATCATCATCAACTCATGGCAAAAGAAGGTGCATACTTTTCTTTGATCAAACTTGCATCTGAAGCAGTATCCTCAAAACCCATATCTACCATACATACAAACCATGATACATCTAGTGCTAATTACGATCTATTGAAACAAAATCATGTGTATTCGATATCAATGTCTGGATACATGAAGTCAGTTCAAGAGATAAACCAAACACAAACACAAACACAAAAACCGACCAAAACAAGCTCATACACGATTTCTGAAGTATGCAAACTACAAAAATCCGAAGGAGGTCTACTGTCTTTTGGCATAATCTTTGCTATGCTAGCAGGTGCTATTCTCTCGTTATTTCCCTTGGTTTTAGGACAAGCACTTGTTTTCTATTTCAACCCTGACAAATCCAAATTAAAGAGGGACGTTGGGTATCTTTGCTTAGCACTAGTCGGGCTTGGGTTAGGTTGTATTATAACTATGACAGGTCAACAAGGCTTCTGTGGTTGGGCGGGTACAAAACTTACAAAGCGTGTTCGTGATCTCCTCTTTCGGTCTATACTCAAACAAGAGCCCGGTTGGTTTGACTCCGAACAAAACTCAACAGGATCACTTGTTTCAATACTGTCAGTTGATTGTATAAGTTTCAGGTCAGTTTTAGGTGACCGATACTCTGTCTTATTCATGGGCTTAAGCGCCGCTGCTGTTGGTCTCGGCGTTTCATTTTATCTTGAATGGAGATTAGCACTTATGGCTACTGTTCTTACACCTTTTACTCTTGGTGCTAGCTATTTTAGCCTGATTATTAACATTGGGTCAAAGCTCGATAATGGTTCTTACGATAAAGCTAGTGGTATAGCTTCAGGTGCAGTATCAAACATACGTACAGTCGCAACCTTTGCAACACAAGGAAAAATAGTCGAGTCTTTTGAAAAATCTTTATTAGACCCAAAATCAACTTCTATAAGAAGATCACAAATTACGGGGATCTCGTTAGGATTATCTCAAGGTGCAATGTACGCAGCTTATACTCTAGTTTTGTTTTATGGGGCATATCTTGTAAAGCAATACTACACAAGATTTGGGGACGTGTACAAGATTTTCTTGATTCTTGTTTTGAGCTCGTTCTCAGTTGGACAGCTGGCTGGTCTTGCTCCCGATACTTCAATGGCTCCAACTGCTATTCCTGGTGTTTTTGATATTGTGAATGGAGATCCATTGATTAGTGGGAAAGGGAAAAAGATTGAACGGTCAAGATCGTTTGATGTAGAGTTTTGTTGCAATCTTGCCTTCGATATCTCTTGTTTCACAGATTGTTAATCTTCATGAATCAAGTATGAATGGAAAAAAAAAGGTTTCTTGCCCTATATATACTGATAATAAGAACTTGAATTGATCGATTGATATGGAATGATTTGTTTACAGAATTCTTGCCCTATATATACTAATGAATAGATGCCAATGAAACAACATGACTGTTAAACAAAAGGCATACTGATTCATGTAACCGACAACTAATCTAAACGTTACAACCCTATTCTAAACGGTTTATACCATTATCCTAATGACCCGGCCCAATACAATGGGTCGGATTATTACTTACTTACAGAATACATAAATAAAACATACACTAAACTACCCTAGTCTTTTCTTCTATAACATTAAGGTCCAACATTCACCCCCCTAATGTTATAGACTTCAATCGAGTCTTCTTGACTTCACAGCAATGTTGGTTCTTCGTCTTGTGAGATGAGAAGTTCTTCTTGCTCTTTGTCTTTCTCCTTGCATTTGATGCACTCATATCCAATGTGTCTATAGTTGTTGCATCTATAACATTTCATGTATTTCTTGTATGTCTCTTCCTCTACTTCTTTCACTCTTTTCCATGCTGTGTTGCTTTCTTACTTGCGTTCTTTTTACTGGTCGACTTGCGTTCTTGCTTGCTTTCTTACTTGTGTTCTTGGTTGCTTTCTTCCTTGCTTATAATCAGAACTGAGATGGTTTATGATTTTCTTGCTTTTGTGTTTGATCGAAAAGATCAGTTCTTGCTTTTTTGATCAAAAGATCAAAATTCTTGCTTTTGTTACTGGCCAACGTGCTAACCAGATTTTCTTGCTAAATATTGACCAACTTGCTAATCAATATTTTGTGTTTTCTTGCTTGCTTTCTTGCTTGAAACTCTAAGGTTTCTTCTTGCTATGAACCACGAGGATATAAAAGAATAGGGTAGATCCCCCAAAGATGAAACTCTAAGGAGACGAGACCACAAGTACAGAGGCAACCGAAAAGGAACCAGGAACTTAATGAAAATCTTTTCTTAAAAGTGGATGAACTCGAGAAGCTTTTTGCACAACATAAGCTTCGTGTTCGTGAACGACGGACACCATGTTTAACATATAGAAAGCAGGTTGCAGATCCCCCAAAGATGGCAAGAGTCATCCCATTGGACTTTGTGCCTAATTTAAGAGGAAATTCGTATGATAGTTACGCAAAGAAACGAGAGGCAAGACTAAGGGAATTATGGGATTGTAATAGAGCAACCATGAAATCGATGTATGATAGTCTAACCAAACTTTCATGGCCTATTAGTAAACAGGATTCTGTATCTGTTTCCCGTCATCGTGCAGAGAGACTCAGATTATTCCTGGAGAAAAAGAAGGTATTGCCATTTCCGATTGTGATATTATATTAAATATACTTTTAACGGTTCATCTTTGAGGTTTTTATAAAATCTTATCATGAGGTAGCTTCTTTTGAATGTAATCGTTTTATTTTTGCAGATGAAAGATGACGAGAGCAATGTGTCTAGACTTTTAGACCCGAAATCGTTTGTTAAAAAACGATTGGTGAAGAATTTTTCTACATCTACGCCTCGCACTGCAAGTGCACGAATTCTAAAATCAACCCCCAAAGTATGTAATGTCCCCAACTTATCCTACATGCGAAAAGATAGTATGAGGGATTATTCTGCAGCTAGGAAAATAGCAGCCTGATATCACAGCCCCTAAGTTCAAGGCGTATTTCATGACGCACGGTTATACTAAGATTTTTGGAAAGGAATTCAACAATGCTGATCAAAGTTGTCAAGAAATTTTCAGATGATTCTGTCGTTCCTTGTAGATATATAGGATGTCCACTTATAAGCATTAGATTAGAGTGATCATATAGTAGTCGCGTGGACCATGTCATATTTACCTTGGGATTCTATATCAGCCGCTAAGAGCCTTTTATTACAGTATTGTATAACTCAAATATCCTAATTGATAAGAATGATCTCCAAATAATATAAACAAGGTTTGTTAATCTGACGATATGAATTCCTAACCTCACTCATTTCTGGTCCGGACTGAGCTCTGCGTAGTTGTCAACATTTACTTAAGATAACAACTACCTATGAGTTCTGGTCCGGCCTAAGTTCTGTGTAGTTTCTTAAGAGCACATATCCAACAATAAAGGGACAGATCTTTACAAATAAACGAATAAGAATGTAATACAGTGTGAACATAATGAAAGGAGCTCATAGTATGTCCAACTGAGTGTGTGTTACATACAGGACAACATAAAGGACAATAGGACATGATGTCGCCCTGGATAAGAGTTCGTTCTAACACTGAAAAACAGAACAAGTTAAATAGATAACTAGAACCTTCTTGAAGTAAATGATGTACTGCAGTAATTTTCAACTTAGCATCAAACTTTATATCCGTCTAACCGTCTTCCTTTCACTTACACTCACGAAGTCTTGATACCACGACATAGGTTGATGCACCATTATAGGACATGACGAACTATTCAATCTAGGATGTAACAGTACATTTGGATATCTTCTGGATCACTTTTCTAACCCTTTAAGCCTACAACAACGACATACATCATTATCATTGACCTGTGCCCACTGAAATCCTCGCCTATGCACGAAGTTCATTTAGATAAATACCGATATCCTATATGAATAATAGTTCAAGTCACATGTTCTTGGTATAAGGTAATGCTTATGATAAAATTGCAATCAAACTGTTTTCCATTTTTTCCCTTGAATGCTCTTTCTTTGAATATATTTTTGAGCATTGTTTAAGACTTTTTCAAAGTAAGTTTGCCATTGGATTTTCAAGAGTGCCATTTGGTTCAAGCTTATGTTGTAAGACCAAACCACTGGTCCATTTGGATTACTAAAATTTGCTTACTAGACATCTGCCCTTTTGTGGTTGGTTTTTCTTTCTTTGAGAGATGTCACAAAAGATATTTGACTGACATATTCAACTCATTTTGCATCCATACTTCACCATATGACACTTGGAGAGACCTAAAGGTAATTAATAAGTCATTAGAGTGTAATTAATTACGTAGTATTTACCTTGTATACATGTGATGTTGGTAATTAATAAGTCATGTGACCGGCCACTAGCTTTTTTTTTTTTTTTTTTTTTTTTTTTTAAATGTGACAAATAACATGATTGACTGGATTTAAGTTAGTGACACCATGACATGAACTCATCCGACACTATAATGATCTACTTATACGAAAATGTGTATGAGTAATCCATTTAGTATATTTCAAAATAAGAATGGAAAAAACCTATTATTTGAATGAAAATAGTCTTAGTTGTATTAATTTTTTTTTTTTTTTTTAACTAGAGTTTCCCAAATTAGAAAGTCATATAGTACGTACAATATGTATTCATAGTTATAAAGTACGTACTTTATTTAGTCTTTTCATATTTTATGTAAAAATAGAAATATGCCACACTTAAGTCCAAGAACACAAAGCCACAATGACATACATCCAATTGTAACAAACCAAAAGGTCAAAAGATTATATAATACCTTCTCTTAGTTGAAAGCCTGCAAAAATATAATTATTTAACAAATCATCACAAATTAATTGACCATTCTTTAAAATAAAAACCAAAGAAAAGACCAAAAAACTTCTAGTGCATGTTCTATATGTTACTTGTTTGCATATTTTGCATGCTAGTAAAGCTCTTCTTCATTCATGGCTGAATCTTCCTTTGATTTCGACGAGCGTCCGCACCACCCAACTCCATCACGCTCGTACCAATCACCCGCTCACTCGTTCTACAGCCCTCAAGCTTACCATTTCCCAACTACACCAAGAACACGCTATAAACGAGTTCCACCCACCACCCCTTTTGCCTCTGACCATGACCAATCTTGGCAAGCCGAGATCTCATGGCAGTTTGAGCCAACGGGGTGGCAAGACACTCGTGGCAGTGCTCTTGGTGCTGCATTAAGTCCATGGACCGGGCCAACACCCTCACGCACACCCTCTCCTGCACCTACAACTAGTAGTCGTGTCTTTCGCCAGTCAGCTAAAGACTATTACCTTTCTGGTACTTCTGGTGGTGTTATTAATTTTCGTAAATATACTAATCCGCATTATGAGCGTTCAAGTGTATTTTCTTCTGGTAGACTCGAGCTACAAAGCTATGTCGATGATCATCAACCACAAAGTAGTTCTTTCATTGGTGGTTACATCAAGTCTCCTACTTTTGCAAAAATGGGAGCTAGTTTTACTAAAAAAAACGAACGTTTGACAGATGATGTTGATACAAGTATCATTGAAGATGAATACATGGGATATGACATAAGAACCAAAAACAAACACGATCCTCGATGGTTGTCGGTTTCACATGCTTGTGTTGATGGGCACACTAGTCCTCTTCATGGGATCTCCTTTAGAAGTCATGATCTTCAAAGTAGCCATCGTTATAACGAAGATAGTCCATTTCCTCGCACGCCTCAGTATCTTCAAAGTTATGACGTTGAAGAGGGACAAGAGTTTGATGATGATGAGGACGAAGTTGCACCACCGAAATCTGTTGGGCTTTTTGGTTTGTTTAAGTATTCAACAAAGTTGGACATGTTTCTTGTAATTATAGGTTGTTTGGGTGCTTTGATAAATGGAGGATCTCTTCCATGGTATTCTTATCTTTTTGGAGATTTTGTTAACAAAATTGCTTTCGACAATGATGACAAGGATCAGATGATAAAAGATGTCAGAAAGGTAATCCTTTTCCTGTAACGGGCTAATTACATAAAAACGTAACCAACTTTCTAAAAAATCTGCATTAATTCGTTCTTTTTCTTGTATACGAAAATCAGGTATGTGTACTTATGGCGGGATTGGCAGGAATAGTCGTAATAGGAGCCTACTTACGTAAGCTCGATAAAGCATCTTTTTTTTAGTAGGATATCTTTTATCAAGTTCAATGCTTCATATAAGTTAATGTTAATAAAATTTTATTTTGACCAATAGAAATTGCATGTTGGCGATTGGTGGGGGAGCGATCGGCTCATAGAATAAGAACTAAGTACCTAAGAGCAGTTCTAAGACAAGACGTTAGCTTTTTTGACACAGACATTAGTACCAGCGATATCATGCATGGGATCTCAAGTGATGTTGCTCAAATCCAAGAAGTTATGGGCGACAAGGTGTGATATATTTTACAAATACACTGAAATGATTTATGTGACTTATTTGTGACTACTAATTGGCATTTTTCCTTGTAAATTCAATGAAATGCAGATGGCACACTTCATTTATCACATATTTACCTTCATCTGTGGCTACACTGTCGGTTTCTTAAAATCGTGGAAGGTTTCTCTTGCTGTTTTCGCAGTCACGCCATTGACAATGTTCTGTGGTATCGCTTATAAAGCAGTCTATGTTGGCCTTGCCACAAAAGAAGTGGTAAGTAGTAGAGAAAACTATAAAACATCCATAGTTCAAGCAGTTTATAACTTTTTAATACTTTTTATTACAGAATTCTTACAAGAAAGCGGGTAGCATAGCAGAACAAGCAATAAGTTCAATCAGAACTGTTTTTTCATTTGTAGCAGAAGAGAATTTAGCAGCTAGATATGATGCAGTATTGGATGAATCCGTCCCGGTTGGAAAAAAACTTGGTTTTGCAAAGGGTATAGGAATCGGCGTTATATACCTCGTTACTTATTCAACTTGGGCATTAGCCTTCTGGTATGGATCGATTTTGGTGTCGAGAAACGAATTATCTGGTGGTGAAGCCATTGCTTGCTTCTTTGGTGTCAATGTTGGTGGCAGGTAACTAACTAACTGCTCATGCCAACTGTTTTTGTTTGGTGGACATGTATTTTGGGACAAACGGACTAACTAAATATGATTTCTGCAGGGGTTTGGCGTTATCTCTATCATACTTTGCTCAGTTTGCACAAGGGACTGTGGCGGCTAGTAGAGTGTTTGAGGTTATAGATAGGATCCCGGCCATTGATCCTTATAGTACTTCGGGGAGAAAACCCGAGACTGTACGAGGAAAAGTGGAGCTAAAAAATGTTACTTTTGCCTACCCATCTCGCCCAAGTGTCCCAATCCTCAATTCTCTTAAATTGGAAATTCCGTCACAAAGAACTTCAGCGTTAGTTGGTGCTAGTGGCGCTGGCAAGTCTACCATTTTTGCTCTTTTAGAGCGGTTCTATGATCCTATTGAGGGTAAGTTCTGTTTTAAGATGGTTTATACTATTATTTGGTTTTGATGCTAATCTTACTTTCGGAATGACAGGCTTGATATTGTTGGATGGTCAAGATATAAGGACATTGCAAGTGAAATGGCTAAGATGCCAAATGGGCATGGTGGGACAAGAGCCTGTCCTCTTTGCCGATACAATTCTTGAAAATATTTTGATGGGAAAGGAGAATGCAACCAAGGACGAGGCAATCAAGGCTTGCATCGCTGTGAATGCACACAAGTTCATAAGCGATCTACCACTTGGCTATGACACTCAGGTTTACAACATTTTGATTATTCATTTTCATGTAACAAACGGTGTTCTTGTCAAACACTAAACATAATTATGTAATTAACCTTTTTGGAGTTTATTGTTATACTTTATATTACAGGTAGGAGATAAAGGAACTCAACTATCGGGGGGTCAAAAGCAACGCATTGCATTAGCTCGTGCAATGATCAAAGACCCCAAGATTCTTCTCTTAGACGAGCCCACAAGCGCCTTGGATCCAACATCCGAGTCCCTAGTTCAACAAGCCATTGATAAAATCTCAAAAGGAAGAACCACAATTGTCATTGCTCACAGGCTAGCAACCGTAAAAAACGCTGAAACAATCATTGTTCTTGAACAAGGATCTGTCATCGAAATAGGCGACCATTATCAACTCATGGCAAAAGAAGGTGCATACTTCTCTTTGATCAAACTTGCATCTGAAGCAGTATCGTCAAATCCCATATCTAACATATATACGAACCATGATACATCTAGTGCTAATTACAATCTATTGAAACAAAATCATGTGTATTCGATATCAGTGTCTGGATACATGAAGTCTGTTCAAGAGATAAACCAAACACAAACACAAACACAAACACAAAAACCAACCAAAACGAGCTCATACACGATTTTTGAAGTATGTAAACTACAAAAGCCCGAGGCCGGTCTCCTATTTTTTGGCATAATCTTTGCTATGTTAGCAGGCGCTATCCTTTCCCTATTTCCCTTGGTTTTAGGCCAAGCACTCGTATACTATTTCAACCCTGACAAATCCAAATTAAAGAGGGACGTTGGGTATCTTTGCTTAGCACTAGTCGGGCTCGGGTTAGGTTGTATTCTAACCATGACAGGTCAACAAGGCTTCTGTGGTTGGGCGGGTACAAAACTTACAAAGCGTGTTCGTGATCTCCTCTTTCGGTCTATACTCAAACAAGAGCCAGGTTGGTTTGACTCCGAACAAAACTCAACAGGATCACTTGTTTCAAAACTGTCGGTTGATTGTATAAGTTTCAGGTCAGTTTTAGGTGATAGATACTCTGTCTTATTCATGGGCTTAAGCGCGGCTGCTGTTGGTCTTGGCGTTTCGTTTTATCTTGAATGGAGATTAGCACTTATGGCTACTGTTCTTACTCCTTTTACACTTGGTGCTAGCTATTTTAGCTTGATTGTTAACATTGGGTCAAAGCTTGATAATGGTTCTTACGATAAAGCTAGTGGCATAGCTTCAGGTGCTGTATCAAACATACGCACAGTCGCAACCTTTGCAACACAAGGAAAAATAGTCGAGTCTTTTGAAAAATCTTTATTAAACCCAAAATCAACTTCTATAAGAAGATCACAAATTACGGGGATCTCGTTAGGATTATCTCAAGGTGCAATGTACTCAGCTTATACTCTAGTTTTGTTTTATGGGGCATATCTTGTGAAGCAAGACTACACAGGATTTGGGGACGTGTACAAGATTTTCTTGATTCTTGTTTTGAGCTCATTCTCAGTTGGACAGCTGGCGGGTCTTGCTCCCGATACTTCAATGGCTCCAACTGCTATTCCTGGAGTTTTTGATATTGTGAATCGTGATCCATTGATTCGTGGGAAAGGAAAAAAGGTTGAACGGTCAAGATCGTTTGATGTAGAGTTTAAGATGGTTACTTTTGCATATCCATCTAGACCCGATGTGATCGTGCTGAGGGATTTTAGTCTAAAGGTGAAAAGTGGGACCATGGTGGCGGTTGTTGGAGGCAGTGGTTCAGGGAAATCGACAGTTATATGGCTGACACAGAGGTTTTATGATCCGACCCGTGGGAAAGTTTTGATGGGTGGAACGGATTTAAGGGAACTTGATGTGAAATGGTTGAGACTTCAAACAGCATTGGTAGGTCAAGAGCCTGCTTTGTTTGCTGGCACGATTCGTGAAAATATAAGATTTGGCAACCCGAATGCTTCATGGTCAGAAATCGAAGAAGCTGCTAAAGAAGCTTATATTCATAACTTCATTTGTGGACTCCCTCAAGGTTATGAAACTGAGGTATGTATGTCATGATAATTATGTACAAAATCATACTACATTGTTTATATTACTCTGTCGTTAACACGCGTATGAATGTATTTAAGTTATTATTTACCATAAGGATTGCTACTTTATAGGTTGGTGAAAGTGGAATTCAGATATCAGGAGGTCAAAAACAAAGGATAGCAATAGCAAGGGCAATAGTGAAGAAATCAAAGGTGTTACTACTAGATGAAGCAACAAGTGCACTGGACTTGGAATCCGAGAAACATGTTCAAGACGCGCTTAGGAAGATCACCAAACGCTCCACCACAATCGTAGTGGCCCATCGCCTTTCCACCATCCGAGAAGCCAATGTTATAGCGGTGGTCCAAGATGGTAAAGTTTCCGAATATGGAACTCATGACACACTCATGGCTAACCATCTTGATGGTGTGTATGCTAGTCTTGTACGTTCCGAAATGGAAGCTAATGTTTTTGCTTAGTTATAGAAATAGTGATCTATTGTTTATTTTTTAAGGTGTAATGTAAATAATCTTATGAGCTAAAATTGCAAAAAACCGTCTATGTGGTTTGTCAAGATTGCAAAAATCGTCTCTGGTCTTTCATAAGTGAAGGCGGCCTCCCTGTCACGAAACCTTTTGATCATTTTGGTCTTTGACTCTAACGATGGTTAGTTTTAGTCTATTACTTGATAATACACCAAGGGTAGTTTTGTCCTTTTGCCTAGTGGCCCCATTTTAATATCCAAATCCAACCCGACACAAACAAATACCAAATTAAACCCGACATAAGCTAATACTTAAACCCTAATCCACGGTTTGTGTGAGTCCAAAACCTACGACTAGGGTTTGTGTCAGTCCATGAAGTGCGAACAACTGCATGATTACCACAAAAACAGCTCCCATTTTCATTAATTTGTTGGCTTTGACGTGTCTAACAAATTAGGGTGAAATTACGGTTTTGTATGTTTTAGGATTTGCGGAAAAACCAATACCCTTTGATTATTATATAGATGGGTATAAAGCAAAAATGGACCACTGATTTGTGTCGGGTTGGATTTGGATATTAAAATGGTACCACAAGGCAAAAGAACAAAACTGCCCTTGGTATATTGTTAACTAACAGACTAACACTAACCATCGTTAGAGCCAGGGACCAAAATGATCAAAAGATTTCTTGACAGGGAGGCCGCCTGCATTTATGGAAGACCAAGGATGATTTATGCAATCTTGGCAAACCAAAGGGACGGTTTTTGTAATTTACTCTTTTAAATAGTCAAAATGAGTTTCACTATAGCCACTCACTAGAAACCAATATCCTATAACTTAAAAAAAATGCAATAATTCTTAATTCTCTTTACAAGACGTGATGCCAAACACTTTTAAACATGTTCAATACTATGTTACATTGACTTTTGTTCGAAAGAGGTTCTTATTTTTATAATGGAATAACGGTGTATAAGATTTTGATAGATCAAAACACTTGTGAATAGAACATTGCAATTTCGTTACCTTTCTAATGGCGCCATTTGCTCTTCTAGTAAAGCGACAGATGATCACGGAGCTGAATTTACTAATCTGACCCAACCCGTGAGAGTTAAAGCAAGTACGTTTTCCTCGAAGCTTCAACATCAAGCAAGGGTATAAAAGTCATTTTTTGTTAAAAAAGCTCTTGCTGGTATAAAGTGTTGTCTTTGCTTAAAAGCCAAGTAAAAGTCGAATAATAGTAAGGTGCCATAATTTGCACATTCCTTTTTATCTTCACTTTTATGTTTTTTTAATACTAAATATTTCATTTCTACATTCTTTGAAGAAAAAAAAAATGGCATCTCTTACACCAGGAGTGCTAATCAAATTACTTAAAACTATTAATTCTAACGTGAAAGTTCGTGGTGAACACCGCTCAATCCTCTTGCAAGTCATCAGCATTGTCCCAGCCTTAAACGGATCAGACCTATGGCCAAACCACGGCTTCTTCATCAAGATTTCAGATTCATCTCACGCCACATATGCATCGCTTTCAAAAGAAGACAATGAGCTTATTCTCAATGATAAACTGCAAATAGGCCAATTCTTTTGGGTCGATAGAATGGATGTTGGCACACCGGTTCCAGTTCTAGTTGGGGTTAGGCCAGTTCCAGGACGGCATCCATTTATTGGGAACCCGAAAGATTTGATGCAAATGTTGGATCCATCTGAGGCTATGAAAACGAATGAACCGGAGAAACCTAAAAAAACAAGTGCTAAAAAGAAAATCGTGATAAAAGAAGAGAAGGTTGGAGTTGCTTCAAGGTATATGCAAGGAGTCGTGGCGAAAATAGATGGTACGAAAAAAGATGAAAGACAACAAGAGATAAAAGTTCAGGTATCATATACTTCAAATTAAAATTTTAATGGTTACACAATATATTCTGAAGAATGCAAATTGTAGGTGCACATGACATCAAGTTTAAATAAGTCTTCTGATGCATTGAAACCGCGGATAATTACACAACCGCTATCAACTAAGCATGAAAATATCAGCTTGAACTCGGTGCAAAGAAGGAGAGATAAAAATCATTCTTCCGAATCACTTTCATGGTCTTCCCTGCCTCCTAAACTACTAAATCCTGCAAAGGTATGTTCATTTTTTGTATAGTAGTGCAGTCCTTATGGAGTTATGGTAAACTTTATAGGATTATTTGCACAAAACATAAACTTACGTTATCATTTGTATTCTTTTTAAGCATGTGAATTATTAATTAAAGGGACAATGGCCTATAATGTATATTACTTGTCACCCCATCCTTTTATATGCATCGAATAAATTGTTTTGCTATTCCAAGTAACAAACTTGCATTTTCCGCCACTTTAGTGTATTTTGTGACTTTTTTGCCCCTCCCGGGTAATAGGAGTGTTAATAAATTGAAGGGCAAAATGGTCACAAAATACACCAAAGTGACGGAAAATGCAAGTTTGTTACCTCAATTTGCAAAACAATTTATTCGATACATATAAAAGGATAGCGTGACAAGTAAGATACATTTATAGGCCATTATCTCATTATTAAAAGATGGCTTTGTGCGTTTGGATAATTTTGTATCCAAATAACCCTTAAAACGACTTTAAAAGAATTATAAATTTCATATATGATGTTATATTTAAAATTTATATGGGTTGCAAAATGACTCAAATAGGATATACATAACCATCTTTTAATAACACAGATTTAAAAAAGAATACAATGACTAAAATGTGACAAATTAAAAAGTACGTTGCTATTTTGTGCAAATACCCCAGCTTTTTAATAAGAGGTTACAAAATCAAATGAGACATCGAAAGTGTAACTGATTTTGTTTGTAATAATCGATCAGGGAATTATCCGAAGGCGAACCTTAGCTTCACTTGCAGCAGCAGAAGCTCAGAAAGAAGCAATAACAGCAGACAATCTTGTCAAATGCCTCGGGTAAGCTGGTTTATATATAAATAGAAAAACATCATTGAATGAAAAAAAAAAAAAAAAAAAAAAAAAAAAAAAAAAAAAAAATCTAACACTTTTTTTTTTTCGGTAAATCTCATGTCAGAATATTTGCTGAACTTTGTTCATCCGCGTCACACGAAAAACCCCACGAGTCTCTGGACAAGTTCTTTTACCTTTACAGACTAATAGAACAAGAAAATGTCAGTACTACCCCTGCAAAGGACGGACTAATCCGCCTTTCAACTAGCTCACCAACACCAGAATATAAGGACAAAACTGACAAAAAGAATGGAGTCACTCGAGGTAAAAGTACAAAAAAGACCCCAAAGACTAAAATGGAGCTGAGCGTTGATGATAAACTAGAATGGGCAAATGGTGATGGTCTAAAAGACGGGAAAGAGCTAAGAGCTATTCTGCTAGATGAAACACAATCTTGGTTTCTAGAGTTCTTGGAAAGAGCACTTGATGTCGGGTTTCAAATGGGAAATCTAGAAACCGTCAAAGGCAAAGGGAAAAATCAAAGCAATGTTGTTACCAAGCCCGAGCCAAATAGTCAGATTGCTGTAACATTGTCTCAACTCAAGCACGCAAACGAGTGGTTGGATAAACTAAGAACCAAAATGGTTTTAGAGAAACAAGAAGTTCATGTGGAGACTATTGATCGTTTAAAGCAAAAAATTTACACTTGTTTGCTTGTTCATGTGGACTCGGCTGCATTTGCTCTAGAAAAAAGATTAGATCGCGTATGATACGAAGCTCTAAACCAATGCACCTTGATCCATTAATTAATTTATCCTTGTAACTTGTATATAGCATGAATTCTTTTAACTTTTTTGCCAAAATCAAGATTCATGACTATATTACTATTTGTTGTTAATTTATGATTTGTGTATAACAAAAAGTTGTAAGGATTTGTTTGATCATACCTTTGATTCCATTTCTGGTCGTGATTATAAGTGAAACGGTACAAGATGGAGAACCGGTGTACATGCGAAATCCCATGATATGATCTAGCATGTACCCTGCTTCTCCAGCATGGACCATCTCCCTAAATATACTCCTCTAGATGCATTAGAATACACAAAGTTTTTGGTTAAAGATTTGACTGAATGATGTACATATGTGATATAGATACATTGCTATATATAATAAGGTGGTAGTATCAAATTATATTGGAGGGGTGGCAGGTTAGGTATGTTGGTGACAGTACTGTACTCTAAAGCAAGTAGGTGAAGGTGTTATATCAAGAAGTTATTGGTTTGGTGTGTGTTGAAGTTTGGTTGCCAAAAAGAGAATTAGTGTTATAACTTTTGGTTAAGGCTTAGCCCAAAATTGTAAGCATGGTGTACAAATCATCAATTGAATAGCTTAAACTTGCATAGTTGGTCACATCTACCATTTGAGCATTGGTAATGTTTTGACATGCATGTATAGTTATATGTAACAGTTTTCAAAAAATGCATAAAAAAACATTGAAAGAGACTTATCATTCAGGCAAATTGGTTAGATTTTGAATGTATGTTTTTGGTAGGTATCAAATTCACAAAATTAAAAGTACATAAATATAGATTGAAGAAATTCGTTGGATCTCATAGGCCAACCTCAAGATTAAGTTGGTGTAACCTCAATTTAATTTAAAGTGTGAACAATTAATGTTACATATTGTGATCCACATGATTTGAAAATATTTATCATGTGTTCTTAGATGGATCCAGTTTGACTACATACAAAAAGAATTGACAAAACACACTAAGAAAAACGAAGAAAAAGTATATATATAAACAAACAAAATCATTATATGAAATGTGATGATCTAGGTAATAATGACTTGTAAGCAATATTATCGACATCCATATTCATTGACGACGATTAGTATGTGCAATTGGTGCAACCGCACATAACCCTCGTTATAAGGGGCCTTCAATATAGTATACATCCATTAATATTTATAATTTTATACATATCTAAGTATATAATGTTTTGAATTTTTAGTGTCTTTGTTAAATATTATCAAAGTTGAATTTTTAGTGCCTTTGCGTAATATTAAAAAACATTTTATTTTCAAAAATAATTAAATTTTCGTGATTTATTGGGGCTTCATTCGTGATTTCGCACCGAGCTACCCAAATCAATGGGACAGCCCTGTCCATATTATTTAACCATATTTGATGAGAAAAACTTTTTAAAGTTTTTTCACATTATATAAAGTAGGTTAAGTAGATAAGATTAGAAGTTTATCTAAAGTTTTGTGTAATCTTTATTCAATTTTTTTTTATTGTTTTTAGATCATTATTTTATTTTTACAGTGAAAATATAATTGATTAGGTTAATATATGGACTAAGAGTTTAAAATAGAGTATTTGCCAATGACTGAAATTATATTTGTGTGCATTTATGTTTTTCTTTATATGTCAGTGTTCTAGCTATAGTTATTTATAGACAAATAATAGTTCTACAGATATAAAGATCAAATCCTAATAAAAACTCAAGGAATGAAATGCACGTGGTTATTTTATTTTATTTTATTTATTTATTTTTATTTATTTTTTTTCGAAAACACCTAAAATAGCCGATTCAATTAAATGAGTAAAACATTGACAAACAACATGATCTTTTTATGAAGTGTCTTTGTTATTTTCATTCAAGTTTTCTTGAAACTTGACAAGGAAATAAAATTTTATGATACAAGTTCACTTATTTGTTATTTTCATTAAATGTTTGTTTGTTTAAATTTTGTATTAAGTCGTTTTTGAATAATGGATGAAGTACTCTCTCTCTAAAAAATTTATATGTACAAAAAATGATACATGGTTTACAACATTTAAAGCAAACAATTTTCATAATTACAACAACCAAAAGCATTGTGTACAACAAAAACTAGCATGGATCGAATTTCAGACCACTTTTTTTAGAATTCTAAATTAATAGCATTAAAAACACACATACACTCAATATTACAATCATTTAAACACAATGTACAACCCACATTCTACATTAATAGCATTAAAACACTCCTACACCCAATATTACAATAATTTAAACACAATGTACAACCTCCATTCTATATAATAGCATTAAAAAACACTCATATACTCAATATTACAATCATTTAAACATAATGTACAACCCTCATTCTGCATTAATATCATTAAAAACTCCCCTACACCCAATATTACAATCATTTAAACATAATGTATAATCCTTCATCTTAACCTAGACACGAACATGTGACTAAGATTGTAAATATATGCTAAGGTGGAAGTGTAGTTTACCAAATCTTTTAGTATTTCGTTCTCGAGGCAAATTTAGGTGTCTGAATGACTTCCCGTGATATTTTTATTAATTTCATCGAAAATTTTTATTTCATAGTATCCGCCGCTGCAACGCGCGGGTACCCTGCTAGCAACTTAATACAAACGACTTCATTTTTTTTACTTTATATTTTCAGCCATCTTTCTTTATTAAATCATTAACAAACAATTTTCATATAACTTTTTAAATCCATTTTTTTTTTATTTATTTTTTTCAAGTCAATTAAATCAAATTCAAATGTCACATCTATCGAGCCAAACCTTTGTTTATTGCCGTCGATCAAACACGAAACTATTGTTGCCGCAAAGATTGACTATCTTGATTGTTATTCGTGCAAATTACTACTCCCTCGTCTCAAAATAATTGTCAGCAGACAAAAAATACAAAGTTTAATAAAAGTGGGACCACTAAAATTTTCAACCACTCATATAGAATATTCCTCACTAAATTCTCTATTTATTGTAAGTGGACAATCTTTTTGAAACATCTCAAAAGAGAAATATGAACTATTAATTTGAGACGGAAGGAGTACATTAGTTCGTCACCACTATTATTTTTAAGTCCAACACAATTTTTTTAAGTTCAACACAATTGAATTAATTGGTTTTGTTTTGTTGGGGCCTACAACACCAATTGATTTGGTTTTACCTTGAAGATTCTTTTTTTAGTTGACTATAAAAACGTCGACCGATTATTTTTTGGTATCCTTTCGTCGACTACAAGACTGTCATTTTTTTTTTCAATGTCATTTAGTCACCTCAATTCTTTCTCATAATGACCAACTCTTTCTCATAATGACCAACGATTCTCTTTCCCCCTTACCCTATCACATACCGATAAACTTTATGCCGTTAACTAAATCACCTAATCAAATTCCCATTAAACTTGATATAGACAAAACAAACTATGTTACGTGGTGTAACTTCTTAAAAAATCATTGTGAAAAACACATAACGTGTACATCTTCTAGTGCTACTAGTTCGGCTCCTCCAATCGTGGAATGACTAAAACCGGACTCTATAGTTAAATATTGGATTTTTCTACCCCTATCTAAAACCCTTCTAGGTAGGCTTGTCACAGTTAATCTCAATTTTGCTAAGGATGATGTTTGGGATCTTCGTGAAAGTATTTTTCTTAATAATAAACAAACACGTACCATTACTTTAAAAGGTTAACTTCGTGTCATACAACTTTGTAATTGTACAATTGATACGTATTTTCAAAAGATTGAGTCTGTTGTTACTTTGTTTAATGCTCTTGGCTAACCTTTATGTAATGATGATGTAGTCACGTATGTCATTAATGGCTTGAGCGATAAATTTGCTTATGTGGTATGTATAATTGCTCATTGGGATCCCTTTCCCGATCTTGCTACGGTTTGCTCGATGTGTCTTACTTCCAAGCAATAACCTTTATCCACTGACGTGTCTCCCTCAGCTCCTACGGTGCTTCTAGCCGAGAATGGTACCTCACGGGATAATCACAGTCATTACACACGTGACACTCGTGATTCACGTTCCTTTTCTCAACCAGAGGTGTGTTTTAATTTTGCTCATGGTTTTTGTCATTTTGGTAACGTGTGTAGGTTTATGCATGATAGTTTATCGTGTTCCTCCACCCAATAAATCCTCATTATAGAAAAGTCAACAAAACATGCCTTATGTTGGTCACACACTAGGTTCAAACAACAAAACTGCACATAGTGGATCCTATAACTCTAATATGGGACAAGAGAATTTTACTTCGCCTATGGAACAACCATCTTTTTCTTCAACTATGGGACATGCCCAGATTTTTTCCATATTGAAGGCCCAACAGATGATGATTTAAACTATGGCTCAACAAATTGGACAGGCTCAGCAAACTAATTCAAGGCCCACTGTTCCACTTGGTTTTAGACATTCGGCCCATCAACAACCACTAGCATACGAGGCCTAAACCCAACCTCCCAGTCGGCTTCGATGGCTTGTACTAGTGATACTGTTCCAAATGGTTTACCTGGTAATATCCTCGAGTATTTAGTACGATGACCTTGTAATATCTTGGCAACCTAAACTGGAATATGGACACATGTGCATTATCTTATCTTAACTCTTCTATTAATAATCTTAGTATTGTTTTTCATAAATGCATTTATCCATCTGTCTATGTTGATAACGGGAAGTCCATTCCCATTACTAACACCGGCCATAGTATTTTGCCAACACATTTTCAACCCATTTATTTAAATAATATTCTTGTTACTCTTGATATTGTAAAAACTGAATTTTGTCCTTCAGTTTGTTCGTGATGACTAGTATTGTGTTTAGTTTGATCCTTTTGGTTTTTCTGTGAAGGATTATTTGACACATCAAATCCTCCTCAAATGTGACAGCACGGGTGACATGTATCCTGTCACGAATCCATATCCTATTTCTCAACTTTTTCTTGTCAATCAAAACACTTGGCACCAACGATTTCGACAACTGGGACGCGGTCTCTTATTTATAGTAATTATATTTCTTGTAATAAGACGAAGTCTCCTTGTTGTTTTCCATGCTTGTGAGCTTGGTAAAACACTTGAGGCTTCCCTTTTCTAGTTCTGAAACTGTTGTTAGGGTTGTTTTTGATATTGTACACTCGAATTGTGGACTTCTTCACTTCAGAGTGCTACGGGTATTAAATATTATGTTTTGTTTCTGGATCATTTTTCGCATTATTTATGGGTTTATCCTCTCGGTAATAAGTCTGATGTTTTGTCTAAGTTTATTCATTTTTGTGCTTTTGTTAAAAATCAATTTAATTGTGATATTAAATCTTTGCAATGTGACCATGGTAGTGAATTTGATAATCACGCTTTACACCAATTGTTTGTCACAAACAACATTACAATACGTTTTTCATACCTCAAGACTTCTCAAGAAAATGGGATGTCTGAACGTATGATCCGTACCATTAAAAACCTCATCCATACCCTTCTTTTTCAAGCTCATCTACCCCCTACTTTTAGGTCGGAGCACTACACATGGTGCCTTATCTTTTTAAACATCTTACCCTAAACCTCAATTAATATTGAAACCCCTCATTTTCGCTTATACAAGACTCACCTGATTTTTCAACTCTTTGTGTGTTTGTGTGTTTATGTTATCCTCACCTTTCCACCAATAATAAACGTGAGCCTCATGCCACTTCTTTTATCCTTCTAGGTTACCCCACAAGTCATCGTGAGAATCGTTGTCTTGAATTGGCCAAAAACAAAAGAATACTTTTTCGCCATGTCACTTTTGATGACACTATGTTC
This sequence comes from Artemisia argyi, assembly GCA_030686995.1. Classification (NCBI taxonomy): domain Eukaryota; kingdom Viridiplantae; phylum Streptophyta; class Magnoliopsida; order Asterales; family Asteraceae; genus Artemisia; species Artemisia argyi. Next base: position 184,342,162 of record CM060691.1, on the reverse strand, counting down.
CCATTGGCTCGATGACTCTCAATAATCCTCCCACATACACCTTTTTAGAACCCTCACCAAATATAACTAACCAAAAACTTCGTTCATCAAATCTTGTCCTGAATACACCGACTACTCCACCTTAAATGCCCCTTTCCAATATTGACAAAAAAATTGTAAAAATAGCATGACCAGAAAAGACATTTTGTTACAAATCAAGGACTATTTTATACTTCTATTTAGAATTCAACTCCTGGAAGTATCTTTAAATAAAAATAGACTCAAATACCTTTAAAATGACATGTGTCACGACTCGTCGACTCCTACAAACTTAGGGTTGATTTTATACAAAATTCAGAAGATGACCAAAATCTGGAGCTATTCACAGCCGGTGGCTGGAGCACCCCATCCGATGGATGGAAGCTTAAGAACACCCACAACCGGTGGCTGAGACCCCTCAGCCGGCGGCTACAAGCCTCAGGCCTGCATAACTTTTCCCGACTCGCCTAATTGACCGAAATTCGAATTTCGGGACCCGACACATCATAAGAACTTTGAGAATACATTTAAACAATAAATACTTCATTTTCATAAACCTACTTGGTGTTGATGACCCATAAACACATAACTACAGGGTTTTCCAAACACCCGTTTATACACATTTTCAATACAACTTTAATTCATGACTATAACATAACACTTGACATACTTCATTTTCTGCAAACAACCTTTAAAACTATAACCAGACTTACTTATACAATTTATTTACCAAAAGACCATGACCTTTAGACACAATTGGGGATTCAACTATTTTCGATCCCAACATCTACAACTATCTTTTATATGTAATAATGTTGTTCTAGAAAAAACTTGTGAGAATTTTGTTAGAGCTTCAAATTTAAAATAAACAATAAGCATTGTTTTTATAGTGCTCTTAAAATGTACAAGCTTATACTTAAGAGCTCCTCAAAGCAATTTTTTTAAGAGAAGCTCGAGTTTTATGTCATTTTACAATATTATGTGTAGAACCATAGTGAGGGGAGGGGGTGAATATGTTCTTTTCGACTTCTTTTAACTTTAAGTAGATTTAGTGTCAAGTTTGCATACAAGTGTATAAAAATAAAGCAATATAAATCGTAAGAAAGAGTTAAGGAAAAAGAGACAAACACAATGATTTATATTGGTTCGGGATGAGAGGTTTAGATCATCTGTATGTCAGGTTGTAAATATGCGACAACTATACTATTCACTAGTACCAAATCCTTGTAGTACACCATAGCTTTCACCGATCTACACCTAGACCCAAGCTAGCACTTAATGGAGTCTACACCTAGAACTACACACAAAGACCTCACGAACTCTCACCACTCTTACAAAGACTTCTACCAAAGAAGTACGAAACCCCAAGCTTGACCGCACCAGGTTCAAGCCTTTACACCCTTGCTTCTCCGCACCTGGAGTAAGACTTTCACACTTGCTTCTCTGCACCCAGAGTAAACTTGAACACTTAGTTACAAATGAATGAGAGTGTTTAAGTATTTATTATAACAAGATTACTAGACTAGAAGAAGATATAGTAAGAAGAGGATGACTCAATCTAGACACAATACAAACAAGTGAATTCAATTCTTGCGTGTTCTTCTCTTGCAAAGAAGTTACTTTCAATAGATGATAGAAAAATGTTAAGACACAAGAAGGATTGAAAGACTTAGAGAGATATTAGCGAGAAATAAGAGGGGAGAAATGTTTGGCAAGAGGTGAAGTGCAAGCATGGCAAGATGGTGCTATTTTATAAGCAAGAGATAGCAAGATAGGCCACGGCGCGATGTACTCACGCGCGAGACCAGCACACCGAGCCTGTTGTCTTCTTGCTTAAAACTGGTCGTTGCCTCTTGCTAAACCCCCATGTGCACTTCACTTGTAAGCTTCCCAAGAGTATTTCAAAGCCCCAAGAAGGGTTATGTTAAACCAACTCATTAGCCGGTTAAATGAAGTTCAAATAAGCATTAGTTAGAGAAAAAGGAAGGAAGCACTCTATTAACCACTTGGAATGAGGGAAATGTGGTTAATGCATTGCAAAGAGACCTTGTGTAGAGGGAAAGATGGTCCATAACATGCAAGTGAGGTTCTTGTTTTGAAATTTAAATTTCAAAATTCAAATGTTATAATCTTAGGTAGTTCCACAATTAACTTGTTAACAAATTACATTGAAACAACTAAGTTAAATACTTTGCATATTTTATAAACTATTAACCCACAAGAGGAAAGTGCATTTAGCTAAGTAGTTAGAGTGATCTTAACTTATTTGGTCAAAAGGGAGCATACCTATTTAGTAATTAGTTAAGTCATACCTCATAAGTAAGATTATACGCATTTGTTTATTTTCATTTGATATTTTTATTAAAACATGAACCTCAAAGTGTTGAGCTTATTTTATAAAACTAGCAGGGTACCCGCGCGTTGCGACGGCGGGTACCCTGAAATAATTTTTTTTGGTGAATCGTGTATTTTAGTTTATTATGTTTTTTTTATAATAAGTTTACGGATATCAAGAATTTCGTATAGCCCTTGCTCGTTCGGGCTCAAGCCAGTTGGCCCGTGCCCGTTTGGCCCGCGCCCGTTCGGGCTCAAGCCCATTTGGCCAATTGCCTATTCGGGCTTGAATATTTGTATCATGTGTTTTATTATTTGTATTAGTGACATTTAATGCAGGAAATATGTTTAATTTGGTTGTACAATATACTTGATAATTTGTATTTCTTATGTAAGTGGTATTTTAATAACCAATTAATTGTATTTATTGATCAGTTAATTAATTGATTACATTAAATACCATTAATGTGATGTGTTGTTTTTTTAATATGTGCATTAAAGTGTTGTACACTATGCTTTTTTTTGTAAGTCTTAAAATTTGGAGAGAGAGTCATCCCTTTATTATATGTAGTACAGATATTTCGAGTTGGCTTTTATAGAACACTTTGAGTTGGGTTTTATAAAAGGTTTTGAGTTGGGTTTTATAAAACGGGACTAGACATTTTGACACGATCTCTCTAAGTCATAATCCACTTATGATATTACAAAAGATCTTAAATATCATGTACGAACCTGTATTGAAAGATAAAACTTTTTCAGGTAAGAGGAAAACCGACTTTAAGAAACCCGAGTGCTCGAATACAGCTTCTGGCGGGCTCGAGTAAGACGTGCTAGTGGGCGAGTCAACATGCTGGAAGCTGTCTTCATTTGCTTTTGATTTTGAGCTATTGCTAATGATTTTAAATGTATCATAACATGTATTTATCATCATTAAAACGTAAAAGATATATGTATGTACAATATTTGCATCAACATTATATTTTATCAACTTTTTTTACGCATATCTTAGAATATAAATATTCAATTATAAGAACTGTAGCTCTCATTACTTTCACCAAACATGCCCTGATCTATGATTGCTTTTCATTAACAAAAAATATATTTAAAACCCCGATTGTCCACGACATGTTCTACCAACAACATGTTGAGTAATCGAAAGCCGATTTTGAGAGAAAACCCATTAAGATGTCATGTTTAAAAAACCGATCTAAAGCAACACAATAAAACATATATATAATGATAAAATAGTATTAAAAAACAATTATTTTGTGATAGAAAAGAAAAAAAAAAATCAACAATTTCTCAAATAAAAGTGTAACTACTCAATATTCGTCAAATATTCAACATTTCTTCATTGAGTCATACAACTCTTTCATTATTTCCCCCAACTTCATCAAATCCACCAAAACCCTAATACCATTTTCATCAAATCCATCAAATCTCAAACACCCAATTCATCAAATCATCATTACCACATGATCCAATCTTGAAATCCAATTTCCAGGTATTTTTTTTTATTAAATATTCTTGATCATGGATACTCATTTTATAAAATTAGCTAATTTTGAATACCGTGTAGGTCCAAAGTTCTGGATCTAAGTAGCCTTTGTAAGATAATAAACACCTTGAATAAATCCAAAGTATTTATATGAGAAACTCTTAAGAACAATGTATGCTTGATGTTAATGCGGAATGGTAACACAAGCAGTAAGAATAACATAGAGATTTACTAACTTTATATTCTATTAATCTTTTAAAACTTGGCATAGAACACAATGCCGTAGGGTTCCTTTTATACTACAAGGAAACCCTAATTCTACAAAATGTGTGAAAGGATGCATACATATCTTCTCCTAAGATATCTAACCGTGTGCATATCCTTTCCTATAATATCTCCTAAGATATCTAACTTGTTAAGCAAAATAGACTTAACAGTTTAAAACATAAACAGACTTAACTAGTGTCTGCCAGACTTAACTTAGTACTGGCAGACTTAACTATTTACCCGATTTAACTAACTAATCCAGACTGACTTAAGTCTGGTTACAAATAATTCCCAACATACCCATTTGATATAATGTTATAAAGTTAGATAATTTATTGTTGATCTGTTAAAATTTGGGTTTTAGTAAAGATGGTGAAGATGACAATGATTTTTAGAAGGTATAATATTATCACGATCTCTAGTTGGGGGGTGTTAGGAATTAGAAAACACATTATACATACTACAAAATTACATTTTTAAAACCTCAATCATTCTAGGGTATTCTATCTTCCAAGCTTTTGAGAGGTCGGGTGTTGTGTAGAAAAGATGATGAGATGCAATCGGAGAGCAAAATCAATGGTTAATGCTTTTATGAAAAGAAAATTCAAATGTAAACAACCCCTTTATTGTATTCCCGTTTAGGTTTTGTTCTTTCTTATTGAATAATAATAATGTTTGGGGGGGGGGGGGGGGGGTTCTGTAATACTAGTATTCACATAAATTTATAGCTTCAGTGATGAGATTGCATATTAACTTGGTCCGCAGATCTTGATAGGAATCTAGAATACAAATCCCAATAAGTGCTATTAGATCTTTACAGGTCACTACAAAAACAAAAAGGACTGACTGATGAATGTCATATCTTTAAACTTGTCAACTCTCAGATTAAAGACCTTTGTAACGTACATCTAAAAAACGTTCTAAATTTAAATTGATACAGGTAGACCTAGGCAACCAGAGGCGACACTGGAAGATACAAAGTCTCCGTTGCAAGATGATGCGCCATTATTGCAATATGATGGGTCATTATTGCAGGATAATGGCTTTGGGTATCGCGTATTTGGGAAAATCTGGGTAAATTATCAAGTCCGCATATGCATATCTTATAACTAAAAATCAAACGAATCGAATTTACAAAAATCATTTATTGACATAGGACCAAATAAATGCACTTGATACCGACATTAAAATGGCATGCAAATTCTACCCAAGAGAGTTAATAATTTACTTTACGAGTTTCGTTTAACAAATACACACCATTACATAAGAAGAATCTACCACCACTTGGAGAACAAATCAATTGTTCGAAATGTGGAGATATTCGAGAAGATGCTGAAAAGCCATGAAGAACAAGAAGATGTAAGTAGATACTCTCTTACTTGTTAGTTTGTACATGCAAAATGAAATAAAAATTATAAATTGCATATTTTGCAGTTTAAAGAAGCTTGTCTACTAATGACTAAGCTAAAGAAATACAACTTGCAGCTAACTGCCAAAATGTACAATTACACAATAAAGGTACCCTTTGAGAAGGTGATATAGTTTTGCTTTAAATTATGATAAATTTAATATCATTCATATTTTCCCAACAATGACACTCCACTTATTTGTCTTAAGTTGTATTTTTTTTTTCCTTTTTTTGTAGAAACAATGGCAAGCTGGATCTTACATGTATTCTCAAATGACCAATCAAGCATAAAACCAACAGCAGAAACATTTGGGCTTCTTATGAGACATTGCACAGAAACAGAAGATCAAGTTGAGAACGTAAGCACTACCAACTTTTAAATCTATTAGAATTTAATATCAATGATATTAAATTTATCATAATAAAAAGCAAAACTATATTGCCTTCTCAAAGAGTACCCACATTGTGTGATTGTACATTTTGGCAGTTGGCCGCAAGTTATATTTCTTTAGCTTAGTCATTTGTAGACAAGATTCCTTAAACTTCAAAATATGCAATTTATAAGTTTTATGTCATTTTGCATGTATAAACTAACATGTAAGAGAGCATCTACTTACATCTTCTTGCTCTTCATGGATTTTCAACATCTTCTCGAACATCTCCTCATTTGGAACAATTGATTTGTTCTCCAAGTGGTGGTAGATTCTTCTTACATAATGGTGTGTTTTTATTGAACGAAACTTGCCAAGTAAATTATTAACTCTCTTGGGTAGAATTTGCACGCCCATTTTAATATCGGTATCAAGTGCATTTATTTGGTCCTATGTCAATAGTTGATTTTTTAAAGTCGATTGGTTTTGATTTTTGGTTATAAGATATGCATATGCAAACTTGATAATTTACCAGGATTTTCCCAAATACACGATACCTAAAGCCATTATCTTGCAATATATTGTAATAATGACCCATCATATTGTAATAATGGCGCATCACGTTGCATCGATGACTTTGTATTTTCCGGTGTCCCCTATGGTTGCCTAGGTGTACCTGTATCAATTTAAATTTAGAATGTTTTTTAGATGCACATAACAAAGGTCTTTAATTTGAGAGTTGATAAGGTTAAAGATATGGCATTCATCAAGCCTTTTTGTTTCTGTAGTGACATGTAAAGATCGAATATCACCTATTGGGATTTGTATTCTAGATTCTTATCAAGATCTACATACCAAGTTAATCTGCAATTTCATCACTGAAGCTATTGATTTATGTGAATAGTATTACTGAACCCCCTAAACATTATTATTATTCAATAAGAAAAAACATAACCTAAATGGGAATACAAGAAAAGGGTTGTTTACCTTTTCATTTTCTTTTCATAAAAGCATTAACCATTGATTTTACGCTCTGATTGAATCTCATCATCTTTTTGACGCAACACCTGAACTCTCAACGGCTTGGAAGATAGAATACCCTAGATTGATTGGGGTTTTCAAAATGTAATTTTGTAGTATGCATATTGTGTTTTCTAATTCCAAACACCCCAACTAAAGGTCGTGATAATATTATACCTTCAAAATGTAAATTAGGGTTTTAGTAAGGAACATGTTCCATTTTAAAAACCATTTATTTTGAAAATTAGAGCGACGAGGCTCTGATGCCAATTGTGGAAACGTAGAAGGGGGTGAATACGTTTTCATTTAAAAAACTTAAATCTTTTGTATCAAACGACCGATCAAGTGTGATGTAAAATGAAAGGTGACAATAATACTTCTAAAACAATAACTATAATAGAGAGCATGAAATAAAACACGAGCCACAACACAAGCATAAACATCAAGCCACAACACAAGCATAAACATATTGTAAAGAAAAAGCGATAAGTAAAAGAAAGCGCAAACCGGACACGAGGATTTATAGTGGTTCGGTCACAAAGCTCTTCTTCGTCTTGCTCTACTCCTCGAGTACCCAACTCGACAGTTACTTCACTAAGTCATCAAGCTCCCTTCTTGGTGAAGAAAACCTTACAAACGTCACTTACACTTTTCCTTTACAAAGCTAAATACCGAGTTCTACTAGGTAGAACCAACCTAACTTCGCTTACACTTTTTCATGTACTAAGCTAAATACCGAGTCAGTCTTTGGGTAAAACCAAACCCATTATATTTTATGGCCCAACATGAAAAAACTTGTGTTTTATGTCACAAACACATAAACCATCTAATCTAGTTTGGTGTATATATGGTGATGATACAATGACGATTCACGACACAAATTTCTAATGAATATGAATGCGTAATCTAAATGATCTTCTTAAATAAGAAGTCTTCAAATAAAAGTGCATGTGAAATTGCTAAAAGAAAGTGTACAAGACACTTGTCAAAAGTGTGTAATCACTTTATAAAAAATAAAGCCTAGTTGTGTACTTGCCTAAATAAAATGTATTTAGCAAGTATGTAAGTAAACTTTTGTAATTGCAAAATAATAAGTTTAGTTGTATACTTTGCAAAAATAAAATGTATTTTAGCAAGTATGCAAGTAAACTTTATTGCTAAAAGAAAAATGAAATTTGTTTACTTGTTCAAGTAAATTTATCTTTAGATGTAAACTTTAGAGTAAAAATAAGAGTGATGCATTTGTATAAAAATACATGCAAATGCAAAATGTATATGAGGTTTGAAAGAAAATGATTATCTTTTTAAATACTTAATAACTCTAAAAAGTATTTTAAAAATTCTCAGTGGTTTGTTAAGGGGTTTGATCATAAGGCCAATGCTAATAGCTCGATTGGTTGCCACCCCAATTGAGCACACAACCGAGTTAATGCCACTAACCCTATCCTTTTCATTGTTTCAGTTTGTCAGCCAACCAAAACAATTACACATCTCCCCATTTATTTTCTAGCCGTTGGGTGCAACAAAATTATCCTTTCTCCAAACCATAACTATATTTGAATCATTCTTCCTTTAAAGAAATGCTCTACAAAGATGTTACAACAACCCAACATCGATCTTTTAAAAGAAAAACAAAATCACAAAACAACTTACCCGAGACCTCTATGAGTTATTGGTGACATGCTGAGCTTCAGTTGATGCTCGCTGCTTTTTTTATGGTGAAATAAGGGTGTTTATGCGTTTGGCTCCAAATTTCATATCAAGAAAGATAAGTTTTGTTTTGTGGCTGTTTTGTATAGTTGTTGTGATAAGGTTTTGAATGGGAATAACAAGAAAGGTGGTTGTGTATGTGTTATTTGGATGTGGTTTGTGTGAAAGAGTTAAATACTAGTATATAAAAGTGTGTGCAGGTTGTTGTTGTTGTTGTTGTTGTTGTTGTTGTTGTTGTTATTATAAATGTGATGATTTTTGAACATTGGATACCTATACTACATTAAACAAAGCAATAAAATTAATGTGTTGTACTATCAAACTGATAAAATAAATATGATACTATAGCAACATTAATGACACAAATAAAATAAATGTGGTTGTTTTGTTGAACGTATGATACCCACTGCTGCATCAACAAAAAGAAAAAAGTCAATAGCCCTTTTTGATACTATAACAACATTAATGACATAAACAACAAAGTGGTGCAAATGAAGTGAACTATATGCAATTAGCACATAAAGAGTATCGTGCTACTTAAGATACGCCCTTCACAATGGTTGTTATCGTAATATTTTTCTATTTTAGTTGAATTTTTATTGTAATGTTTTTTAATTAAAAAAAATGGTCGTCATTGTGGTCACCACTAGCAGGTTATGGTTGGGTGTAGTTTTTTTTTAAAAAAAGCTGATGTTGTGCTGATGTGACAAGAGGTGACCACAATATTTGTGGTTGCCATTAGCATTGGCTTAATGCCACACAACAAATATATTCGAACATGTGTTGTAGCATACAAGGACGACGTCGAGAGGTTTAGATGATTGTAAGTTAAGACAAAATATGATTACGAGTAACTTGCACATTTTTCTTTATGTATTACAAGTTACATGTTTGTCATCAAATAAACCATACGAGACTATGTAGATTAAATATCGTAATATTTGCACTAACAAAACTTTGCCGGGTAAGAGAAAAGCCGACTTTGAAAAATCTGAGCGCGCGAATACAACTTCTGGCGCGCTGGTCAGGGGTGCTGGCGCGCGAGTTCAGAGTGTTGGAAGCTATTTTCATTTCCTTTTGGTTTTGAGCTATCACTAACGATTTTAAATAGACCAAGAGAAATTTTTTATCGACTGCACTTACCACGGTCTATGTTTGGATTTTTTTTTTCAAATATAAATTGCTCGATTGCACAACTTTTTTTTTGTTAGACTCCACTTTTATTTTTTGCTCGACTTCACTATAATTTTGCTCGAATCCACTATTGGGAAAAACATTGAGGGCCTATAGGCTGTAAATCAACTTTCTTTTGGGCTATTTAAGTAATTAAATCATATATTTCTTAAAGTTGAAAATAATATACTAATTTTGTTTTTTATACATTTAATATTTACTTTATTTTCATCCATTTAATATATAAAATTATTTTATCTCTCATACATTAAATCCAAATCAAATCCTAATTTATATTTAAATCCAAATCCAAATGTTAATCCTAAACTAATTTACAAACTAAACAGGCCCTAAGTTTTTGAGAGAAAGTATACATGTGGGTCCTATCTTTTCATTCAAAGTAAAAAAAATAAAATAAAAAATATTTATCTATTTTATGATTAGTGAACATGATGTATCATGTTTATTACAACTTATCTATACTACTATATAATACATTTAGGACTATTCTATAATTAGAAAGACTTAAAATTCAGACTTTTTTCTTGCTTATTATGGAAAGAGTTCAAAATTAATTTGTTAGGAAACAAGTTGGTTATGAAGTTTGTTAGGAAGCGGTTGGTTGTTCAAACTAAAATTATTTGGCCTAACCATCTATACTCATAAAGCATAAAGACTACTAAATATGTGACCGAATAACCGAATAACACAAAATATAGTCACAGATACCCGCCGCCGCATTGCGCGGGTACCGTTCTAATCATTAAAACATAAAACCCTTTCATAAGGAGAGTTGATATTGACACAACTTTTTTTATTCTTTCATCACAATGTTAGACTACTAGTGAATATATTACAAGGTGAGATATGCATAATTGTGGTGAAAGAATAAAAAAGGGTAGTGTGAGTATCAACCCCTTTCATAATAGTATGAGTTACCGTGTTGTAACCCAACAACTCAAACCAAACAATTACTAAGCGTCATATCAAATGAAAACCCAAAGTAAAGTAGGGAACCAAACTGCACCTTAAACAACATTACCTATCATGTTATGTTAAATATGAAAGGATCCTTATCCATACAATATTTGCATCAACATTATGTTTTATATATGTTTTACACATATCTTAAAACATAACTCTTCAATTATAAGAACTCTAGCTCCAATTACTTTCACCGAACACACCAGGAACACACCAGGATCTATGATTACTTTTCATTAACAAAATATACAAATTATATGTTTTAAAACCCGATTGTCACGACCTGTTCAACCAACAACATGTTGAGTCATCGAAAGCCGATTTTGAAAGAAAAACCCGTTAAGATGTCATTTTTAAAAAACCGATTAAAACAACCAAATAAAACAAATCTTTTATATAATAAAACAAAACCCTGGGACTTTCGTATTTCAAAACAAAAGATTATTTCTTTATTAAGTAATTATTTTTTAATTTTATAAATTTATAAATTCGGTTTATTAATATACTACACAAGTAGAAGATAAATACAAAAAAGATAGATAAGATTCAACTATTAAACTTTATAAATGCTTATCTTTAATAATAAAAAACTATAATTAAAAATCCTAAACAAACAAAACAAAAATTAAATTATTTGTCTTTTAATAAATAAAAATATGTCATTCAAAATTTTTTTAAAAAAACCCGCGCAAAAATCCGCGCGTGCGCTGGTATTATAACTAGTATAACCATAAAATAATAAAAAAAAAAACAAGTTTTTTAACACATTAAAAAAAAAAAAAAAAAAAAAAAATGTAACTACTCAATATTTGTCACCTATTCAACGTTGAGTCATACAACTCTTCCAATTTTCCCCCAAATTCATCAAATCCACCAAAACCCTAATCCCAAATCCATCAAATCCACCAAATCTCAAACACCCATTTCACCAAATCATCATCACCACATGACCCAATCTTGAAAACCCAATTTTCAGGTATTTTTTTCCCATTTTTTTTCATTTTTTTTCATTAAAGATTCCTGATCTTGAATACCCATTTTATAAAAGTACTAAATTTTGAATACCCATTTGATATAATGTCATAAAGTTAGTTAATTTATTGCTGATCTGTCAAAATTTGGGGTTTTAGTAAAGATGGTGAAGCTGACAATGATTGCGCGTGTTACGGATGGGCTTCCGTTAGCCGAGGGACTTGACGATGGGCGCGATATGCAGGATGCTGATTTTTATAAGCAGCAAGTTAAGTCTTTGTTTAAGAATCTTTCCAGGGGGCAAAATGATGCCTCGAGGATGTCGGTGGAGACCGGGCCTTATGTTTTTCAGTATCCTTTGTTTACGGTTTTATAATGTGGTTTGTAGTTTGTTTAGGTTAGTGAAATAGAAGGCGATGGTGATGCTAGGAGTAGATCAGAAACCCGATTTGCATATGCGTATGTGTCTATGTTTTGATTGGATTTCGTGGCATTGTTGTTGGTTTTAAAGACGTGTTGGCCGATATTTAATTTAGGGGGTGTTTGTCTAAGCTTATTTGATGGACTAATGAGCTCATAGAAAGATTGAAAAGCCAATAAGCTCAATTTTCATGGCTTAAGAGCTTATAACTTAGTTAAGTTTATGTACTTATAACTTATAAATTCATAGAAAGATTGAAAAGCCAATAAGCTCAATCAAATAAGCTTACACAAACACCCCTAGTGCCCCCCCTCCCCGAGTTATAGAGCCTCTTTTTTGTGGATTCTGGATGATTATGTGTTGTTGCTTACATGTGTACTGATTATATAAGCACTTGATTTGATAGGAGTGTTAGCTGTTGCCTGTGGCTATATACTTATAATTTGTAAATTTTAATGTATAAAACATATTTTCGTATTTTAGTTAATATTAATATCAATATGTGTACAAGTATAATATGGTACATCTTACCAAATTGGGTACATCGTACCAAATTATATGGTACATCGAACCGAACCGAAATGAGCCTACCCCCCTTCGTACCAAATTTCAGTGACTTAGCAAACCGCAACTGTTTTGCTATCCCATACCGAAGCGAACCCCGTTCATGTGACTATGCTTTGATTATTGTTGTGATATATATTTTGCTGTATGTTCTAGACTTGAAAACTGTGTATATTCGTGCACAAGCCACTTCACACAAAATAATATGATTATGTGATTATCTGTCATAAATTGCTTACCGTGATGTGTAAACCAGTAAAAGCATTCATCTTGACGTTAACACATAAGTTTGCGTATCTTACTTACTCTAACCATATGTTAACTCTATGTTAAGTATACCGTCTATGGTTTTATAGTTAGTAGTTTGTTTTGGTTAAGTGAAATAGAAGGCATTGGTGTTGCTGGGAGTAGATCAGAAACTCGATTTGTATTTGCGTATGTGTCTGTTTTGATTGGATTTCGTGGCATTATTGTTTAGATTAAATGGATTCATTGAGTTCCACGTTCCAACCCTTTTGTGGCCATTGTTAGGTGCTCTTAGTCGTTGATCGTCAAGAGGTGTTGGCCATTATTTAATTTAGGGGTGTTTGTCTAAGCTTATTTGATGGACTTTTGAGCTCATAGAATGATTGAAAAGCGAATAAGCTCAATTTTCATGGCTTAAGAGCTTATAAGTTAGTTAAGTTTATAAGCTTAACTTGATAAGCTCATAGGCCATAAAAATTGAGCTTATTGGCTTTTTAATCTTTCTATGAGTTTATAAGTCCATCAAATAAGCTTTACTCAAACTCCCCCTAGTTTTTTTTGTCCTTTTTCTCCCTGAGTTATAGAGTCTCTTTTTTTGCGGATTCTGGATGAGCATTATGTAGTGTGCTTACATGTGTACTGATTATATAAGCACGTGATCTGATAGGAGTGATAGCTGTGGGTAGAAACTTGATTTGCTTTGATTATTGATGTGATTCATATTATGTCGGGTGCTTCATAAGTTCTAATACTTGAAAACGTGTATTTTCGTGCAAGCAACTTAACACAAATAATTATGTGAGTGTTTTGTGATAAAATGCTTTCCGTGATGTGTAACAGCATTACATTACGATTAAGATCTTAGATTGATTTAGGAATCTTGATACTAAGACGTGAGTTTGCATATCTTGCCTATACTAACCATATGCAAACTTTATGTTAAGTATACCCTCTATGGATTGGGTTCTTTTCCTTAACCTGTATAATCAGCTATATCATTGAAGGCCGGGTATGTTATTTAACAATGTGCGACCGTGCTTATCCAAAGAAACTTGCCTTCCAATATCTGGAAGATCTTAAGAATGAATTTGAACGTGGTTATGGGAATCAGATTGAAACTGCTGCAAGACCTTATGCTTTCATAAAATTTGGTAAATATTACTTGTTATAGCCTTACACAACTCATTTAAACGGGTTTTCATTACGCAAACACCCATGTTCATGAGTTTCCATACTGAATTTTGGTTTCTTATTTGTTGAGTAGATACATTTATACAAAGGACTAAGAAGTTGTACCAGGACACAAGAACTCAGCGGAATATCTCTAAGCTTAATGATGAACTTTATGAAGTTCACCAAATTATGACTCGTAATGTACAGGAAGTACTTGGCGTTGGTGAAAAGTTGGACCGTAAGTTCTTTTTCTTTTAGCTTTTGTTACACTTGATTTTTTTATTTATTTTTTTTATTTTTTATTTTTTATTATTTATTTATTTATTTAGTTTTTCTACTAGCAGTCTAGCATGCTATGAATATGTTTGAAATACATTGAATAATAACATATTTAGATAATGTAGGTACCCATATAGAAATTAGAAAGTGGATCCATACTTTTTATGAAAAGGCTAAACGTGGCCCTTAAAGTTATGCGTAACTACATAACCGTAAATGTTATAAGAAACTTAGGGGATGTTGGTTGGAGGATTTGTTTGTTTTAAGGGTATTGGTTGAAGGAATGGGTTTGTTACCCATAAAATTAGGCATCCTCCATACCCACTTAAAGGGTTGGGTTTAGAAACACATGACCGTGTCTATTCCCCTCTCTTTTTGAACCCATACTACGATTCCTTGCTGCAAATCAAAGTATCAAACATCTCCTTTATTTAACTACTTTATGGTTGGTTTTCGAGCCTTGAAAAACCAAAAAATGAATATTTGACTATTTGTAGATAGCTAATCAGTAACCACCAACCACGTAAATTTTGGCCCCATGTAAAAGATTAATAGTTTCCTGGAAGTTGAGACCAGTAGTCATCTGACAATACAGGTTTATATATTTATTCAATAGTGCTCACACTTTGAGAAACATAATCCAGTGATTAAATAATCATTTGCGTGTGCTCATGTAACGTTTATATTGCTAGTCAACTAAGTCAAGTGACCCTAACTAATTAAACAATGGGGCCAGTTGGCCACATTTGACCCCCTGGGCTGCTACCAAGTGGCTGTAGACGGAGATTAGTGAAATGCTCTGCTTCAAAGCGTGTTAGTTATTAATATTTGGAAGAAGGTGCACTTAGGTATGGATGTCTAGTGGATAATGTTATATGGTGGTTAAGCGTATTGAACTATTGATCACTGATTTGTAAGATCTTAAAAAAGTTGCACTTGCAACCATGAGGTTTAGTTTCTGATATATCTCAATATATTATTATAAGATAATGTAATTATGATGTTAGTCCCATGACTTGGAACTTGTCAAATACTCAAATGAGATTGTTGAAATTTGTGAATTTATGCAGAGGTGAGTCAAATGTCAAGCCGCTTAACATCCGATACTCGCATATATGCTGATAAAGCAAGAGATCTAAACCGCCAGGTTGGTTTGTTTTTACTGTATTCAAAATTAATACAATGTGAAGATTATAAATGATAAAAGTTTTGTAGAATATAATTTTGTACGTGACAACTACTGCAGGCTTTGATTAGGAAGTGGGCTCCGGTTGCAATTGTGCTCGGAGTTGTTTTTCTGTTGTTCTGGGCAAGAAACAAGATATGGTGATCTCAGCTTCATTAGTTTAACATGTGGAAATATGTTTTCCATTTCGTTGAGTTATTACAGTTACAGGGTCTAAGTTAATTCTATTCGCACCACCTGCACTTCAGTTGAATTATATAAATTTGCATCGTGAATTGGAGAATTTTTTTTGTGTTTAATATTTAGACAAGTTCAATCCACCAAGAAGCATTCGCTATATTGACAAAACCTCACATTTGTGTTGGTCTTCAGTTTTTATTTATGTAAGGCTGATGAATACACCGTCCCAAAATGTGCACACCTGCATTTTATTCATACAATGAGATTCGCCTATCCGCAACCTTTTTATATCTTTTTAGGGATAATTTTATAATATAGCACCTTGTTGAATGCTCCATGTATATTACAAAACTTAAGTCTTAGGAAAGCAGAAATAGTTTTTGGACTATTATTCGGAAACAAGAGAAGTGGAACATTTTCTCAAGTTAAATGCCTAGTTTGATATGATAAATTGTATGATAACCGATATGTGAAATGTGAAAAGATACGTCGATATATTTATGAATCTCATCACAAAAGTTAAAAGGCACGTTTGTGTCCTTTGACATAGACGACGATGATTCCATCAATACTCAATACCACCGGAGCGAGTTGAAAGGTAGGATGTAAATAGTCATACCTTTTATCCATGGATAGAGGGACTAAACTAAAAAGATATCAGCCGGTGTCTAGAACCACTTATTATTAGGTTTCACTTAATTTGTTTGCATGTTCATATGTTTGAATCATTTGTGTTTGAATAGCTTATCTAGCTCTTGATTATCGGTCTCTTGTTGAGAGTTTGGTTTCACCTTATGCCCCCTTGATACGGAACAGATAAGATGAGTTCGCGTGTAGGTTCATGGATGAGTGGGAGCGGGCCAAATTAGTGAAAAGCCATAACCGAAGATCTGGCTACAGTTATGAGCCTGTCTACGTTTTTAACGCTGGTATTCTGCATCAGTTTCCTTTTTATATTGTTTTGCAGTAACTGCATTGTTACATGAACATATTCTTAAAATTCTGTTATGATTATAAAAATGACCAGCTCTGCCATCCACTTTGTTTAAACATATGAATAAACATATAAAAAATTAAACCTGAGAAAATTTAGATAATAAGCATCCTATGATTATAACATCCAAAACTTTATAACATACAAGCATCCAAAAAGTTACTGATCAAAAAGCATATTATAGATTACAATTCTTAACAGAAGTTTGATGTTGAAGTTCCGAAACTACTTCATCAAGCTTCGTATGAACTCGTCATCTATCCAGTCCTTTGATCTAGCACCTTCTTGATTCTTAGCACTCACGGAAGGGAGGCTAGCACCAGAACTAACCGATGGGCTCATTGAAGCTTGTTGGAGATTCGTCTCCTGCATCTGGTTCTGGTTCACATCTGACACAATTGTTGGTGGACCCATATCATTTCTTGGCCTGGGGTTCACGTTGTTATCCCGTTGGATACCAGAACCCTGCCCAAAAGGAGCCCGACCAAGTGGGGCCCGACCACGTGAGCCCCGTCCACGTGAGCCCCGCCCACGTGCCCCCGAGCCTGAGCCCGAAGGTGCTTGTAGATTATCACTTCGTGATCCACCAGCATTACTAGATCGCTTGCAAGGCAAAGCGCAGACAACTTTTATCCTTTCTGCTATCCTTGGTTTTACATCTATAATAATAATAATAATAATAATAATAATAATAATAATAATAATAATAATAATAATAATAATAATAATAATAATAATAATAATACCTTAAATAAATAATTGTGAGACCTAAATTTATGCATAAATATATTTTGACCTATTTTTTTTTATTAAAATTAAAAAACCAATAAAACACTTACACCCAATTTTAGTCATACTCGTAACCCTAAAAAAATGTATGCTTAAATTTATGCATAAATATATGTGATACTAACACGCAGTTTTTGACATAAATTAGTTATTCAGCTAATCATTTCTCCATCATTTAATACAAAACCATTACACTTAATTATAATAATAATTAACATCAACTAAAAAAACTATCAGAATGTATATATACCGATCGTTTTCTCGTAAAAACATTATCATTTTGAACACGCGGAAGTTGCTGATAATTAACAGTAGGAGCGTCAACTTCATTATCTACGAAAACTAACGACGGATTAGGTTTAGGTTTCGGAGGGTAACGAGTTCCCCTCTTCGAAACCTGGAACGAAACTTTCTTCATAACCATTTTTTTTGGTTCTGATTGATTTTTTTTTCCAATACTTGATGGATGAAGATGGTGTATGCGCTGGTGGTGGTGGTTACAATGGCACCGTTAGAGAGAATTAATTTGGGGTTTTTTTGGAAGCTGATGGTAATTAAGAGTGAGTATGTGTGACTTTTGCTTGAATTGTGCATGAGTGAGTGTGTATATATACTTAATCTTCAGACCTACTTTTATATTAATTACTTCAAAATATGATGTCATATAAATTGATTGTTCTTTTTGTTTTTTCTATTTTTATCACTATTACACAAATAACCATATATAAATAGCTGTAAATAATAATATTTGTGAACTTTTAGTTTTGATGTGACATTCGATGTAACACTTAAAGGTTCAATTTGTATTATGTGATTGAAACGAAAAGTGATAAAAGCATCAGGGTTAAAAAAAAAGCCTATTGTTCCATCACTAGCAAATTATATTTCTATTTTCATTTTTTTAGACACTATCAAAAAAATGATACATAATCATCTAATTCCATATTAGTCTTTTAAAAATATTCAAATCGGTTAAAGATTGAAAATGAATTATTGTTTTATGATATGTCCATATAAACGTGTAGACATTTAAGTTTAAGAAAAGAAACATTTATTATGTTTTAATTGAAAAAGTAGTACTACTTTTAAACAAAAAATAAAACTTTGCAACTAAATGTGATGATCACATCTTTTAAGCTAAAATTTAGTAAACATAATCTAAAATTAGGCTTTTATTTACTTTCTAAATTTTACATATATGTGCAAGTTGACACTCGAATTTACAATTTTTTGATTGTCAAATAGATGTATGTATCTAGTACACAACATTTGATAAATTTATACACTTATTTTGTCCTAATGTAATTGTTCATCTTCTAATTTGGAGTTGTTAAATATGAAAAAGAAACAATCCAAATTACCACATTACTCATGCTTGAGTTTTTTTTATTACAAAATTTAATAAATGAATTATTGATATGAAAAAATAACAAGTACCTATTTTGTTTTTCTTAAATGTGTGTTTTTCTCCTATGAATAATTGTTGTTATAAGACGGAAAAATATAATATAAATATAATATCATATCACGTAGTATATGTAATATAATATAAATATATTGTTGATATAATATAACATAAATATTGTAATAAATTTATTATATAATATGTTGAAACTTTTATTATCCTTCTAGACTAAGGATCAAATGAGAAGAATCTTTAAAATAAGAAGCATGAGAAATAAATATAACTATACATTAGAGATGCATCAATTTGAATTGGATGCATCCCTAATCTTTTACATGCATCATAATATATTTTTTATCTAAAAATTAGACGCATATACATATATTAGATGTATTTCATCAAGTTAGGTAAATCATATGTATTTTTAGTCCTATGCGGGTAAAATTTGTTGCTAGTACTACTTTGCATCATTTTCACTTCAAAGTCATTTTCAAAACTAAGTGATGCATCTAAATAACTAGAGATGTATGTAATTTAAGCCGACGTATCTCAGAGATTTTTGTAATAATTATTTCTCATTTTTCTCATATTAAGTTTTCTTTTTTCATTTTAAGTATTCTTCTCATTGGATCCTTACCCTATCCTTCTATATGTAAAAAAGTAAGAGTTGTACAAATCCATTTATATAATTACAAACTATAATTATAAACTTACGTGTTAACATTTTCAGCTTATGAAAATCCATTTATAAAAGAGATTGCCTTATGACTACATAGTAATTTTTATTTTATTTTTTAAAAATTATTATTATTTTTTTTTTGAAAAGCTAAGATTTTTATTAATAAAACGGCTCCAAGGAGGAGACCGAAAGAGAAAAGAGGAGAACGTACAACGGCCCATAGGCAATCCAAACCAAGAAAGAGGAAACCAAGACTACATTTTTAGTTGATATATATAGATATATTTCATTAATTTTTGTACAATTATCTCAAGTCATATACATTAATAAATAATGGAAGTAAAAACAAATATTTTTGATAATTATCTTGAACTCTCTATGGCTACCCTTTGTCCCAAAATCAACACAACTTATCTTTCCTAATAATAATCTTACATTTGACTAATTATTCAATGTTTTTATTGAATGTAGTAACTTTATTTGTCATAAGAACACTACGGCAAACTTGGTATGTTACATACATTTAGAGTGCTCGTAGCTAGTTAAAGGCACATTATAGGGCAAATTTTGTTCTTGTAACATGGTTAAACTGCACCACGTATCGTTTTATAGGCATGAAAGTTATCCTCGTAACACAAGGTTCTGTGTAGGTTTGTGTTTTTATTTTTTAATTTTCTTTTTGGATTTTAATGTAAAGTGGGGTTTTTGTATGGTATTATATAAATGTTACTAGAGAGGATATTTTTGAGTTTATGTTATTGGGTAAAAACTAATGTGGCGCGACTATATATATATATATATATATATATATATATATATATATATATATATATATATATATATATATATATATATATATATATATATATATATATATATATATATATATATATATATATATACTAAGTTGAATAATTATTTTAATAAAAGAGATAAATTGATCCTTCAATATTTTCTTCTAATCATCAATTTCAGAATTTAATGTACATAGACTGTATATAGTATTAAATACTACAAAAGCTTAACATTTACACCATTTATTTATTACTAAACACATCATTATTGTTTCCTATAAATATAAATAACCATAGATAGTATCTTAAAAGGATATGTTTTCATCTCAAAGTAAATGTTTATTGAAAAATACATTAAATTTATTAAAAGTTCAATTAATACTTTGACTAGTATGCATGTGATCTTTTTTTCTTTTTTCTTTTTCTAAGGATAAAGATATTGTTGTAAGTTAGACGTGAACATTAGTTTAAGGAAAAACTGAAAAAAAAAAAAATTGATATTAATTTTAAGATTGAAAAGTACATTTCAAAACCTTCAAAAGAACCAAATATCAACTGAATTAATTTTCATGTTTAAATATTTTTCGTGTAAATTGTGTAACAAAATATTAATATTATATTTTGCTTCAAATAAAAAATCGTCGTACAGTTACATAACAAAATACATTTAGTCTACATCCAACATAAACAACAAGTTATCTATTTTATTTTTAAAGGCTTATATACTTAAATTGTTTCACAGGTTGAAATGTTTAATACTTACTCAACCCAAACACGATCCGTTTATAAACGGGTTAGATGAGTTGACCTGTTTTTTTACCCAAACATATTTGTCCTCAACCAAAACATGTTTAACTTCGTGTCAAGTTCGTGTCATTTATCATGTCATGTCGAGAATTGCCACTGCTAGTATAATAGCGACATTGTATTATATGGTTAATTTGTTTTTTTGTTATATATATATATATATATATATATATATATATATATATATATATATATATATATATATATATATATATATGGTGTAAGTGATAGTAAAAAAAGTTTGTGAATCTAATAATAATTAAGTATTTAAATAATTAGTAGATTGTATTGTGTTTTTTATGTAAGCATATTTTAATCGGTACTAGTTTTGTAAGTCTTTAAGTTTTTAAGCAAGAAAAACATTTGACCATTTTCTATTTACATGTAACTAGATGATACAATGTTATAAAGTTAGTTAATTTATTGTTGATCTGTTGAAATTTGGGGTTTTAGTGAAGATGGTGAAGCTGACAATGATTGCGCGTGTTACGGATGGTCTTCCGTTAGCCGAGGGACTTGACGATGTTGGAAAATTTAGTGCACTTGAGGGATCAAATCATACTTGGAAATGGGTTTGGAGGTACGGAGTGTACACCCATCAAGTCCCTGATTACCCTGACTCAATAGTGGTTGTGCTAGTGTGAATCTGATTCTGCTGCTAGTGTTGTGAATCTGCTGCTAGCTGATCCTGCTGATTGGATTCTGCTGCCAGCTGATCCTGCTGCTAGCTGATTCTGCTGCTGATTCTGCTGCTAGTGTGAATCTGCTGATAGCATCAGTTATCCTACTGTTCGGTTTAACCACTGATTCCTACTATTATGGAAAGTATTATGATATAATTAATGGGCCGTTAATTATATATAATTCCATGGGCTAGGGTTTTGAGTATTCTCTATTATAAATAGAGGTCATAACACATCTGCATGAAAAAGAGAAAAAATCACAAAACCCTAAACACTTGAATACGCATCTGGTTCTTGGTTTGTGCCTAAAACAAGAACATCACTTGGTCTTATCCCATAGAGATATTCGTGTAACCCAGGCATAGGGTCGAATAGTTTCTATTGGAAAGTGATACCACGATTTCAAGTGAATATCCGGTACCTTATTGATTATCTTAACCCTAATCTGGGAACTTGTTAACACTTATTAACCAACAATCAATAGAAACTATTAGAGATAATCAATGGCTGCTGCTATGAGACAAATAGCTGCTAACTTTTTTAAGTTGGAAAAGTTTGAAGGTGTTGATTTCAGAAGATGGCAAAAGAAGATGCACTTCTTGTTGTCAAGTATGAATGTGGTTTATGTTCTGACAACTGAGATTCCAGAAGATTTTGGAGAAGATGCTACTATGGATCAGATGAGGGCAAGAAGCAAATGGGAGAATGATGATTATGTTTGCAGAGGTTTAATTCTCAATGGTATGTCTGATTCTCTATTTGATATTTATCAGAATGTTGAAACTTCTCAAGAACTATGGGATTCCTTGGAAGCCAAGTATATGGCTGAGGATGCATCAAGTAAGAAGTTCCTTGTAAGTAATTTTAACAATTACAAAATGGTTGATTCAAGACCTGTCATGGAACAATACAATGAACTTCTTAGTATACTTGGTTGATTCACACAACACAAGATGAACATGGATGAGGCTATTTCAGTCTCTTGTATCATCGATAAACTGCCTCCTTCTTGGAAGGATTTCAAGCATATGCTTAAGCATAAGAAGGAGGAGTTAACTCTTGTTGAGTTGGGCAGTCACTTACGCATTGAGGATTCACTCAAAGCTCAAAACATTGACAAGACAAAGAGTAGCACTGTTACTGGTCCATCAGTTGTCAATATGGTGGAGCATAACAACTCCACCAAGTACAATGACAACAAGGGCAAACGTAAGCATCAAGATAACACCAAATCTGATCTTAACAAGAAACCTAAGGTGACTTGTTGGAAGTGTGGGAAACCTGGACACTTCAGGAAAGATTGCAAGGGTGGTAAAGTTGGAAACAAATCCAATGGATCAGGCACAGGTGGAGGGAATGGTAACTCCAATTCTCTGAAAGGTCAGAATGTGTTTAATAAGTCTTTTAAGATTTATTATGTTACATATATATCTGACATTTACTTTGTGCAGGATGATGATGTTGCGTGGTGGGTTGACTCTGGAGCAACAATTCATGTGTGTAAAGATAGAAGCTGGTTCAAGACCTATGAGTCAATGAATGATGGTTCTATTCTTCATATGGGAAACGAGTCAACTGCCCTGGTGCATGGAAAAGGATGTGTTGATTTGAAGTTTTGTTCTGGAAAGATTGTTTCTTTATTTAATGTTTTACATGTTCCTGATATTAGAAAGAATTTGGTTTCTAGTAGTGTTTTGAATAATTGTGGTTATAAACAAGTTATTGAATCTGATAAGTTTGTTTTGTCTAAAAATGGTGTGTTTATTGGTTTTGGTTATTTGTGTAATCAAATGTTCAGACTTAATATTGTTCATGATAATATTGATTCTGCTTTTTTATCTACATCTAAACTTTATGATTCAAACCTATGGCATGCAAGACTTGGCCATGTACATTTTAAAAGAATGCAAGATATGTCTAAGGATGGGTTAATACCAGCTTTTGATATGAACACTGAAAAGTGTAAAACTTGTATGTTGAACAAGATAACTAAGAAACCTTTTCAAGGAGTAAAACGTGAAACTAAAGTTTTGGAGTTAATTCACAATGACCTTTGTGATTTACATGCTACTCCCTCTTTGGAGAATAAGAAATACTTTGTGACTTTTATTGATGATGCTTCTAGGTTTTGTCATGTTTATTTATTACATTCTAAAGATGAAGCATTAGATAAATTTAAAGTATTTAAAACTGAAGTTGAATTGCAACAAAGTTCCCTGATCAAAAGATTAAGGACTGATAGGGGAGGTGAGTACATGGATACTCTGTATTTTCAGTCTGTTGGTATAATCCATGAAACGACTGCCCCTTATACTCCTCAGCAAAATGGTATTTCTGAAAGGAAAAACAGGGTGCTGAAGGAGATGGTTAATTCCATGTTGTCCTATTCAGGGCTGAGTCAAGGGTTCTGGGGTGAAGCTATGTTAACAGCTTGCTATTTATTAAATAGGGTCCCCAACAAAAGGAACAAAGTTACCCCTTATGAACTTTGAACTAAAAAGAAACCTAACCTTAATTATCTTAGGATATGGGTTGTAGGGATGTTGTAAGACTCCCTGATCCAGAGCAGAAAACTTTGGGAGAAAGAGGCATTGAATGCATCTTTGTTGGATATGCTGAGCATTCCAAGGCATATAGGTTTTATGTTATAGAACCTAATGAGTCTGTTTCAATTAACTCAATAATTGAATCAAGGGATGCACTCTTTGATGAGAACAGATTCTCATCTATCCCTAGACCAAGTCAAAGGATTCCAAATGGAACCAATGACAATGGTGTTTCAGAAGTATCTGATGAGGTTCCTGCTGAGGTTGTGGAACAACAACCTGAACCTGAGCTCAGAAGGAGCAATAGGGTGAGGACTCCAAAATCATTTGGACCTGAGTTTCAATTATACTTAATTGAAGGTACAAGGAGTGAGGTCTCTGACCAATACTCCTATTGCTTCATTGTGGAGGATGATCCCAAAACATTTGAAGAAGCAATGAAGTCCCAGGATGTTGCTTTCTGGAAAGAAGCAATAAATGATAAGATGGACTCCATTATGGGCAATAACACTTATGTGTTGACTGATCTACCACTTGGTTGCAAACCTCTAGGTTGCAAATGGATTTTCAAAAAGAAAATGAAGGTAGATGGAACTGTTGAAAAGTTCAAGGCAAGATTAGTTATTCAAGGCTTTAAACAAAAGTCAGGAATAGACTACTTTGATACTTATGCTCCAGTGGCACGTATCAGTACCATAAGATTGCTAATTGCTTTGGCATCAATTCACAATCTGATTATTCATCAGATGGATGTGAAGACAGCTTTCTTGAAAGGTGATTTAGATGAGGAGGTTTACATGAACCAACCTCAGGGCTTCATCATGCCTGGCAATGAAAACAAGGTGTGTAAACTGATTAAGTTTCTTTATGGACTAAAACAGGCACCTAAGCAATGGCATCAAAAGTTTGATGAAGTGGTTTTGTCTAGTGGTTATTTACTTAATCAGGCTGACAAATGTGTATATAGCAAATTTGAGGAATCTGGTAAAGGAGTCATCATTTATCTATATGTTGATGACATGTTGATCTTTGGCACTGACCAAAATCAAGTTGATCTTACAAAGGCATTTTTGTCATCAAAGTTCTCCATGAAGGATATAGGGGAGGCTGATGTTATCCTTGGTATTAGGATGAAACATGAAAGTAACAAAATTTCTATATCTCAGTCTCATTACATTGAGAAGGTGTTAAAGAAATTTAATTACTTTGATTGTACTCCAGTGAGTACTCCCATGGATACAAGTAAGAAGCTAATGCCTAATACTGGCAAAGCTGTATCTCAACTTGAGTATTCTAGGGTGATTGACTGCTTGATGTATGCCATGACTTGTACAAGACCTGACATTGCTTTTGCTATAGATAAACTGAGCAGGTATACTAGTAATCCTAGCGCTCATCATTGGCAAGCAATTCAGAGGGTCTTTAAGTATTTGAAGAGAACTATGGATTATAGTCTCTCATATACTGGCTATCCTTTAGTATTAGAAGGATACACTGATGCAAGTTGGATCAGTAACACTGAAGACAATTCGTCTACTAGTGGCTGGGTATTCCTACTTGGTGGAGGTGCAATTTCTTGGGCATCCAAGAAACAAACTTGCATTACCAGTTCAACCATGGAATCTGAATTTGTGGCTTTAGCTGCTGCTGGCAAAGAAGCTGAATGGTTGAAAAACTTACTTCTTGAGATTCCATTGTGGCCTAAACCTATAGCACTTATTTCTATCCGTTGTGATAGTGCTGCTGCATTGGCAAAGGCTTATAGCCATATGTACAATGGGAAGTCTAAACACTTAGGTGTTAGGCATAGCATGATTCGTGAGCTTATCATGAATGGGGTGATGTCTATAGAGTTTGTTAAATCTCAACAAAACTAGCTGATCACTTGACGAAGGGTTTGGCTAGAGACTTGGTTTTGAAGTCTGCTAAAGGGATGGGTTTAAGTCTAACTTAGTCACTCAATGCAAGGATAGCCAACTCCCTTCTAAGGAAAGTTGGAAGCTGAGTTCAATGTGGAAAGCTGATCATTTAGTGGACTGAAGCACATGTATCACAAACATCCCAAGGTTGTGCTTGTTACCTGGTGGAAAGGAGGATGAAGTCATAACTTCTTAATGGTTAATTTTCTTTGAAAAAGTGCTAAGCAGGAGCATGAATTAAAGATGAACCACCTATGTGAATGTTGAAGTTTTGCCGCTTCAGGAAGCTTTGGACTTTTAGCTTTTACAACATTTATGAATTGGATATGGACACATGGCTTGTATAGTGTCAGGAGTATTTTAGTGTTTGAAAACTTGTGTGTATTTATCATCAGGTATTCAAATGGTTTGAAGGGTTCAATTCTTAGAACACCCTGATTCTCAAATATTTGAAAGTATATGTACTAATGTGGAAATTCAATCCTCAAGATATTTTCATTTATGCACTTGTTTTGTTTTGTGTTTAATTTTTCATGCAAAGGAAGTGAACTAAATTTGGGGAGGATTGTTGGAAAATTTAGTGCACTTGAGGGATCAAATCATACTTGGAAATGGGTTTGGAGGTACGGAGTGTACACCCATCAAGTCCCTGATTACCCTGACTCAATAGTGGTTGTGCTAGTGTGAATCTGATTCTGCTGATACATGAATCTGATTCTGTTGCTAGTGTTGTGAATCTGCTGCTAGGATTCTGCTGCTAGCTGATCCTGATGATAGGATTCTGCTGCCAGCTGATCCTGCTGCTAGCTGATTCTGCTGCTAGTGTGAATCTGCTGATAGCATCAGTTATTCTGCTGTTCGGTTTAACCACTGATTCCTACTATTATGGAAAGTATTATGATATAATTAATGGGCCATTAATTATATATAATTCCATGGGCTAGGGTTTTGAGTATTCTCTATTATAAATAGAGGTCATAACACATCTGCATGAAAAAGAGAAAAAATCACAAAACCCTAAACACTTGAATACGCATCTGGTTCTTGGTTTGTGCCTAAAACAAGAACATCACTTGGTCTTATCCCATAGAGATATTCGTGTAACCCAGGCATAGGGTCGAATAGTTTCTATTGGAAAGTGATACCACGATTTCAAGTGAATATCCGGTACCTTATTGATTATCTTAACCCTAATCTGGGAACTTGTTAACACTTATTAACCAACAGACGATGGGCGCGATATGCAAGATGCTGATTTTTATAAGCAGCAAGTTAAGTCTTTGTTTAAGAATCTTTCCAGGGGGCAAAATGATGCCTCGAGGATGTCCGTTGAGACCGGGCCTTATGTTTTTCAGTATCCTTTGTTTACGGTTTTAATGCGGTTTGTAGTTTGTTTAGGTTAGTGAAATAGAAGGCATTGGTGATGCTAGGAGTAGATCAGAAACCCGATTTGTATATGTGTACTTTTCTATGTTTTGATTGTTTTCGTGGCATTTCGTTCCAAGTTCCAACCTTTTGTGGCCATTGTTAGGGGTTCTTAGTCGTTGGTTTTAAAGACGTGTTGGGTGATATTTACTTTAGGGGGTGTTTGTCTAAGCTTATTTGATGGACTAATGAACTCATAGAAAGATTGAAAAGCCAATTAGCTCAATTTTCTTGGCTTAAGAGCTTATAACCTAGTTAAGTTTATAAGCTTAACTTGATAAGCTCATAAGCCGTAAAACTTTGAGCTTATTGGCTTTGCACTTTTTTTTATAAGCTCATTAGCCAATCAAGTAAGGTTGCACAAACACCCCTAGTGCCCCCTCCCCTTCCCCGAGTTATAGAGCCTCTTTTTTGTGGATTCTGGATGATTATGTGTTGTTGCTTACATGTGTACTGATTATATAAGCACTTGATTTGATAGGAGTGATGGCTGTGGCTATGTACTTATAATTTTTAAATTTTAATATATAAAACATATTTTCCTATTTTAGATAATATTAATATCAATATGTGTACAAGTATAATATGGTACATCTTTTTTTTTGAACGGCGATTTTATTGAACTAGCAAGAAGCTAGAAGAAGAAACAATTTACAAACAAGTTTTACAAGCAGACATAGGGTCATTAAGCCAATCGAACCAAAGCGGTCGAAAGGTTTTGGACCTGGTAACAATCCAAGAAAAGCAAAAAGTTTTTATGTCATCCATGAGGGTATCTTTCCGTGGAGGCTTTTCGTCGAAGCAAATCTTGTTTCGGTAGCACCAAATTACCCAAATAGTAGTTAGAATAACCACATCCAGAAAGCTTTTAATCGAAGCATGAAGGTTTGTTGAATCAACCCATGTTATCAGGTCCACAAGGGTATTAGGAATGTTAACCATTTTCCACCATTTAAAAACCGAACACCATAGATTAGAAGCCAAATTGCAGTGCACAAATAAGTGTTCAGCAGATTCTATGTTATCATCACAAACCGGGCACAACAAGGAGTGAAAATCAATACCACGTGAGTCTAGGTTTGAACGTGTAGGAAGTCTATCATTGATCAAACGCCATGCAAGGATGTTGATCTTGATCGGGACTAATTTGTTCCATCTGGTCCGATTACTTCCTGAGAATAAAGAGGTAGAGTCGATATATTTTCTCATAACAGATACGGAGTACATGTTGGAGTGGTGAAGTGTGAAGTCCCAACGATCATCAATAGGAGAAAGGCAATGGTGTTGTAGAAGACCCATAAGAGTTTCCAACTGATGCAATTCATGACCCGACCTCAGATTACGCCTCCAAGCCCAAGTAAAGTGAATAGAACCATTGAGCATACTACACCTCTCATTGATGAGACACTGTTTGTTGGATTCCAACGAGTAAAGTCTCGCAAAAGTAGTCTTTAAGCAATTATCACCAAACCATGTGTCGTCCCAAAATCTAAAGATATTGCCACTACCTACTTTTT
Organism: Artemisia argyi; assembly: GCA_030686995.1. Lineage (NCBI taxonomy): Eukaryota > Viridiplantae > Streptophyta > Magnoliopsida > Asterales > Asteraceae > Artemisia > Artemisia argyi. The sequence continues at coordinate 184,312,800 of CM060691.1, read as the reverse complement.
TCTTGAAAATCACTTGCAAATCAATATTGGTTTTTTGAAGGTTGCGGTTTAATGACAAAATGCTTTTCCAAGGACTAGGTGGAAGCCGATTCAAAGATGATTCTTCCATATCAATACCACCATTTACGCCATGAATAGACACAATCACTTGAAACCAAAGAGCACTCCTATTTGTGTATAATCGCCACCACCATTTTACCAACATCGCTATATTTGAGGCATTAAGGCTTCCAATCCCAAGCCCCCCAAATTTCGGTTGAGAACACACCTTTTTCCAAGCAATCCAAGCAATTTTGTTACCCTCTCTAGCGCCGCCCCAAAAGAAATTGCGTCTAAGTTGTTCAAGGTAGTTAAGAACACATTTAGGGGCTTGGAAAATAGAGAAGTAGTAAGTGCCAAGAGCGCCAAGAACCGATTTGAGAAGTGTTAGTCTACCACCAAAGGAAAGAGATTTTGCTTTCCAAGAGGTGAGGCGTTTATGGAACTTATCAATGATTGGCTTCGAACTGTTGCTTTTGTTCATGTTGGCCCCAATGGGAAGGCCAAGGTAGACACAAGGAAATGTGGAAGGTTGGCAAAAAAGCATGGAGGCAAAGGTATTTAGTTCAACATTCGATACCCCAATACCAAAAAGTTTGCTTTTTGAGAAATTTACCTTTAACCCGGAAGCCAAGTGGAAGCTTCTCAATATACGACAAAGGTTCTTAGCATTATCAATAGACCATTTTCCCATAATGAGAGCATCATCGGCAAATTGAAGATGGGAAATATCTATGTTATTTGACCCCACTTTAACCCCTTCAAAGATGTTTTTTAATTTTGCATCTTCAAGTGTAACATGAAGAGCTTCCATTGCTATAATGAATAGAAAGGGCGACAATCGGTCACCTTGCCTTAGTCCCTTTTCAATTTTAAACTCTTTGGTGGGGGATCCGTTGACAAGAACCGAGCTATATGCCGAACCGAGACACCCACTGATCCACTTTTTCCATTTTTGACTAAACCCCATTTGTTTCATGACATTGTCGAGGAAGCCCCAATCAAGTGAGTCAAATGCTTTTTCAAAATCTACTTTTAAAAGAAAGAGACGCTTCTTCTTTTTTGATGCCCAAGAGATAATTTCGTTGACCATGAGAGGGCCGTCTATTATTTGCCTCCCTTTAATATAAGTGGTTTGAACGTCACTAACAACCGAACTAACAACTTGAAGAAGTCTACTGGCAAGAAGTTTTGTTATAACTTTATATTGGCACCCAATAAGACTTACGGGTCTAAAGTCTTTAGTATGAAGTGGGTCTTCACATTTAGGAACAAGAGCTATAAAAGAGGAGTTGCAACCTCTAGGAAGAAAGCCTTCAATTTCGAACCTTTTCACCATCTCAATAAAGTCACATCCAATAGTGTCCCAGTAGTGTTTGATGAACTTGAAAGTAAACCCATCAGGACCGGGAGACTTGCCACCGTCACAATTCCAAACCGCTTCTTTAATTTCTTCATTCGTAAATGGGGCATCAAGGAGGGACACTTCGTGTTCAGAGAGGGTTTTAAAAAGTGAGTTATTGAAAGTAGGTCGGTTAGCGAGCGACTTTTGAAATTTCATCTTGTGAAAGTCGAAAATGTGCTCAATTATGGTGGTTGGATCCGAAACCCACGTGCCATCGACAAAGATACCATTTATTCTTGATCTTGAAAATTTGTTGTTTATCATACCATGGAAGAATTTCGTGTTTTCTTCGCCTTCAATAGCCCATTTTATTATTGCCTTTTGCAAAAGATCAAGTCTTTGAATATGCTCCAAGTCTTCTTTCTTTTTCAATAAATTGAGATGTTCGTGTATTTCAAAATCTAACAACCCGCTGGATTCCGCTTTTACATCAAGAAGCTGAATTTTATTTCGGATCTCTTCAATCTTATTAGTCTCATTTCGTAGCACACTGGTACGCCATTCACGAATGTGACTTTTTATTAGTTGGAGTCTACATTTCAAAGTGGTAGCCGGGTGAATGGTGTGGCGGTTGAGAGGTGCTGACCAAGAATGAGCAATAATGGTGGAAAGTTCATCATTGAGGAGCCAAGAGTTGTAAAACTTGAATGGGATTGGGCCGAAGTCGGCGTGATGGGTTTTGAGAGTAATGGGACAATGATCTTAAAGATCGCGTGGAAGGGCAGTAAGTTGAGCATTAGGCCACCTGTCACACCCCCAGAAATCGGGTCCAGCGGAAGCATACATGCTGCTGGGGTGTAACTCAATTGGTATTACAACGCAAGTTCAAAAACGGTTTTCGCTTGAATCATTTAGAATAAAATAGCTTAATCAAAATGTTAAATTTACATTTTTAATAGTAGTGCGGAAGTAGGCCTTTAGAATAATTTAAAACGGTCCCCATAAGAATATCAGAGTCTTCTATGACCATGCCATGCCCTGCCAAAACCTTCTGTAGTGTGCCATTGCTCAAGACCTGAAAATACATGCTAAAACGTCAGCATAAAGCCGGTGAGTTCATAGGTTTAGTAAACAAGTATTTCCCGTAAACAAGTGTTTCCAGTAATCAAGTATTTTCCGAAATCAAGTATTTTCCAGCAAAGGCATCGTAAATCCACTGTCAAATATAGTATGAGTAAGACATGTGTGCTTAAAAGAATGTTTCCACAGCAAAACGCATAAATAGTTTAACAAACAAAGTTTCATAGCACCAGTTTAGGAAAGAATATTGATTGCACTAAGTTCAAGGCACCGAAAAGGTTTTCTAGCTATATGCAGGAGGTTACGCTCCCAAGAACTTCTAGGTAATCAAACATACCTAGGATATTGTAGGTAATCAAACATACCCAAGAACTTCTAGGTAATCAAACATACCTAGGATATTGTAGGTAATCAAACATACCCAAGAACTTCTAGGTAATCAAACATACCCAGGATATTGTAGGTAATCAAACATACCCAAGAACTTCTAGGTAATCAAACATACCTAGGATATTGTAGGTAATCAAACATACCCAAGAACTTCTAGGTAATCAAACATACCTAGGATATTGTAGGTAATCAAACATACCCAAGAACTTCTAGGTAATCAAACATACCTAGGATATTGTAGGTAATCAAACATACCCAAGAACTTCTAGGTAATCAAACATACCTAGGATATTGTAGGTAATCAAACATACCCAAGAACTTCTAGGTAATCAAACATACCTAGGATATTGTAGGTAATCAAACATACCCAAGAACTTCTAGGTAATCAAACATACCTAGGATATTGTAGCTACCGGTCCTTAACTTAGGCAATATTTGGCAATCAGTAAATAGTTTAAATTTATGCACTCATGTCCATGAGTAAATAGCAAGTAGGTAGCAAGTGAATAATATTGTACTCGGATAATCAACAAGTATTTAGATAAAGCTGAAAATATTTGAGTAATCAACTATGTAAAGCGAGTAATGCGTTTTAGTAAAACGAGCATTGAATTCAAATAGTAAGGAGCATGTATCTTCCCCCAAAACAGTTGTAAAACAAGTAAAAGTAGGGGTTATGAACTCACCTGGTGCAGTAGCTACAATGACAACAAGGAATACACGAAATGAGGCACGATCTCTAATCGCAACCTAATAGGAATGATATGATCTAATGTAAGAAATGAAATGATGCTACACATGCAAATACGTATGCTATCGATACCACTCATTAGTTTTGAAAATAACGTTTATCGTCGACAAATACGTTTTTGACGTCTCGTTAGGTTAATAACCACTTTTCATGGGAATAGGTTGAAACGGTACTCCACGATCCTTGTTTGGTGTTCTATCGGCAAATATAAGGTTTTCGTCGCAAAATATAATATTTTCATTACTTAAAAATATGCCCAAAATGGCCTCGCAAAACTAGTCGCAAAATATTGTACGTTAAGGGTTAGTGATGAAACTCGGCGTTTTTGAAAACCTTGTAACAATATCTTGAAGTCGTGTCATTTAACTTTTGGCTATATGGGTCTCGATCGATGAGAAAATCGACTCTTATTGTTGTTACTTGAAAATATTATGTTCAACACTTAGAAAATTTCATTATAGCAAAAGCTGTCAAAATATGTAGTTTATCGGGTATATAGATGAGGTCTTAGTTTATTCGTTATAAGTCTATTTGACGAACGGCCAATTGATTTGGAAAGTAGGCTAGGAGTACTTGATTTTACTTAACTACGGCTCGGACTCAAACTAATCCGATCATAAAAAAAAATAGCCGTGAAAGTGGTGTCTCGCAAAGACAGTTTTGCGGCAAAAATGGTAATACAAAAGCTGATGGAAAAATATATGTATCGTCGGATTTCAAACACTTGTATCTTTTTCGTTATAAGCCCGTTTTCTATGTTCTTTATATCCCCGCGAAGGTAATCAAGTATACTAATATATTTTTGATAAGTCGGGATGGCTAGATCAAGTTTTAGGCCTCGAAATAGCCCATGAAAATCGTGGGACAGCAAGGTATTTTTCAGAAAATAGTTTTCGTCGTTAAAATTGAAAATATCATAACTTTTTCGTCGTAACTCGGATTTTATCCCCGTTTTCGGCCATAGTTTCGTTTCGGAATGTATTTTCTAAATCTTTGGTCCAAAGTTACCCAAAACCCACTGATCGTTCCAGATTTTACAAAAATGGACAGAACCTTATATATAGTTTGAAAAATCAACTTTTCTAGTTCAAGACTTGTTTAGATCTTACCCAAACTATCTCAAATCAACTCCACAAGTACCCAATCCTACCATACACCTTCTTAGGGTGTCATGGGTTCCTAAACATCACCAATCTTAGTGGATCTAATGAGATTGCTAGTAAAAATTGTAGATCTATTGTTTATAAACAAAAATAAACAATAAGTGGTATGGATCATAGTATATTTGCATGTTTTCTTACTAGATCATAAAAAGACATTAAGAAATAGTTTGAAAGATTAGAAAAATGATTAGTAACTTACTTGAAGGTTTGATGAGTTTTTGAGCAAGAAAACTTAATAATCTTGAGGTTTTTATTTCAAAACCTTAACAAGATCAACACTATGACTTGTTAAACACCTTGATCTTGAAAAGTTGATGGATCTTCTTGGTGTTGATGGTGGTGGCCGAATATGTAGAGAGAATGGAGGAGAATGAGAGAAATTTTGCTAGTTTATTTTGATGTGTTGAATGAAAATGAAAAGAAAGGAGTATATATATATGGTCAAGGGGGCAAGATCCCCTTTTTAAGGAGGGTAGGAGGGGGAAGGTTGGATGTGTAAGAATTTTGTTGAATATTTAGTAGTATTATGTGTTATTTTGTAGTTTTAAGGTGTACCGGGTACCGGGTTAACTAAAAATAAATTATGACGCGATGAAATAAAATATGACGAAGTTGTAAAAGTTGTAAAATATTATTCCTGATGATAATCGGGTGTTAAAATAATTATCGTGTTGAAGTAACGCAAACCGACGGAGTTATAAGCTCCGACCGTGAAATATAGTAATTGATTTCAAAACACCGGGTAAATTAATAATATAATTTTTATATTATTATAATGAGTATGAAAATATATTAGGATCATAGTCGGGAGTATTGGGTATACGTTCGTAGTAAAAACTGAGTGGTAACGTTAATTACAATTTAAGCATACGTAAATGAAAATAATGCATATCCGTGTAGGGCCTAAAGTACTGATGATGTTATTGATGATATATATAGACTACTCCAGTCTATATGAAATGTCATAAATGAAGGGTGCATGAATTCACAGCGAAACCACATTGGTTACGCGAATTTGAAGACTCGTAAACTCAGTTTACGATGAAATGAACGGCAATCGTGAATAGTGATTTCCTTCCGGAAATGAATAGTGTCACATGAATAGTAAAATTTTTGAACGCTTCTCGGAATCACAAACTGACTCCGAAAACGATGAATAGTAAAATGATGAATAGTGACCGGTGAATAGTAAACGGTGAATAGTAACCGATGAATAGTAAAATTGTCGGGATTTGGAAAATGACCTGAAATTACGAGTTGTGACATTCTCACCCCCTTAAAAGGAACTTCGTCCCGAAGTTCAGTTTGTGTTGGTCTCTAGAGTGGTATTGGTTAAAAGATGATGATATAATCGTGTAAGCTACTGAGCTCTAACAAGGTTCAAGTCTGACGGCCACTAGGCCTACTCTGTCAGAATTCGTAAATGGTTCAGTGTATATCGAGTTTAACTTTATGAAGTTTTCTGAATGGTATTATGCCTTTCCTAGGCAGAACTTTCAACATGATCTGGCTACCAACTTGAAGTTGAAATGGTTTACACTTATTGAACTTGTAACTGATTCTTGATTTGCAGGAAATTCCTGGTTATTCCATGAATGCTTACTGGACTAGTGAGTTGGGTTTTTCAAAATTTTGATCCGTCAATGGATGTGGGCACTACAACCATAGAGTGCTTCAAATGGTGTAGTCTCTACGCTCGCGTGATAACTATGGTTGCAACTGAATTTGATTTATGGTAAATGGTTAATCCAACCATTTCTAGTGTCAATCACACCCGATTTGGGCATATCTCCCTAGGTTTGAATCAATCTCAAATTCTGACCATTGGTCTACAGATGATAGGTGGAGTGGTTCCAAAGGGATCTTAATGAAATCGCTAGGAGTTGAGGTGAATCAAATTCCTTTATTAGGAATAATTGAAATGGGTATCATGAATCTTGTTTTAAAAGACTTACAGGGTTAAATCCGTAAAAAGGTGTTGTTGAAAATAATAGATTAGGATAAGGTTGTGATCCTTCGCAGGATGTCAGGAATTGAGTCTTTCTCCACCTACGGTGCTTAGTCTCCGTTACTAATATTTTCCCCAAGTTATAGGTCATCAACTCACAAACTCCTAAAGGTATAAGTGAGGTAATATAGTGATTGATTTTCAAAGTTTGTTTTGAGATTGTGTTTTGTTCATAAACCCTTCCCGAATAAATGAATTTACAAGTTTAAGCAAACGGCTTTTTAGGTAACATCCTTCTTGATGTTTCAAAATTTAGTAGTTATGCAATATAGGAAAATTTTCAACATAAGGTGGATAATATGGTTTACCAAAGATCGATGTTTAAAGTTTTGTAACATTCAATAGTTTTGTAAAAGATTTAGCCGAAAGGAATTTGCTTTGTCAAAATAAGTGCATCAGAAAAGTATTTCTTACAAGATATATGTTTTGTATAACGGTAGTTTTGGAGCAAATCCATTTAAAAAATGAAAGTATTAAGAGGATAAAATAGCCAGGTATTGTATGTATGCACAAATGCATAGGTGTCTAACATGTTCGAATAAAGTCTATTGGTGAGGACATGTTCAATTTATAGTCTTGGTTAAGAGGTTGGATTTATCTCTATGGTGTGGCTTAGTGAGCATTCGTATCGAAACAAATCCTGTAATTCAGTCAAACCAATACTTTCTAGATGGTAGAATTTTTGGTGATCAGGCCAGTGATAGTGGTTCGAATGGTTTTGTGATATCTTGCGGTTTCTATTGAGTTTTGAATGGTCTTACTGTACCGAGGTATCCTCCTCATAGAAGGTATGGAAAGTCTTTCCTATGGAGGTCATTGATAATATCCACTTATCAATATAGGGAGTAGTGAGGGATGAGTGACATCGGAATCTATAGAGTGTCGCCTAATTCTTTGTATATATGGGGGTGGGGAAAAGAAATGATAGTGATGGTGAGAAGGGAAGAGACTGTGACAACTGCACAAAATGAGATTGTGACAAAAGAAAATATTGTGATATGAGTGTATTGTGCATAAATATGAAAGTTCATGAAATAAATGACTAGCTGACATGCTTCCAATCGGTGGTTTACGAAGTGATGAAAAGTATGAAGGTTCCAACAACAAGAGTATACACACACATGAATGAAACATTTAGAAATTGAGTAGGGAATTCAATCCAGACAAAATTTTATTATAACCATTCTCAGTGTTACAAAATTCATCTCTGAGCCAGACATAGGTGGTCAGCCTATATCTCACTATCCCGGGTTGAATATAGATGACCAGTCTATCTTCCACCGAGGTTCCATGAATTTTGAAATACTCAGCTCAATTATACTAAGACTATGTCCTTCACAAATACCAAGACGTTCTGAAAGACAAAAGCAAGTGACCAAAACTCGAGGTCAAATGATGAAACTATGCAAGGAAAAACATAACGCGGTGAAATATATGATACATGAACATGTTTATATGAAAGACAGTTATAGTAATCAACTATGGTAAATGAATATAGTATATCAGATAATGAGACACAAATCTCATTACCTAAGTCAGCAACAAACTACAAATGAGGCATCATCTTGGCAGGCAGGCACGTGACGGTCATAGGGTTAAGTTTTCGTAAAAGTAGCTATAGTCTAGGTTTTAAAAACACTTAGTTCGCTATAGCCAAAGCTCTGATACCAATCTGTCACACCCCCAGAAATCGGGTCCAGCGGAAGCATACATGCTGCTGGGGTGTAACTCAATTGGTATTACAACGCAAGTTCAAAAACGGTTTTCGCTTGAATCATTTAGAATAAAATAGCTTAATCAAAATGTTAAATTTACATTTTTAATAGTAGTGCGGAAGTAGGCCTTTAGAATAATTTAAAACGGTCCCCATAAGAATATCAGAGTCTTCTATGACCATGCCATGCCCTGCCAAAACCTTCTGTAGTGTGCCATTGCTCAAGACCTGAAAATACATGCTAAAACGTCAGCATAAAGCCGGTGAGTTCATAGGTTTAGTAAACAAGTATTTCCCGTAAACAAGTGTTTCCAGTAATCAAGTATTTTCCGAAATCAAGTATTTTCCAGCAAAGGCATCGTAAATCCACTGTCAAATATAGTATGAGTAAGACATGTGTGCTTAAAAGAATGTTTCCACAGCAAAACGCATAAATAGTTTAACAAACAAAGTTTCATAGCACCAGTTTAGGAAAGAATATTGATTGCACTAAGTTCAAGGCACCGAAAAGGTTTTCTAGCTATATGCAGGAGGTTACGCTCCCAAGAACTTCTAGGTAATCAAACATACCTAGGATATTGTAGGTAATCAAACATACCCAAGAACTTCTAGGTAATCAAACATACCTAGGATATTGTAGGTAATCAAACATACCCAAGAACTTCTAGGTAATCAAACATACCCAGGATATTGTAGGTAATCAAACATACCCAAGAACTTCTAGGTAATCAAACATACCTAGGATATTGTAGGTAATCAAACATACCCAAGAACTTCTAGGTAATCAAACATACCTAGGATATTGTAGGTAATCAAACATACCCAAGAACTTCTAGGTAATCAAACATACCTAGGATATTGTAGGTAATCAAACATACCCAAGAACTTCTAGGTAATCAAACATACCTAGGATATTGTAGGTAATCAAACATACCCAAGAACTTCTAGGTAATCAAACATACCTAGGATATTGTAGGTAATCAAACATACCCAAGAACTTCTAGGTAATCAAACATACCTAGGATATTGTAGCTACCGGTCCTTAACTTAGGCAATATTTGGCAATCAGTAAATAGTTTAAATTTATGCACTCATGTCCATGAGTAAATAGCAAGTAGGTAGCAAGTGAATAATATTGTACTCGGATAATCAACAAGTATTTAGATAAAGCTGAAAATATTTGAGTAATCAACTATGTAAAGCGAGTAATGCGTTTTAGTAAAACGAGCATTGAATTCAAATAGTAAGGAGCATGTATCTTCCCCCAAAACAGTTGTAAAACAAGTAAAAGTAGGGGTTATGAACTCACCTGGTGCAGTAGCTACAATGACAACAAGGAATACACGAAATGAGGCACGATCTCTAATCGCAACCTAATAGGAATGATATGATCTAATGTAAGAAATGAAATGATGCTACACATGCAAATACGTATGCTATCGATACCACTCATTAGTTTTGAAAATAACGTTTATCGTCGACAAATACGTTTTTGACGTCTCGTTAGGTTAATAACCACTTTTCATGGGAATAGGTTGAAACGGTACTCCACGATCCTTGTTTGGTGTTCTATCGGCAAATATAAGGTTTTCGTCGCAAAATATAATATTTTCATTACTTAAAAATATGCCCAAAATGGCCTCGCAAAACTAGTCGCAAAATATTGTACGTTAAGGGTTAGTGATGAAACTCGGCGTTTTTGAAAACCTTGTAACAATATCTTGAAGTCGTGTCATTTAACTTTTGGCTATATGGGTCTCGATCGATGAGAAAATCGACTCTTATTGTTGTTACTTGAAAATATTATGTTCAACACTTAGAAAATTTCATTATAGCAAAAGCTGTCAAAATATGTAGTTTATCGGGTATATAGATGAGGTCTTAGTTTATTCGTTATAAGTCTATTTGACGAACGGCCAATTGATTTGGAAAGTAGGCTAGGAGTACTTGATTTTACTTAACTACGGCTCGGACTCAAACTAATCCGATCATAAAAAAAAATAGCCGTGAAAGTGGTGTCTCGCAAAGACAGTTTTGCGGCAAAAATGGTAATACAAAAGCTGATGGAAAAATATATGTATCGTCGGATTTCAAACACTTGTATCTTTTTCGTTATAAGCCCGTTTTCTATGTTCTTTATATCCCCGCGAAGGTAATCAAGTATACTAATATATTTTTGATAAGTCGGGATGGCTAGATCAAGTTTTAGGCCTCGAAATAGCCCATGAAAATCGTGGGACAGCAAGGTATTTTTCAGAAAATAGTTTTCGTCGTTAAAATTGAAAATATCATAACTTTTTCGTCGTAACTCGGATTTTATCCCCGTTTTCGGCCATAGTTTCGTTTCGGAATGTATTTTCTAAATCTTTGGTCCAAAGTTACCCAAAACCCACTGATCGTTCCAGATTTTACAAAAATGGACAGAACCTTATATATAGTTTGAAAAATCAACTTTTCTAGTTCAAGACTTGTTTAGATCTTACCCAAACTATCTCAAATCAACTCCACAAGTACCCAATCCTACCATACACCTTCTTAGGGTGTCATGGGTTCCTAAACATCACCAATCTTAGTGGATCTAATGAGATTGCTAGTAAAAATTGTAGATCTATTGTTTATAAACAAAAATAAACAATAAGTGGTATGGATCATAGTATATTTGCATGTTTTCTTACTAGATCATAAAAAGACATTAAGAAATAGTTTGAAAGATTAGAAAAATGATTAGTAACTTACTTGAAGGTTTGATGAGTTTTTGAGCAAGAAAACTTAATAATCTTGAGGTTTTTATTTCAAAACCTTAACAAGATCAACACTATGACTTGTTAAACACCTTGATCTTGAAAAGTTGATGGATCTTCTTGGTGTTGATGGTGGTGGCCGAATATGTAGAGAGAATGGAGGAGAATGAGAGAAATTTTGCTAGTTTATTTTGATGTGTTGAATGAAAATGAAAAGAAAGGAGTATATATATATGGTCAAGGGGGCAAGATCCCCTTTTTAAGGAGGGTAGGAGGGGGAAGGTTGGATGTGTAAGAATTTTGTTGAATATTTAGTAGTATTATGTGTTATTTTGTAGTTTTAAGGTGTACCGGGTACCGGGTTAACTAAAAATAAATTATGACGCGATGAAATAAAATATGACGAAGTTGTAAAAGTTGTAAAATATTATTCCTGATGATAATCGGGTGTTAAAATAATTATCGTGTTGAAGTAACGCAAACCGACGGAGTTATAAGCTCCGACCGTGAAATATAGTAATTGATTTCAAAACACCGGGTAAATTAATAATATAATTTTTATATTATTATAATGAGTATGAAAATATATTAGGATCATAGTCGGGAGTATTGGGTATACGTTCGTAGTAAAAACTGAGTGGTAACGTTAATTACAATTTAAGCATACGTAAATGAAAATAATGCATATCCGTGTAGGGCCTAAAGTACTGATGATGTTATTGATGATATATATAGACTACTCCAGTCTATATGAAATGTCATAAATGAAGGGTGCATGAATTCACAGCGAAACCACATTGGTTACGCGAATTTGAAGACTCGTAAACTCAGTTTACGATGAAATGAACGGCAATCGTGAATAGTGATTTCCTTCCGGAAATGAATAGTGTCACATGAATAGTAAAATTTTTGAACGCTTCTCGGAATCACAAACTGACTCCGAAAACGATGAATAGTAAAATGATGAATAGTGACCGGTGAATAGTAAACGGTGAATAGTAACCGATGAATAGTAAAATTGTCGGGATTTGGAAAATGACCTGAAATTACGAGTTGTGACACCACCTGGAAAGAAATTGTTGAGTGACTAAAATGCGATCAATCTTGCTCAATTTAGTTCCATACTTATTCATTCTAGTGAACTTCTTGCCACCCATTGGAAGGTCAACAAGTTCAGAATTGTAGATGAAATCATTGAACAACTTTGCACCCCTGGTACAAAACACAGTTCCAAGCCTTTCATTTTGACATCTAACCTCATTGAAATCACCAAGAACAATGACCATCTCTTGATGACTATGGATGAGGTTTGAAATCTTATTCCAAAGTGTGATCTTTTCCTTTAAGTCTTGAGGGGTATATACAACAATCATCAAGCAAACAACCCCAATCTTTATCCATTTTCCAAATATGGCAAGAAAACCATCTTCACAATAGATGGTTTTGTGTTTGTGAAATAAAGAATCATCCCATATAGCTATAATTCCACCCGAAGAACCATTTGCAAGTTTGCAAGCAAAATCACACCTTTGATTACCCCATAAAGAATGAACTAAATTAGTATCCACTTTGTCGGTTTTGGATTCTTGAATTCCAATGAAATTAAGATGATTATCTTGGCAAAGTTTTCGGACCCATTTTTTCTTAGGAGCGGCACCAACTCCATTGACATTAATGGATCCAATAATCATGGGTTCAAAATATTGTCACCAGTGTTGTTTATGATGTTAGAAACATCAACTTCTCTACCAGCAAGATTGTACCCGAGGATAGAGCCAACTTCAATCGTTTTTGAAACTTCGTTAACACTTTCATTGGAGTGGGTTGGTTCGCTATTGATGATTCTGTTATTGCACCGCACGATGGAAGAGTCATTGCACGAATATGGTACATCTTACCAAATCGGGTACATCGTACCAAATTATATGGTACATCGAACCAAAGCGAACCGAAATGAGCCTACCCCCTTCATAGCAAATTTCAGTGACTTAACAAACCGCGATCCTGTTTTGCTATCCCATACCGAAGCGAACCCCGTTCATGTGACTATGCTTTGATTATTGTTGTGATATATATTTAGCTGTGTGTTCTAGACTTGAAAACTGTGTATATTCGTGCACAAGCCACTTCACACAAAATAAGATGATTATGTGATTATCTGTCATAAATTGCTTACCGTGATGTGTAAACCAGTAAAAGCATTCATCTTGACGTTAACACATAAGTTTGCGTATCTTACTTACTCTAACCATATGTTAATTCTATGTTAAGTATACCGCCTATGGTTTTATAGTTAGTAGTTTGTTTTGGTTAGTGAAATAGAAGGCATTGGTGCTGCTGGGAGTAGATCAGAAACTCGATTTGTATTTGCGTATGTCTGTTTTGATTGGATTTTGTGGCATTATTGTTTAGATTAAATGGATTCATTGAGTTCCACGTTCCAACCCTTTTGTGGCCATTGTTAGGTGCTCTTAGTCGTTGATCGTCAAGAGGTGTTGGCCATTATTTAATTTAGGGGGTGTTTGTCTAAGCTTACTTGATGGACTTATGAGCTCATAGAATGATTTCATGGCTTAAGAGTTTATAACTTAGTTAAGTTTATAAGCTTAACTTGATAAGCTCATAAGCCATAAAAATTGCGCTTATTGGTTTTTTAAATTTTCTGTAAGCTCATAAGCCAATTAAATAAGCTTACTCAAACACCCCCTAGTTTTTTTGTCCTTTTTCTCCGAGTTATAGAGTCTTTTTTTTGCGGATTCTGGATGAGCATTATGTGGCGTGCTTACATGTGTACTGATTATATAAGCACGTGATCTGATAGGAGTGATAGCTGTGGGTAGAAACTTGATTTGCTTTGATTATTGATGTGATTCATATTATGTCGGGTGCTTCATAAGTTGTATACTTGAAAACATGTATTTTCATGCAAGCAACTTAACACAAAATTATATAATTATGCGAGTGTTTTGTGATAAAATGCTTTCCGTGATGTGTAGCAGCATTACATTACGATTAAGATCTTAGATTGATTTAGGAATCTTGATAGTAAGATGTGAGTTTGCATATCTTACCTATACTAACCATATGCAAACTTTATGTTAAGTATACCCTCTATGGATTGGGTTCTTTTCCTTAACCTGTATAATCAGCTATATCTTTGAAGGCCGGGTATGTTATTTAACAATGTGCGATCGTGCTTATCCAAAGAAACTTGCCTTCCAATATCTGGAAGATCTTAAGAATGAATTTGAACGTGGTTATGGGAATCAGATTGAAACTGCTGCAAGACCTTATGCTTTCATAAAATTTGGTAAATATTACTTCCTCCGTCTCTTATAAAATGTCCAGTTTTGACTTTTCGAGTTTTTTTTCTTTAACTTTGACCTTAAATATTTTTGTTTATATCATATGATACTTGATAAAAATTATGTCAATGAAAAGTACATTTAAAACCCAATTCATTCATATATTTTGCATCACGTATTATATATCATATATAAAAATATTTATGGTCAAAGTTGATAAATCAAGACTTTGAAAATTCAAAGTGGACATTTAATATGAGACGGAGGTAGTACTTGTTATAGCCTTACACAACTCATTTAAACGGGTTTTCATTACGCGAACACCCATGTTCATGAGTTTCCATACTGAATTTTGGTTTCTTATTTGTTGAGCACATACATTTATACAAAGGACTAAGAAATTGTACCAGGACACAAGAACTTGTGACCCGAATAATCTTTATCTTATGCTCGTTATTATTATTAGTTAAAAGTTAGAGGACCAAACTTGTTAGTTAGAAACATTACAACCGAAAGTTAGTTAATTCGGTTAGAAAACATGAAGGGTTGCATCGGTTCACAACATACCGATTCATACTCTATATATACATATGTATTTGTAACGTTTAAAGGTTAATGAACATATAGATTTTACTTATTCATATTTGCAACTTATTAATATCGATCTAGAGAGAAAAGTGGGACAACAATTGGCATCAAGAGCAAGGATTATACACCGAGAATTCACAACAATTTCTGCATAACGAAATCAAAAATTCAGAACTAAAAGCCAAAGAAAAGACGCAGGAAAAGAGGAAGAACAAATCGTTATTCCTTCTTGAGCGAAAGAGACAACTTGTTTTCTTTAATCTTCCAAAGGAAACATACAAGTTTGAATAAGGAAACGCGTAGAAAAGATAGTGCACAATCTGTTTTACGTAGGGGTTGCAAACGCATAACATCAAGCGTATTGGTGTCGTGGAAGAGAAGGAGACTTTGTGTAGTAAGAAAAACGAACCGGTTTGAAAAAAAACACACAAAGCAAAGCGTTGTTGAGTAGAAAAGCATATACGTAGTATCTTGAATACTTGAAAAGGAGCGTGTGGAGTTTGTGTCGATTATAACACAAAGAACAACAACAACAAGACGCAAGAAACAGAAAAAACCAAAGGTTTGGTTTGTTTCGCTGCAACGAAGATCAAAACGAAGTGACTGTTTTTGATTCAAAGATTACCAAGGCGTGGTAACGAAGGAACGTGTGTAGGAGACTTAGAGATCTCAAGAAACGAGATCAAGGACAACACACAAGAAGGAAAATAACAACGTGTAGTGTGGTATTTAGGAGTTTGTTTGATTGTTTTGTGTCAAAGTAAATTCTGGCAACAAACAACAACAAGAATTAGGAGGCCGTGAGTCTTCTGGTTGTGGAACAAAAGAATTAGAAAAGAAAAACAAAACAAGAAGGCCGTGACATTTTTTGTTAGATTCGTTGGGTACAAAAAAAAAAAAAAAAACAACAACAATTCGACAAGAAGAAAAGGAAGGAACCTTGGCGTATCATTTTTGATTCGAACCAAAAAAAAAAAAAAACAGAAAGCAAGAAAGGAAATCCGAAAGATTGTGTTGAAAATTGAAGTCGAATTGGTGAAAAAAGTAACGAGTCAAGAAGAAAACAAGAGGAACGAAGGGAATATCAATATACGTTGGTGAACACTCTTACTAACGCGACAAGGGAATACGAATTTGTTATTAACACAATAACGAGATCACAAGTAACAAGTTTCTCCATCTTTGGATTTCATTATAATAGAATAGTATAGATATATTTAGTTTATACTATTAGGAAATCCCGATAACTATTTATTGATCCCGTAGTGTTAAGATTCCCTGGAAATTATACATATTCCTACAAGTAATTAGGATACCATACTAAGGTTAACAAATTTATTACGCACTAGAAGGTGAAGATAATAAATTCCCATAAGATGACTACTGAGGATACGTCTAACAACAACAACACATCAAATATAGTGAAACCCTTAACACCTATTGCACAATACCAATGCCCTAAATTGAAAAACACAAACTACACGGTATGGACTATACAAATAAAGGTTATATTAGAAGCACATGGTTTGTGGGTGACAATAGAACCTAAGGAAAACACACAATTAGATGATAAGAAGGATAAGGCAACTATTGCCCTTCTATATCAAGCGTTGACCGAGGATGTGATTTTACAAGTAGCAAGTTGTAAAACGGCAAGGGAATTATGGGAATCGTTAAAAAGGAGACACGTTGGCGAAGAGAAAGTGCAACAAGCACGATTACAATCCTTAATGATAGGATTTAATGCCCTTCAGATGAAGGAAGATGAAACGGTGGATGCATTTGCAGACAAGTTAAACGGCTATGTCACGAAGTCAAAAGAACTAAGGAAAACAATAGATGAATCACTTATAGTTAGAAAACTATTAGACTCCACACTCGATAGATTCATTCAGATAGTAGCATCCATAGAACAAACTAGTGATCTAGACAACATTACCCTAGATGAGATCACTGGAAAACTCAAGGCGTTTGAGGAAAGGATAAAACTCTGGAAAGGAGGTCAAGTTGAAAGCCAGGAGAATTTACTATTCACACATGGTGAACACTCAAGAAGAGGAAAGCGTTTTAGTAAACGTGGAGGTAGATCAAACTATTCACGAGGAAACTGGCGAAACAACAAACACAGAAATAACTCACAAGAAGGAAACTCAAATTATAAGGGAAGCCCTAATAAGAATACAAATAGAAAGGATTTGAGTACGTTAAGATGTTTCAAATGTAACAAACTTGGACATTTTATGAGTAAGTGTAGAGTAAAAACAATAGCTCAGGAACAATCGAACCTTATCTTAGAAGATGATGAACCATCACTGTTAATGACTATGCACGAAACCAAACACAAGGAAGTGTTGTTGAATGAAGGCCAAATTCAACCAGGGAAATATGCTTCAAAGGACGAAAGCATATGGTATTTAGATAATGGTGCAAGTAACCATATAACGGGAACTAAGAGTCATTTTAAGGATATGGATGAAAACATAACAGGACGAGTACGTTTTGGAGATGGATCATATGTACAGATAAAGGGAAAAGGCTCTATATTGTTAGGTTGTAGAAACCAGGAACAAAATGTAGTATCGGATGTATATTATATACCAAACCTTAAGAGCAACATACTAAGTCTAGGACAACTTACAAAAATAGGTTGTAAAGTTATAATGGATGGAAATAAACTGACTTTGTATGATAAGAGCAGAAGATTGTTGATGAAAGTTGAAAGATCCAAGAACAAACTTTACAGTATTAGATTACAGATAGACACACCTATATGTCTCTTAGCAAATATAGATAACCAAGCATGGTTATGGCATGCTAGATTAGGTCATCTAAACTTTGACGATATCAAAAAGATGACTAGAAAAAGTCTAGTGGATGGAATACCTAGAATAAATCATGCAGATCAGATTTGTGATGCATGTTTATTAGGAAAGCACACTAGAACACCATTTCCAAACCAAGCTAAATTCAGATCAAAGAACCTGTTGGACTTAATATATGGAGACCTTTGTGGTCCTATTACTCCAGCAACACACTCAGGCAAGAAACTCATATTCTTGTTAGTAGACGATTGTACACGTTTCATGTAGGCTTACTTTCTGACTTCGAAAGACCAAGCATTTAGTACATTCAAGGAATTTAAGCAAAAGATAGAAATGGAAATGAGATTGAAAGTAAGGATGCTAAGAACAGATAGAGGAGGTGAATTTACATCAAATGAATTCACCAAATATTGTAAAGATAATGGAATAGCAAGAAAGTTGACAGCACCATACTCACCACAACAGAATGGAGTAGTGGAGAGAAGGAATAGGACAGTGTTATCAACTATGAGGAGTATGATGAAAGCCATGAAGTTACCCTTAACTTTTTGGGCGGAAGCAGTGAAACATGCTATTTACATACTCAATAGGGTACCTACAAGAGCCCTGATAGATAAAACTCCATATGAGGCACTCTACAATAGAAAACCAAATCTAGAGAACCTAAGGATATTCGGATGCACAGCTTATGCAAAAATAACAAAACCTCATTTAAAGAAGCTGGATGATAGAAGCATACCGATGATCTACTTAGGAGTAGAGGAAGGATCAAAAGCATGTAGGTTATATGATCCGATAAGGAAAAAGAAACATGTTAGTAGGGACGTAAAGTTTATGGAAACAAAGCCGTGGGATTGGGAGAAGAGTGGAGAGGATACAAGTACACAAGACACATTTTGGGCTAGTTTTGTGGTATACGAAGTTGACAATGAAAACCCTATACCTGTCAACATAGAAAATGATGACGATATGTATCCAACACCGGATCCATTACCAGATCCAACATCAGAACCAGACTCACCAATTACACCACCAACATACAATTATGACCCTAACTTAGAGGAAGAAGAAGCCGCTATTAGCTCATTAGAGAGCTCAGATCAAAGATTTGATCATACACCAGTACGAGGTTTCAAAGAGGTAACGGAAATCTACAAAGATGCACGAAAAGTTGAAACTGGAAGTTTATTCTTCACAGAAGAAGAACCTCGTAACTACAAGGAAGCATCAAAAGATCAAAAATGGATTGAGGCCATGAAGATTGAATTAGATTCAATAAATAAGAATAAAACATGGATTCTTACTACATTGCCAGAAAATCAAAAGGCAATTGGACTCAAGTGGGTTTTTAAAACAAAGCGAGATGCACAAGGAAAGATCATACGATACAAGGCATGTTTAGTAGCAAAAGGATATGTACAAGAACAAGGAATAGACTTCGATGAAGTATTTGCCCCAGTTGCTAGGATAGAAACAGTACGGTTAATATTAGCGTTAGCAACATATCATGGTTGGCAAGTTCATCACTTGGATGTAAAATCAGCATTTTTACATGGAGATTTGAAGGAAGAAGTCTATGTTACACAACCTGAAGGATTTGTACAGCCAGGAAACTCAGGAAAAGTGTACAAGCTTATTAAAGCTTTATATGGATTAAGACAAGCACCGAGAGCATGGAATGTGAAGCTTGATCAAACGTTAAAGTCATTAGACTTCAAGAAATGTAATCTCGAACAAGCAGTTTATACAAAGAGAAACAAGAATTCTACAATTATAGTTGGAGTTTATGTAGATGATTTGATAATCACGGGCACTCCAAAGAAGGAAGTAGAATTATTCAAATCCCAGATGGAAGAAAAGTTTGAAATGAGCGACTTAGGATTGTTAGCTTATTACCTTGGGATAGAAGTTACACAGACAGGAGGAGAGATTACAATCAAGCAAACAGGTTATATTAACAAGATCTTGAAGGAAACGAATATGAATGATAGTAATGATACGAAGATACCAATGGATCTCGGTACTAAGTTGGTCAAGACGGAAGATGGTAACTCAGTTGACGCAACTTACTACAGAAGCTTAATTGGAAGTCTCAGGTACTTACTACATACAAGACCAGATCTTAGTTATTCAGTCGGACTACTTAGCAGATGGATGCAAGACCCGAAGGAACATCATCTGAAAGCAGTAAAGCAAGTAATCCGATATACTAAAGGAACAAAGGAGCATGGCATAATCTACAAGAAAGAAGGTGGCTGCAAGATTACAGGTTACAGCGACAGTAGTTATGGAATCAACACTGATCAAGGAAAAGGAACTACTGGCGTAGTATTTTATTTTGGAGAGTCACCCATTACTTGGTGTACTCAGAAACAACCGACAGTGGCACTATCATCATGTGAATCAGAATTCATGGCGGCTACTGCAGCAGCATGTCAAGCCTTATGGTTAAAAAGATTACTTAGTGAATTAACTGGAAATGAAGAAAAGAAGATAACGTTTCAGCTATAGCACTAAGAACCCAGTTTTTCATGGAAGAAGTAAACACATCGACATTCGCTATCATTTCATTCGAGAATGCGTAGAGAATGGACACATCAATGTAGAACACGTCAGCGGAGAACTACAAAGAGCAGATATACTAACAAAGGCTCTACCAAGATTGAAGTTCACGAAAATGCGACAGAAGTTCACGACAATGCGACAAATGCTCGGAGTTCAAGATTTAGCAAGAAGCAACGATCAAGATTAAGGAGGAGAATGTGATCTGAATAATCTTTATCTTATGCTCGTTATTATTATTAGTTAAAAGTTAGAGGACCAAACTTGTTAGTTAGAAACATTACAACCGAAAGTTAGTTAATTCGGTTAGAAAACATGAAGGGTTGCATCGGTTCACAACATACCGATTCATACTCTATATATACATATGTATTTGTAATGTTTAAAGGTTAATGAACATATAGATTTTACTTATTCATATTTGCAACTTATTAATATCGATCTAGAGAGAAAAGTGGGACAACAGAACTCAGCGGAATATCTCTAAGCTGAATGATGAACTTTATGAAGTTCTCCAAATTATGACTTGTAATGTACAGGAAGTCCTTGGCGTTGGTGAAAAGTTGGACCGTAAGTTCTTTTTCTTTTAGCTTTTGTTACTTTTGTTACATTTGAATTTTTTTTTCTTCATTTATTTATCTATTTCTAGTTTTTCTACTAGCATGCTATGAATATGTACCCATATAGAAATTAGAAAGTGGATCCATACTTTTTATGAAAAGGCTAAACCCCTTAAAGTTATGTGTAACTACATAACCGTAAATGTTATAAGAAACTTAGGGGATGTTGGTTGGAGGATTTGTTTGTTTTAAGGGTATTGGTTGAAGGAATGGGTTTGTTACCCATAAAATTAGGCATCCTCCATACCCACTTAAAGGGTTGGGTTTAGAAACACATGCCCGTGTCTATTCCCCTCTCTTTTTGAACCCATACTACGATTCCTTGCTGCAAATCAAAGTATCAAACATCTCCTTTATTTAACTACTTTATGGTTGGTTTTCGAGCCTTGAAAAACCAAAAAATGAATATTTGACTATTTGTAGATAGCTAATCAGTAACCACCAACCACGTAAATTTTGGCCCCATGTAAAAGATTAATAGTTTCCTGGAAGTTGAGACCAGTAGTCATCTGACAATACAGGTTTATATATTTATTCAATAGTGCTCACACTTTGAGAAACATAATCCAGTGATTAAATAATCATTTGCGTGTGCTCATGTAACGTTTATATTGCTATGGTACAAACTTTTCATCCATTAAAACATACCCATGATTCCTCTAGCCCTTTTTTTTTCCTAGCCTTTTTTTCCCTCCGGCCTCCTTTTTTCACAATTTTTAGATTCATCAAGATGCTTCTTGCTCACCTTGAAAAAAATAATTCATGTAAAAAAAGATTGTATAACAAAAAACCTAAGATATTATTAAAAAATTAATAGTTTCCTGGAAGTTGAGACCAGTAGTCATCTGACAATACAGGTTTATATATTTATTCAATAGTGCTCACACTTTGAGAAACGTAATCCAGTGATTAAATAATCATTTGCTAATTCAAATGGTGTGCTCATGTAACGTTTATATTGCCAGTCAAGTGACCCTAACTGATTAAACATTGGGGCCACATATGACCCCCTGGGCTTGCTGCCAAGTGGCTGTAGACGGAGATTAATGAAAGCGTACTTAGTTATTAATATTTGGAAAGAAGGTGCACTTAGGTATGGATGTCTACTGGATAATGTTATACCTTGTTCATAGAATTATACGGTGGTTAAGCTTATTGAACTATTGATTATTGATTTGTAAGATATTAAAAAAAGTTGCACCTTCAACCATGAGGTTTAGTTTCTGATATATCTTAATATATTATTATAAGATAGTGTAATTATGATGTTATTCCCTTCACTTGGAACTCGTCAAATGAGATTGTTGAAATTTGTAAATTTATGCAGAGGTGAGTCAAATGTCAAGCCGCTTAACATCAGATACTCGCATATATGCTGATAAAGCAAGAGATCTAAACCGCCAGGTTGGTTTGTTTTTATTCAAAATTAATACAATGTGAAGATTATAAATGATAAAAGTTTTGTAGAATCTAATTTTGTACATGACAACTGCTGCAGGCTTTGATTAGGAAGTGGGCTCCGGTTGCAATTGTGCTCGGAGTTGTTTTTCTGTTGTTCTGGGCAAGAAACAAGATATGGTGATCTCAGCTTCATTAGTTTAACATGTGGAAATATTTTTTCCATTTCGTTGAGTTATTACAGTTACAGGGTCTAAGTTAATTCTATTCGCACCACCTGCACTTCAGTTGAATTATATGAATTCGCATCGTGAATTGGAGAATTTTGTTTGTGTTTAATATTTAGACAAGTTCAATCCACCAAGAAGCATTCGCTATATTGAAAAAACCTCACATTTGTGTTGGTCTTCAGTTTTTATTTATGTAATGCTGATGAATGTTGTCCCACTTTCTCTAGATCGATAAATAAGTTGCAAAGTAAATGAATAAGTAAATCTATTATTGTCTAACCATTGTTTCGAATGAAATACATATGTATATATATTGTTTGAATCGACATGACCCAACCATTGTGTCCCTTCGGTTTTAGTTCCAACCGATTAACTAATAACTAACTTTTCTATAACTAACTTCTGTAACTAACTTTCGGTTACAAAGTATCTAACTAACATCTTTGGTCCTTCGAGTTTTAAGAAGCAATGGAGCGAGATTAATTGGTTCACATTCTCCTCCTTAATCTTGATCGTTGCTTCTTCCTAAATTTTGAACTCCGAGCATTTGTCGCATTGTCATGAACTTCAATCTTGGTAGAGCCTTCGTTAGTATATTTGCTCTTTGTAGTTCTCCGCTGACATGTTCTACATTGATGTGTCCATTCTCTACGCATTCTCGAATGAAATGATATCGAATGTCGATGTGTTTACTTCTTCCATGAAAAACTGGGTTCTTGACTAGTGCGATTGCTGAAACGTTATCTACCTTCAACGTAATCTTCTTTTCTTCATTTCCAGTTAATTCACTAAGTAATCTTTTCAACCATAAGGCTTGACATGCTGCTGCAGTAGCCGCCATAAATTCTGATTCACATGATGATAGTGCCACTGTCGGTTGTTTTTGAGTACTCCAAGTAATGGGTGACTCTCCAAAATAAAATACTATGCCAGTAGTTCCTTTTCCTTGATCAGTGTTGATTCCATAACTACTGTCGCTGTAACCTGTAATCTTGCATCCGCCTTCTTTCTTGTAAATTATGCCATGCTCCTTTGTTCCTTTGATATATCGGATTACTTGCTTTACTGCCTTCAGGTGATGTTCCTTTGGGTCTTGCATCCATCTGCTGAGTAGTCCGACTGAATAACTAAGATCTGGTCTTGTATGTAGTAAGTACCTGAGACTTCCAATTAAGCTTCTGTAGTAAGTTGCGTCAACTGAGTTACCATCTTCCGCCTTGACCAACTTAGTACCGGGATCCATTGGTATCTTCGTATCATTACTATCATTCATATTCGTTTCCTTCAAGATCTTGTTAATATAACTTGTTTGCTTGATTGTAATCTCTCCTCCTGTCTGTGTAACTTCTATCCGAAGGTAATAAGCTAACAATCCTAAGTCGCTCATTTCAAACTTTTCTTCCATCTGGGATTTGAATAATTCTACTTCCTTCTTTGGAGTGCCCGTGATTATCAAATCATCCACATAAACTCCAACTATAATTGTAGAATTCTTGTTTCTCTTTGTATACACTGCATGTTCGAGATTACATTTCTTGAATTCTAATGACTTGAATGTTTGATCAAGCTTCACATTCCAAGCTCTCGGTGCTTGTCTTAATCCATATAAAGCTTTAATAAGCTTGTACACTTTTCCTGAGTTTCCTGGCTGTACAAATCCTTCAGGTTGTGTAACATAGACTTCTTCCTTTAAATCTCCATGTAAAAATGCTGATTTTACATCTAAGTGATGAACTCGCCAACCATGATATGCTGCTAACACTAATATTAACCGTACTGTTTCTATCCTAGCAACTGGGGCAAATACTTCATCAAAGTCTATTCCTTGTTCTTGTACATATCCTTTTGCTACTAAACGTGCCTTGTATCGTATGATCTTTCCTTGTGCATCCCTCTTGGTTTTAAAAACCCATTTAAGTCCAATTGCCTTTTGATTTTCTAGCAATGTAGTAAGAATCCATGTTTTATTCTTATTTATTGAATCTATTTCAATTTCCATAGCCTCAATTCATTTCTTATCTACTGATGCTTCCTTATAGTTACGAGGTTCTTCTTCTGTGAAGAATAAACTTGGTGTTTCCACTACACTTGCATTTTCGTAAATTTCTGCTAAACCTTTCAATCCTCGTACTGGTCTGTGATCATATCTTTCATCTGAAGTTTTTAATGAACTAATAGTAGCTTCTTCTTCTTCTTCTGAGTTAGGGTCATAATTGTATGTTGGTGGTGTAATTGGTGAGTCTGGTTCTGATGTTGGATCTGGTAATGTATCCGGTGTTAGATACATATCATCATCATTTTCTATGTTGACAGGTATAGGGTTTTCATTGTCAACTTCGCCTACCACAAAACTAGCCCAAAATGTGTCTTGTGTACTTGTATCCTCTCTACTCTTCTCCCAATTACACGGCTTTGTTTCCATAAACTTTACGTCCCTACTAACATGTTTCTTTTTCTTTATTGGATCATATAACCTACATGCTTTTGATCCTTCCTCTACTCCTAAGTAAATCATCGGTATGCTTCTATCATCCAGCTTCTTTAAGTGAGGTATTGTTATTTTTGCATAAGCTGTGCATCCAAATATCCTTAGGTTCTCTAAATTTGGTTTTCTATTGTAGAGTGCCTCATATGGAGTTTTATCTATCAGGGCTTTTGTAGGTACCCTATTTAGTATGTAAATAGCATGTTTCACTGCTTCCGCCCAAAAAGTTAAGGGTAACTTCATGGCTTTCATCATACTTCTCGTAGTTGGTAACACTGTTCTATTCCTTCTCTCCACTACTCCATTCTGTTGTGGTGAATATGGTGCTGTCAACTGTCTTGCTATTCCATTATCTTTACAATATTTGGTGAATTCATTTGATGTAAATTCGCCTCCTGTATCTATTCTTAGCATCCTCACTTTCATTCTCAATTCCATTTCTATTTTCTGTTTAAATTCCTTGAATATACTAAATGCTTGATCCTTTGATTGTAGAAAGTAAGCCCACATGAAACGTGTACAATCATCTACTAACAAGAATATGAGTTTCTTGTCTGAGTGTGTTGCTGGACTAATAGGACCACAGAGGTCTCCATATATTAAGTCCAACGGGTTCTTTGATCTGAATTTAGTTTGGTTTGGAAATGGTGTTCTACTGTGTTTTCCTAATAAACATGTATCACAAATCTGTCCGGCATGATTTATTCTAGGTATTCCTTCTACTAGACCTTTTCTAGTAATCTTGTTGATATCGTCAAAGTTTAGATGACCTAATCTAGCATGCCATAACCATGCTTGGATATCTATATTTGCTAAGAGACATATAGGTGTGTCTATCCGTAATCTAATACTGTAAAGTCTGTTCTTGGATCTTTCAACTTTCATCAACAACTTTCTACTCTTATCATACAAAGTCAGTCTATTTCCCTCCATTATAACTTTACAACCTATTTTTGTAAGTTGTCCTAGACTTAGTATGTTGCTCTTAAGGTTTGGTATGTAATATACATCCGATACGACCTTTTGTTCCTGGTTTTTGCAACCTAACAATATAGAGCCTTTTCCCTTTATCTGTACATATGATCCATCTCCAAAACGTACTCGTCCTGTTATGTTTTCATCCATATCTCTAAAATGACTCTTGGTTCCTGTCATATGATTACTTGCACCGTTATCTAAATACCGTGTGCTTTCGTCCTTTGAAGCATATTTTCCTGGTTGAATTTGGCCTTCATTCAACAATACTTCCTCGTTTTTGGTTTCGTGCATAGTCATTAATAGTGATGGTTCTTCATCTTCTAAGATAAGGTTTGATTGTTCTTGAGCTGTTGTTTTTACTCTACACTTACTCATAAAGTGTCCAAGTTTGTTACATTTGTAACATCTTAACTTACTCACATCCTTTCTATCTGTATTCTTATTAGGGTTTCCCTTATAATTTGAGTTTCCTTCTTGTGAGTTATTTCTGTGTTTGTTATTTCGCCAGTTTCTTCGTGAATAGTTTGATCTACCTCCACGCTTATTAAAATGCTTTCCTCTACCTGAGTGTTCACCATGTGTGAATAATAAATTATCCTGGCTTTCAACTTGATCTCCCTTCCGGAGTTTTATCCTTTCCTCAAATGCTTTGAGTTTTCCAGTGATCTCATCTAGGGTAATGTGGTCTAGATCACTAGTTTGTTCTATGGATGTTACTATCTGAATGAATCTATCGGGTGTGGAGTCTAATATTTTTCTAACTATAAGTGATTCATCTATTGTTTTCCCTAGTTCTTTTGCCTTCGTGACATAACCGTTTA
The DNA here is from genome assembly GCA_030686995.1 of Artemisia argyi. Classification (NCBI taxonomy): domain Eukaryota; kingdom Viridiplantae; phylum Streptophyta; class Magnoliopsida; order Asterales; family Asteraceae; genus Artemisia; species Artemisia argyi. The sequence goes on along the minus strand of CM060691.1, from coordinate 184,285,760 downwards.
ACTTGTCTGCAAATACATCCACCGTTTCTTCATCCTTCATCTAAAGGGCATTAAATCCTATCATTAATGATTGTAGTCGTGCTTGTTGCACTTTCTCTTCGCCAACGTGTCTCCTTTTAACGAATCCCATAATTCCCTTGCCGTTTTACAAGTTGCTACTTGTAAAATCACATCCTCCGTCAATGCTTGATATAGAAGGGCAATAGTTGCTTTATCCTTCTTATCATCTAATTGTTTGTTTTCCTTGGGTTCTATTGTCTCCCATAAACCATGTGCTTCTAATATAACTTTTATTTTTATAGCCCATACCGTGTATTCCCTTGTCTCGTTAGTAAAATTCGTTCACCAACGTTTGTAATTCCCTTCGCTCCTTTTGTTTATCTCTTGCCTCGTTATTTTCTTTACCAAATCGACTTAAAAAACTTCCAAGGAAAACTCTCGGATTCCTTTGCCTTGCTTCTGTTTGATTCGAACCAGTAAACAAACGCCAAAGTTTCCCTTTTCTTCTTCTTATCGAATTGTTGTTATTTTTTTTAAACGAGTCTATACAAAATCAATATCTTTCTAGTCTTGTTCGAATTCTATGTTGAACCAAAACAAGTCTCGACTTCTTTCTCGTTTCTTTTGTTGTCGAATGTTTTCAGTGATTTGACACAAACAAAACAAGTAATACCACACTACACGTTGTTATCTCCTTCTTGTGTGTTGTACTTGATCTCGTTTCTTGAAATCTCTAAGTCTCCTACACACTTCTCTTCGTTACCACACCTTGGTAAATTTTGAATCAAATCAGTCTCGTCGTTTGATCCTTGCTGCAACGAAACAACCAAAAACTTTGGTTATACAGTTTCTTGCGCCTCGTTGTTGTTGTTCTTTTGTGTTAAAATCGACACAAGCTCCACACTCTTCTTTCCAAATAATCAAAAATACTACGTATACGTTTTTTTTTCCAACCAACAACGCCTTGCTTTGTGTTTCTTTTCCTTGAACCGGTTCTATCTTTACTACACAAAGTCTCCTTTTTCTTCCTCGACACCAATACGCTTGATGTTATGCGTTTGCAACCCCTACGTAAATCAGATCGTGCACTATCTTTTCTACGTGTTTCCTTATTCAAACTCGTGTTTCCTTTGGAAGATTAAAGAAAACAAGTTATCTCTTTCTCGCTCAAGAAGAATAACGAATTGTTTTTCTTCTTTTCCTGCGTCTTTTGGCTTTTTTCTGAATTTGTTTTGATTTCGTTATGCAGAAATCGTTGTGTATTTCTTGATGTATAATCCTTGCTCTTGATGCCAATTGTTGTCCCACTTTCTCTAGATCGATAAATAAGTTGCAAAGTAAATGAATAAGTAAATCTATTATTGTCTAACCATTGTTTCGAATGAAATACATATGTATATATATGGTTTGAATCGACATGACCCAACCATTGTGTCCCTTCGGTTTTAGTTCCAACCGATTAACTAATAACTAACTTTTCTATAACTAACTTCTGTAACTAACTTTCGGTTACAAAGTATCTAACTAACATCTTTGGTCCTTCGAGTTTTAAGAAGCAATGAAGCGAGATTAATTGGTAATGTGCACACCTGCATTTTATTCATACAATGAGATTCGCCTATCCTCAACTTTTTTTTTTTTTTTTTTTTTTTTTTTTTTTTTTTTTTTTTTTATCTTTCAGGGATAATTTTTTAATATAGCACCTTGTTGAATGCTCCATGTATATTTACAAAACTTAAGTCTTAGGAAAGCAGAAATAGGTTTTTGGACTATTATTCGGAAACAAGGGAAGTGGAAATGCCTAGTTTGATACGATAAATTGTATGATAACCGATATGTGAAATGTGAAAAGATACGTCGATATATTTATGAATCTCATCACAAAAGTTAAAAGGCACGTTTGTGTCCTTTGACATAGACGACGATGATTCCATCAATACTCAATACCACCGGAGCGAGTTGAAAGGTAGGATGTAAATAGTCATACCTTTTATCCATGGATAGAGGGACTAAACTAAAAAAGATATCACCCGGTGTCTAGAACCACTTATTATTAGGTTTCACTTAATTTGTTTGCATGTTCATATGTTTGAATCATTTGTGTTCGAATAGCTTATCAAGCTCTTGATTATCGGTCTCATGTATGTCTCTTTTTGAGAGTTTGGTTTCACCTTATGCCCCCTTGATACGGAACAGATAGAGGAGTTCGCGTGTAGGTTCATGGATGAGTGGGAGCAGGCCAATTAGTGAAAAGCCATAACAGAAGATCTGGCTACAGTTATGAGCCTGTTTACGTTTTTAACGCTGGTATTCTGCAGCACTTTCCTTTTTATATTGTTTTGCAGTAACTGCATTGTTACATGAACATATTCTTTAAATTCTGTTATGATTATAAAAATGACCAGCTCTGCTGTCCACTTTGTTTAAACATTGGTATAGTTTTATAATTCTATCTAAACTAACACATATGAATAAACATATAAAAAATTAAACCTGAGAAAATTTAGATAATAAGCATCCTTTGATTATAACATCCAAAACTTTATAACATACAAGTATCTAAAAAGTTACTGATCAAAAAGCATATTATAGATTACAATTCTTAACAGAAGTTTGATGTTGAAGTTCCGAAACTACTTCATCAAGCTTCGTATGAAATCTTCATCTATCCAGTCCTTTGATCTAGCACCTTCTTGATTCTTAGCACTCACGGAAGGGAGGGTAGCACCAGAACTAACCGATGGGCTCACTGAAGCTTGTTGGAGATTCGTCTCCTGCACCTGGTTCTGGTTCACATCTGACACAATTGTTGGTGGACCCATATCATTTCTTGGCCTGGGGTTCACGTTGTTATCCCGTTGGATACCAGAACCCTGCCCAAAAGGAGCCCGACCAAGTGGGGACCGACCACGTGAGCCCTGTCCACGTGAGCCCCTCCCACGTGCCCCCGAGCCTGAGCCCGAAGGTACTTGTAGATTATCAATTTGTGATCCACCAGCATTACTAGATTGCCTGCAAGCAGTTAGACCTAAGACAATGTTTCTCCGTTGTGCAATACTTGGTTTTGCATCCATGATAGAAGCAGAGTTGATGGTTGTAACGCTGCTTGGACCCGGGTTTGGATTACAAATACTTAATGGTGACACACCCCTAGGTCCTGAACGAGGAGCACCTCTCCTCCTCGCCGGAATATTAACCGTAGGATTAAAATCCAATTGCTGCTGCATGTTTGAATCCTGCTCTATTGACACTGACTGTGATGTGAGCACCATAGCCTCTGAAATCTGCATTAACGTAAATCAAAGACTACTAATCAACTGTTTAATATGACATATGAGTCTCGTAAATCAAAACTATTGAAGAATTAAACTCACAGTATTCGGAAATGTAGGAAGGGGTTTCTGAACAGCACCGCTAGCAATTGAAGGACCACTTGTATTTCCATTACGAGAGGAAGACCCAATCCCACTTAGAATAGGGATTGTTAGAAGGGGTTTTGATCCCAGGGTTGCTGCCATTTGTGTTGGGTGCTTGGTACTATCTGCAGGCACGGAATTGACTACAGACGTCTCTCTGCAGGATGATGATATGACTGCAGTTCTAATTTGCCCTGACTTTGGTGGAAGCGATGATGATCTTATCTCGTGAGGCTGTGTGCTACCAATTGCAGGTGCCGAAGCAACAACTGACTTCTCTCTCTGGGAAGATCCCACGGTTCCAAATTGCATCCCCATCGATCTGCTAGAAAATTCCCCTGGTTTTGTTGATGACGCTGATGTTCTTGAATGGAAATGTCCCTCTTTTACGGTGCTATTTACAGGAGATGGGCTCATGTTGTTCCAAAGAGCTTGAACAAAATTGGATCTTGTAAGCAGTGGTGGAAAACTTGGATAAAGTCGGTTAGGGTCTCTTCCAATCTGTTGCAGTTGATTACCGTTAAAATCCAATGGATTTAAACGGTTCCTCTTATTTAAATTGGCCACAGAAGACGACTGGCCATCTTGGTTTCCCCTCTTATTTTCAAAAGCAGACAAAATCGACCATAGACCATCATTATCTGAACCCAAACTCATCATGCCATGTTGTTGTTGCTGATAACCAGCAAAAGCCAATGGATTTGACTGATTATTATCTGCATTGGCCATAGGGGGACAGTTACCATCTTGAAGTCCTCTCTTACTCTCAAAAGCATCCATAATTGACTGTATGCCATCATCGTCTAAGCTCAAACTCACGGTGCCTTGTGCAGAAAAAGCTCCTGGCACATTAGCGGCAGTTTGTGATGCGTTATATTGCATGTTTGAAGCTGCTGTCTGTTGGTGTTGATTAACAACCTCAGCCAACGGGTTTGACCAATTTCTATTATCCATATTCGCCACAGAGGACAAGTGGCCATCTTGGTTTCCCTTGTTGCCATCAAAAGGAATAATCAAGCTTATACCACCATTGTTTGCCAGCTGTTGTTGTTGATTGCCAAGATAAACCAATGAATTTGACCGACTCCTGCTATCAAAAGCAGAGACATGAGACCTTATACCATGATTTGCTGAAGGCAAACTCATGGAACGCGTAGAGGAAGCTCTCAATGCATTAAAGGCAGTCCCTGGAGTATTATCGAGAATTTCCAATGTCATCTGTTGGTGATTACCAATTAAAGCGAATGGATCTGACCAATTTCTGATAATTGAACTCGAACTCTGCATGGCATGTGAAGAAGCTCCTGTACTTGAAGCCCCTAGTGCATTATGAGATGCAATCTTTGGTTGTTGATTACCAACAAAAGACAGCGGCTTTGATCGATTTATATAATCTGAATTGGCCATAGAGGACGACTGACCAACATTTTGAGTAGCCAGATTCATACCATTAGGTTGATCCAGCGTCGGTCTCGGACTAACATTTTCAGTAGCCAGGTTCACAGAATTAGTTTGATCCATCGCCGGTCTCTGACCAGCATTTTGAGTAGCCAGGTTCACAGAATGAGGTTGATCCATCGCCGGTCTCTGACAAACATTTTGGGTAACCAGATTTGCAACACTAGGTTGATCCATCATAGGTTTCGAGTCATCCGTCTCCAAATTTGATTTTTCTGGTACAGACATCTGCCTCAGCCTCTTCCGACGCATAGCACGAAAATTGAGATTTAGCTGCAAGAAATTTCAAAAACAGAAGTTAAAAGAGAACATGGTAAACAATTAAGACACTTTTAAAACTTACCTTTACAGTAGTCGGCTTCTTACAAAGTCTTTCAAAGTTAGGATAGGGGTGCAGATCAATCTTTGGGTATAGGGCTAATAAAATCTTGGCCTCGGCTTCCTACATTCCAGTTGCACGAAATGTCAGATTCTCGTATATTTCTGTCCATCAAATAGAATAGTATTACATACTTACCAGTAATTCGCCATATGAATCCCTTTTAATAATCTCAGGGATATCCCTCACAATGCTATGCGCCGACATCTTAAGAGATATTCTCCTAATAGAAGGAGTAGCGGCTATAGAAGGACCACTAATAGATACTCCTGGTTCAGAAGAATCCTTCCGCCAGTCACGCACCTGCAATAAATCACATTTTTCAGAACTATGTAACTAAGAAATGACGTGGAGTTCATGCTTATGAAAAAATGACGTGGCCTTTTCTCACTTGTAACTCCATACTATAAGCTAAATATAATCTGTGACTTAAAACATTTATAGCATATAAGCTGCTGAGCGTTAACTATGTATGTCAAACACGCATTTATGAATTCACAGTTTTAGGATTGGTTCGTAAATGCAGTAACTTTTATGTAATTATTCATTTCCAAAATGACATTATCGAATGTGACGCTTCAGTTCTGAACTTACCTCACACGCAACTTTCCCATTTTTGTATTTGCAAGGTATATCATCAAAGAAATTTGCTGGAACTCGGCAACACTCAATAGCCTACAATTACAAGAGTAGCAGTTAATACAAGGAACATTAAATCATAACGAAATTCAATTTTAACTAGGAAACATCTCAGTGATGAGATACAAAATCTATCTGATGAAGTTACGTATACGTCAACTAGATAATAAAAACTTACTGCAAACAGACTTTGAGATTCCCTATCATATGGGTGCAAAAGCTTCGGATCATACTTTGAGGCAATTTGATACGCAGCGTTACTCTATATAGTTGCGTACAGAAACAAGTTAGTGGCGAAATGGCAAGTAATATCATTTTTTTCATTCCCAAAAGGCCACTTTTTATTGTCGTTTTGAAACACAGAAAGAAAGTTGAAACAACGCAACAAACCTTAAAAGACTTGTCAATCGTATATCCATCTGGGAAGATGTTTACAATGAAGGATACATCCGCATCTGATAACCATAAAACCGAATGTTAGAAACATAACTATGTACTAACAGCTTAAAACAGATTATGTAAGTAAACATTTCAGCCAAAAATACCTGAAATTTCATCACTTGCCATTTCGCCACTAACTTGTTTATATTCGTTATCATCATCATCATCCTCAGTGAGATCAACAACCTATACATAAAACAGTACTCGTTATCAAACAAAACGTCACGATTTGTTAATATATGGAAGCCGTTAATAGTATATATCTACATGCATTATGTTCATAAACGCACGTATATAGGGCTATTAGAATCAGTTAAATCCTAGAGGTCGACTAAAATCTGAAATAAATTACTTCTGATCTAAATGATATCTTCCGTCTAGATTTAGGGTTTAAAGCGAATTAAAATCCTTCAATTTCAATCTAATAAACTTTCGACAAACTCATGTTTCAATCTAATCATCAACATTTAGCATCACATAAACTCAAACATCATCTTTTTTTTAGACCATATATAACCTTGTCACTGTCAAATGAACATGTATACAACTTCATGCATGCAAAATATGTACTGTAACATCAAACTATAGCTTATACACATTCAGCAATTTAATTTCGATCAGCTTATAGTTTATACATCAAAACAATATATCAAACCCACAACATATACCTAAATAAAGTCACATAACTTTAGACAGACAATATATATATATATATATATATATATATATATATATATATATATATATATATATATATATATATATATATATAATAAAAAAATAGAGAAAAACATGATAATACTAAAATAAATGATTGTGAGCCTTAAAATTTATGCATATATATATATATATATATATATTTTTTTTTTTTTTAAAAAAAAACTGACCTAATTATTTTTAAGACCATATATAACCTTTCATTGTCACTGTCAAATGAACATGTACACAATTTCATGCATGCAAAATAATTACCGTAACATCAAAATAGCTTAATTATAGTTTATACAGCAAAACAATCAAACCCATAACATATATATATACCTAAATAAACACATAACTTTAAATAAATAAATAAATAAATAAATAAATAATAACAAGAATAACAATAATAACAATAATAACGAAAATAATAATAATAATAATAATAATAATAATAATAATAATAATAATAATAATAATAATAATAATAATAATAATAATAATAATAATAATAATAATAATAATAATAATAATAATAATTGTGAGACCTAAAATTTATGCATAAATATATTTTGACCTATTTTTTTTATTAAAATTAAAAAACCAATAAAACACTTGCATCCAATTTTAGTCATACTCGTAACCCTAAAAAAATGTATGCTTAAATTTATTCATAAATATACGTGATACTAACACGCAGTTTTAGACATAAATTAGTCATCCAGCTAATCATTTCTCCATCATTTAATACAAAACCATTACACTTAATTATAATAATAATTAACATCAACTAAAAAAACTATCAGAATGTATATATACCGATCGTTTTCTCGTAAAAACATTATCATTTTGAACACGCGGAAGTTGCTGATAATTAACAGTAGGAGCGTCAACTTCACTATCTACGAAAACTAATGACGGATTAGGTTTAGGTTTCGGAGGGTAACGAGTTCCCCTCTTCGAAACCTTGAACGAAACTTTCTTCATAACCATTTTTTTGGTTCTGATTGATTTTTTTTCAATACTTGATGGATGAAGATGGTGTATGGCGGTGGTGGTGGTGGTTACAACGGCACCGTTAGAGAGAATTAATTTGGGGTTTTTTGGAAGCTGATGGTAATTAAGAGTGAGTATGTGTGACTTTTGCTTGAATTGTGCATGAGTGAGTGTGTATATATACTAAATCTTCAGACCTACTTTTTTCTTTATTACTTCAAGATATGATGTCATATAAATTTATTGTTCTTTTTGTTTTTTTTTTCTATTTTTATCACTATTACACAAATAACCATATATAAATAGCTGTAAATAATTATATTTATGAACTTGTAGTTTTGATGTGACATTCGATGTAACACTTAAGGGTTCAATTTGTATTCTATGATTGAAACGAAAAGTGATAAAAGCTTCAGGGTGAGAAAAAAAAAATACTATTGTTCCATCACTAGCAAATTATATTTCTATTTTTATTTTTTAGACACTATCAGAAAAGTGATACATAATCATCTAATTCCATATTAGTCTTTTAAAAATATTCAAATCAGTTAAAGATTGAAAATGAATTCTTGTTTTATGATATGTCCATATAAACATGTAGACATTTAATTTTAAGAAAACAAACATTTATTATGTATTAATTGAAAAAGTAGTACTACTTTTAAACAAAAAATAAAACTTTGCAACTAAATGTGATGATCACATCTTGTAGGAATCGTCAACCTACAACCCCTGGTTACTAGAGCGGAATACACCTGATCGTAGAAGAAGACACACGCACAGCAGATAATCAACAGAAAAGAAAAGAACGATGCACAAGGTAATTACCCTTAATCGATTATTAGATTAAGTATTGAAAGAATGCGTACCAAATCCGTCCCCCCCTCACCTCCTTTTATAGAGATGAGGGGGAGGGTAAACCGACTCTAACAAGACTCATAGTCGGCTGTTACAAGGACACGGGTTGGGCTTGGGACACAAGCCAACCAAACCAACTCTTTAAGCTATGACGACTAAACATTAACACTAAGACCCGTGGACTTAACAATAAGCTAATATAGAGACTAAACTTGTAACAATTTCCACCTTAGGCTTTATATTAGCCTACTCCGACACTCAGCAACTCCAAGCAGTGCTGTAACTTCCGTCCAGGTACCACCTTCGTCAAGGCATCCGCAGCATTGTGTTCAGTACCCACCTTCAGAACTTCAACCGTCTTTGCTTCCAAGACCTCTCTGATAAAGTGGTAACGCACATTGATGTGCTTAGTCCTTTCATGAAAAACATGATTCCGCGATAAGTGAATCGCACCCTGATTATCACAATTAACTGCCACAGTGTTAAGCTCCACGCCCAACTCTTCCAAGAGTCCCCTTAGCCAAATAGCTTCCTTCACAGCCTCCGTAAGGGCCATATACTCCGCCTCTGTAGTTGAAAGAGCCACCACGTGTTGTAGCGTTGCCTTCCAGCTTACAACACATCCCTGTACTAAAAACGCGTAACCTGTGATTGACCTACCTTTATCCGGATCCTTTGCGTAGTCTGAATCAACAAAACCTGTTACATCTACATGGTTGCCACGATTTGTCCCATACACCAAACCCACGTTTGCAGTACCCCGCAAATATTTCAAAATCCACTTCACTGCTTCCCAATGCTTTTTACCTAGATTCGCCAAATATCTGCTAACAACACTTACCGCATACGCTATGTCTGGCCTCGTGCACACCATCAAGTACATTAAGCTCCCAACCGCATTTGCATATGGCACCCTACTCATCCTTTCAACATCACAATCCCTAACCGGACAATCCTTCAACGACAGCTTGAAGTGCCCACCCAATGGCATCTTAACCGATTTCCCATTGTCTATTCTATAATTATTTAAAATCTTAGAAACGTACCCGGATTGTGACACCCTCAGAATCTTGCGACTCCGATCCCTGATGATCTCCATACCAAGAATCTTTTTTGCTTCCCCAAGCTCTTTCATGTCAAACTCCTTTTTAAGCAAAGACTTGATAGACCCAATCTCAGCCTTGCTTTTACAAGCAATCAGCATATCGTCTACATATAACAATAGATAGATATACTCACCTGTTGCATAACTCCTGTAATATACGCAGCTGTCATAACTGCTACGCTTGAACCCGTTGCTCAGCATGTACTCATCAAACCTCTTATACCATTGCCTAGGTGACTGCTTCAAACCATAAAGGGATTTCTTTAACTAACATACCTTGTTACCTTGTTCATAACCCGGTGGCTGCTTCATGTAGATCACTTCTTCAAGATTCCCATGTAAAAATGCCGTCTTTACATCAAGCTGCTCTAGCTCATAATCTCTACACGCAGTCAATGCAAGTATAACCCGAATAGATGTGTGTCGAACTACCGGCGAAAATACTTCATTATAGTCAATACCTGCCCTTTGTGTGAATCCACGAGCCACCACCCTCGCCTTGTACCTAGGCTTTTGAACACCTTCAATCCCTTCCTTTATCTTGAACAGCCATTTGCAGCTCACCAGCTTTTGCCCAGCTGGATGATCCACTAACTCATAGGTCTCATTCTTGTTCAGAGAATCCACCTCTTCATCCATAGCAGCTTTCCACTTAAATCTATCTTTACAAGTAACTGCCTCCTGGTATGTCAATGGTTCATGAGTATCTTCTTCCTCTGCTGCAGCAAACGCATAAGCAGCCATATTACTTTCATCTCGAAACCTCAAAGGTTTCATTCTTGTCCTTGGCTCTCTATCCCGAACCAACTGATAATCTGTGAGATCCGGTGTTTGATCATGATCCTGATCCCCTGCATCTTCATCATCGCCATCTTCCTGACCATCAATCAGATCTTCCTCAAGCGAATGACTATTTAACCTCTGCAGTTCCACCTCAACCTGTAATTCCTCAACAGACTTATCAGTACCTGCACCAGAATCCTTCAACGTGTCTTTATACATGACACTTTCATTGAAGACCACGTTCCTGCTAGTGACTATTTAAGGTGATTCATTATCAAGCCTATATAGCCTGTACCCCTTCACACCTTCAGGATACCCCAAAAGAACGCATTTTACCGCTCTCGGCTCGAGCTTACCTTGTTTAACGTGTGAATATGCGACACAGCCGAAAATCCTTAACATCCCATAATCACTTGGATGTCCCGACCACATCTCCATAGGTGTCTTTTTCTCAGTCGCTGTCGATGGTGACCTATTTATAAGATATGCGGCCGTACATGTCGCTTCCGCCCAGAAGGTCTTGGGCAATCCAGACTAAATTAATAAACAGCGTACCTTATCCATGAGAGTTCTATTCATCCGTTCAGCTAATCCATTCTGTTGCGGCGTCCCAGCAACTGTCAAATGTCTAGCAATCCCACTCTCAGTGCATAGCTGCTCAAATTCCCGGTTACAGAACTCAAGACCATTATCCGTCCTCAACTTCTTAACCGTCCTCCCAGTCTGATTCTCTACTAACTGCTTCCACTCTTTGAACTTTCCAAATGCTTCGTGTTTGAACCTGAGAATATAAACCCATACCCTCCTGGAATAATCATCAACAATAGATAAGAAGTACCTCTTACCTCCTAATGATTCCACCTGAGACGGACCCCATAAATCTGAATGAACATAGTCTATCACTCCCTGAGTAGTGTGCCTTCCTACACCGAAACTGACTCGATGTGACTTTCCTAGAACATAATTCTCACAAAAATCGAGCTTACCTAGACTTTTCTTTCCAAACAGCTCCTGCTTTTCCAGCACCTGTAGTCCCGCCTCACTGATATGTCCCAGTCTTTTGTGCCAAACCTGCGCAAGACTGTCTTTTTCTTCAACACTAGCATTAAGCTCACCCGCCACTGCATGGCCATCCAAAGAGTATACGCAATTATCCCTTCGGGTTCCAGATAAAATAACCCTAGAACCATTAATCACCTTGATTTTGCCCGACTGCATTTTTACGGTATATCCCTCTTTTTCAAGAGTTCCCAGCGATATCAAGTTTCTTTTCAATTCAGGAATATACCTGACATTGTGTAATACAAAACTTGACCCATCTTTCAGTTGTAACCTGACCTTGCCAATACCTCTGATCTTGCACTCCCTGTTGTCACCCAACAGTACCCTGCCCCCATCGCATTCCAGAAAATCAAAAAATATGTCTGACCTGGGTGTCATGTGGTATGAACCTCCTGAATCCGTAATCCAATCCAATAAGGCTTCTGCACTCATAACCATCATCACCTCAGAACCGTCATAAATCGAACCACTAGAGCTTGGCTGATCTTCTTTCTTGACGAAACCATTTGACTTCTTGCGATTATTCTTCGGACAGTTTCTCTTCAAGTGCTCCTCAGACTGGCAAATATAGCACTTGAGTCTTCCACCTCGAGACTTCGATCTTGACTTTCCCCTAGACTGATGCGAATTCCTGCGATCAGTTCTTCCCTTCACGTATAACCCTTCACCATCATCCCCCTTCGCCTTAGATCTTTCTTTGATTTCCTTTGAATTCAGTGTGGCCATCACATCCTCCAAAGTCAAAGCTTCCCGTCCATAAAGCAAGGTATCCACAAAGTGTTCGTATGATGCTGGTAAAGAAGTGAGTAATAATAAAGCAAGATCTTCATCCTCGAATTTTACCTCAATATTTGCTAAATCAAGAACGATTTTGTTGAACTCATCTATATGCTCGGAAATCGTACGTCCAGCCGGCATGTAGAAAGTACACAACTTCTTCTTTAGGTACAACTTATTGGCCAAGGACTTTGTCATGTATAAAGTCTCAAGCTTGGACCAAACCCCCGCTGCAGTCGTCTCCCCGGTAACCTCTCTCAGAACCTTGTTACCTAAACACAAAATCATGGCACTATGAGCTTTCTTGTTTAGCTTAGCTTTTGCTGTAGCATCTATATTCTCGGGTAAAACCTCCAGAGCTGCTTCACATCCATGTTGGACTAATAAAGCACGCATCTTGACTCTCCATAACCCGAAATCACCAGTTCCATCGAATTTCTCGATTTCAAACTTGGCTCCCGTCATTCTTTAATCCCTTTATTAATTTGCTAAACCTTGCGAAAAAACCTCACAATCATAAACCAATAAAGTCCCTTGTGCAACAATAACTCTCTTCAAAAAATAACTCTTTTGTTTAAATAAACAAAAAGTTAAATAATCTTTAATTATCCTAACTTTTATTAAATAATAATAATAATAATCTTTACTATTATTATTCAATAATATTACTTATCCTATCCTGTTGACTTTTTCCTTGATCCGTATATACACCACTGTCTTCTTCTTCCTTTTCTATTCGCCGACAAAAAAGGAGAAAACCAGATCCAGAAAAAAAAAACAACAGAAAGCTTTGTCGATCAAAAAACCAACAACCCTTTAAAGTCGATAATCCTGCTGCTTCTTTGTTACTGGTTAAACAAATCCAAAACAGCAACCCTCTTGTCGATCGTTACCCTTGAAAACCCAAACAGAAAAACGAGACCTGCTCTTTCCAAGTACGAACAACAGAGACCTTCTTGATCGATCCTAGATAACCAGCAAACTCCGCGAACCTGAGCTCTGATACCACTTGTAGGAATCGTCAACCTACAACCCCTGGTTACTAGAGCGGAATACACCTGATCGTAGAAGAAGACACACGCACAGCAGATAATCAACAGAAAAGAAAAGAACGATGCACAAGGTAATTACCCTTAATCGATTATTAGATTAAGTATTGAAAGAATGCGTACCAAATCCGTCCCCCCTCACCTCCTTTTATAGAGATGAGGGGGAGGGTAAACCGACTCTAACAAGACTCATAGTCGGCTGTTACAAGGACATGGGTTGGGCTTGGGACACAAGCCAACCAAACCGACTCTTTAAGCTATGACGACTAAACATTAACACTAAGACCCGTGGACTTAACAATAAGCTAATATAGAGACTAAACTTGTAACACATCTTTTGAGCAAAAATTTAGTAAACATAATCTAAAATTAGGCTTTTATTTACTTTCTAAATTGTACATATATGTGCAAGTTGACAATCGAATTTACAATTTTTTGATTGTCAAATAGATGTATGTATCTAGTACACAACATTTGATAAATTTATACACTTATTTTGTCCTAGTTTAATTGTTCATCTTCTAATTTGGAGTTGTTCTGGTTTTGATTATTCATTGTTAAATATGAAAAAGAAACAATCCAAATTACCACATTACTCATGCTTGAGTTTTTTTATTACAAAATTTAATAAATGAATTATTGATATGAAAAAATAACAAGTACTTATTTTGTTTTTCTTAAATGTGCGTTTTTCTCCTACGAATAATTATTGTTATAAGATGGAAAAGTATAATATAAATATAATATCATATCACGTAATATATGTAATATAATATAAATATATTGTTGATATAATACAACATAAATACTGTAATAAATTTTTGATATAATATGTTGAAACTTTTATTATCCTTCTAGACTAAGGATCAAATGAGAAGAATCTTTAAAATAAAAAGGATGAGAAATAACTATAACTATACGTTAGAGATGCATCAATTTGAATTGGATGCATCCCTAATATTTTAGATGCATCATAATATATTTTTTAGCTAAAAATTAGACGCATATACATATATTAGATGTATTTCATCAAGTTAGACAAATCATATATATTTTTTGTCCTATGCATGTAAAATTTGTTGCTAGTATTACTTTGCATCATTTTCACTTCAAAGTCACTTTCAAAACTAAGTGATGCATCTAAATAAATAGAGATGTATCTAATTTAAGTCGACGTATCTCAGATATTTTTGTAATAATTATTTCTCATTTTTCTCATATTAAGGTTTCTTTTTACATTTTAAGTTTTCTTCTCATTGGATCCTTACCCTATCCTTTTACATGTAAAAAAGTAAGAGTTGTACAAATCCATTTATATAATTAGAAACTATAATTATAGACTTACGTGTTAACATTTTCAGCTTATGAAAATCCATTTATTAAAGAGATTGTCTTATGACTACCTAGTAACTTTTATTTTATTTTTTAAAAATTATTATTTTTAACATGTACATAGTAAATAATGGAAGTAAAAACAAATATTAGAAGTAATTTTTTGTACAATTATCTCAAGTCATATATCATTTTTAGTTGTTATATATAGATATATTTCATTAATTTTTGTATAATTATCTCAAGTCATATACATTACTAAATAATGGAAGTAAAAACAAATATTTTTGATAATTATCTTGAACTCTCTATGGCTACCCTTTGTCCCAAAATCATCACAACTTATATTTCCTAATAATAATCTTACATTTGACTAATTATTCAACGTTTTTATTGAATGAAGTAACTTTATTTGTCATAAGAACACTACTGCAAACTTGGTATGTTACATACATTTAGAGTGCTCGTAGCAAGTTAAAGGCATATTATAGGGAAAATTTTGTTCTTGTAACACGGTTAAACTGCACCACGTATCGTGTTATAGGCATGAAAGTTATCCTCGTAACACACGGTTTCTGTGTGGGTTTGTGTTTTTATTTTTTTATTTTCTTTTTGGATTTTAATGTAAAGTGGGGTTTTTGTATGGTGTTATATGAATGTTACTAGAGATGATGTTTTTGAGTTTTATGTTATTGGGTAAAAACTAATGTGGCGCGACTATAATTTGTCCTATAACTTGAGCTCCACCTACCACTCTTATGGGTTATATACATACATACATACATATATATATATATATATATATATATATATATATATATATATATATATATATATATATATATATATATATATATATATATATATATATAATTATGTTAGAATATAAATACTAAGTTGAATAATTATATTAATAAAAGAGATAAATTGATCCTTCAATATTTTCTTCTAATCATCAATTTCAGAATTTAATGTACATACACTGTATATAGTATTAAATAGTACAAAAGCTTAACATTTAAACCCTTTATTTATTACTAACACATCATTATTGCTTCCTTTAAATATAAATAACCATAGATAATATCTTAAAAGGATATGTTTTCATCTAAAAGTAAATGTTTATTGAAAAATACATTAAATTTATAAAAAGTTCAATTAATACTTTGACTAGTATGCATGTGATTTTTTTTTTTTTTTTTTTTTTTTTTTTTTTTTTTTTTTTTTTTTTTCCTAAGGATAAAGATATTGTTGTAAGTTAGACATGAAAATTAGTTTAAGGAAAAGCTGAAAAAAAATTTGATATTAATTTTAAGATTGAAAAGTACATTTCAAAACCTTCAAAAGAACCAAATATCAACTGAATTAATTTTCATGTTTAAATATTTTTCGTGTAAATTGTGTAACAAAATATTAATATTATAATTTGCTTCAAATAATAAATCGTCGTACAGTTACATTACAAAATACATTTAGTCTACATCCAACATAAACAACAAGTTATCTATTTTATTTTTAAAGGCTTATATACTTAAACTATTTCACAGGTTGACATGTTTAATACTTACTCAATCTAAACACGATCCGTTTATTAAACGGGTTAGCTGGGTTGACCTGTTTTTTTTTTTTACTCAAACATGTTTATCCTCAACAAAACATGTTTAACTTCGTGTCAAGTTCGTGTCATTTATCATGTCATGTCGAGAATTGCCACCGCTAGTATGATAGCAACAATGTATTATATGGTTAATTTGTCTGCTATTTATTTATTTTTTATATATGGTATAAGTGATAGTAAAAAAAGTTTGTGAATTTAATAGTAATGATAATTAGTAGATTGTATTGTGTTTTTCATGTAAGCGTATTTTATTAGTACTAGTTTTGTAAGTCTTTTAAGCAAGAAAAACATTTGACCATTTTCTATTTACATGTAACTAGATAATTACTCGCGCATGGCGGCGACAACGTATAATAATGTTAATTTGTGTGTGATTTATTATTATTATTATTATTATTATTATTATTATTATTATTATTATTATTATTATTATTATTATTATTATTATTATTATTATTATTATTATTATTATTATTATTATTATTATTATTATTATTATTTTAAACAACACTTTATTAGAAACTCAAAGGATTTACAAGAAGTTAGTGGGAAGCCGAGATACTAACTGGGCTCCCACTCCTCTGGCTATAGAAAAACTAATCCTACTAAAGATATGAGCAGCAGCACGCGCTCCAATGTCTTGGGTCATCGAGAACATACGGATACGCTTCAGTAAGGTCACTGCATCCTTCTCAAGTTCCCCAAAAGAAGAGAAAGAGAAGGGGAGGAACCCATATCCAATATTTCCGCACATAGCCTCATACTTGACGCGTTTACGTTGTGCCGCCTCAATCACAGCACGACCCGGCGCAAAATCAACCATATTAGTTTGCGTCAAGGGCGACGAGCCCGTCAGATCAACACATACATCAAGCCCTCCGTCCCAAGAATAGAGCAACATATCAGCTGGACGTAAGGGCTTGTCCCTTT
This sequence comes from Artemisia argyi, assembly GCA_030686995.1. NCBI lineage: Eukaryota > Viridiplantae > Streptophyta > Magnoliopsida > Asterales > Asteraceae > Artemisia > Artemisia argyi. The sequence goes on along the minus strand of CM060691.1, from coordinate 184,268,218 downwards.
CTCCACAAAGCCCGATGTCAACTTCTTTACGAGCCGAAATCCCCGATCGAGAACAGATGTCAAGAAGAGTATCGCACACCATGTTATGCCGATATTTAATACCAATAATACCAGCACACGATACAGCATGGTCCCCATAAATATCCCCCGTAAAGACCCTAGAACAAGCAGAACACGGCATCTGAACAGAAAATAGGGGAATACCAAGCCGATAGCATAATACACAACGGTATGTCCTAGCATTCATAGTCTGTCCCAACCCAGATAACGGAACCACCCTAAGCTAGTTCGAAGTGTAGTCCTCCATTTGCGATCTCCATAGCGCTATATGTCGAGTAGATAAGCAAAAAGTGGATTCAGCTGTTTGGGTAACACGTGTGAAATATATATCTGCCAATTTCTTCATGAGTTTGGGGGCAGCGATCTCACTTGGGTTACTCAAAAAATCAATCTCCATTTTTGCATTAAAAGCACACAATGCATCATCAAAGGAAAGCCCAGGGTTTACAATATCAGAATGTCGGAGGAGCTTAGTCTGTAAGCTAGCAGATTGAAGTCTAGATGCAAGGAATGCATAGTTCAAGACATCACCTGCAGAGTAAACGCCAAGCCCCCCAAATGAAAAAGGTAAGGTGGCAGGCCTCCACTGCCAATCACCAAAACCAGGTCCTGAAGCAGTGACAATGCGCTCCAGAGAAGAACGAAGTGCCACATCAAATGAAACTTGAGCACGCTCAAAGACCCGAGGAGAACATGTGCACATAGAAAAATATAACTTGGAAATACCGGCACAAGCACGAAGGAGCAACAACTCACACTGGGGGTCATTAAGCTTACCAACAACACCCATAAGCTCAGTGGTCTTAGCAACCCTTTTCATAACAAATTCAGTACTAAACTCAAAGTCCACACTAACAGGCCCACCAAGTAATTTAACACCATTTAAAGGTCGAGCAATATTAGGCAGAAAAACACCTGCAAGCCTGCTTCTGGGGTCTTCCCTTGGCCAAAAAACCTCAGTTTTATCAACATTGAGGTGCAAACCACAACGAGGTCCATCCATCATAATAAGCTCTAAAACCTTGCCCACGACCAAAGTATCTCCAATAATAGTACCATCGTCCAGATACCAAGCTTGAAGGGAAAGGCTAAAGGAGTCTCTAATTTTGCATACCAAAGGATGTAACACTAAAGCAAAAAGCAGAGGTCCAAGTGGATCACCTTGTTGCACACCTTGATGCGACCATAAAGTATGTTCCCCATAATATAATCTAGCTGGGCTGGAGTAACAAAATTCCACCCAACGTGAAATAGCAGGACAACGAAGGCGAACCTCATGTAGCATAACCTCACGATCCACCAAATTGAAAGCGTTTTTGAAATCCACCAACAACATCGAAAGACCTACATCACCTCCACGATCTTCAATAAACCGATTCACAGCATGAAGAATAGCCTCCCCTCCCCCAGATACCCCAACACCGAACTGAAGATCATTCAAGTAACCATCCAAAGAATGACCAATCATAGAAGCACTAACTTTGGAAACTAAACGCCTCCAAACGGTTCCCACGACAATAGGACGGATACCACCTCCTGGCTTGACCAAAGGTGTGAGAGGAGCACTAGCAATATACTCACCCAACGCCCTAGGGCATTTACCATCAAGAAAAAGATTAACCACTTTGGTGATAGACGTGATCAACTCATCAGAAATAGCCACAGCAGCACCACTTAAACAATCCACAAGGTGCTGGGCACGCAAACCATCCCGACCACAAGACGTACCACGAGGGAAACTCTTAATCATATCAAGAACCACAGCAGGAGATGCAACGAGTTGATTATGATCAATAGGAATATGCGGCAACGGGGGAGCCCGTTTGAAAGGGTGCTTAGCTTTTAAGTCCTCAAGAGTGCCATCATTATAAGGAGCAACACCAGAAGAAGAAAGAACTCTAACAGCCGCAGAATAATGGCCATCACAAATCTTCCTCTTACACTGCTTGACATTACGCTCATCCAAGTCCAAGTTTCCCTCATCCATATTAGACCATGATGGGGAGGGTTCAGCTAAAACCTCTCTAACGAGCTGCGAACTACCACCAGGTGTGCCCCAAGATCGAATGGCATTAACAATATACTCTTCCTGGCGTTGACGTTTAACAGCAGACCTACACTCGACATTACTCCTCGGGCAAAAGGTTTTAAGGAGACAAAGAGGTAAGACTAACAAACTAACCCAGCAAGAAACATCGTCAGGTGAGCAGACCACCTTATCAAGAGCACCTTTCAATACCCGTGAGAACCCCAAACGACACTTAGGAGGGATGGATTTGACCGTGCGTAACCCTTTAGAGAACAAACTATCAAGGAGAGGCAAAGTAAAACCAACATGCTCGTCAAGCACCAAATCCCCAACAAGATCAGCTTGTGCAGAAGAGGAAGGAACGGGTGGTTTGGTGAGATCATATAGTATAAACCTCACAATACCATCTCCACAATCAGGGGGTGGCACAAAGTCAGAACCATTGCCATGACGACATTTAGCACGAAGAGTATGCATCTTGAAACAGACCCCACATAGCCAAATACCCATACGTGTAAAAGTAATCTCAGCCTCCTCAAAAACAACAAGATTAGTAGCAAGAGTGTGTTTAGTGATAGCTTGCGCATCCCCAATAAAATGACGGTCACGAAGATGAGTGATCAACGAGGTTTTAGTAAGCCCGTTTCCATGACCATCATGACAACCATTAATGCCCACAAAAGGGCAGTGAAAATGAATAATCGCCATACTACCACACCAAAAACAACCACAGATCACAACCACCTTCAAATAGATATCAGTGAAACCAATGTGACACAAAGCACAAGATAGCCACGCCTAAAAACCAAATAGTCACACTAGTTTCAATAATGCGAATCACAACAAAGCAACAAAACCAAAGTAACAGCTAGCACCAAAGAAACAGCACCACAACCACTCGCGGAACCGAGGATATAACCAAAACCACCTGGTATGAATCCACAGAATGGTACCAAAGTGACAGCACCAAATGAAGAAAAACAAACCACAGAAAACGAGTAGGGGTAACCGACTAAACCCAACCTGTATCGAAACCCAATCTGTATCAAAACCCAGTATCGAAAACTGTAGTCTTACGAACCAAAACCTGTGCGAGAACCACAACAGCAAATTGTATGCCCAGGAACAAATTGTACGTTACAGAAACAGTAACGAAACCGACCCCTGTTACTAACCCGAAAAATGCTCGAGATCCACGTAAACAAAATGCTACGAATAACCCAAGTACCCACAGCAGTAAATGAGACCCAATAACAGTTTGTGAGGATGCAAAAGACAGCAGCCAATCGGATGCAAATAGCAGTTATGAGGATCTCAAAAAGAAACCCTAAAAAAAAACTAAATGAGGAAGTAAAGAAAACGTACAAACCAGCCCAATCATGTAATCTGCATGAACAGACCCTGAATGAACAGACGATGTTGAATAACAAAAACACGAACAACCAATGAGATCAAGACGATCCCGTAAGGAGAAGAAACACCATAATCGCCCCTACCCTAGAGAGAGAACCGTTTATTATTATTATTATTATTATTATTATTATTATTATTATTATTATTATTATTATTATTATTATTATAAACATCACTTTATTAGAAACTTATAGAATTTACAAGAAGTTAGTGGGGAGCCGATATACTAACTGGGCTCGCACTCCTCTAGCTATAGAAAACCTAATTCTACAAAAGATATTAGCAGTAGCACGTGCTCCAATGTCTTGAGTTACCGAGAATCTTCGGATATGCTTTATTATTATTATTATTATTATTATTATTATTATTATTATTATTATTATTATTATTATTATTATTATTATTATTATTATTATTATTATTATTATTATTATTATTATTATTATTATTATTATTATTATTATAACCTCACTTTTCATTAAAAAAAACATGGACGATTGCATAAAATTGGAAGGGAGTCTAGACACAATCTGAGCTCCCACTCCCTTTTGAACGCAAAAACTAATTTGATGAAAAATAAAAGCACTGCTCTTAATATTATTTGAGTGGCTTCTGGCAGTAGACTTGATACGAGAAAGTGTATTCAACGTTTCCGCCTCGAGTTCACCGAACTTAGAAAAGGCAAAAGGGACGAACTTGTATCCATTGTCTTCACACTTGGACGCATATTTCTTCCTTTTCCTTTCCACAACGTTACTCAAAGCTATCCCAAGGGCCCATGAAGTCACCCCCATCCCAGAAAACGAAGAGACCCCAGTCACATCCAGACATGCATCTTTACCTTGGGAGCAATTGAATAATAGCACATCTGTAGGACGTAATTCTTTCCCTTCCTTTGAGAGAAACCCCATTGGAGTCTCCTTGCGCACCATGATCCCCGCCTTGGAGCATATATCAACAAGGATATCACGCACCAAATAATGCCTGAACTTTACACCCACTTCACTAGAACAGTGGACCGCGTGATCTCCCCACTGGTCCATACGATGTACATTGCAACTCGAGCATATGTCGCCTTCAGAGAACATAGGGATCGTAAGCCTATAGCATAGCACAGCCTGAAATTGGCGGTGATTCATCCTCTGTCCCAGCCCGTCAATAGGAATGGTGAAAAGAAAATCCTGTGCATGTGGGGCGCGAATACTACTAAGAATAGCCACCTGTCTTGGACTTAGCGAGTATTTGGGAACAAGGTATTTCTCAATGACGCAAAAGTAGCACTTTGCCAAGTTTTTCATCATATGGGGGTAGAAGCACTATTGGTGACAGGGAGAATGTCCGTGTTGCAAGTAGCGTTGAAAGTATCCAGAGCATGCTGAAATGAAGATCCGTGGGAAGCAATACCCGTTTTGGTGAGTATCTTATCCTGCAGATCGCTCGTTTGCATACGGGAGGCGATAAAATCATATTGAATAACATCCCCCGCTGAGAGGATGCCAAGGCCACCCAGCTTTATTGGGAGAGTGGCCAGCCGTCACTGCCAGTCCCCAAACCCCGGCCCTGAGGTAGTAACTATCTTCTCCAGGGAGGCACGTAGTGTCTGATCAAAGTGAACTTGGGCCTCCAATAAGTATAGCGGGGAGCATGTTCTCAAAGCGTAAGATAATTTTGAAACTCCTGCACAGTTACGCAAGAGAAGAAGCTCACATTGAGGATCTTTAAGTTTACTAATAGCCTCCATTAAGGAAATGGTTTTAAAGACCCTTTTGGAAGCCAAGTCCCGACAGAAACTTTCATCCAAACTAACAGAACCACCCCGAAGTTTGACGCCATGAAGCAGACGAGCGATATTCGAAGGAAACACACCATCCACTCTGCTTCTAGGATCCTCTACCGGCCAGAAAAGTTCAGTCTTATCAACGTTCAAGACCAAACCATGAGCCGGGCTCTCTGTCCTGATGATGTCAAGTGCCTTGGCGACCGCAAGAGTATCTCCAATAATGGTGCCACCATCAAGGTACCAAGCCTGAAGGGTAAGCTCACAAGCTTGATCAATAGTATGAACCAAAGGGTGCAAAGCTAGGGCAAAGAATAAAGGGTCTAACGGCTCCCCGTGTTGGACCCCCTGACATGACCAAAGGTTAGAGTTATCATAATAAAGCCTGGCAGGACGTGAATAACAAAACTTCACCCAAGGGGCAATGGAGGGGCATCGCGCCCTGGCTTCCTGCAATAAGACACTCCTATCAACAAGGTTGAAAGCGTTCTTAAAATCCACCGAGAGCATAGAAAGTCCAACTTCACTACCCTTAGACTCAACAAGCCTATTCACAGATGGAGGACAACCTCACATCCCCCAAGAACACCAACACCGAATTGGAAATCTTGTAGATAAGAATTCATGGAGTTACCAATGGAAGAGGAGGCAACCTTAGACACAAGCCTTCGCTATACAATGCCCACAACAATAGGATGTATACCACCACCGGGCTTGACTAAGGGGGTCAAGGGGGGCACTAGCGATATATTCACCCAGTAGAATAAGGCACTTTCTGCTGAGAAACAGATTAACAATTCCGGTAATAGACCCAAGCAAGTAATCAGCGATGGCAGATGCCGCCCCTCCCAGAATATCCATAAAATGCTGTGCCCGGAGCCCATCACGACCACATGACGTCCCTTTGGGGAAACTGATAAAGTCTTTTTGTAGTATATAATTTTTCCGAAGAAATACCGGTGAAAGTATTTCCCGGGTCGTTTTTCCAGCGAAGGTAGAATGGAGTCGTGAATTATCGAATCGCGAAATCGAGTCGTGAAAAGTGGTAAAGTGAAAAATATGATTTTGGAAGCCAAATTATGAAAAGTAATAGTGAAATAAGCAGAATGTACAAGCTAAATATGTACAAACGTTAAAAACGGAAATGCACACGCGTTATTTAAAACGTAACGTTTATTGAAAAATGATCCTACGAACTTGGAAATATTTTCTAAAAATCTTAAACTATTAAAAAGAATTTTAAGAAAAAGAAAAATATTTTTTTTTTTAGTTTTTATTTTCTATTTATTGAATTAAAAATGAATTAAAAATAAAGAAAAATAGAAAAATAAAGTGGAAAAATGAAAATTTAATTTTAAAAATTCTAAAATATTATAAAAGAAATTTCTAAACTATTTTTGTATTTTTTAAAGCTTTTTCTGATTTTTATTGGATTTTTGTTATTTAAAAATGAATTAAAAATGATTAAAAATGAAGAAAAATAAAGAAAAATATCAAATCAACTCAGAAAAATATGAAAAATTTACAGAAAATCTAAAATAATAGGGAAAGCTAGCAGAAAATTTTAAAAATAAAAAGATAAGCAGAAGTGCTTATTATAGCCTAAACAGCTTATGGCAAGTGCTTATTAATAAGCACTTGCCACAAAACTGATGGAAACTAAAAACACAGATGTAATGTACTCGAATAAGCTCAAGAGTTCCAGAATCAGGTCATGAGAAGCACAGAAACACAGAATAATAGCAATAAGCAGTATGCATAAGCAATTTGAATAAGTAAAATCTCACAGTAATAAGCCAGTTGGTACAAAACCATATATAACACCTAAACAACTATCAAAATCCTCAGGAAACTCAAATAAGCTCAAGTATTAAGCTATATCTAATCTTGTGAGGATGAACTGATGGTACAGTAATGGAAACGTGAATAGCAGGTTCTAAAGTATTTCTGTGAAGACAAAAAAAAAGCTGATGTCTAAAACTAAGTTAAGCCAAAAAGTATTTAAAACAACTAAACTAGCAACAATGACTAATAAGTAGAAATAGGTAAGCAATAAAGCACAATCCAAAAGCAAATACTCAAAAAGATAGCTGATGCAGAACAGCCTCACAAGCCTACTTGCAGCCCTAAACATAAGCTCTTAATAAGCTGGAATGACCATGAAAAGCTATAAACTATAAAGCTAATACTAAGAACTACTAGTGTGCTAAAAATCAGTGTCACACCCCCAAAATCGGGTCCAGCGAAAGCATACATGTAGCTGGGGTGTAACTCAATTGGTATCTCAACACAAGTACAAAAATGGTTTTCACTTTAATCATTTAGAATAAAACCGTTTAACCAAAAGTATTGAATTTACATCGTTAAAAGTAGTGCGGAAGTAGGCCCTTAAAATAGTTAAAAACGGTCCCCATATGAATATCAGAGTCTTCTATGACCATGCCATGCCCTGCCAAAACCTCTAGTAGTGTGCCATAACTCAAAACCTGAAAATACATGCTAAAGTGTCAACACGAGGTTGGTGAGTTCATAGAGTCTAGTGAAAAAGAATGTAATGCATATGAATGAAGAATTCCCAGCAAAGGCATCGTAAATCCACCCAGTTACAAGTCCCGCCATAAGAGACTTGTAACCTGTGTGTTTACAACCCACTGCCAAAAGTAATATGTTTAAGTAAACAAGTCATTTGCGGAACACGAGATTTTCAGTAGCAAGACAATATAACAAATACAATGTCACAACTAAAAATAAGGTATACAGTGCCTAAGCTCATGACCCCGAAGCTCGACGTAATCGTATGCAATCAAGCATAAAATGCCCCAATTAAGTGTTTGCCAGACACTCGGAAGTAATCCGAATGATATGCGTCCGTTTGACAGGTTGGCGCGACCAACTCGGACGGGGTGTCAACCCAAATAGATCTATCCACAGCATTCGCGCTCACACGCATGTAATTAACGGTTCATGATAAAGGGGACTTCAGTGGCAGTAATAGGTAACTCAGGCAAAGTAACAGTTTTATATTTATGTCCGCAAAAGCAAGAACTTGTGTTCATAAGAAAAAAAATCAAGGATGGAATAAGTAATTCATAATGTATTCAAGTAATCAATCAAGTATTTCAACCATCCAGTAATGTTTGAGAAAATGAATCGCGTTCAAGTAAAACAAGCATTGAATTTAAATAGTAAGGAGCATGTATCTTCCCCCAAAACAGTTGTGAAACAAGTAAAAGTAGGGGTTATGAACTCACCTGGTGCAATAGCTACGATGACAACAATGAATTCACAGAAATGAGGCACGATCTCTAACCGCAACCTAATATGAATGATATGATCTAATGTAAGAAATGAAATGACGCTACACATGCAAATACGTATGTTATCGATACCACTCATTAGTTTTTGAAAATAACGTTTATCATCGACAAATACGTTTTTGACGTCTCGTTAGGTTAATAACCACTTTTCATGGAAATAGGTTGAAACGGTACTCCACGATCCTTGTTTGGTGTTCTATCGGCAAATATAAGGTTTTTGTCGCAAAAATACAATTTTCATTACCTGAAAATATGCCCAAAATGGCCTGGCAAACCAAGTCGCGAAATGTTGTACGTTAATGGTTAGTGATAAAACTCGGCGTTTTTGAAAACCTTGTAACAATATCTAGAAGTCGCGTCATTTAACTTTTGGCGATACGGGTCTCGATCGATAAGAAAATCGACTCTTATTGTTGTTACTTGAAAGTATTATGTTCAACACTTACAAAATTTCATTATAGTAAAAGCTGTCAAAATATATATAGTTTATCGGGTATATAGATGAGGTCGTAGTTTATTCGTTATAAGTCTATTCGACGAACGGCCAATTGATCTGAAAAGCTTGTTGGAAGATCTTGATTTCATAAAACTACGGCTCGGACTCAAATTGATCCGATCATGGAGAAAAACAGCCAAGAAAGTGGTGTCTCGCAAAGACAGTTTTGCGGCAAAATAATAATAGAAAAGCTGATGGAAATTTGTAAAAATCGTCTAAGTTCAAACGTTTGTATCTTTTTCGTTATAAGCTCGTTTCTACGTTCTTTATATCCCCGGAATCATGGGACAACGTACTAATATATTTTTGATAATTCGGGACGGCTAGACCAAGTTTTACATCTCGAAACAGTCCATGAAAACTGTTCAACAGCAAGCTATTTTTCAGAAAATAGTTTTTGTCGTTAAAATTGAAAATAGCATATCTTTTTCGTCGTAACTCGGATTTTAGTGATTCAAGCGGCCACGGTTTCGTTTTTGAAAGTATTTTCTGAATATCTAACCCAATGTTACCCGGAAACCCCTGAGTTTTCTGAAATTGGCGATTTGGGACAGAACCTATATTTGAAAGTATTTTTCGTTGTTAATATTCGGAAAATCATATCTCCTTCGTTATTAACTCGTTTTTATCCCCGTTTTCGGCCATAGTTTCGTCTCGGAATGTATTTTATAAATCTTTTGTCCAAAGTTACACCCTAGACCCTGAGTTTCCCACGTTTTAAAAATAAGGACAGTAGGTAATATATAGTTTCAGAAATCGATTTTCCTAGTTAGTAACTTGTTCAAATCTTTACCAAACTACTCCAAATCAACTCCACAAGTACCCAATCCTACCATACACCTTCTTAGGGTGTCATGGGGTCCTAAACATCACCAATCTTGGTGGATCTAATGAGATTGATAATAAAAATTATAGATCTATGTTTATAAACCAAAAATAAACAATAAGTGGTATGGATCATACATACTTGCATGTTTTTGTTACTAGATCACGAAAATATATAAAGTAGATGTTTAAAAGAGTAGGAAAGATTATTAGTAACTTACTTGAGTGATTATTGAAAGATGGTGATGAAAATCCATTTAATCTTTGTGGTTTTTATTTCAAAGCCCAAACTAGATTATTACTAGGACTTGATAAACACCTTGATCTTGAAAAATCAGTGATTTCTTCCTTGATATTTGTTGTTGGCCGATTATACACAAGGGAAGGAAGAAATGAGAGAACTTTTTCTTGTTTACTTGTAGTATATAATGTAAGAATGAGAAAAATTAGTATGTAAATGTATGTAGTTATCTTAATGAGACAAGATCCACTTTTTAGGGAGGGGGGGGGGGGGGGCGGCAACCATGGAAGCAAAAGAAGGATTTTGTGGCTAATAAATGATATTGTCCCCAAAACATGTGCATTTGTTAGTTTAATTTGTGTATTAGGTGTTTTCGGGTACCAAGTTATCTTGAAATAAATGTTAACGAGGTGAAATAAAATACGACGAAGTTGTGAAAGTTGTAAAATATTATTCCTGATGAAAATCGGGTGTTAAAATAATTATCGTGTTGAAATTTCGCAAACCGACAGAGTTATAAGCTCCGACCGTGAAATATAGTAATTGATTTCAAAACACCGGGTAAATTAATAATATAATTTTTATATCATTATAATAAGTATGAAAATATGTTAGGATCATAGTCGGGAGTATTGGGTATACGTTCGTAGTAAAAACTGAGTGGTAACGTTAATTACAAATTAAGCATACGTATATAGAAATAATGCATATCCGTGTAGGGCCTAAAATGTGATGATGATGTAACCGAGGATATGTAGACTACTCCAGTCTATATGACGTGTCATTAATGAATGATGCATGAATTCACAGCGAAACCACATTGGTTACGCGAATTTGAAGACTCGTAAACTCAGTTTACGATGAAATGAACGGCAATCGTGAATAGTGATTTCCTTCCGGAAATGAATAGTGTCATATGAATAGTAAAATTTTGAAACACTTCTCGGAATCACAAACGGACTCCGAAAACGATGAATAGTAAAATGATGAATAGTGACCGGTGAATAGTAAATGATGAATAGTAACTGATGAATAGTGAATAGGAGAAATGTCCTGAAAATGCGGGTTGTTACAATCAGACCTATGGAATTAATCAATAAGCAGAAATGAAGCTGAGAAAACAGTGGAATGAGACAGGTTACTGGTGCAGGGGAAACAGGGAATTACTCTAGCAATTTTAATGTACTAAAAAAAATTTGATCAAACTATTTTTGTGAATTTTTCTGTTTTGTATACTAACTAACTACCAGGCAAAGGAGCTATTTATATTTTTTATTTATTTTTCTAAGGCTAAATTAAGCTAAAACTCCACTAAGAAAATGGCAAATTTTGGAACATTTCTTAGGAATTGACTTTTTTTTTTATTTAAGAAACTTGACTAAACTAAACTATGATTGATCCTAGATGATTTGAAGTGATATAATAAGCTAATATTACTCTAATTTAACCTATTGTACTAATTATGCAACTACTTGTGTGGTTATGCAAGCTAAAGGCCTAACAGATTGTGCAAAATTGAAATCAATAAGTGAATTTGACTATTTGTTAAGCAACCTACTGATATTATGTCATGATCAACCTAAACCAACCTGATGCAATCTACTGATGCAAGTAGATCAACAAGAAAACAGCAACAACTCAAAGTTCCACCTTAATCCAAACAGTCCTTAATATGGCAGTTACACTAAGTTTCACAAACTTTGGCTTAAACTAACCAAACTAATGATTACACTAGATTATTTAACTCAGTTAAAGACTAAATGAGCAATAAAATTCAACAAAGAACCACAGGAACACAGATAAACAGTTTAAGCTATAATACGCTAGTAAATGAGACAAATACTTGAACTAAGCTACTGACAAACCAAAATAGATCAAACTAGCAATAGAAAAAACAAAACTAAGCAAATTATAACAATAATCAAGTAAGCTACTAATGTATAAAACTACATAAGCAGAAGGAGCAATTCAAAATCAAATTATAAAGAGTAAACTTACAAATCAAACCCTCAGCTGAACAGAGGGTACATTTGAACTCAAGCCTATCTTTAATAATACACCATGGAAACATTCTTCTAATCACCAGTTACCCAGAATCATCATCATATATCCCCCTTTGACTTTCGTTGACCAGTACCAATTTAACCAATATAAGCAGAGACTAGCTTCAAAACTCACTACAAGCTGCTATTGAGCTTGAATTAGCTTTTGAAAACATGTAGTTGAAAACTTAAAATAGATTTAAAATAATAAATTGCTTTGGAATTTAAAGGATAAGAACATTAAATGAAAACTTGAACTTTATTGAAAACTTAAATTGAATACAAAGTTTGGAAGCTGGAAATACAATAAGCTACAGCTAATTATCTACTTCTATATTACTCCTACTCCTACTCCTATTATCTAACCACCCAAATTCGTGGATGAGGTGTGGCTTTTATAACTGAGCTCAGAGGTCTTCAGAAGGTCCTAGAAGTGGTATATTCTAAGAATATCCGTATTTTGATCCCATTTGAGAGTCCCAACCAATCAGAATCCTTGAATAGCTTTGGTGAGGTGGCTCAACCAATCAGAGAGCTTCAAACTGCCAAGGTGTCATTCCATGTGTCAGGTGTGTCAGGGTACTTCTAGAAATGCGAGTTAATTGCCCTAAATACCCTTAATTGTGGTGAATAATGAATGGGGTAATTAGGGTTCTTGGTAATTTTGGGGGTGAGGATGTACTGTGTAAATAATGGGGCGGGTAATAATATTTTAGCATTTGTTTGACTTGTATTGGGTGGTTTAACCGGTTAGGTGTGGGCTCAAAAAGTGGATCCGGGTTTATGTGGTGATTGGGCTTTGAGGTCTTGGATTGTTATTTGTTAATTGGATTTGGATTATGATATTGTATTATTTTCAGATTTTAAGAATACAAAGACCACTTTTGTATTTTACTAAAAATCCAAGGATCAATTATGACAATCATGTAAAGTATCTTCCAAGGACCAATCCCTCCATATGAGAATAGCACGAAAAATATTGTCAAGCTGGCATCGTTCTCTCTCGCCGGAACGTCGTTGAGCTCTGTTTGTTGGCACAAAAGTGGTCAACACACAGGATGGCAGAATAAGGAGTTGCACCCATGCAGATAAGTCCCCTGGGCACGCTAGAACCTTATCCAATGCTCCACGAAAAAGATTATTATTATTATTATTATTATTATTATTATTATTATTATTATTATTATTATTATTATTATTATTATTATTATTATTATTATTATTATTATTATTATTATTATTATTATTATTATTATATACGAGGTGTAGAGTAAGTGAGGGGGAAGAAATAAAAAAACTCTCCCTAACCCTTTGGCGATTTTGGTGACTAGCGATTCCCAAACAACCCTAAATCGATTTTATTGTATTCTGATCGATCCTAATCTTTTCCTTATCGTTTGTATCTGGTTAGGATTATTGTCGATCTCTTTTGTTAGGGTTTCTTACCCAATCGCGACAGTAGGGTTTATTCATTGTCGGTTTGTGCTTTAATAGTTATTAGTTATTCTATCATCATTATAACCGATCAAGACATCATCAGTACCATGGTTTAGTTTCTGATTCTTATTGGCTATAAAACCCTAGTTTTTTTAACTAGGGTTTCAATCGATTACCTTGGCTAGGTGCGTTTTTTTCTTTTTTTGTTTCTGGTTTATGCGATCTGTTTGATGTCGACATTGGGAGAGAAGTCTACCAGTTTGTCACAACCTGTGGTTGATGATGATCAACGTGTGGCTAGTATGCAACGGTTGAAGGTGAATGAAGCTAAGAACGCCGATGGTTTTCAGCCTAGAAGGGCGCATAGTGTTTTGATTAACCCTAATGGGGCTGTTGGTTCTAACGTGAGTTCTCTTGATTCTCATGCTACTGATTCTTTGAATGCTCATGCTGATACTAGTAATTGTGATGTTCGTGAACATGTTCCTGAACGAGTGAAGCTGGTTTCACTTGATTCGTATGCTAATGTTACCATTGATGCATCTAAGGGTGTTGATATTCATGCTATAGCAAGTGATAATAATGGTCATAATTTGTGTGGTTTGGAACAGCCGTATGTTGATGGGAATGTATCTCGGAATGAGGGTGGGGTATGGCCTACACAATACAATTCTTTTCAAGAGTTTCTTGATGCTAAGGATATTAATGCCAAGGCTTCCCCTAGTATCAGGGTTACTTCTACTTCGTTACCTTAGGGTGCTGCTTTTAAAAACACTCCAAGTACTCTCATACAACCTGCTACTACGAGTACTACCAATGGGAAGATAGTTTCTTTTGCTATAGTTACTTCTAATGAACCTAAGAACACGTCAAACTTTCGTAGGCTGGAGTATAGCAAGAAAGCTAATGGTGTGGATCTTTCTGTCCCGATGAAAGTGGTTGAAGAGGTGAACACTTGGTTTGAGAATACTTTGTATGGGTATTTCCTTGGTCAACGCCTTGCTTTTCCTGTTGTTGATTACTTTGTACGGAATGCGTGGGCTAAGTATGGTATCCAAAAGGTAATGATGAATGCAAAGGGTTTCTTTTTCTTTAAATTCAATTCTAAGAAAGGTGTTGATGATGTTCTTGAAAACGGTCCTTGGTTGATTAGAAATGTACCTATTATTCTTAAACCATGGACATTGAACACCAACTTACTTAAAGAGGATTTGACTAACATCCCGGTGTGGGTTAAATTCCATGATGTTCCTCTTGCTATATTTTCTGATGATGGTCTTAGTCTTCTTGCCACCTTGATTGGTACGCCCAAACGGTTAGATGCTTATACTAGCCAAATGTGCAAGGAATCATGGGGCCGTAGTAGTTTTGCTAGATGCATGATTGAAGTGAAGTCAGATGAGGTGCTTAGGGATAGCCTCGCTGTTGAGATACCTTTACTTGATGGGTCGGGTGTGACTATTGAGAAGATACGGATTGAATACGAGTGGAAACCACCTCGTTGCGATAAGTGTAAGATATTTGGTCATATTCTGACTGAGTGTCCTAAATTTGTTATACCTCCTGTTCAGCCTGCTAAGCCTGTTAATGATGGTTTCAAGACTTTTAATAACAGGAAGAAAGGAAAGCAATGTTGTCCTACAATTCCGGGTCAAGGGGGTTTACTAAACCTGTTGTGGGCAAGCAGTTTTAGTATCAACCCAAAAAGACTCCTCCTGAACCTAAGAAAGTTGGTGGCACTAAGAAGACGACTTCTGATGTGGCTAGTTCTAGTGGAACGAAGATTTCTACATCTAACCAGTTTGATGCTCTTAATATGGATGATACGGATGCTTTTGGTATTCCTACTATTGACACCTACAAGGATGTGGATTCTGGTAGTACAATGGAAGTTAATAAGGATGAGTCATTAAACGGTAATGTATCACAAGAACCGCTTGTGAGTGATTCAATGGGAACAAAGGAAGTTGGTTCTACTCCTATAGTTGAGAAAATTGGGAAGCTTGAAAAGCTACTTATTGATGGGAAAGCTACTCTTGTGAATGATGATGGTCTTCCTATTCTGTCTACCTCTTCCACTAAGAGGGCTAACCTATTTTCAAAGGTGGGTGAGATTGTAGTTTCTGATAGTGATGATGATGAGGTTCTTAACACGTTCGACGAATCAGCAAATCTTTTTGGTGGTGGTCACGAGCGTGAGGATGAGTTTGATGACTATGATGATTATTCAAAGCAAATTTATGATCTTCCAGGGAATTTGGATGCTCTTAATGCCATTTATGGCTTTAATCTCCAAGGTCGAAGGAAGTTGTTTATATTTTTGTCAGAGTCTTTTGTTATCATGTGGTTAGTGGTTTGTTTTCTTGTTCTAAATAGGAAGTATCTTGTTATATAAGCTTTTCGCCTATGTAATGGGCTGAGATATGAGATTCACCCATATCCGTTGTACTTAAATGCTTTTTGGAGTAATATATTTACCGGATCGTTGAGCTTTTACCCAAAAAAAAGTGAGGGGGAAGAAAGTTAGTGATTTAAATTGTAAATAAGTATTTAAAAATTTAATAGATTGCATTACCCTTTATAAGTGGCTCGCGGAATGTTTTTGAAAAAATTATAATATGTTAAGGGAATTGTATAATTTGAATGAATGTAATGTGATTGATTTGATGATATTTTTATACATTTATTATTATGTGAATAAGAAAATAATCATTTGCTAACTCAAATGGTGTGCTCATGTAACGTTTCTATTGATAGTCAAGTGACCCGAACTAATTAAACAATGGGGCCAGTTGGCCACATTATATTTGACCCCTGGGCTGCTACCAAGTGGCTGTAGACGGAGATTAATGAAATGCTTTGCTTCAAAGCGTATTAGTTATTAATATTTGGAAGAAGGTGCACTTAGGTATGGATGTGATGAGGTATGTCCTCCTCTGGATACTCCGGAAGAGACAATCACAATTAACCCCAAATATTTCTAAGTTAAAACCACTCCATGATGAGACATAGTCTCCTCAAGAGAGCAATGTCTGCTCCGGAGAGCAGTTGTCTCCATCGGAGCTAGTACACTGGCAGCTGACATACATGGTACAATGATGTACGAATGGCACAGACGCCTCGTCCATAACCAAGTACTTTGTGCATAGAGACAACCTTGACACCGAATGTGAATATATGGTAAATATACATCATATATTAGCTGTATAATTAGAATATTATGAGTATCCCGATGATATAGCCTAATTCTTCTCTTATTCCTTTTTCACCCTGTAATGTTGTATCTATAAATAGGGTCTCCTCCTTATTGTAAAATATACAGAAAATTAAGAAATAAAATCATTGTTCATCTTGAATCTCTTCTGTTCTGTACCAAGTTATTTATTCTACATGGTATCAGAGAAGGTTCAAGAATTGAACCTGGTTGCTTGAATCAAATTTAAATCAGTTGTGAAACCTAATCGAAATCGAAGATGACTTCCGGAAAGGAATCATCAAATCAAAATCCCCACATAGTTCATAATCACATCGATGCACCCTTCCCAACCAGTAATACTCTGAATGAAAACAATTATATTTTGTGGTCGAAAGTCATGAAGATGCACATCAATGGGTGGAAGATGTGGGGATACATCAGTGGTGCAAAAACAAAACCTGCAGAAGAAAGTGAAGATTATGAAAATTGGTGCTCAGAAAATGACAAGGTAAAAGGATGGTTATGTGATTCAATGTCCACAACCCTAATGAATCGAAATGTTTGTTTGGAAAAAGCTAAGGAAGTTTGGGACTCACTCGAAGCTATGTATACCGACACTTCTGATGAAACTCAAATCTTTGAGTTACATAGGAAGTGTTTTTCAACAAAACAATCTGGGGGATCGGTTGCAACGTATTATGATGAACTAGCATCACTGTTTCAAGAAATTGACCAGCGTAACACGATGAAAGGAGAAAGTACCAGTTCCATAGCCCTCTTACAAAAATATGTAGGGCGACTTAGGGTTCATATGTTCCTTTCTGGATTGGACAACGTGTATGATCAAGTGCGTGGTGAAATTCTTCGAAAAGATCCACCACTCACCTTGGAACAATCCTACCAAATGGTGCGAAGATGTTCGGTTCACAAACAGGTAATGGGAACCCAAACACCTATATCTGAATCTTCAGTTATGGTGCTAAACTATAAAAGAAACCAAGGGAAAGAGACTCGAACTCCTCGCCTTGATCTTGAATGTACGGAACAAAGATGTTATGAAGTTATTGGATATCCAGAATGGTGGGACTTTACAAAACGTCCAAGGAAGAACATAGCAAAAAGGAATAATGCTGGCAAAGGTCCTTCAGTCAACACTGTTCAATCATGTATGAAATTTAAAAGTAATGTCTTTTTTGCTAATTCTTTGAATAATACTTGGTTAATTGACACTGGTGCATCAGATCACATGGTAAACGACTCTAATCTACTATCTTCTATTTTACCTTCAACCCATACCACTATATACACAGCCAATGGTGGGTCATCCCCTGTGATCGGAGAGGGGTCCACTGATCTATCTAAATCTTTGTCATTAAACTCAGTTCTTATTGTACCAGCCCTCCAATACAATATCTTATCCGTTAGCAAAATTACAGTTGCACTTAAATGTACCGTGACTTTTTGGCCCCAATTTTGCACTTTCCAGGACATAGTGACCCGACAAGTTCTTGGTTGTGGTGTTAGAAAAGGTAATCTATACTATTTGGACATGACAGATAGTGGAGAAGAAAGAATTCATCAGGTGAATAAAGTAGGAGGGATTGAAGAAACGAAAGCAAATGTGTGGTTATGCCATCGACGATTGGGTCACCTCTCATTCGGATATCTTCAAAAATTAAATTCTTCCTTATTTTCAAATTGTAGTGTTTCAGATTTTAAGTGTGATGTTTGTGAACTTGCTAAAAGTCATCGTATTACGTATTCACCAAGTTTTAATAAAAGTTCGGAACCTTTTAGCATTATTCACTTGGACGTATGGGGTCCTGCACGTATTCCCTCTTTTTCTAGAACCCGTTATTTTGTAACATTTATTGATGAATGTACCCGTATGTTATGGGTCTTCCTGATTACTCACAAAAGTGAAGTATTTGGAGTTTTCAAAAACTTCTACCAAATGAGTTTAGCTCAATTTAAAAGAAGGATACAAGTATTTCAATCTGATAATGGAGGAGAGTTTACAAGTAATGAAATGTTAGAATTCTTAACAAATAATGGTGTTCGACATCAAACCTCTAATGCATATACCCCACAACAAAATGGGTTAGCTGAACGTATGAATAGAAAACTATTAGAAGTTGTCCATGCATCTCTCTTTGGAATGAATATGCCATTAACATATTGGGGAGAAGCATTAAAATCCGCTGCATATTTGATAAATCGTACACCATCTAGAGTCATTGACTTTAAAACCCCCTTCCAAACACTTTATGACCTCATCATTGTTCCGGCTATGCCAAATTTAGAACTGTGACCCGATTAATCTTTTATCTTATGCTTATTATTATTAGTTAGAAGTTAAAGGACCAAACTTGTTAGTTAGAAACATTATAACCGAATAGTTAGTTATATCGGTTAGGAATCTTGAAGAGATACATCGGTTCATCTCATACCGATTCATACTCTATATAAACACATGTATTAGTATCGTTTTATGGTTAATGACATTATAGATTTTACTTATTCATATTTCCAACTTATATATCGATCTAGAGAGAAAAGTGGGACAACAATTGGCATCAAGAGCAAGGATTATACATCGAGAATTCACAAACGATTTCTGCATAACGAAATCAAAACAATTCAGAAAAAAAACCAAAGAAAAACGCAGGAAAGAGGAAGAACAAATCGTTATTCTTCTTGAGCGAGAAAGAGATAACTTGTTTTCTTTAATCTTCCAAAGGAAACACGAGTTTGAATAAGGAAACACGTAGAAAAGATAGTGCACGATCTAATTTACGTAGGGGTTGCAAACGCATAACATCAACCGGATTGGTGTCGAGGAAGAAAAAGGAGACTTTGTGTAGTAAAGAAGGAACCGGTTTGAGGAAAAGAAACACAAAGCAAGGGCGTTGTTGGTTGAAAAATGTATACGTAGTATCTTGATTATTTGAAGAAAAGTGTGGAGTTTGTGTCGATTTTAACACAAAGAACAACAACAACGAGACGCAAGAAACTGTAGAACCAAAGTTTTTTGGTTGTTTCGCTGCAACAAGGATCAAACGACGTAACTGTTTTGATTCAAAAATTACCAAGGCGTGGTAACAAAGAGACGTGTGTAGGAGACTCAGAGATTTCAAGAAAAGAGATCAAGGACAACACACAAGAAGGAGATAACAATGTGTAGTGTGGTATTACTTATTTTTGTTTGTGTCGAATTTCTGAAAAACATTTGACAACAACAAAGAGCAAAAGAAGTCGAGACTTTCTTTGGTTCAACAAAGAATTCAAACAAGGCTAGAAGGCTATTGATTTTTTATAGACTCGTTTTTTTTTTTTTTTTTTTTTTTTTTTTTTTTTTTTTTTTTTTTTTTTTCTAAATAACAACAATTCGACAAGAAGAAGAAAAGGAAACTTTGGCGTTTGTTTACTGGTTCGAATCAAACAGAAGCAAGGCAAAGGAATCCGAGAGTTTGCTTGGAAGTTTTTTTTGAAGTCGATTTGAAAGGAAATTAACGAGGCAAGAAATCAACAAAAGGAGCTAAGGGAATTACAAATGTTGGTGAACGAATCTTACTAACGAGACAAGGGAATACATCTCATATTCTATACAACAACGAGGTCATAAATGTCTAAATTTTCTGGATTTCAATTCATTAGAATAGTATAGATTTTGTTAGTTTATACTATTAGGAAATCCCGAGAACTACTATTGATCCCGTAATTACTAGGAATTCCCGAAAACTATATATATATTACCATATTAGAGGAGATACCATACTAAGAAAAATTCCCGCGAATAATAGAAAGTGAAGATCATTAATACTTTCAAGATGGGCGATGATGCAAACGTAACAACTACATTAAAACCCTTAACACCTATTGCACAATACCAATGCCCTAAGTTGAAAAACACAAATTACACGGTATGGGCTATACAAATAAAAGTTATATTAGAAGCACATGGTTTATGGGAGACAATAGAACCCAAGGAAAACACACAATTAGATGATAAGAAGGATAAAGCAACTATTGCTCTTCTATATCAAGCATTGACTGAGGATGTGATTTTACAAGTAGCAACTTGTAAAACGGCAAGGGAATTATGGCATTCGTTAAAAAGGAGACACGTTAGCGAAGAGAAAGTGCAACAAGCATGACTACAATCATTAATGATAGGATTTAATGCCCTTCAGATGAAGGATGAAGAAACGGTGGATGTATTTGCAGACAAGTTAAATGGTTATGTCACGAAGGCAAAAGAACTAGGGAAAACAATAGATGAATCACTTATAGTTAGAAAACTATTAGACTCCACACCCGATAGATTCATTCAGATAGTAGCATCCATAGAACAAACTAGTGATCTAGACCACATTACCCTAGATGAGATCACTGGAAAACTCAAAGCATTTGAGGAAAGGATAAAACTCCGGAAAGGAGATCAAGTTGAAAGCCAGGATAATTTATTATTCACACATGGTGAACACTCAGGTAGAGGAAAGCGTTTTAATAAGCGTGGTGGCAGATCAAACTATTCACGAGGAAACTGGCGAAATAACAAACACAGAAATAACTCACAAGAAGGAAACTCAAATTATAAGGGAAACCCTAATAAGAATACAAATAGAAAGGATTTGAGTACGGTAAGATGTTACAAATGTAACAAACTTGGACATTTTATGAGTAAGTGTAGAGTAAAAACAACAGCTCAAGAACAATCGAACCTTATCTTAGAAGATGAAGAACCATCACTATTAATGACGATGCACAAAACCAAACACGAGGAAGTGTTGTTGAATGAAGGCCAAATTCAACCAGGAAAATATGCTTCAAAGGACGAAAGCATATGGTATTTAGATAATGGTGCAAGTAATCATATGATGGGAACCAAGAGTCATTTTAGAGATATGGATGAAAACATAACAGGACGAGTACGTTTTGGAGATGGATGATATGTACAGATAAAGGGAAAAGGCTCTATATTGTTAGGTTGCAAAAACCAGGAACAAAAGGTAGTATCGGATGTATATTATATACCAAACCTTAAGAGCAACATACTAAGTCTAGGACAACTTACAGAAATAGGTTGTAAAGTTATAATGGAGGGAAATAGACTGACTTTGTATGATAAGAGCAGAAAGTTCTTGATGAAAGTTGAAAGATCCAAGAACAGACTTTACAGTATTAGATTACAGATAGACACACCTATATGTCTCTTAGCAAATATAAATAACCAAGCATGGTTATGGCATTCTAGATTAGGTCATCTAAACTTTGACGATATCAACAAGATGACTAGAAAAGGTCTAGTGGATGGAATACCTAGAATAAATCATGCAGGTCAAATTTGTGATGCATGTTTATTTGGAAAACACAGTAGAACACCATTTCCAAACCAAACTAAATTCAGATCAAAGAACCTGTTGGACTTAATATATGGAGATCTCTGTGGTCCTATTAGTCCAGCAACACATTCAGGCAAGAAACTCATATTCTTGTTAGTAGACGATTGTACACGTTTTATGTGGGCTTACTTTCTACAATCGAAGGATCAAGCATTTAGTATATTCAAGGAATTTAAGCAGAAAAATAGAAATGGAATTAAGAATGAAAGTGAGGATGCAAAGAACAGATAGAGGAGGTGAATTTACATCAAATGAATTCACCAACTATTGTAAAGATAATGGAATAGCAAGACAGTTGACAGCACCATATTCACCACAACAGAATGGAGTAGTGGAGAGAAGGAATAGAACAGTGTTATCAACTACGAGAAGTATGATGAAAGCCATGAAGTTACCCTTAACTTTTTGGGCGGAAGCAGTGAAACATGCTATTTACATACTAAATAGGGTACCTACAAGAGCCCTGATAGATAAAACTCCATATGAGGCACTCTACAATAGAAAACCAAATTTAGAGAACCTAAGGATATTTGGATGCACAGCTTATGCAAAAATAACAATACCTCACTTAAAGAAGCTGGATGATAGAAGCATACCGATGATTTACTTAGGAGTAGAGGAAGGATCAAAAGCATGTAGGTTATATGATCCGATAAGGAAAAAGAAACATGTTAGTAGGGATGTAAAGTTTATGGAAACAAAGCCGTGGAATTGGGATAATAGTAGAGAGGATACAAGTACACAAGACACATTTTGGGCTAGTTTTGTGGTAGACGAAGTTGACAATGAAAACCCTATACCTGTCAACATAGAAAATGATGATGATGATATGTATCCAACACCAGATCCGTTAGCAGATCCAACATCAGAACCAGACTCACCAATTACACCACCAACATACAATTATGACCCTAACTCAGAAGAAGAAGAAGCTACTATTAGTTCATTAGAAACTTCAGATGAAAGATATGATCATAGACCAGTACGAGGATTGAAAGGTTTAGCAGAAATTTAAGAAACTGCAAGTGTAGTGGAAACACCAAGTTTATTCTTCACAGAAGAAGAACCTCGTAACTATAAGGAAGCATCAGTAGATAAGAAATGGATTGAGGCTATGGAAATTGAAATAGATTCAATAAATAAGAATAAGATGTAACACCCCCAAAATACCGCAGCGGAAGACTGTGTCACTGGGGTGCTACTTCATAATACAAAGTACAAGTTATAGAAAACGAACTCTAAATGAGACGTTTTGAAAAGTTACCATTCGATTAATGAATTCAAAGTTACAAACATGAGATTCCAAAGTATGATACATAAATGTATACAAATGTTTTGAATGGTAAATGATAAAAGCGTAAGTCTTCAGAATATGCAGCTTGACTCTAAGTTCCACGCACTAGCTATCGCCTTACTAACCTGAGATAAACATGCTAAAGTGTCAACACAATGGTTGGTGAGTTCATAGAGTTTGTCTTAAAACAGTTGAAAAGCCTTAAAAGAATATTCGCACAGCAAAGGCATCGTGAATCCACTCAGTTACAAGTCCCGCCATAAGAGACTTGTAACCTATGTGTTCACAACCCACTGCTAACATATAGTATAATAAAGACATGTATAAGTTCATCAAGACAATTAAGCAATTAGTAGTGAGTCTCTACTTCATCTCCGAAGACCTCACTTTGGGAGCCAATTCCCAAGGACAACTGGGAGCCACTTCCCAAAGAAAACTGGGAGCCACTTCCCAAAGATATAAGTTTACTGGGAGCCACTTCCCAAAGATAAAAGACAGTCATGTATGTATGAAATCAAGTATAATGCCATCAAGTATAAGACAATCAAGTATAAAACAATCAAGTATAAATGTTTTGAGTATTTGTACAAGTAAGCAAGTAGTTGAGCATGTATCCCCCCCAAGAGTTAAAACAAGTACGAAAAGAGTAGGGGCTATGACTCACCTTAAGTCTATGTAATGAGAAATGAAAGTGGTAGTCGAATCGCGAAAGTCTCTAAGAGCAGCCTATAATAGAACGTTGCGACTTAGGTTTGGAGTAACGTCTAAGAATACGAAGAATTGCCAATATATGTCTTGCATAATGTTCATGATGTAGTACTTTAGTATATAGTGTAAGTCTTTGAATATAAATGGTCTATGAAACATGTATAGGTTGTAAATCTCTTACTACCGTTCGGGCCGACATAATTCAGAAGTCATGGAGTAAACGTTCGAGGAGCCAGGACACTTTAACTCGTAAATCCACAACTCATCTCGACGGCTTACTCAATGAACTCCTCACATGAGGCTCCCTACTATTGTAGTATTTGATAACATATATATAAGCTTTTTGATCTTTAATAGTTATATGGTCTTTAGCCGTGGCTTTGCCGTGACCTTGGTCATTGTTACCATGGTCTTAAGACTCAACCTTGGCTTTAGCCATGGTTGTGGTCTTGGCTTTAGGTCATTAGACCTCTTGGTCTTAGTAAAACATAACTATTATATAGTAACTTTGGTCTAAAATGGGCTGTTAAGAATTTGAAGAAAATTATCACTCAGAAAGCGTTTTCAGGGCTCGAGCTTCTTTGTTCCTGAACGAAAACGTCGTTCCGGACAACTTTCGTGTTTTAACTTTTTGATGAATCGGACCAGAAGTGGGACTTTCAAAATCATAATTTGATCAGAATGCTATTTAGGCTGTTTTGCCGTTTTGGTTTCGCTAACTTCAAATGGTCATAACTTTTGACTCGTGTACTCGTTTTGGGTGATTCAAATTGCTATGTTTTCCTTGTTAAGTCCTCTTTAACAGTAAGTAAGTGTCAAATATCAAAGTTATACTATTGTGGTCGTGGTTTTCCATAAAAATCACTAGTTTGCTTGTTTACTTGTCATAAGTTAACATATGTATATCAATACTCGTTTTATCCATTTTTAAACATCATGAACACAATACAAAGACCATATATAGCATGAAAGAAACATAATAAGCATGAAATGATATTGAGCAAGAAAGTGTATAAGGGTTTGCTTACAACTTTTGGCTTTCTAAAGAAAGGAAGTCAAGTATAGAACTAGGACACTAAACCTAATCTTGTAAACCCTTCACCATAACTCTTGTAACCCTTGCTAGCCTTGATCTAACCCTTGTGAAAACCATTTAACTTCAGCCCTAGTAACCTTGTGTAGATCCTAATTCAACCATGGAATCACCAAACAAACTTAAGAACTAGGTAGAGAATACTAAGACCTTGAACTTTGTAGTGTAACTTGTATATTGAAGATCAAAGGATCATGGTGCTAGGTATTTATGTTGTGGCGTTTTTGTGGTGAAGAAAGGAAGGAGATGAGCTTGTATTTATAGCATGAAGAGGAGGTGCAAGGAAGGTGCCTAGGAAGGTTCATTAAGGAGGTTAGTTTTTAGGATATTTAGGAAGCTTACTTAGGAAGTTTTACACATGTTTGCTACCTAAAGTCCTCAAGACTTATCACAAGCCAACAAGGCTTGTGATACACGTTCATATGGGATAAGGGGGGAGTGACTAGGTTTTTGATGGTATTATCCTAAGTATGTAGCTAGTTTTGACTCCGGGAAATGCTAACCGTAAGTTTTTAAGTCACGAAACGTAAAACCGGGTATCCTAAAAATATGAAACTTATAAATATGCTAGAACATGTCAATATAGTCCATAATAAAATATAAAATGAGTGGTAGGTTCTATCGGGTGCGAAAACCCTGCTAAAAACTGGAAACACGGGTCTAAAACGCGCAATTCGCGTAAAACGCTGAACTGAAAAACGTAAAATTCCGAAACTTTTGGAATTGTCCTAAAATGAGAGAAAATCATATTTCTATTGTTTATAATGTTTTATGGATATATCGGGATGCTGGAAGGACGTTTAAACCTAAAAGTAAATCTCGGACACGGCTTTGTGATTTTTGCAGAAATGATCCGACGAGCTTCAAACTCTCGGATTATCGTTAAAATAGTTTAACTTACGAGAATATGAAATAAAAATTTCTGAGATGAATAGTGAAAGTGAATAGTAAAAAGTGAATAGTAAAATTTTCGGGAATAAAAGTTAACCTGAAATTGCGAATTGTTACAGTCTCTACCCCTTAAGGAGAACTTCGTCCCGAAGTTCAGTTGATGTTAACTACTTACGGTGTGTCTAAGAGAATTCGGGATCTCTAATATAGTGGTGTTCACTCTGATTCGTCTAAGGTTCTGGTTAAGGAGTTGTATCGGCTACAATTAAGCCCACTTATTTATAACTCTTTACTTACATAAAGAAGCGTCCAAATTTATGTAAGTAAAGGATCATAAACTTATGGTTCGGTGATTTACAATTTCTTTATTTAACTGAAGAGGCGTCCCAATCCATTTAAATAAGGAGATTCTAAAACATCCTACTTAAGAATTTCCGACACAAAATCCGCCTTCTGAGGCAGATGGTAAGATAATCCAGTCATCAAATCCCTAAAGCTAAGTAATAATATTATTTAACTCAAATCTTGTGTCTCATCAAACAAGAACTGTCACAAGATCAAGTTAACTAATTAGTTATTACTGAGCTCCATGTTTTTAATGACTCGACGAATCTCTGGGGCTCCTTATAATACTAAAGTCACATCATCTAACAGCGTGGAACTAAACCAACAACTACCAAAAAGCGTATGTGTATGTAGTGTGTGTAAGGCAAATAAAGAGGAAGGTCCCAACGTATATAGCAGTTATAGTCTAGGCACTAAATGCAACCTAGTTCTCTATAACCAAGGCTCTGGTACCAATCTGTAACACCCCCAAAATACCGCAGCGGAAGACTGTGTCACTGGGGTGCTACTTCATAATACAAAGTACAAGTTATAGAAAACGAACTCTAAATGAGACGTTTTGAAAAGTTACCATTCGATTAATGAATTCAAAGTTACAAACATGAGATTCCAAAGTATGATACATAAATGTATACAAATGTTTTGAATGGTAAATGATAAAAGCGTAAGTCTTCAGAATATGCAGCTTGACTCTAAGTTCCACGCACTAGCTATCGCCTTACTAACCTGAGATAAACATGCTAAAGTGTCAACACAATGGTTGGTGAATTCATAGAGTTTGTCTTAAAACAGTTGAAAAGCCTTAAAAGAATATTCGCACAGCAAAGGCATCGTGAATCCACTCAGTTACAAGTCCCGCCATAAGAGACTTGTAACCTGTGTGTTCACAACCCACTGCTAACATATAGTATAATAAAGACATGTATAAGTTCATCAAGACAATTAAGCAATTAGTAGTGAGTCTCTACTTCATCTCCGAAGACCTCACTTTGGGAGCCAATTCCCAAGGACAACTGGGAGCCACTTCCCAAAGAAAACTGGGAGCCACTTCCCAAAGATATAAGTTTACTGGGAGCCACTTCCCAAAGATAAAAGACAGTCATGTATGTATGAAATCAAGTATAATGCCATCAAGTATAAGACAATCAAGTATAAAACAATCAAGTATAAATGTTTTGAGTATTTGTACAAGTAAGCAAGTAGTTGAGCATGTATCCCCCCCAAGAGTTAAAACAAGTACGAAAAGAGTAGGGGCTATGACTCACCTTAAGTCTATGTAATGAGAAATGAAAGTGGTAGTCGAATCGCGAAAGTCTCTAAGAGCAGCCTATAATAGAACGTTGCGACTTAGGTTTGGAGTAACGTCTAAGAATACGAAGAATTGCCAATATATGTCTTGCATAATGTTCATGATGTAGTACTTTAGTATATAGTGTAAGTCTTTGAATATAAATGGTCTATGAAACATGTATAGGTTGTAAATCTCTTACTACCGTTCGGGCCGACATAATTCAGAAGTCATGGAGTAAACGTTCGAGGAGCCAGGACACTTTAACTCGTAAATCCACAACTCATCTCGACGGCTTACTCAATGAACTCCTCACATGAGGCTCCCTACTATTGTAGTATTTGATAACATATATATAAGCTTTTTGATCTTTAATAGTTATATGGTCTTTAGCCGTGGCTTTGCCGTGACCTTGGTCATTGTTACCATGGTCTTAAGACTCAACCTTGGCTTTAGCCATGGTTGTGGTCTTGGCTTTAGGTCATTAGACCTCTTGGTCTTAGTAAAACATAACTATTATATAGTAACTTTGGTCTAAAATGGGCTGTTAAGAATTTGAAGAAAATTATCACTCAGAAAGCGTTTTCAGGGCTCGAGCTTCTTTGTTCCTGAACGAAAACGTCGTTCCGGACAACTTTCGTGTTTTAACTTTTTGATGAATCGGACCAGAAGTGGGACTTTCAAAATCATAATTTGATCAGAATGCTATTTAGGCTGTTTTGCCGTTTTGGTTTCGCTAACTTCAAATGGTCATAACTTTTGACTCGTGTACTCGTTTTGGGTGATTCAAATTGCTATGTTTTCCTTGTTAAGTCCTCTTTAACAGTAAGTAAGTGTCAAATATCAAAGTTATACTATTGTGGTCGTGGTTTTCCATAAAAATCACTAGTTTGCTTGTTTACTTGTCATAAGTTAACATATGTATATCAATACTCGTTTTATCCATTTTTAAACATCATGAACACAATACAAAGACCATATATAGCATGAAAGAAACATAATAAGCATGAAATGATATTGAGCAAGAAAGTGTATAAGGGTTTGCTTACAACTTTTGGCTTTCTAAAGAAAGGAAGTCAAGTATAGAACTAGGACACTAAACCTAATCTTGTAAACCCTTCACCATAACTCTTGTAACCCTTGCTAGCCTTGATCTAACCCTTGTGAAAACCATTTAACTTCAGCCCTAGTAACCTTGTGTAGATCCTAATTCAACCATGGAATCACCAAACAAACTTAAGAACTAGGTAGAGAATACTAAGACCTTGAACTTTGTAGTGTAACTTGTATATTGAAGATCAAAGGATCATGGTGCTAGGTATTTATGTTGTGGCGTTTTTGTGGTGAAGAAAGGAAGGAGATGAGCTTGTATTTATAGCATGAAGAGGAGGTGCAAGGAAGGTGCCTAGGAAGGTTCATTAAGGAGGTTAGTTTTTAGGATATTTAGGAAGCTTACTTAGGAAGTTTTACACATGTTTGCTACCTAAAGTCCTCAAGACTTATCACAAGCCAACAAGGCTTGTGATACACGTTCATATGGGATAAGGGGGGAGTGACTAGGTTTTTGATGGTATTATCCTAAGTATGTAGCTAGTTTTGACTCCGGGAAATGCTAACCGTAAGTTTTTAAGTCACGAAACGTAAAACCGGGTATCCTAAAAATATGAAACTTATAAATATGCTAGAACATGTCAATATAGTCCATAATAAAATATAAAATGAGTGGTAGGTTCTATCGGGTGCGAAAACCCTGCTAAAAACTGGAAACACGGGTCTAAAACGCGCAATTCGCGTAAAACGCTGAACTGAAAAACGTAAAATTCCGAAACTTTTGGAATTGTCCTAAAATGAGAGAAAATCATATTTCTATTGTTTATAATGTTTTATGGATATATCGGGATGCTGGAAGGACGTTTAAACCTAAAAGTAAATCTCGGACACGGCTTTGTGATTTTTGCAGAAATGATCCGACGAGCTTCAAACTCTCGGATTATCGTTAAAATAGTTTAACTTACGAGAATATGAAATAAAAATTTCTGAGATGAATAGTGAAAGTGAATAGTAAAAAGTGAACAGTAAAATTTTCGGGAATAAAAGTTAACCTGAAATTGCGAATTGTTACAGTCTCTACCCCTTAAGGAGAACTTCGTCCCGAAGTTCAGTTGATGTTAACTACTTACGGTGTGTCTAAGAGAATTCGGGATCTCTAATATAGTGGTGTTCACTCTGATTCGTCTAAGGTTCTGGTTAAGGAGTTGTATCGGCTACAATTAAGCCCACTTATTTATAACTCTTTACTTACATAAAGAAGCGTCCAAATTTATGTAAGTAAAGGATCATAAACTTATGGTTCGGTGATTTACAATTTCTTTATTTAACTGAAGAGGCGTCCCAATCCATTTAAATAAGGAGATTCTAAAACATCCTACTTAAGAATTTCCGACACAAAATCCGCCTTCTGAGGCAGATGGTAAGATAATCCAGTCATCAAATCCCTAAAGCTAAGTAATAATATTATTTAACTCAAATCTTGTGTCTCATCAAACAAGAACTGTCACAAGATCAAGTTAACTAATTAGTTATTACTGAGCTCCATGTTTTTAATGACTCGACGAATCTCTGGGGCTCCTTATAATACTAAAGTCACATCATCTAACAGCGTGGAACTAAACCAACAACTACCAAAAAGCGTATGTGTATGTAGTGTGTGTAAGGCAAATAAAGAGGAAGGTCCCAACGTATATAGCAGTTATAGTCTAGGCACTAAATGCAACCTAGTTCTCTATAACCAAGGCTCTGGTACCAATCTGTAACACCCCCAAAATACCGCAGCGGAAGACTGTGTCACTGGGGTGCTACTTCATAATACAAAGTACAAGTTATAGAAAACGAACTCTAAATGAGACGTTTTGAAAAGTTACCATTCGATTAATGAATTCAAAGTTACAAACATGAGATTCCAAAGTATGATACATAAATGTATACAAATGTTTTGAATGGTAAATGATAAAAGCGTAAGTCTTCAGAATATGCAGCTTGACTCTAAGTTCCACGCACTAGCTATCGCCTTACTAACCTGAGATAAACATGCTAAAGTGTCAACACAATGGTTGGTGAATTCATAGAGTTTGTCTTAAAACAGTTGAAAAGCCTTAAAAGAATATTCGCACAGCAAAGGCATCGTGAATCCACTCAGTTACAAGTCCCGCCATAAGAGACTTGTAACCTGTGTGTTCACAACCCACTGCTAACATATAGTATAATAAAGACATGTATAAGTTCATCAAGACAATTAAGCAATTAGTAGTGAGTCTCTACTTCATCTCCGAAGACCTCACTTTGGGAGCCAATTCCCAAGGACAACTGGGAGCCACTTCCCAAAGAAAACTGGGAGCCACTTCCCAAAGATAAAAGACAGTCATGTATGTATGAAATCAAGTATAATGCCATCAAGTATAAGACAATCAAGTATAAAACAATCAAGTATAAATGTTTTGAGTATTTGTACAAGTAAGCAAGTAGTTGAGCATGTATCCCCCCCAAGAGTTAAAACAAGTACGAAAAGAGTAGGGGCTATGACTCACCTTAAGTCTATGTAATGAGAAATGAAAGTGGTAGTCGAATCGCGAAAGTCTCTAAGAGCAGCCTATAATAGAACGTTGCGACTTAGGTTTGGAGTAACGTCTAAGAATACGAAGAATTGCCAATATATGTCTTGCATAATGTTCATGATGTAGTACTTTAGTATATAGTGTAAGTCTTTGAATATAAATGGTCTATGAAACATGTATAGGTTGTAAATCTCTTACTACCGTTCGGGCCGACATAATTCAGAAGTCATGGAGTAAACGTTCGAGGAGCCAGGACACTTTAACTCGTAAATCCACAACTCATCTCGACGGCTTACTCAATGAACTCCTCACATGAGGCTCCCTACTATTGTAGTATTTGATAACATATATATAAGCTTTTTGATCTTTAATAGTTATATGGTCTTTAGCCGTGGCTTTGCCGTGACCTTGGTCATTGTTACCATGGTCTTAAGACTCAACCTTGGCTTTAGCCATGGTTGTGGTCTTGGCTTTAGGTCATTAGACCTCTTGGTCTTAGTAAAACATAACTATTATATAGTAACTTTGGTCTAAAATGGGCTGTTAAGAATTTGAAGAAAATTATCACTCAGAAAGCGTTTTCAGGGCTCGAGCTTCTTTGTTCCTGAACGAAAACGTCGTTCCGGACAACTTTCGTGTTTTAACTTTTTGATGAATCGGACCAGAAGTGGGACTTTCAAAATCATAATTTGATCAGAATGCTATTTAGGCTGTTTTGCCGTTTTGGTTTCGCTAACTTCAAATGGTCATAACTTTTGACTCGTGTACTCGTTTTGGGTGATTCAAATTGCTATGTTTTCCTTGTTAAGTCCTCTTTAACAGTAAGTAAGTGTCAAATATCAAAGTTATACTATTGTGGTCGTGGTTTTCCATAAAAATCACTAGTTTGCTTGTTTACTTGTCATAAGTTAACATATGTATATCAATACTCGTTTTATCCATTTTTAAACATCATGAACACAATACAAAGACCATATATAGCATGAAAGAAACATAATAAGCATGAAATGATATTGAGCAAGAAAGTGTATAAGGGTTTGCTTACAACTTTTGGCTTTCTAAAGAAAGGAAGTCAAGTATAGAACTAGGACACTAAACCTAATCTTGTAAACCCTTCACCATAACTCTTGTAACCCTTGCTAGCCTTGATCTAACCCTTGTGAAAACCATTTAACTTCAGCCCTAGTAACCTTGTGTAGATCCTAATTCAACCATGGAATCACCAAACAAACTTAAGAACTAGGTAGAGAATACTAAGACCTTGAACTTTGTAGTGTAACTTGTATATTGAAGATCAAAGGATCATGGTGCTAGGTATTTATGTTGTGGCGTTTTTGTGGTGAAGAAAGGAAGGAGATGAGCTTGTATTTATAGCATGAAGAGGAGGTGCAAGGAAGGTGCCTAGGAAGGTTCATTAAGGAGGTTAGTTTTTAGGATATTTAGGAAGCTTACTTAGGAAGTTTTACACATGTTTGCTACCTAAAGTCCTCAAGACTTATCACAAGCCAACAAGGCTTGTGATACACGTTCATATGGGATAAGGGGGGAGTGACTAGGTTTTTGATGGTATTATCCTAAGTATGTAGCTAGTTTTGACTCCGGGAAATGCTAACCGTAAGTTTTTAAGTCACGAAACGTAAAACCGGGTATCCTAAAAATATGAAACTTATAAATATGCTAGAACATGTCAATATAGTCCATAATAAAATATAAAATGAGTGGTAGGTTCTATCGGGTGCGAAAACCCTGCTAAAAACTGGAAACACGGGTCTAAAACGCGCAATTCGCGTAAAACGCTGAACTGAAAAACGTAAAATTCCGAAACTTTTGGAATTGTCCTAAAATGAGAGAAAATCATATTTCTATTGTTTATAATGTTTTATGGATATATCGGGATGCTGGAAGGACGTTTAAACCTAAAAGTAAATCTCGGACACGGCTTTGTGATTTTTGCAGAAATGATCCGACGAGCTTCAAACTCTCGGATTATCGTTAAAATAGTTTAACTTACGAGAATATGAAATAAAAATTTCTGAGATGAATAGTGAAAGTGAATAGTAAAAAGTGAATAGTAAAATTTTCGGGAATAAAAGTTAACCTGAAATTACGAATTGTTACATAAGACATGGATTCTTACTACATTGCCAGAAAATCAAAAGGCAATTGGACTCAAATGGGTTTTTAAAACAAAGAGGGATGCACAAGGAAAGATCATTAGATGCAAGGCACGGTTAGTAGCAAAAGGATATGTACAAGAACAAGGAATAGACTTTGATGAAGTATTTGCCCCAGTTGCTAGGATAGAAACAGTACGGTTAATATTTGCGTTAGCAGCATATCATGGTTGGCGAGTTCATCACTTGGATGTAAAATCAACATTTTTACATGGAGATTTGAAGGAAGAAGTCTATGTTACACAACCTGAAGGATTTGTGCAACCAGAAAATTCAGGAAAAGTGTACAAGCTTATTAAAGATTTATATGGCTTAAGACAAGCACCGAGAGCTTGGAATGTGAAGCTTGATCAAACATTAAAGTCATTAGAATTCAAGAAATGTAATCTCGAACAAGCAGTATATACAAAGAGAAACAAGAATTCTACAATTATAGTTGGAGTTTATGTAGATGATTTGATAATCACGGGCACTCCAAAGAAAGAAGTAGAATTATTCAAATCCCAGATGGAAGAAAAGTTTGAAATGAGCGAGTTAGGATTGTTAGCTTATTACCTTGGGATAGAAGTTACACAGACAGGAGGAGAGATTACAATCAAGCAAACAGGTTATATTAACAAGATCTTGAAGGAAACGAATATGAATGATACGAAGATACCAATGGATCCCGGTACTAAGTTGGTCAAGGCGGAAGATGGTAACTCAGTTGACGCAACTTATTACAGAAGCTTAATTGGAAGTCTCACGTACTTACTACATACAAGACCAGATCTTAGTTATTCAGCCGGACTACTCAGCAGATGGATGCAAGACCCGAAGGAACATCACCTGAAGGCAGTAAAGCAAGTAATCCGATATATCAAAGGAACAAAGGAGCATGGCATAATTTACAAGAAAGAAGGCGGATGCAAGATTACAGGTTACAGCGACAGTAGTTATGGAATCAACACTGATCAAGGAAAAGGAACTACTGGCATAGTATTTTATTTTGGAGAATCACCCATTACTTGGAGTACTCAGAAACAACCGATAGTGGCGCTATCATCATGTGAATCAGAATTTATGGCGGCTACTGCAGCAGCATGTCAAGCCTTATGGTTAAAAAGATTACTTAGTGAATTAACTGGAAATGAAGAAAAGAAGATTACGTTGAAGGTAGATAACGTTTCAGCAATTGCACTAGTCAAGAACCCAGTTTTTCATGGAAGAAGTAAACACATCGACATTCGATATCATTTCATTCGAGAATGCGTAGAGAATGGACACATCAATGTAGAACATGTCAGCTGAGAACTACAAAGAGCAGATATACTAACAAAGGCTCTACCAAGATTGAAGTTCATGACAATGCGACAAATGCTCGGAGTTCAAGATTTAACAAGAAGCAACGATCAAGATTAAGGAGGAGAATGTGACCCGATTAATCTTTTATCTTATGCTTATTATTATTAGTTAGAAGTTAAAGGACCAACTTGTTAGTTAGAAACATTATAACCGAATAGTTAGTTATATCGGTTAGGAAACTTGAAGAGATACATCGGTTCATCTCATACCGATTCATACTCTATATAAACACATGTATTAGTATCGTTTTATGGTTAATGACATTATAGATTTTACTTATTCATATTTGCAACTTATATATCGATCTAGAGAGAAAAGTGGGACAACAAGAACCTCGTGTTTTTGGATGTGTCGTATTTGTTCACATACCTAAACATCAACGGGGGAAGTTAGATCATTATGCTCGAAAGTGTGTGTTTCTTGGGTATGCGGATTATAAAAAGGGTTATCGGTGTTGGAATTATTACATCATGACATTCATATAAATAAACAAGTACATCAAATTGAGCATGAGCGGAAGCAATTATAATAGATCGAATAACATGTAATTAATTAATCATTAATTTAAATAGTAAACATACCGTAGTGATTCTAGCCCGAACAAGAATCAATGCAATCTTCCGGAACCAAGAACCCTAATTAGGGTTTATAAGGATTATAAGAATTACCCCTTACCTTTTTGTAATTCAATCCAAGAATCAAACAATAGTGTGTTTGATTCACGTTCTTGTACACACGTACTAATTCAAGAAAACGTTTATGCAAGTAATAAACACAAAACCCTTTTAAGATGTAAGAAAATCGAAACCCTTAGGGGTGTTCGGTTTTGGATCGATCAAGGAAAGACAAGGAGAAGAAAACACCAAGATGTGTGTGTACAAGTTATGAGAAAAACCTACATCTTGGGTTTGCTTATATACTACACATTACTTGGAGCTCAAGGCACAAAGGAGGTGGGTAAACCCCCTTGGCCGATCGGTTTGGAACCCACAAGGGTATTCCGGAACCTTCTCTTGTTTCCATGTATTGTCTAGCAATTACTTTCCTAATCTTCATTTAATAATTAATTAGTCATTAATCAATAATACTAATTATTATTTATTTGTTTTGTGTTTAATAATTAATTATAACATTTTATAAATAATTATTACATTTCCTCTTCATACGTATTGTGTGCAATCCCGTGATCTCAAGTTCGATCCTAACACACGACTATTATTATTTTGTCTATAAAACCAACAGCTCCCACTTAGACATATCATAATAGTGTGATCACATCGATTAGCGTCTTGCAACACGTCGATGCCTCTAGTACAACTTGAGTAAGGCTCCAGGAAAACCTTTTAATGATTTCTCATTATTATTATCCCTTTGTTTCTAATACCGTGTTAAATAAGGATATGGATCTAGGTCATTCCTTAATTAACCATTCTGTTTCTCGTTTTCAGAAATTGACAAGATTACCAAATCTTTTGAACCTTTCATAAAAGACCTTGGGCGTGGCCGCGCAAACACCTTGACAACCCTACGAGGGGCCCAACAGTATTAAACTCCAAAAATTAATTTGAAGGAACAAATTCTATATTGATTACAAGCAAAACACACAAACTTTGTAACACTTCCGAAAACAACCCTTATGACTACCAGTTACGTATAGCGTTAAGTTGTTCCACAAAAATGTACTACATTCATGACCGTTATCTTGTATCTCAAGTCTAAGGATAACTTCTTATGATTTACGTAATGACATGATCCATAAAGTAACATCATATAGTTGGGATAAGTCCTATATTCAGTATCATCGAATATCGTCTGAAATGGCATGTCTACGCATCAATATACTTTAAGTATATTATACCAACTTCAGATTTGTCTTAATTTAATAATATTCCCATATTATTAACCGACAACGGACAATTTAGAATAACTCTTATTCATGGATTTAAACATGCAAAAATAGGACAACAATAATTAACAAATAGAAATAAACATACCAACATACTTTATTTCATTAAAATAATAATTGTTTACAATATCCTTTATCCAGTTATGCATGAAACTTCTAGCTAATTTAAGTCCAATTCCATTGGCTAATTCATTAAGCTTCTCTTTCGCCAAAGCCTTAGTGAACGGATCAGCTAAGTTATCATCTGTGTGAACTTTCAGCAGATTTATTTCACCTTCGTCAACCTTTTCACGAACAAAGTGATACTTCCGTAGAAAATGTCTGGTGCCTCTCATGACTCCAGGTTCATTGGCAAATATGATTGCAGCAGAATTGTCACAATACATATTAATAGGTAATTCAATTGAAGGCATAACACCAAGCCCAGAAACGAATTTCCTAATCCAAACAGCCTCCATAGCAGCTTCTGAAGCAGCAATGTATTCAGCTTCTGTTGCAGACATCGCAATTGTACTCTGCTTCTTGCTCCTCCAGTCTACAGCTCCTCCATTTATAACAAAGACATAACCCGTCTGAGACTTCGAATCATCTTTATTACTTTGAAAGGATGCATCACAGAAACCTGTAACACAAAGTTCTGCAGATGGATTTCCACCATATACCAAAAACATATCTTTTGTATTCCTCAAATACTTAAGAATATGTTTAACAGCAATCCAATGTTTTTCACCTGGATTCTGTTGAAATTGACTGGTAATATTTTGAGCAAACGCCACATCTGGCCTTGTGCACTTAACCGCATACATAATAGATCCTACAACCGAAGCATAAGGAACTTTACTCATGCGAGCCACCTCTTCAGGTGTTGAAGCACAATACTCATTACATAAGCCATGTTTTACTTCCATCGGCAAATATCCTTTCTTGGAATTTTGCATATTGAATCTTTTCAATATTTTGTCAATGTAAGCACTTTGACTTAATCCAATTAACCGCCTTGATCTATCTCTATAGATTTTGATTCCCAGAATGTATGCAGCTTCTCCTAAATCTTTCATAGAAAAGCACTTTCCAAGATATGCCTTAACTTCTTGCAAACTTGGAATGTCTTTTCCTATGATCAATATGTTATCAACATATAGAATTAGGAAAGTTACATTATCACACCCACTAGCTTTGTGATACACACATGGCTCATCAAGATTTTGAGTGAATCCAAACTTTTTAATTTCAGCATCAAACCTCTTGTTCCATTGTCGTGATGCTTGCTTTAATCCATAAATGGATCTCTTAAGCTTGCAAACACGATTTGGGAAATCTGGATTTTCAAACCCTTCTGGTTGTGCCATATAGATGTCTTCATCTAAATGACCATTTAAGAAAACAGTTTTCACATCCATTTGCCAAATCTCATAGTCATAGTATGCTGCTATAGCTATGAGAATTCTTATAGCTCTTATGTCTGCTACAGGAGAAAACGTCTCCTCGTAATCTATTCCAAAAGTTTGAGTAAAACCTTTAGCAACTAGACGAGCCTTATAAATGTGTGCATATCCATCCATGTCAGTCTTGACTTTGTAAAGCCACTTACTCCCAACTACCTTGGCACCAGGAGGTAAGTCAACTTCTTCCCAGACTTCATTGTCATGCATGGATTGTATTTCCCCATCCATAGCAGCTTTCCATTTAGCTTTTTGAGGGCTATTAATGGCAGCTCTATAACTAGTAGGTTCATTAAGATCCCCTAGTGTATGCTGATCGACCTCTACATTAAGACATAGATGGTCAGGAGCTTTCACAGATCTCGAAGATCTGCGAATGGGAATTACTTCAACTTCCGGTGGAGGACCCAGACTTTCCGGTTCTATAGGAAGTGTGCTAGTGTTTTCTGAAGGTAATGCATTATTTAGATCATCTTCTAAATCATATACCCTCCCACTGATTTCTTGAACCACAAATTCACTTTCAAGAAAATCACCATATCTTGCAACAAACACTTTGTTTTCAGGTGGATAGTAAAAGTAGTAACCCATAGTTTCTTTAGGGTATCCTACAAAAATGCATTTTACAGATCTTTGTTGGAGTTTATCTTGTGAGTCACGTTTAACATACGCCTCACAACCCCAGACCTTTAAATAAGACAAGTTCGGAGCTTTTCCAGTCCATATCTCATATGGTGTCTTATCAACCTTCTTGGTGGGAACCATATTCAAAATACGAACAGCTGATTCAAGAGCATAATCCCAAAAAGACAAAGGAAGATTAGTAAGATTATACATTGATCGAACCATGTCCAACAATGTACGATTCCTTCTCTCAGATACACCATTTTGTTGTGGAGTATATGGAGATGTGAGATTCTGGACAATTCCATTCTCAGTTAAGAAATCTTTAAAATCTTGACTAAGGTATTCACCACCTCGATCAGAACGAAGAGCTTTAATCTTTTTTCCCAATTGCAATTCTACTTCTGCTTTGAAAACTTTAAATGTTTCAAACACTTCATGTTTATGTTTAAGTAAATAAACATAACCATAACGGCTGAAATCATCCGTAAAAGTTAAGAAGTAGACAGCACCTCTCCTTGACACATGTCTAAGTGGTCCACACACATCCGTGTGTATATAAAAAATTAAAATAAAAAATTAAAAATAAAAAATAAAAAAAATTAAAATGTTTGCAAAAAATGGGTGTGTGTGGGATTCGAACTCAGGACCTCTTGGCTAGTATACATGCAATATTACACACACCCCTTCCAGTAGCTCTGGGGCACCAGTTCCGTTAAGACTTGCATCATTAATATACTTAAGGTAGTTTTGGCCAAATAAGCTTAAATAAGCCATTTGGCTTATAACTGCTTATTCTGATAAGCTGTTAGGCCCAACTTATTTTTCCTAGGATCTTTATTGGTTATTTTACTTTCCTGAATTTTTTCATAATTTTTACTTTTCAAATAATAATTATTTTAATTAATCCAAGTTTAATTAATAATTAAGTAATATTAGGTAATTAAATAGTTTTAATAATTTTTAGTTAATAACAATATATTTTTATATTTTTTTAAAAGTCTTATAGACCATTAGGTATTTGTAAAAAATAATTTCCTAATTGTTACTGTTCATTTCCTATTTTCTTTAATTAAATTTAGTTAATTAGATCTTAAATAATAAATAAGTAATTAATTAGTAAATTAGCCTAAATATAATTTTTAGAATAATTTTATAATTTTTTAGGATTCCTGTGATGGTTAATTAGTTTTATAAATTTTTTCATAATTTTATAAGTCATTTTGATATTTTTAGTAATTTAAAATAGTTTATTTAGTTTAATTAAAATACTTAGTAATTAATTAATAAAAAACACATAAAAAGACAAAAATATTTATTTTTAATTTTTTATACTTTCTTCAAGTTCATTTAAGTTTTAGAAAATATTTTTGCAAGTTTTTAGTTTAATTTGTAGTTTTTATTATTTGTAGTTTAAATTAAAGATAGTTTTAAATTAAATAGTTAAATAGTTTTTAATTAGATAATTAATAATAAATAATAAAATAATCTAAAAAAATAATTTTCTTTTTAATTTAATTTTCTTTTAAGTTTAAGTTTATATAATTTTCATTTTTAACCCCTGTAGTTTATTTTTCCTTAAAACTCACCTTTTTCTCAGTACGCACACGTATTTGTTTACATTATCAGTTTACGTGTATACATAGCTGTTTATTGTGCTTGTTTTATATTATCCAAATAATATCATTAGTGTAAATCAAACCCACTTCATTTTTGGTTACTGTCCTCAGTACCATTTATTCCCGAAACGTTTACAAATACAATTTCAATCTTGTTGGGACTTAACGACCCGGGGATTTCCCTGTACTTCCACGGATTTTAACACTTGACTTTTTCTCCCAGGTGGGCCTATCAACTGCACACGGTAGACTGGTTGGTTTGGGAGGAGTCAAAATTTGGCGCCGCTGCCGGGGAGGTTGTTGCGTATTTCAAAACGATTTAGGTATAGTGGTTTTTCAAAACCCCTCCTGTACAAATACCATCACTTTGTAAAAATCAAAATCATATCTGAAAACGTTCACTAACACTTTTCCTAAAGTGTTAAAAACACCAAAAAAAAAATCATAAACAACAAAACAAACTGTGAAGTTAAATTACTTCGTTGTCTTTAAGATTACAACCTGAAACAGCTGGTATAAGGTAAGTTCTGACATTAAATTGCGAATTGAAGAGGGATCCATTTATTCCCTCCCGCTAGCCTGCGCGTAATCTTAAAGGGACGATTTCGGTTAACGAATCAGTTCCAAAAAAATTTCCCGGGTTTTCTGCACACACACCCATAAGCCTAAAGCAGTTTTTCAAATTAATAAATAAACCCATAATAAGTTCCCAAACTTAAGATAAAAACTTGCCATTGTATCCCTGTGATTGGTGTACCTTTTTCAAAGAAGTCATTTCACTTGTGATTATTGGATTTAAGTTCACTGTGGTTTTGCCTCGATATTGATTTGAAATTGTTTTTAGTGCATGCGCACTCATTCACAATCACGACGTAATCGTCATAGAAACGTAACCGAGTTACGTACTGTTGAAGAAGAACACACACTAAAAATGAACGACGAGCCCCTAATCCCTCCCAAGGAGGAACCAGTTCCTGACACCCGAACAATGGAGGAACTGTGTCAACCTACCATGCACGGGAGGGGTGGACCCATTGCACCACTTACAATTGGAGCCTCGGATTTTGGACTAAAACACAACATGATACAACAGGTCCAGAATTCGTGTCAGTTCCACGGTTTGCTGGGTGACGATGCTAACAAGCATCTCGATAAATTTTTAACCGTCACCCAGAGCATGAAACAAAATGGCGTCACCGAAGACGGCCTGCGTTTATACCTGTTCCCATATTCTCTCACTCATCATGCGACTTCATGGTTTGATCGACTTCCTAAGAATTCGATCCATACTTTTGATGAGATGGTTACTAAATTCTTGGCTAAATACTTTCCACCATCTATGGTTACAAAGCTGAGAAACGATATTAGTAACTTCAGACAGCTTCCCGAAGAGTCCTTATTTGAGGCATGGGAACACTACAAACTTGCTATTGATCGGTGTCCCAATCATAACATGCTTCTTGTCACCATTATTGATACCTTTTATAATGGCTTGACACTTCGTCATCGTGACACCATCAATGCTGCTGCTGGGGGCACCTTTATGAAAAGGACCCCTGAAGAGTGTTATGACTTAATCGAAAACATGACTGCCCATCACAATTTTTGGGACTCCTCTGCAGAGAGGAATGACTCATGTAAGTCAGTCACTCCGGCAAATACTGAAATAGCTGCCCTTACCAGAAAGTTTGATGATTTGTCTGCTGCGGTTCTCCGAATTCACCAGACAAATCACAATCAGCAGAATAAAACTATCAGTTGCGAAACCTGTGGTGGTCCACACCCGTACCATGAGTGCCCAGCCTCCGGTGGCTTCACTCAAGAGAACATTGTAACACCCCCAAAATACCGCAGCGGAAGACTGTGTCACTGAGGGTGCTACTTCATAATACAAAGTACAAGTTATAGAAAACGAACTCTAAATGAGACGTTTTGAAAAGTTACCATTCGATTAATGAATTCAAAGTTACAAACATGACATTCCAAAGTATGATACATAAATGTATACAAAGTTTTGAATGGTAAATGATAAAAGCGTAAGTCTTCAGAGTATGCAGCTTGACTCTAAGTTCCATGCACTAGCTATCGCCTTACTAACCTAAGATAAACATGCTAAAGTGTCAACACAATGGTTGATGAGTTCATAGAGTTTGTCTTAAAACAGTTGAAAAGCCTATAAAAGAATATTCGCACAGCAAAGGCATCGTGAATCCACTCAGTTGCAGGTCCCGCCATAAGAGACTTGCAACCTGTGTGTTCACAACCCACTGCTAATATATAGTTTCTCAGGATTATATTCACCCATGGTCACGTCATTTTGGACCCATAGGCGGGGAACCACCATCCCAAATAGTACATGTCACCCAACGTCTCGAATCTTGGACTTGGGTGGGGGGTGTAGGCCCATACTAGTACTATTAATACCTCTCCTTTGACAGCATAGAGTATTGTGTATGCACGTAAATACAAATCTTGTATTTAAATTAAGAAAGTATAGTGTAACAAGTATGTATAACGCAATCAAGTATAATGGAATCAAGTATAACACAATCAAGTATAAAGCAATAAAGTATAAATGTTTTGAGTATTTGTACAAGTAAGCAAGCAGTTGTGCATGTATCCCCCCCCCCAAAGAGTTAAAACAAGTATGAAAAAGTAGGGGCTATGACTCACCTTAAGCTTATGTAATGAGAAATGAAAGTGGTAGTCGAATCGCGAAAGTCTCTAAGAGCAGCCTATAATAGAACGTTGCGACTTAGGTTTGGAGTAACGTCTAAGAATACGAAGAATTGCCAATATATGTCTTGCATAATGTTCACGATGTAGTACTTAGTATATAATGTAAGTCTTTGAATATAAGTCGTTTATGAAACATGTATAGTTTGTACATCTCTTACTACCGTTCGGGCCGACATAATTCAGAAGTCATGGAGTAAACGTTCGAGGAGCCAGGACACTTTAATTCGTAAATCCACAACTCATCTCGACGGCTTACTTAATGAACTCCTCACATGAGGCTCCCTACTATTGTAGTATTTGATAACATATATATAAGTTTTTGATCTTTAAAAGTTATATGGTCTTTAGCCGTGGCTTTGCCGGACCTTGGTCATTGTTACCATGGTCTTGAGACTCAACCTTGGCTTTAGCCATGGTTGTGGTCTTGGCTTTAGGTCATTAGACCTCTTGGTCTCATCTAATTATAATCATTATATAGTAACTTTGGTCTAAAAATGGGCTGTTAAGAATTTGAAGAAATTATCACTCGGAAAGCCTTTTTAGGGCTCGAGCTTCTTTGTTCCTGAACGAAAACGTCGTTCCAGACAACTTTCGTGTTTTAACTTTTTGATGAATCGGAGCAGAAGTGGGACTTTCAAAATCAAAATTTGATCAGAATGCTATTTAGGCAGTCTTGCCGTTTTGGTTT
Source organism: Artemisia argyi (assembly GCA_030686995.1). Taxonomy (NCBI): domain Eukaryota; kingdom Viridiplantae; phylum Streptophyta; class Magnoliopsida; order Asterales; family Asteraceae; genus Artemisia; species Artemisia argyi. The sequence continues at coordinate 184,224,214 of CM060691.1, read as the reverse complement.
CGCTAACTTTAAATGGTCATAACTTTTGACTCGTGTACTCGTTTTGGGTGATTCAAATTGCTATGTTTTCCTTGTTAAGTCCTCTTTAACAGTAAGTAAGTGTCAAATATCAAATTTATACTATTGTGGTCGTGGTTTTCCATAAAAATCACTAGTTTGCTTGTTTGCTTGTCATAAGTTAACATATGTATACCAATACTCGTTTTATCCATTTTTAAACATCATGAACACAATAACAAGAACATATATAGCATGAAAAGAACACAAAGAGCATGAAAATGATATTGAGCAAGAAAGTGTATAAGGGTTTCTTACAACTTTTGGCTTTCACTTAAGAAAGGAAGTCAAGTATAGAACTAGGACACTAAACCTAATCTTGTAAACCCTTCACCATAACTCTTGTAACCCTTGCTAGCCTTGATATAACCCTTGTGAAAACCCATTAACTTCAGCCCTAGTAACCTTGTGTAGCTCCTAATTCAACCATGGAATCACCAAACAAACTTAAGAACTAGGTAGAGAATACTAAGACATTGAACTTTGTAGTGTAACTTGTATATTGAAGATCAAAGGATCATGGTGCTAGGTATAATTGGTATGGCGTTTGAATGATGAATAAATGAAGACATGAGCTTGCTTTTATACTAAAAATGAGGAGGTTAGGAAGGTAACTAGTAAGCTTCCTAAACTTGGTGACCAAGTTGTAATTAAAATGATCTAAAGAATCAATGGTCAAGATTTAACCACACATGGTGACTCCCCCACCCCTCCTAAGTCGGTTTGTATATGGATAGGGTGACTAGATGAGTAGTCATGGTCTTTGGATTATAATATCCTAAGTATGTAGCTAGTTTTGACTCCGTAAATTGCTAACCGTAAGTTTTTAAGTCACGAAACGTAAAACCGGGTATCCTAAAAATATGAAACTTATAAATATGCTAGAACTTATCAATATACTCCATAATAAAATATAAAATGAGTGGTAGGATCTATCGGGTGCTAAAACCCTGCTAAAAAACTGGAAACACGGGTCTAAAACGCGTAAAACGCTGAACTGAAAAACGTAAAATTCCAAAACTTTTGGAATTGTCATAAAATGATAGAAAATCATATTTCTATTGTTTATAATGTTTTATGGATATATCGGGATGCTGGAAAGACGTTTAAACCTAAAAGTAAATCTCGGACACGGCTTTGTGATTTTTGCAGAAATGATCCGACAAGCGTCAAACTCTCGGATTATCGTTAAAATAGTTTAACTTACGAGAATATGAAATAAAAATTTCTGAGATGAATAGTGAAAAGTGAATAGTAAAAAGTGAATAGTAAAGTGAATAGTAAAAAGTAAATAGTGAAATTTTCGGGAATAAAAGTTAACCTGAAATTGCGAATTGTTACAGTCTCTACCCCTTAAGGAGAACTTCGTCCCGAAGTTCAGTTGATGTTAACTACTTATGGTGTGTCTAAGAGAATTCGGGATTTCAGGATCTCTAAAATAGTGGTGTTCACTCTGATTCGTCTAAGGTTCTGGTTAAGGAGTTGTATCGGATGTGAATAAGCCCACTTATTTATAACACATTACTTACATAAAGAAGCGTCCAAATTTATGCAAGTAAGGCCTCATAAACTTATGGTTCGGTGATTTACAATTTCTTTATTTAACTGAAGAGCCGTCCCAATCCATTTAAATAAGGAGATTCTAAATCATCCTGCTTAAGAATTTCCGACACAAAATCCGCCTTCTGAGGCCGATAGTAAGATAATCAAGTCATCAAATCCCTAAAGCTAAGCAATAATATTATTTAACTCAAATCTTGTGTCTCATCAAACAAGAACTGTCACAAGATCAAGTTAAATAATTAGTTATTACTGAGCTCCATGTTTTTAATGACTCGGCTAATCTCTGGGGCTCCTTATAATACTTAAAGTCATATCATCTAACAGCGTGGAACTAAACCAACAACTACCAAAAAGCGTATGCGTATGAACTGTGTGTAAGGCAAATGAAGAGATGGGTCCTAACGTATATAGCAGTTATAGTCTAGGCACTAAATGCAACCTAGTTCTCTATAACCAAGGCTCTGGTACCAATCTGTAACACCCCCAAAATACCGCAGCGGAAGACTGTGTCACTGAGGGTGCTACTTCATAATACAAAGTACAAGTTATAGAAAACGAACTCTAAATGAGACGTTTTGAAAAGTTACCATTCGATTAATGAATTCAAAGTTACAAACATGACATTCCAAAGTATGATACATAAATGCATACAAAGTTTTGAATGGTAAATGATAAAAGCGTAAGTCTTCAGAGTATGCAGCTTGACTCTAAGTTCCATGCACTAGCTATCGCCTTACTAACCTGAGATAAACATGCTAAAGTGTCAACACAATGGTTGGTGAGTTCATAGAGTTTGTCTTAAAACAGTTGAAAAGCCTATAAAAGAATATTCGCACAGCAAAGGCATCGTGAATCCACTCAGTTGCAGGTCCCGCCATAAGAAACTTGCAACCTGTGTGTTCACAACCCACTGCTAATATATAGTTTCTCAGGATTATATTCACCCATGGTCACGTCATTTTGGACCCATAGGCGGGGAACCACCATCCCAAATAGTACATGTCACCCAACGTCTCGAATCTTGGACTTGGGTGGGGGGTGTAGGCCCATACTAGTACTATTAATACCTCTCCTTTGACAACATAGAGTATTGTGTATGCACGTAAATACAAATCTTGTATTTAAATTAAGAAAGTATAGTGTAACAAGTATGTATAACGCAATCAAGTATAATGAAATCAAGTATAACACAATCAAGTATAAAGCAATCAAGTATAAATGTTTTGAGTATTTGTACAAGTAAGCAAGTAGTTGTGCATGTATCCCCCCCAAAGAGTTAAAACAAGTATGAAAAAGTAGGGGCTATGACTCACCTTAAGCTTATATAATGAGAAATGAAAGTGGTAGTCGAATCGCGAAAGTCTCTAAGAGCAGCCTATAATAGAACGTTGCGACTTAGGTTTGGAGTAACGTCTAACAATACGAAGAATTGCCAATATATGTCTTGCATAATGTTCATGATGTAGTACTTAGTATATAATGTAAGTCTTTGAATATAAGTCGTTTATGAAACATGTATAGTTTGTACATCTCTTACTACCGTTCGGGCCGACATAATTCAGAAGTCATGGAGTAAACGTTCGAGGAGCCAGGACACTTTAATTCGTAAATCCACAACTCATCTCGACGGCTTACTTAATGAACTCCTCACATGAGGCTCCCTACTATTGTAGTATTTGATAACATATATATAAGTTTTTGATCTTTAAAAGTTATATGGTCTTTAGCCGTGGCTTTGCCGGACCTTGGTCATTGTTACCATGGTCTTGAGACTCAACCTTGGCTTTAGCCATGGTTGTGGTCTTGGCTTTAGGTCATTAGACCTCTTGGTCTCATCTAATTATAATCATTATATAGTAACTTTGGTCTAAAAATGGGCTGTTAAGAATTTGAAGAAATTATCACTCGGAAAGCCTTTTCAGGGCTCGAGCTTCTTTGTTCCTGAACGAAAACGTCGTTCCAGACAACTTTCGTGTTTTAACTTTTTGATGAATCGGAGCAGAAGTGGGACTTTCAAAATCAAAATTTGATCAGAATGCTATTTAGGCAGTCTTGCCGTTTTGGTTTCGCTAACTTTAAATGGTCATAACTTTTGACTCGTGTACTCGTTTTGGGTGATTCAAATTGCTATGTTTTCCTTGTTAAGTCCTCTTTAACAGTAAGTAAGTGTCAAATATCAAAGTTATACTATTGTGGTCGTGGTTTTCCATAAAAATCACTAGTTTGCTTGTTTGCTTGTCATAAGTTAACATATGTATACCAATACTCGTTTTATCCATTTTTAAACATCATGAACACAATAACAAGAACATATATAGCATGAAAAGAACACAAAGAGCATGAAAATGATATTGAGCAAGAAAGTGTATAAGGGTTTCTTACAACTTTTGGCTTTCACTTAAGAAAGGAAGTCAAGTATAGAACTAGGACACTAAACCTAATCTTGTAAACCCTTCACCATAACTCTTGTAACCCTTGCTAGCCTTGATATAACCCTTGTGAAAACCCATTAACTTCAGCCCTAGTAACCTTGTGTAGCTCCTAATTCAACCATGAAATCACCAAACAAACTTAAGAACTAGGTAGAGAATACTAAGACGTTGAACTTTGTAGTGTAACTTGTATATTGAAGATCAAAGGATCATGGTGCTAGGTATAATTGGTATGGCGTTTGAATGATGAATAAATGAAGACATGAGCTTGCTTTTATACTAAAAATGAGGAGGTTAGGAAGGTAACTAGTAAGCTTCCTAAACTTGGTGACCAAGTTGTAATTAAAATGATCTAAAGAATCAATGGTCAAGATTTAACCACACATGGTGACTCCCCCCCTCCTAAGTCGGTTTGTATATGGATAGGGTGACTAGATGAGTAGTCATGGTCTTTGGATTATAATATCCTAAGTATGTAGCTAGTTTTGACTCCGTAAATTGCTAACCGTAAGTTTTTAAGTCACGAAACGTAAAACCGGGTATCCAAAAAATATGAAACTTATAAATATGCTAGAACTTATTAATATACTCCATAATAAAATATAAAATGAGTGGTAGGATCTATCGGGTGCTAAAACCCTGCTAAAAAACTGGAAACACGGGTCTAAAACGCGTAAAACGCTGAACTGAAAAACGTAAAATTCCAAAACTTTTGGAATTGTCATAAAATGATAGAAAATCATATTTCTATTGTTTATAATGTTTTATGGATATATCGGGATGCTGGAAAGACGTTTAAACCTAAAAGTAAATCTCGGACACGGCTTTGTGATTTTTGCAGAAATGATCCGACAAGCGTCAAACTCTCGGATTATCGTTAAAATAGTTTAACTTACGAGAATATGAAATAAAAATTTCTGAGATGAATAGTGAAAAGTGAATAGTAAAAGTGAATAGTAAAAAGTGAATAGTGAAATTTTCGGGAATAAAAGTTAACCTGAAATTGCGAATTGTTACAGTCTCTACCCCTTAAGGAGAACTTCGTCCCGAAGTTCAGTTGATGTTAACTACTTATGGTGTGTCTAAGAGAATTCGGGATTTCAGGATCTCTAAAATAGTGGTGTTCACTCTGATTCGTCTAAGGTTCTGGTTAAGGAGTTGTATCGGATGTGAATAAGCCCACTTATTTATAACACATTACTTAAATAAAGAAGCGTCCAAATTTATGCAAGTAAGGTCTCATAAACTTATGGTTCGGTGATTTACAATTTCTTTATTTAACTGAAGAGCCGTCCCAATCCATTTAAATAAGGAGATTCTAAATCATCCTGCTTAAGAATTTCCGACACAAAATCCGCCTTCTGAGGCCGATAGTAAGATAATCAAGTCATCAAATCCCTAAAGCTAAGCAATAATATTATTTAACTCAAATCTTGTGTCTCATCAAACAAGAACTGTCACAAGATCAAGTTAAATAATTAGTTATTACTGAGCTCCATGTTTTTAATGACTCGGCTAATCTCTGGGGCTCCTTATAATATTTAAAGTCATATCATCTAACAGCGTGGAACTAAACCAACAACTACCAAAAAGCGTATGCGTATGAACTGTGTGTAAGGCAAATGAAGAGATGGGTCCTAACGTATATAGCAGTTATAGTCTAGGCACTAAATGCAACCTAGTTCTCTATAACCAAGGCTCTGGTACCAATCTGTAACACCCCCAAAATACCGCAGCGGAAGACTGTGTCACTGAGGGTGCTACTTCATAATACAAAGTACAAGTTATAGAAAACGAACTCTAAATGAGACGTTTTAAAAAGTTAACATTCGATTAATGAATTCAAAGTTACAAACATGACATTCCAAAGTATGATACATAAATGTATACAAAGTTTTGAATGGTAAATGATAAAAGCGTAAGTCTTCAGAGTATGCAGCTTGACTCTAAGTTCCACACACTAGCTATCGCCTTACTAACCTGAGATAAACATGCTAAAGTGTCAACACAATGGTTGGTGAGTTCATAGAGTTTGTCTTAAAACAGTTGAAAAGCCTATAAAAGAATATTCGCACAGCAAAGGCATCGTGAATCCACTCAGTTGCAGGTCCCGCCATAAGAGACTTGCAACCTGTGTGTTCACAACCCACTGCTAATATATAGTTTCTCAGGATTATATTCACCCATGGTCACGTCATTTTGGACCCATAGGCGGGGAACCACCATCCCAAATAGTACATGTCACCCAACGTCTCGAATCTTGGACTTGGATGGGGGGTGTAGGCCTATACTAGTACTATTAATACCTCTCCTTTGACAGCATAGAGTATTGTGTATGCACGTAAATACAAATCTTGTATTTAAATTAAGAAAGTATAGTGTAACAAGTATGTATAACGCAATCAAGTATAATGCAATCAAGTATAATGAAATCAAGTATAACACAATCAAGTATAAAGCAATCAAGTATAAATGTTTTGAGTATTTGTACAAGTAAGCAAGTAGTTGTGCATGTATCCCCCCCCAAAGAGTTAAAACAAGTATGAAAAAGTAGGGGCTATGACTCACCTTAAGCTTATATAATGAGAAATGAAAGTGGTAGTCGAATCGCGAAAGTCTCTAAGAGCAGCCTATAATAGAACGTTGCGACTTAGGTTTGGAGTAACGTCTAAGAATACGAAGAATTGCCAATATATGTCTTGCATAATGTTCACGATGTAGTACTTAGTATATAATGTAAGTCTTTGAATATAAGTCGTTTATGAAACATGTATAGTTTGTACATCTCTTACTACCGTTCGGGCCGACATAATTCAGAAGTTATGGAGTAAACGTTCGAGGAGCCAGGACACTTTAATTCGTAAATCCACAACTCATCTCGACGGCTTACTTAATGAACTCCTCACATGAGGCTCCCTACTATTGTAGTATTTGATAACATATATATAAGTTTTTGATCTTTAAAAGTTATATGGTCTTTAGCCGTGGCTTTGCCGTGACCTTGGTCATTGTTACCATGGTCTTGAGACTCAACCTTGGCTTTAGCCATGGTTGTGGTCTTGGCTTTAGGTCATTAGACCTCTTGGTCTCATCTAATTATAATCATTATATAGTAACTTTGGTCTAAAAATGGGCTGTTAAGAATTTGAAGAAATTATCACTCGGAAAGCCTTTTCAGGGCTCGAGCTTCTTTGTTCCTGAACGAAAATGTCGTTCCAGACAACTTTCGTGTTTTAACTTTTTGATGAATCGGAGCAAAAGTGGGACTTTCAAAATCAAAATTTGATCAGAATGCTATTTAGGCAGTCTTGCCGTTTTGGTATCGCTAACTTTAAATGGTCATAACTTTTGACTCGTGTACTCGTTTTGGGTGATTCAAATTGCTATGTTTTCCTTGTTAAGTCCTCTTTAACAGTAAGTAAGTGTCAAATATCAAAGTTATACTATTGTGGTCGTGGTTTTCCATAAAAATCACTAGTTTGCTTGTTTGCTTGTCATATGTTAACATATGTATACCAATACTCGTTTTATCCATTTTTAAACATCATGAACACAATAACAAGAACATATATAACATGAAAAGAACACAAAGAGCATGAAAATGATATTGAGCAAGAAAGTGTATAAGGGTTTCTTACAACTTTTGGCTTTCACTTAAGAAAGGAAGTCAAGTATAGAACTAGGACACTAAACCTAATCTTGTAAACCCTTCACCATAACTCTTGTAACCCTTGCTAGCCTTGATATAACCCTTGTGAAAACCCATTAACTTCAGCCCTAGTAACCTTGTGTAGCTCCTAATTCAACCATGGAATCACCAAACAAACTTAAGAACTAGGTAGAGAATACTAAAACATTGAACTTTGTAGTGTAACTTGTATATTGAAGATCAAAGGATCATGGTGCTAGGTATAATTGGTATGGCGTTTGAATGATGAATAAATGAAGACATGAGCTTGCTTTTATACTAAAAATGAGGAGGTTAGGAAGGTAACTAGTAAGCTTCCTAAACTTGGTGACCAAGTTGTAATTAAAATGATCTAAAGAATCAATGGTCAAGATTTAACCACACATGGTGACTCCCCCCCTCCTAACTCGGTTTGTATATGGATAGGGTGACTAGATGAGTAGTCATGGTCTTTGGATTATAATATCCTAAGTATGTAGCTAGTTTTGACTCCGTAAATTGCTAACCGTAAGTTTTTAAGTCACGAAACGTAAAACCGGGTATCCTAAAAATATGAAACTTATAAATATGCTAGAACTTATCAATATACTCCATAATAAAATATAAAATGAGTGGTAGGATCTATCGGGTGCTAAAACCCTGCTAAAAAACTGGAAACACGGGTCTAAAACGCGTAATTCGCGTAAAACGCTGAACTGAAAAACGTAAAATTCCAAAACTTTTGGAATTGTCATAAAATGATAGAAAATCATATTTCTATTGTTTATAATGTTTTATGGATATATCGGGATGCTGGAAAGATGTTTAAACCTAAAAGTAAATCTCGGACACGGCTTTGTGATTTTTGCAGAAATGATCCGACGAGCGTCAAACTCTCGGATTATCGTTAAAATAGTTTAACTTACGAGAATATGAAATAAAAATTTCTGAGATTAATAGTGAAAAGTGAATAGTAAAAAGTGAATAGTAAAATTTTCGGGAATAAAAGTTAACCTGAAATCGCGAATTGTTACAAACATATTCGCAGCTCAAGGTTCCTACAATACGGGAGGTAATTCTTACCAACCGCAAGGGGACCGAAATCTGTTGAGTTATCGTTCCAATAACTACATCGGACCACCAGGATTTAATCAATCCTAGAACCAAAATAGTCAAAACAGAAACCAGAACTTTAACCAGAATCAGAACCAGAACCGAATGAACCAAGGTTTTAACAACCAAGGGAATTTCAACTCTGGTCAACACCAGGTTCAAAACAATCAAAACCAAGGAAACTATAACCGTAATCAAGGTCAGAACAATTACCCTCAGGGTAATTTTCAACAACAAAACCACTTCCAGGGTAATAACAACCAGCAACATGGGAATTTCCAGAACAATCGGGCTCAAAATTTTCCAAACCAAAATCAAGCCATTGTTCCAACTGGACCATCATCTGATGAGTTATTAAAACAGTTTATGAAATCCCAAGATGAACTTAACAAAGTGCTGGTTAGTCAAATCTCTGACTTGAAAAAGTCTTTAAATGATCGACCCTCGGGCTCAGGTACTACTTTACCTAGCAACACGATCGCTAATCCGAGGGGCGATGTAAAGGTGATCACCACAAGAAGTGGAGTTTCTCATAAAGGACCCACAACTCCGTCTACCTCTTCTCCTATCCCGGTAGAGGAATGTGAAACTGAGGTTACTACGGATACGGTACTTCCTACTAATAACGGAGGTACCAATGACATCCCTCCTCCAGTTATCCCGGTCCCGACTCCTCGTAAAAGAGTCATGTTTGAAACTCCCAAAGGTCCTGTTGAAAATCCAAAAGCCAACCCAAAACCAACAATTCCATATCCCTCACGATTGCAAGACCAGAAGCTCCGTGAAAAAGCTAATCATCAGATGGAAAAATTCTTTCAGATTTTCCAAGAACTACACTTCGATATTAGTTTCGCGGATGCTCTTCTTTTAATGCCCAAATTCGCATCGATAATCAAAAACCTGTTGAGCAATAAAGAAAAACTATTTGAGATGGCACGAACTCCACTCAATGAGAACTGCTCTGCAGTTCTGTTGAAACAGCTTCCCGAGAAGCTAGGAGACCCCGGGAAATTTCTAATACCATGTATTTTCCCAGGGATGGTTGAGTGCTTTGCCTTGGCCGATCTTGGTGCAAGTATCAACTTAATACCCCACTCAGTTTGGAAAAAGCTCTCTCTTCAGGCACTTAGTCCCATTTGCATGACTCTCGAGCTTGCAGACCGTTCAATTTCACGTCCCCTTGGCATAGCTGAGGACGTATTTGTAAGAGTGGGAAAGTTCCATTTTCTGGCAGACTTTGTCGTTGTTGATTTCGATGTGGATCCAAGAGTTCCTCTCATTCTTGGGAGGGGATTCTTAAGGACGGGTCGTGCATTAATCGATGTTTTCGATGAGGAAATCACGTTACGAGTTGGCACTGAAGCGATAACGTTCAACCTTGATCAAACCTCAAGATACTCCTCGAATTATGATGCTGAATCGGTCAACCGAATTGATGTCATTGACATTGCATCCGAGGAGTATGCTCAAGAAATCCTTGGGTTCGCTGATAGTTCTCCGAGTGGAAATCCCACTCCCTCTTCTAACCCCATAATCGCTAATTCTTCTCCTTCCCTCACTCCGTTTGAAGGAAGTGATTTCGTCCTTGAGGAATTAGAGGCCTTTCTCAAAAGTGATTCAGTTCCCGAAGGAATTGATAACCAAGAGATTGACCCGGAGAGGGATATACTTCTCCTTGAGAAGTTATTGAACAAAGATCCTTCTCCCATTCCTGTTCTACCTCCACAACTTCATAAGGTGGAAGTCAAATATGTTGAGAAAAATGATGATTTCCCCGAGGTCGAACTTAAGGACCTGCCTCCTCATCTAGAATATGCATTCTTGGAAGGTAACGATAAGTTACTGGTCATTATTGCCAAAGACTTAAAGGATGAGGAGAAAACCGCGCTGCTTAAGGTTTTAAAATCCCACAAACAAGCAATTGCTTGGAAGCTTTCAGACATTAAGGGTATTAACCCGGATTTTTGTACACACAAAATCCTAATGGAAGAGGACTTTAAACCTGCCGTGCAGCATCAAAGAAGGGTAAATCAAAAAATCCACGAAGTTATCAAGGAAGAAGTTATCAAACTTCTCGATGCGGGATTGATTTACCCTATATCAGACAGTCCTTGGGTTAGCCCAATACATTGCGTTCCAAAAAAGGGTGGCATCACGGTTGTCACAAACGAGGATAACAAGTTAATACCAACTCGTTTGGTTACAGGGTGGCGAGTATGTATCGATTACAGAAAGCTTAACGAAGCCACCCGCAAAGACCATTTCCCTCTGCCCTTTATGGATCAGATGCTCGAAAGACTAGCGGGGAATGAGTATTATTGCTTCCTCGACGGCTTCTCGGGTTACTTCCAGATTCCCATTGATCCACAGGATCAAGAGAAGACTACCTTCACATGCCCTTACGGGACATTTGCCTATCGTCGCATGCCTTTTGGGTTATGCAATTCTCCGGGCACTTTCCAGAGGTGCATGATGGCTATTTTCCACGACATGATCGGGAAAACCATGGAGGTATTCATGGATGACTTCTCAGTCATCGGGAATTCTTTCGACTCATGCCTCTCCCATTTAGAAAAGATGCTTCAACGTTGTGAAAACACTAATCTTTGTCTAAACTGGGAGAAGAGCCATTTTATGGTTAAGGAGGGCATTGTCCTCGGCCATAAAATTTCAAAAAGTGGGATTGAGGTCGATAAGGCCAAAATTGATGTTATTGCTAAACTGCCTCATCCCACCACTGTTAAAGGAATAAGGAGTTTCCTCGGCCATGCCGGGTTCTATCGGAGATTCATTCAGGATTTCTCCAAAATAGCCCGGCCCATGACTCATCTTCTTGAAAAGGATGCTCCTTTCATCTTTTCCCCCGAGTGCATCGAAGCTTTTTATACTTTAAAGAAAAGGCTTACCGAGGCACCGATCCTTGTTGCCCCCGACTGGGACTTACCCTTCGAACTTATGTGCGATGCTAGCGACTTCGCTATTGGTGCAGTTCTGGGGCAATGCAAATTAAAACATTTTCAGCCAATACACTACGCAAGTAAGACCATGAGTGAAGCTCAAGCGCACTATACCACCACAGAAAAAGAATTATTAGCTGTGGTATATGCCTTTGAGAAATTTAGGTCTTACTTAATCCTAACCAAATGCGTGGTGTATACGGACCACTCGGCTTTGAAATACCTGTTCACTAAACAGGACGCAAAGCCAAGACTGCTCCGTTGGGTCCTGCTCCTTCAGGAATTCGATATACTCATAAGAGATAAAAAAGGAGCAGAGAACCTTGCTGCTGATCACTTGTCCCGGTTAGAGAATCCTCATCAGGATATTCTCGAGAGAAAAGAAATTAATGAAACTTTTCCTCTGGAGACTCTAAATCTAATCTCTACCCGGGATGATACTACTACCCCATGGTTTGCCGACTTTGCAAATTACCATGCGGGAAATTTCGTTGTGAAAGGGATGTCGTCCCAACAGAAAAGAAAATTCTTTAAAGATGTGAAACATTACTTCTGGGACGACCCCTACTTGTTCAAAATATGTGCGGATCAAGTCATCCGACGGTGTGTCCATGGCCAAGAAGCCATGGAAATTCTTAAAGCTTGTCATGATGGACCCACGGGGGGACATCATAACCCAAACTACACCGCCAAAAAGGTGTTTGATTCAGGATTCTTTTGGCCCACGATCTATAAAGACGCCCATGAACTTATCAAAACCTGTGAGGCTTGCCAGCGTCACGGGAATATTTCCAAAAAGAATGAGATGCCACAAAACGCCATCCAAGTCTGTGAAATATTTGATATGTGGGGCACTGATTTTATGGGGCCATTCCCGTCTTCACGAGGGAATAAGTATATACTCGTGGCAGTCGACTATTTGTCAAAATGGGTTGAGGCAAAAGCCTTACCCACCAATGATGCCTGAGTAGTCGTTAACTTTCTGAAATCTCTCTTTGCCAGATTCGGGACTCCTCGTGCCATTATTAGTGATCGGGGCACACACTTCTGCAATGAACAATTTGCAAGAGTGATGCTGAAATATGGTGTAACTCACCGTCTTTCTACAGCATATCACCCACAAACAAGTGGGCAGGTGGAAGTCTCGAATAGGGGTATTAAGAGGATTCTGGAGAGGACGGTGGGAGAAAACCGTGCCTCTTGGTCGGATAAGCTGGATGATGCATTATGGGCTTTCCGCACTGCTTACAAAACACCCATCGGGTGTACTCCATATAAGCTAGTGTACGGGAAGGCATGTCATCTTCCGATCGAATTAGAACATAAGGCCTACTGGGCCTTAAAACATGCAAACTTCGACCTTCACACAGCGGGTGATCACCGCAAGGTTCAACTAAACGAATTAAACGAACTTCGTGATCAAGCTTATGAGAATTCTTTGATTTACAAGGAAAAAACCAAGAAGATTCACGACTCTAAAATTAAAAACCGTGTTTTCAACATCGGTGACAGAGTCCTTCTCTTCAATTCACGATTGAAGATATTCTCAGGAAAGCTTAAAACTCGTTGGTCTGGGCCATTCACTGTAACAAAAGTATTTCCATATGGAACTGTTGAGTTATCTCAACCTGACGGTTCTAACTTTAAAGTGAATGGCCATCGGTTAAAACACTACTTTGGAGGGGACATACAACCAATGGTTGTCCCGGATCTCCAAACTTTCCCCATGAACCAATAAATTCGGGGTCGAGTCAAGCTAGCGACTCGGTTAACAAAAACAGTAGCTGAACATGGGTTTTCACCCGTGTGTACCACCCTAGTGTGGGGGAGATGCCCCACATGTTGTATATATCTTCAAAAAAAAAAAAAAAAAAAATGTAAATATAGTGATAGCTTCTATTTAAGAAGTTTTATCTAAAAAATATATGTATGTATATACACATAAAATAAAGGTTACTAATATTTCCTTCTTATGTTCTAAGAGTCGGTTTAACACCCGGTTCTTTGAATATTGAGGGCAATATTCATTTCTAAGTGTGGGGGGGGGGGGGGGGGGGGGGGATTCTCACGAATTCAAACACATGTTCCATCAAGCACCCTCATTTGATCAAAATTTAAAATTTTTTCACACTTAGAAATGCAATAAATGGTTATCAGTCCGCCATGTCTAACCCACATAAGGATTGGCTAATCCAGGAGCAAACGGCTCTTGGTAAAGATATCTCAAACCCGTTGATGGCTTGCAATTTGCCAAAAAATTGTATGGTTCCTCAACTCCCCATATCCCATAAAGCAAATGAGTTGGCTAGCCCGCAAGATTATGGCTTGTGGTAAAGGCCGTGGAAAATCCATAATTGGTAATCAGCTCACCAAGATGTTGACTATTCCATCAAGAGTTGGCTAGTCCAGAAGCAAACGGCTTTTGGTAAAGACAAATCAAATCCGTTGACAGCTGGTGGTTTGCTCAAAATCACACGGTTATCAGGTGTACCACAGTTCTCACACCTGGCTACTCCAGAAGTAATGGCTTTTGGTAAAGAGACATAAAATCCATTAAATTTTCTCAAAATATTGCTAGGGACTAGCAACACTTTAGTGTGGGGGATTGATGAGTGTCTAAATACTCATCATTTTATACCAATCTGAACTGCCAAAACATCCAAAAACACTCAAATATGCATCAAAATACTGAGATTATTCCAGAAGTGTGTTTTATATGTTTCAGATGCAAAATAATCAAAAACAGATACAAATTGTACAAAGTTTGCATAATTGGCAGTTTCAGTCCCTTAACTTTCAAAACTTGTCAAAACTAGTCCCTGAAGGTTTAAAAATAAAAGAGAAGTCAACTTAGGTCCTTGGGAAATCAAACATGTTCACTATAAATCCCTGGATAAAAGTTTTCACAAAATGGCAATATTTACCCCTCAAGTTTCAAAATTGGCAAAATTAGTCCCTGGGTGTTTTAGAATGGAATTTTATCAAATAACACCCTTGTACTATTCATAAAATATAATTTGGAACAATTTGATAACTTTTGGGAATGTTACAGTTTTACCCTTCAACTTTCAGAAAATTACAAGTTTGGTCCCTGGAGTTTGTGGAATTGACAGAAAAGGTCCCTGGTATTTGAAAATGAAAAAAAATATACTTTTGGTCCTTGTGTGATGTTTTATTGACAGGTTTGGTCCTCAAAGAAAGTTTGGAATTATGGCAAACAAAGCCCCTCAAAAAATCAGAAATTACACAATTGATCCTTGGGCTTTGCTACTATTAAAACTATCCGGACCCTATTTAAATCCAAACTAAACACAACACAACTCCCAGCCCACCCCCACTTATCCAGGCCCAACTCACACAAGCCCATCCACCGTTTTAAATAAAACGGGGTCAAACCATTGACCCTCGTTGACCGGTTGACCACCCCCATCATCCCCAACCTCGTCACCACCTTATCCACCATCCACCATTCCCCTCACCACTTGCACTTCCACTTTCCACCTCAAACCCCCTCTGTCACCCCCACAACCAAACCCCCTCCCCTGGTTTTGCACCAAGGGAGCTCCACGTGTAACACCTACACCCTCCACCACCCTACAGCCTGCAAAACCTTACACCACCACCCAAAAACCATCCTTACACTCCAAATTGTTCCCCCCCCCCACCTTCACTAGTCACCTCAGAAGCATTTAATGCTTGGAAAACGGCTGCAAGTTACCCCTTGGAATTTTGGCGCCAAAAAGCCATTTAAACGGCTGAGATCAATTGATGGGATCCAAGGGTTGAAAAGAGGAGGGATTCACTCAGAAGGCCACATGGAACAATATGGGGGCCTATAAAAGGAAGAATAAGCAGAGGAGATATATATAGTTTTTAGTTTCAAATTCATTTATGACGTTTAATTATTAGTGTACCATTTCAGTTAAATTTTCAAGTTTCCAAGTATTGTACTAGTGTTTTCAGTATTGATATAAACTCTTTCAAGCTTCAATTATAATCTTACAGTCATTTAAAGTTTATGCAAGTTTCAATTATTCAAAATCTTACATTAGTTTATTTATTGCTTAAACCTGTTATTATTGAACTTATAATCTCATATAAGTTCATTTAGTAACTTATTGAAAGCAATTTAGTAGTTAAATTCAGTTTTGATACTTAAACTCAAAAATATAAAAAAACAAGAAAAATAAGAAAATAAATAAAAAAAAGTGAGCAAAGATGATCAGGGCTGGAACAGGGTTGATTCTGGATGGCCTTTGGTATTAGAAGCTTTGTGGAAAGCTTATAGGAAAGAAAATTGGGTCCTTGTTTCTTGATCTCAGCTGGATTGAAGTTTGTAAGCAAATTTCTTAGATTTGGCATTTTTATGTTCTATTGTTAGATAACTGCTTAACTTGTTCTTGTATGCTTATTTGGTGATCTTTCGTCATAATATTGTTTAAAGTAGCCTTGTTGTTTGTTGGAATTAGTTGCTACCAAAAATCTTGATTTCACAGTTAAATTACCAATTTGGTGATTAGTGTGATATATGCTTGTGTATGTGTTTATTAATGCTCAGTGGGACTTATGCTATGCTAATACATGGTTTGGAATTAGTTTTAAAGCCTGAATAAGTTATTTGGTTCAAAAATCTTGGTTTAACATTTCTTAAGGGGGTGTTTGGCTCAGTTCAGTCATAGGTGTTCAGGATTGATTTTGTTGTTGCAGTTGGTTCATATAGCTTATACTAGGTAATATTAGGCTATTCATATCATAAAATTAGTAGGTATAGTGAATCAAAGTCAAAAGTCACTTTTAATTAATCAATCTATCATCTGTTAGGGAATCAGTGGGTTAAATCTCAATCATAGGATCATATTACATCAAGTTAGCTTAATTTAGGTTTATTATTGATTTACAAAACATAATTTGATCATTAGGACCAGTAGAATCTCAGATTAGTCAAAGTAAGTGTGCACTAAAAAAGTCAACATTTTTCATATAACTGTGAAATGGACAAATTTTCTAGATGATGCACAGGTTTGAATAGAGATTGAAAATAGAAAAAAAGAGTTGTTTTATGATCATTGGTAGCCTATGTGTTAGAATCAAAAAGAAAATCTGAATTTGGTGGTCATTTGCTTATAAATAAGCAGACTTGAAATTGGCCCTTTGAGCAAAAAGCTCCCCTGCACCACAGTTGTTGAGCCATTTTCTTTGGCTTATTGTGAGTGCTCCAGTGGGCCCCACCCTGAGCTTCTTAGCTTATTGGAAAGCCCATAAGCTCTACTTTAAGTTCTAGTGCTTATTTCATCCTTTCTTGCTTATTTGCTAGGGCTGCTTATTGCTTTTTGTTTGACCATTTACACCTAATACACTGATCACTCAGTGTTGGAAAGCTTTTTCATAAGCTTGTGCAAAGCTCCTCAGTGGATCCCAACCCTTGACCCTTAGCTTTTTGAAAAGCCCTCAAGCTCAGCTTATTGAAGCAAGCTTAACTTTTGATCCTTATTCCCCCTAGTGGACCCCACTCAGGCTTGCACATTGGCCTTTGGCCTGTTTGACTGAGCAGCTCATTAAGAGTGCTTATTTGAGCTTAAAGCTCATTCCTTTAGCTTATTTAATTAGTTTAGCTTATTTTAGGTATAAATTATTAGGTTGTAGCTTATTTCACCTTTGTTAGCCTGTTTATAGCTTTTAGCTTGTTAAAAGCCCAACTTTGGCCTCATAAGCCATCTGTTGAGCTAATAAGCTCTCTTAGAGCTTATTTGTGAAAACTAAAAAAGTTGTGTTTTTTAAAGTTGTTTATTTTTAGTTGTTAAGCAGTTTTGCAAAAAGAAAAATAAAAAATTAAAATGTTTGCAAAAAATGGGTGTGTGTGGGATTCGAACTTAGGACCTCTTGGCTAGTATACATGCAATATTACACACACCCCTTCCAGTAGCTCTGGGGCACCAGTTCCGTTAAGACTTGCATCATTAATATACTTAAGGTAGTTTTGGCCAAATAAGCTTAAATAAGCCGTTTGGCTTATAACTGCTTATTCTGATAAGCTGTTAGGCCCAACTTATTTTTCCTAGGATCTTTATTGGTTATTTTACTTTCCTGAATTTTTTCATAATTTTTACTTTTCAAATAATAATTATTTTAATTAATCCGAGTTTAATTAATAATTAAGTAATATTAGGTAATTAAATAGTTTTAATAATTTTTAGTTAATAACAATATCTTTTTATATTTTTTTAAAAGTCTTATAGACCATTAGGTATTTGTAAAAAATAATTTCCTAATTGTTACTGTTCATTTCCTATTTTCTTTAATTAAATTTAGTTAATTAGATCTTAAATAATAAATAAGTAATTAATTAGTAAATTAGCCTAAATATAATTTTTAGAATAATTTTATAATTTTTTAGGATTCCTGTGATGGTTAATTAGTTTTTTAAATTTTTTCATAATTTTATAAGTCATTTTGGTATTTTTAGTAATTTAAAATAGTTTATTTAGTTTAATTAAAATACTTAGTAATTAATTAATAAAAAACACATAAAAAGATAAAAATATTTATTTTTAATTTTTTATACTTTCTTCAAGTTCATTTAAGTTTTAGAAAATATTTTTGCAAGTTTTTAGTTTAATTTGTAGTTTTTATTATTTGTAGTTTAAATTAAAGATAGTTTTAGATTAAATAGTTAAATAGTTTTTAATTAGATAATTAATAATAAATAATAAAATAATCTAAAAAAATAATTTTCTTTTTAATTTAATTTTCTTTTAAGTTTAAGTTTATATAATTTTCATTTTTAACCCCTGTAGTTTATTTTTCCTTAAAACTCACCTTTTTCTCAGTACGCACACGTATTTGTTTACATTATCAGTTTACGTGTATACATAGCTGTTTATTGTGCTTGTTTTATATTATCCAAATAATATCAGTAGTGTAAATCAAACCCACTTCATTTTTGGTTACTGTCCTCAGTACCATTTATTCCCGAAACGTTTACAAATACAATTTCAATCTCGTTGGGACTTAACGACCCGGGGATTACCCTGTACTTCCACGGATTTTAACACTTGACTTTTTCTCCCAGGTGGGCCTATCAACTGCACACGGTAGACTGGTTGGTTTGGGAGGAGTCAGTAGATGTGTGATAAAACTATGAGAAATACTTGTTAGTGCAATTTTAGCGCCCAATTTAAAATTTTTTACAACATTTAGGAGTGAAACTTTAGCCATAACAAGCGTCTCATGGATAGGAGATTGTATGACTAGCACATAACCGTATATTCAGAAAAATTTTCCACCCAAAATTGTGAGGTTCGCCTTTAGATTTGATAGGAAAAGCATTCATTATTAGTGCTTATGAGTGTACCGGTAGCATTTAGATTCTAGAACTTGCGTTAGTGATGCATCCCGAGACCGCTAGTGAGACTACATTCGTGTAGTAGGATTTACTACATGATAAGAGGCATTAGGATCACCCTTGTGTTAAACCCGTATTATAATTACTTGACCTTCTAAGTCATATTACTTGGCTAGTTAAGTCAACTAATTTTTCCCACACCCTTAGCGTTGTACTCATTTTTAGTACACGAAACCCCTAGTACACCCCTCCGAGCCTATCTTTTCGTTTTTAACTTTAAGCATCTTACTTAAAGGAAGAATTTGTTACACCCCACTTAAATGTACAACCAAATCGCCTTAGCCTTCCGTGTATGCGCTCATTTTTAGTGCATTATTGTTATTTGTTAAACCCTAAGTTAACTTTCTAATTGATTACATGGTTGCTAAGTCGAGTCATATCCTTGTACATATTGTTTTGGGACGATTGGGACTCATGGGTAAGTACTTATTTTATGGAGTAATGGGGAAGAACATCATTTATTACCCCCATATGTACGTTAATCTTAAAAGTGCTCCAAGTGTTTTGATTTTCTTAATTCGAGTCATTAGATTAGTTTAAATGTAAAGTATGTAAAGATTCAAGTGTAAGGGAAATGTTCATTCGCTATGATGTATTATTTTGGATGGTAGGGTAAGAGTGTATGCAAAAAAAAAAAAAAAAAAAAAAAAAAAAAAAAAAAAAAAAAAATCGAAAAATCAAGAAAAAGAAAAAAAAAATAGAAAAAGAAAAAGAAAAAAACATACGGACTACCATCCCGTTTCATTCTATGTTTATTTTATGTTTTTGCTATTTTTCATTTATTAGCTTAAGTCGAGTCTAGTCTTGGCTTAACAACGCCATCTTGTACATGTAATTAACCAAGATTGTTAACTCGCCACCAGTAAAATTTCCTTTATCCAACAAAACCGTGTAATTCATATCCCTATACCTAACGTTACAACCCTTTAAAAGACCTCTTTGATAGTTTATCCTAGGTGCTTACGCCATGTGGTGGAGGTTTGATCCTTTCCCAAGCCTATGGTAATCTATTTTGCTATGACAGGTAGTGAGAGATATCTTCCATTTCCATAATGTTATATTACTTTATTACACCCGAGAGATGTGAGTATCTAAACACTATTTGTGAGGTGCTAGTATATGACCTCCGTGCTTGTCTATTGGTCTTTAGTGGAACGATTATTTGTTGTAATTACTTTAATATTAGTGTTAAATGACCCCTAACTTGTCTTTTGAGTAGAATAAAAGCGCATTTGCTTGAGGACAAGCAAATCTCAAGTGTAAGGGTATATGATGAGGCGAAAAATGATCCGTTTTTAGGGGGTCATTTAAGCCCGAATCCGAATTTATTTGATCAAATATTGCCCTAAATCGTTCCTTTTGTGATTTTAGGTACTTGGAGAGTGAATTCTGGAAAAGAAGCCATTTTGGACGTTTTTGGAGCATAAAAGTGAAGAAAACGGCAAAGTATCAATTTTCCATGCTGGAAACACTAGGTGACGGCGTCAAGAGTAATGCCTTGACGGCGTCAGACACCAAGAATAAAATATCGTGGTTGGTGACGGCGTCACACAGGCCGTCATAAGTAGATCAAGGCCGTCCGAGGAAGTATTTGGCGGCGAGGTGACGGCGTCACAATGTTGTCTTGACGCCGTCAGCCCAGTTTTCCTATATATAGTTTTCTAGTTTTTTACTTTTAAAGGGAGAAGTTTTGGAGAAGCCCTAAAGACGAATTTGGTACAACTTTTACAGGTTTTTCAAGGGTTCCAAACCCTTGATACCTTGCATTGTAATTGAGATAAGTGTTCTTCTAATTCAATCAATATGTCTATGTGTTGGTTGTCTATATCTTGTTCTTGTCTCAATTCCATTATACTAGGCTAGATCTCCTTTGTGTTTGCTTAGATCTAATGAAACCTAGATATTGATTATGTGTTGATTACTTGTTTATTCTTGTTCTTGGATGAATGATTTTATATGTTAGGCTTAAGAAAACTGGCAGATCTCCAAATGGTAACATGCTTGAACGTCTTAAGAAACATGAACCGAGGCGTACTAGGTCTTTATTGGTTGCATTTAATGCATGAGCCACTGTTTACAATCCCTATAGTTGTGCTGGGTCATGGTGTAGGAGGAGATAAGAGCTCATAGAATTGGGGAGTTATGTATGCCACCCCATGAATGGTATTAAGGAATACGATCCGTCATCCATGCAATTATAACAAGTAATTAACGTGTAAAAGATATCTAGGGAGTAATGAAGTCTAAGTAAACACAATTTCTCCAATTACTGCTCACAACCTTAGTATAAATTAGTTTAATTTCATTTTTAGTATTTTATTTTGATTGCATCTTAGCTTTGGGTTAGTTGAATAGCAACTAATTCCGCCCACTCTTTCAAAACCCGAGATTTTACTTGCTTTCTAAAAAACATAAAAATACAAAAATAATCATCCCTCACCTTTAGAACTAGTAATTAGGCTTTCTAATCCTAGCGACACTATTCCTAAGCTGAACGATCAATCCCCCGGTACTTGTCACTATACTATACTACAACGATCAGGTACACTGCCTGGTGGGGGTTGTAAGCTTCTCGAGATCCCTCGAGAGGTAAAGCCTGTTGCGATTCCCACGCATCACTGGTCTTACCTAAACCTTTACTATAAACGGGGGTTATACTTTACCCATGTATTTTATAAATTAAGGAAAATGGTGAAATTAGTATTGTAAATTTAAAGCTTTCGAAACACATCAAAAGTTTTTGGAGCCGCTGCTGGGGATTGGCATTGATAAAATCAAGTTAGTTAAGTGTTTTGAAACTTTTTACAAACATAGCCATACAGTTTTCTGGCAAACTGAATCAATTTTTACTTTCTGAGACTGAGTGTACGCCGCAATTCCAAATTTGTGCGTCGTATATTCTGGAAATTTCAACTACGCCGGTTTTACTTTCTAAACCTCCGTACTTTCTGGAAAAATTCGCAATGTTCACTGAGACAAAACCAAACCAAAACAAAAACTTTTTAATGCTTAAATTCAAGGCTGAGAACATGAGAATTTCTTTTATGTACCTTTGGTATTTGGATTGATGCGTTTGTTAATATGTTATGATTCATCAAAAATACAAAAATATTTGCTTATTTGGTTAATTAGACATTTTCTTGTTTTTTTATTGTTTATGCATGATAATAATCTGGACTATAAGGTTAAACGTAATTATGAGATATTCTAAAAACTACGAAGAAGTTAAAACTAAAAACAGAGGAAGTACGCCACACTTGTTTTCAAGTACGTCGGTGTTTCCTGAGAAATTTCAAAAGATTAAAACAGAAGAACGCCGCACTTGTTCTCAAGTACGTCGCACTTTTTGGACCCGAAGTTCATAGAAGACTTTTATATTGTTCATAATGACCAAACCAATTCATATTTTGATTTCTGAATGTTTATTGATGTTATTGGAGTGCAAAATATCATTTAGTTTTGATTGTACTAACATACTAATGGTTCATTTGATGTTATGTTGTCAAATGTTAGAAATGGACCCAAACTCGAGTATTGGACGTATGTGCTTAGATAAGGGAAATTCTCTTGCTGAGAATGATCAAGTTGAAAGTGAAGGTAATTGGGATGGAGAAGGCACTTGGGACACATCAAACAGTGGAAAACAAAAGGAGGTGAAGGCTTATACTTTCTTTAGAATTGAGAAGGAAGATGGAACTTGGGATAGGTACATGACACCTTGTTATGTGGAAGGTGTGAATGCTTTTGATGGGGTTACTGATTTGGATTGTGATAAAAACTATGTTTCTCAAGAGGTGGTGATTGAAAAGAAATGGAAGTACACTAAGCTAGCTAATGTGGACAAAAAGCTTGATAAGAAATTGTTAGTGAATTTAGAAGGAGAAATTTATGTGGTTGAATTTTATGGGAATCCACTTGGTAGGGATTTTCTTAGGCAAGCTAAAGCTATTGTGAACCTACAACTTGGCCTAATTACTGATGAGGCGAAAAATGATCCGTTTTTAGGGGGTCATTTAAGCCCGAATCCGAATTTATTTGATCAAATATTGCCCTAAATCGTTCCTTTTGTGATTTTAGGTACTTGGAGAGTGAATTCTGGAAAAGAAGCCATTTTGGACGTTTTTGGAGCATAAAAGTGAAGAAAACGGCAAAGTCTCAATTTTCCATGCTGGGAACAGTAGGTGACGGCGTCAAGAGTACCATCTTGACGGCGTCAAACATCAAGAATAAAAATCCGAGAGTCATGAAGGCGTCAAGAGTTGTCCTGACGGCGTCAAAACCCCAAGAATAAAAATCCGTAGTTGGTGACGGCGTCACACACAGGGCGTCAAGAGTAAATTGAGTGACGGCCTAGGCTTGACGGCGTCAGAAGTAGATCAAGGGCGTCCGAGGAAGTATTTGGCGGCGAGGTGACGACGTCACATTGTTTGTCTTGACGCCGTCACCCCTATTTTCCTATATATAGTTTTCTAGTTTTTCACATTAAAAAAAGAGAAGTTTTGGAGAAACCCTAAAGACGAATTTGGTGCAACTCTTACAGGTTTTTCAAGGGTTCCAAACCCTTGATACCTTGCATTGTAATTAAGATAATTGTTCTTCTGATTCAATCAATATATCTATGTGTTGGTTGTCTATATCTTGTTCTTGTCTCAATTCCATTATGCTAGGCTAGATCTCTTTTGTGTTTGCTTAGATCTAATGAAACCTAGATATTGATTATGTGTTGATTACTTGTTTATTCTTGTTGTGGATGAATGATTTATATGTTAGGCTTAAGAAAACTGGCAGATCTCCAAATGGTAACATGCTTGAACGTCTTAAGAAACATGAACCGAGGCGTACTAGGTCTTTATTGGTTGTATTTAATGCATGAGCCACTGTTTACAATCCCTATAGTTGTGCTGGGCATGGTGTAGGAGGAGATAAGAGCTCATAGAATTGGGGAGTTATGTATGCCACCCCATGAATGGTATTAAGGAATACGATCCGTCATCCATGCAATTATAACAAGTTATTAACGTGTAAAAGATATCTAGGGAGTAGTGAAATCTAAGTAAACACATTTTCTCCAATTACTGCTCACAACCTTAGTATAATTAGTTTATTTTCATTTTTATTATTTTATTTTGATTGCATCTTAGTTTTTTTGGGTTAGTTGAATAGCAACTAATTCCGCCCACTCTTTCAAAACCCGAGATTTTACTTGCTTTCTAAAAAATATAAAAACACAAAAATAATCATCCCTCACCTTTAGAACTAGTATTTAGGCTTTCTAATCCTAGCGACACTATTCCTAAGCTAAACGATCAATCCCCCGGTACTTGTCACTATACTATACTACAACGATCAGGTACACTGCCTGGTGGGGGTTGTAAGCTTCTCGAGATCCCTCAAGAGGTAAAGCCTGTTGCGATTCCCACGCATCAAGTTTTTGGCGCCGCAGCCTGGGGAATAGTTATTGTCTAGGTTAGAATCTCTTTTTATTAGGTCTACTTGCTAGATTCCTTTCTAGTAAGATTTTATTTTTATTTTTAGGTTTCTTTAGTCTATCTTTTTCTTTGTGCCCTTTGTTTGTAAAACCATTTTCATTTGTCTTTATGGCGGATGAGATTCCATTTAGATCATTAACAATAGAGGAACAATTAGTTTACTCGGATAGATTTGCTTCCTATTGTTCCAATGAATTTTTAAGTGATCTTAGATATATACAAGAAGAGATGAGTGTAAAGTTTCATAGGTTTGATGAGTTATGCGCATGTGTGGCCTATATTAAACAATCATTGTTAGGATCAATTCCTTTTAGTAAGACCCTTTGGAAAAATTTTGAGGAAAGCCTCCTAACCGTGAACCATGAGTTCAATGAATTGATGGGTTTGTATGCATCACAACTTGAGGAAACAATTAAGGAGGATTTAGCCGAACATGATCATATTGAGCAAAAAGATGAATCCTTTAGGCAAATTGAACATTGTAATCAAGTTATTGAGGAAGGTTCTTATGAATCAGACTTAGAACTTGAAATGGCTAGAGAAGGATTTGAGATACTTAGCAACATGTTTAGGTTAGATTCTACTAAAACACGTGATGAGCATATAGGTGATGTTGAGAAAAGGAAGGATGAGGTAAATAACACAAACCTACAAAGTACCCCACAACTTCCACCATCACTTGAGGATTACACACCACCCGTGACTTACCCGGAAGAAGTAGAAGAGACTATAGGAGCCCCAATAGAGGTAGAACCCTTATACCAAACACTACTAGAGGATATAGGTTTGAATACTTGTAGTGATAACCTTACTCTTAGTTCTAGGGAATTACCTAGTGTTGATGAACCGGAACCTCAATCTTCACACAACTCTCCATCCTTAGATATACATCTAGGAGACAAAAGAGGAGCCGACCCACCCATCAACCCATGTAGTCCGGGTAGTCTTAGGATAAAGGTAATGGACTCTAAGCCTTGTAGAGAGGAAGCCAATATAGGAGTAGAAAATGGCCTTACATGCTTACATCACCCATTTATGATTGATCACAAGAAACATTATGGGTTTAAACCGGGTTTATTAGGTCAAGATGGATCCCCAACTAGTAGTCTCTTGAAGATGATAGAAAATGATCCCTTTCTAGGAGAAAATCTTAATCCACCCATTAACCCGATTGAATTTGTTAAGGTTATGATGATAGGAGCACACCCCTTTGAGCATATAATTCATCCACCACTCTTTCCTCACGAGGCATATTTACACCCTAAGGGTGTGTATCGCTACTTCCACCCGCACTTAATCCTAAGTGTAGGGAAAACCTCCCCTATCTTCGTTAAATAAGGGTAGAGTCAGGCTCGTGACTCGAACAAAAACAAGCGCTTCTTGGGAGGCAACCCATGATTTTGTGTGATTTTATTTTGTTTGTTTGTTATTTGCTTCCGTATGCATGCTTTGTTTTTATTGTTGGTTGATCATGTTTCTCAACTAAAATGTGGAAATACTTTACTTTGTTGTTTGGCCTAGTCTTAACTCCACCTAGAAGTATTTTTGCAAAAGATAAGTGTAAGGGGAAACCCCAAATATGTTTTTAAGAAACAAACCGATCATGATTCTCCACGATATTAAATGAACATGTATATTCGTATTTGTTAGAGTCAAATGCTTGTATTGAGTCATAATGAAGTTTTGCAGGATTTTCCAGGAAGTAGGACAAAGGTTTTCCAGAAATTTTCCGGAAACTTAACATAAGAATTTCTGCAGGTCCATTCTGACGGCGTCAGGAGTTTACTCTTGACGGCGTCAGGAGTTAAAATCTGGATATTTTACCGGTTTTGTTTTTCTAACGGAGTCTTATGGTTTTTGTGAATTATTAAGTTTTATAATCTCCAGGAAATCTGCAAACTTCATTCCACAAGCATTATATCTTACTTTGTTTTCTAGGATTTAGTAACTTATATAGGATGCCGCCGATTTTACGCGAGGTTGTCTTGTCTATTTTGTCAGGATTTACAGGTTATGTTCGACAAGGAGATGATTTATATTCTGGAAGGGAAGCTTTGATTGTTCATTTTCTTGGAGGAAGATCTAATCTGGCCAACCTATAATACATACCGAGCGAATCAAGGGAGTATTTGATTTCATTCTCTTTACTTTTTCACTTTTACATTCTTTACTTGAACATTGGGGACAATGTTCATCTTAAGTGTAAGGGGAGGGTAAAAAGATGATACCTTACATATGCACTTTCGCTTGAGTTTGTTTTGTTTAATGGTAGATGTGTAATAAAACTATGAGAAATACTTGTTAGTGCAATTTTAGCGCCAAATTTAAAATTTTTTACAACATTTAGGAGTGAAACTTTAGCCATAGCAAGCGTCTCATGGATAGGAGATTGTATGACTAGCACATAACCGTATATTCAGAAAAATTTTCCACCCAAAAATGTGAGGTTCGCCTTTAGATTTGATAGGAAAAGCATTTACTATTAGTGCTTATGAGTGTACCGGTAGCATTTAGATTCTAGAACTTGCGTTAGTGATGCATCCCGAGACCGCTAGTGAGACTACATTCGTGTGGTAGGATTTACTACATGATAAGAGGCATTAGGATCACCCTTGCGTTAAACCCGTATTATGATTACTTGACCATTTAAGTCATATTACTTGGCTAGTTAAGTCAACTAATTTTTCCCACACCCTTAGCGTTGTACTCATTTTTAGTACACGAAACCCCTAGTACACCCCTCCAAGCCTATCTTTTCGTTTCTAACTTTAAGCATTTTACTTAAAGGAAGAATTTGTTACACCCCACTTAAATGTACAACCAAATCGCCTTAGCCTTCCGTGTATGCGCTCATTTTTAGTGCATTATTGTTATTTGTTAAACCCTAAGTTAACTTTCTAATTGATTACATGGTTGCTAAGTCGAGTCATATCCTTGTACATATTGTTTTGGGACGATTGGGACTCATGGGTAAGTATTTATTTTATGGAGTAATGGGGAAGAACATCATTTATTACCCCCATATGTACGTTAATCTTAAAAGTGCTCCAAGTGTTTTGATTTTCTTAATTCGAGTCATTAGATTAGTTAATTGTAAAGTATATAAAATTCAAGTGTAAGGTGAATTCTCATCCCCTATGATGTATTATTTTGGATGGTAGGGTAAGAGTGTATGCAAAAAAAAAAAAACAAAAAAAAAAAAAAAAATACGGACTACCATCTTGTTTTATTCTATGTTCATTTTATGTTTGTGTTATTTTTCATTTATTAGCTTAAGTCGAGTCTAGTCTTGGCTTAGCAACGCCACATTGTACATGTAATTAACTAAGATTGTTAACTCGCCACCAGTAAAACTTCCTTTGTCCAACAAAACCGTGTAATTCATATCCCTATACCTAACGTTACAACCCTTTAAAAGACCTCTTTGATAGTTTATCCTAGGTGCTTACGCCATGTGGTGGAGGTTTGATCCTTTCCCAAGCCTATGGTAATCTATTTTGCTATGACAGGTAGTAAGAGATATCTTCCGTTTCCATATTGTAATTTACACTTTATTACACCCGAGAGATGTGAGTATCTAAACACTATTTGTGAGGTGCTTGTGTATGACCTCCGTGCTTGTCTTTGGTCTTTAGTGGAACGATTATTTGTTGTAATTACTTTTATATTAGTGTTAAATGACCCCTAACTTGTCTTTCGAGTAGATTAAAAGCGCATTTGCTTGAGGACAAGCAAATCTCAAGTGTAAGAATATATGATGAGGCGAAAAATGATCCGTTTTTAGGGGGTCATTTAAGCCCGAATCCGAATTTATTTGATCAAATATTGCCCTAAATCGTTCCTTTTGTGATTTTAGGTACTTGGAGAGTGAATTTTGGAAAAGAAGCCATTTTGGACGTTTTTGGAGCATAAAAGTGAAGAAAACGGCAAAGTCTCAATTTTCCATGCTGGGAACAGTAGGTGACGGCGTCAAGAGTACCATCTTGACGGCGTCAAACATCAAGAATAAAAATCCGAGAGTCATGAAGGCGTCAAGAGTTGTCCTGACGGCGTCAAAACCCCAAGAATAAAAATCCGTAGTTGGTGACGGCGTCACACACAGGGCGTCAAGAGTAAATTGTGTGACGGCCTAGGCTTGACGGCGTCAGAAGTAGATCAAGGGCATCCGAGGAAGTATTTGGCGGCGAGGTGACGGCGTCACATTGTTTGTCTTGACGCCGTCACCCCTATTTTCCTATATATAGTTTTCTAGTTTTTCACATTAAAAAAAGAGAAGTTTTGGAGATACCCTAAAGACGAATTTGGTGCAACTCTTACAGGTTTTTCAAGGGTTCCAAACCATTGATACCTTGCATTGTAATTGAGATAAGTGTTCTTCTAATTCAATCAATATGTCTATGTGTTGGTTGTCTATATCTTGTTCTTGTCTCAATTCCATTATGCTAGGCTAGATCTCTTTTGTGTTTGCTTAGATCTAATGAAACCTAGATATTGATTATGTGTTGATTACTTGTTTATTCTTGTTGTGGATGAATGATTTATATGTTAGGCTTAAGAAAACTGGCAGATCTCCAAATGGTAACATGCTTGAACGTCTTAAGAAACATGAACCGAGGCGTACTAGGTCTTTATTGGTTGTATTTAATGCATGAGCCACTGTTTACAATCCCTATAGTTGTGCTGGGCATGGTGTAGGAGGAGATAAGAGCTCATAGAATTGGGGAGTTATGTATGCCACCCCATGAATGGTATTAAGGAATACGATCCGTCATCCATGCAATTATAACAAGTGATTAACGTGTAAAAGATATCTAGGGAGTAGTGAAATCTAAGTAAACACATTTTCTCCAATTACTGCTCACAACCTTAGTATAATTAGTTTATTTTCATTTTTATTATTTTATTTTGATTGCATCTTAGTTTTTTGGGTTAGTTGAATAGCAACTAATTCCGCCCACTCTTTCAAAACCCGAGATTTTACTTGCTTTCTAAAAAATATAAAAACACAAAAATAATCATCCCTCACCTTTAGAACTAGTATTTAGGCTTTCTAATCCTAGCGACACTATTCCTAAGCTGAACGATCAATCCCCCGGTACTTGTCACTATACTATACTACAACGATCAGGTACACTGTCTGGTGGGGGTTGTAAGCTTCTCGAGATCCCTCGAGAGGTAAAGCCTGTTGCGATTCCCACGCATCAATTACCCTTTGTCCCGAACCACCTGTGTATGATTCGAAGGATGCTTTGCTAGCCAATTTCTCAGTTGAAGAACTTCCACCACTTTCACCAAACCCCAATGATTTCCCAAACTATGTGTAAAACATGGGAAAAAGTTCTAGAAACAAAAACATACAACAGAAAACCTACAAAATGACCTATGATGACGAAGGTCCATCACTATCCGTAAACCGTGCAAAAGCACAAGAAGAATTGACTAGGGAAGAGTTTGAAAAAGATGTGCTAGAAAGGGTAATATTACTAAATGAAAAAAGACCCGTTATTGAAACTTTGAAGAACTCTGACAAACACAAAATGATGCTTGATAGTTTGTTGATTGATAGGCTTAAACTTGATGGTGAGGTTACTAATGAGGAGGAACATGAGTTGGCAAAAGAAGTGGTTAAAGAGCATAAGGTTGTGAAAGAAGGAGGAGATCCGGGATGTTTTATTTTGCCTATTCGTTTGGAAGGAAAACTCACTTATAATGCATTAGTAGACACCGGATCAAACATTAACATGATGCCATACCGTATCTATGCACTTTTGGAGAGAGGCAAGGCAAGTCATAAGATTGATAAAGTGAAGTTACTAGACCACTCTAGTGCGGAAACCATGGGACGTTTACTCAATGTTCTTTGCCAAATTGGCACAAACACCATTCTTGCCAATTTCCTACTTTTGATGTACCCATTGATAGAGATGTACCATTGGTTGTTGGGAGAAGTTTCATGTATACTCTTGGAATTATAATGGACATGAGGAATGATAGGATAAGTGTGTATGGGGGCATTACAAAATTGTGCCCATGAAAAAGAACGAGGAAGAAAGTGATAGTGACGAAGAGGATGATGAATATTCCCCAAGAAGTGATGAGAATGGAAATCCATTTTACGGACCTGTTTATCCGAGCTATATGGATTGTGTAGATGCTATGGATCGTGCTCTTGGTGAGCAAGATTACTTGAACCCGTTTCGTGATATTTGTGTTTGCAAAAAGTTGGTAGGATTTCTTGGAGCACTACCCGTTTCTCTAACCAATAATGACTGGACACCTAACTATTCGGGGGGGGGGGGGGGAATTTGAAAGTTAAAGGAGATGGGAAGTGGCACGTTAACGTTAAAATTGTAGATCCATTTGGAAATACTTTTGAAAGAGGACATGAGACTAAGAAGACTGGAAGGAAGGTTTCTAGAGAATACAAGCTGAGTGATGTTATGTCACCCTGTTATTTCAGAGCTTAGAAAAATTATGGATGACGGATAGGAGTAGCAACATACGCTCCTAAGTTTATTTTTTCCCGTTTTTATTTTTCATTTCTATGTTATTTTCATCATTTGAATAAAACGTACCAAAACATTGTATCCTGGAAAGTTAAGGAATGTTTTGCTGAATGAATGAATATAATGAAGTTTGATTATATGTGGATTGAACATTTTTACGTATGCATGTTAGTTAAAATAGTTAATTGTGGAAAAAATTACAGCAAGTACACCGTACTTGGGATCAAGTACGCCGCACTTCTGAGCGGGACTATAAATTTGACTTGAAATCTTCCATAACTCACAACATTTTCACACACAACACCAAAAGAAACCGCTGCCTTTTTATCAAAAATTTCCACGAAAGATCTTTTCAAAGAAAATCAATCCACATTATAATGTCTTCGGTATGTTTATCGATTTTTGTTTAATTTCTTTACAATTTTATTTCGTAGTCTTTAGGGTTATATTTTTTTATAATATGTTTTAGATTCTTTATTTTGACCAATGTGTTAGTTAGAATAAGTAGAACTTATAGGACTACCCAATTTCATGAACGAAAGTTTTGCGAATGATTGAATCGAATTAGGGTTAGGGTTTTTAGCCTTGATCGCTATTTTTGCGAAGATAGAAAACTAAATATGCTTATTTGATCTAGGAGAGATTAAAATGGAATGTTAAAGAAGATCCTGGATTTGACGAGTTGAAAATTATGAGAATTATGCCGAAATGCTTATACCTAAGGTAAGAACTTCTTAATTTTAGGGGCTTTTTAGAAAACAATGAAGAAAAACTGTATCATGAGTTTGAAAATGCAGTTTTGTTGAAATAAGGCTCTAGAATCAAATATTTCACGCCCTTAACGCTATGTGCGCCGGTTTTTCAGATCTGAACCGCCGTACTACATTTTAAGCTAGCTAGTATGTCGTACTTGTTCTCAAGTACGTCGCACTTTTTTCTTGAGTTTAAGACAGAATGTTTGAGATAAAAATTTTGAGAGAGATCTAGACATATGTGTACACTAACAGCTAATAATCTTGTGTCTATGGATTATTTTTACTTGCAGGTAAGAACCAGAGGAGCTATTGAGAGAGAAAAGAATAAAAGAGAGACTAAATATCATCCCAATTTAAGATGGAATGGAGTTACAAGAGAGGAGAAGAGGGAGTTTAATGAAAAACTGATGAAGATAGTGGACAGGGACATTGACATTCCCAGGATAGTGGACTGGGGAGTCATGAGAAACTTAGGCTGTGAGAAAGACCTTGAGAGTATGTTGTTGGTTAGAGTAGTATTCCTTGATGAAGTTGTTGATTCATTTATGTGGAAGAAGGCTGTGGAGATCAAAGAATCTGTATACAAGGAGTGGTGCTTATAATTTTTCAGTTCCTTGAGAGTTAAAAGAGAAATGAGTGATAATGAGATTTTGACTGAAGAAATAATGTAATTTAGGCTTGGTGGAAAAGGATATTCTGTTACATTGTGGGAGTTTGGGAGAATGCTTGGAGTATACTCTGATGAGGAGTTGAGTGATACTAAGTTTAGGAGTCTGGTAATGAGAGGAGAAAGAGTGAGGAAGGAATTTGATAGAGATAAGTACTGGAAGGAAATTAGTGGAGAAGATGTGAGGGTTTATGGAAAGAATAGAGTCTGGAAAATAAAGAACCCCAGTTACAAATCATTCACAAAATCTTGGTCAAATATATTTTTCATAGAAGTCACTATGAGCAATATGTTCTTGATGATGATCTATGGATTCTTCATGCATTTGACAAGAAACACCCTTTGTCCCACCTGAATGTAGTCTGGTTGATAGCTCAGCACCTGAGGAATGTGGTTGTGATACCTGGGGGAACAAGGATATGCTATGGGCATTTGGTCACCAAGATGGCAAGGAGCTTGGGTTTGGTGAATGAGGAAGATATAGGAATGTTGGAAAGGAAGGTGAATGCAGGAGCTGTAGGAATCAAGAGCTTGGATTACATGAGGAGCAAGGAGACAGGGAAGCTAATGGTTTTGCCAGAGGTCGTAGAAGAGGAGCCTTTAGATGCTTGGTAACACCACCACCACCACAGATCGACAACAACAGCAACAGTGAAACCGCCGCACAATGTATGGTGTACGGCGTACTTGTGATGGAAACTAGGGATCTGGTTGTTTTAAAGACAATTTCAAACATTTTTATTCATATTTTCTGTAACAAATGCCTCTGTTGGCATTCAAAACAATTTATGATGGCATGTGGAAAAACAAAACAATGGTAATCGAGGGGAACAAGATGGAGAAGGAACACAAAAACAATAACTATCTATTTATCTATATAAATAAATAGTATTAATAATAAAACATCTAATCTTTTTGATTATATTTGTTTGCTTGTTTTTGTTTTTTTTGTTTATGAATATGTGCAGGTTCAAATTTAGTACGAAGGCTTCAACTATGCTTCGTACAATTTTGTTGAATTCGTCCTATAGTAAAGTAACTCATTCCCATTTCTCTATTTTATTTATATTCAGTCACATTGATGACAATGTTCATAATAAGTATGGGGGTGAGATAAATTGGAATGATTTAAAAATAAAAATAGATTTTTAAAGGAAATGTACGACAGTTTTGCAACTTGGTGCGCCACACTTATTATATAGAATTTTGGAAAATAATAATCGAGTTAAATCATTTAAGCTAATTCGACTCGGAATTGATAACGTGCTAGCATATTCATAACCATTACCACTTAAATGTGAGGAATTTTCAGCCTAATGCCCTTATTAAAGGCTTGTTTCTTTGTTTATGAGTGTGCTGATGTTTTATTTATTCTAGAACTTGTGCTTAAAATCTTTACGAGACCGTTGTAAATTCACATTCGTGTGATATAAGTAATTTTAAATGATAAGAGGCAAACTTAGTATTTACACCAAATACCCATTCAATAAAAATATATTAGTAATCATATCAATTATCTAAATTCAAATATTAAAAAAACCTTTTGTAGCGCTCATTTTTAGTGCTATTGCCACCTAGAATAACATTCTGAGCCAATCTATTCGTTTCTTACATCCACTATATATATATATATATATATATATATATATAAACTAGTGGCTAAACTCGCCCGATGGGCGGGCATGACTTATAATTATCGTTTATATTTTTTGTATTTATCTAAATTTTGGTGTTAAAAAATTGTTTATTATACAAAGATTTTTAAAATAATAGTACCAACATTTGTCAAATTGTTGTGTTTGTTACAATTTTCTTTGTAACAACATGGTAAATGATTTTACATCGAATGCAAAATAACGTTTCCTTATACACAACGTTTGTAGTAGCATAGCCCGTCTGATGGGTGGGTGAGACTTATGAATATCGTTGAAAGAATTAAATTAATGAAAATAAGTTGTAAACATACCGAATTTTTAATTGGATGAATTAAGAACGAAAAGAAATCAACGTTTATCGAATATTATAAAAAAGTTACAAAGTGATACGCAAGAACAAAGTATACAACCAAATAAACTAAAATGTGAAATAAAGCTTATTTGTATACAATATTTATAGACAATGTACGGTGTTTCTTATGTTTTGTTTTAGCTCATAAAAATATAATATGGTTTATGTCATAGTTTTGTTTTTTTAATTTTATTGATTTTTCCCCTTTCTGGGTGGTGCAACACATTTGCCTATGTATACCGGCAATATTGCCCCATTATTTAAGCTATTCAGCGTAACTTATGAAACTTTCAAAACAGTAGGCGCATGTGCTTCAATTTTATGATTTTTGTGGATCTTGAAAGAAAGCCATCATCTATCGCACTTTCTTTATTGAGGGAGAGCCTAATCCTAAGTTCCAGCTTATTATATGTTTGATTGTGATCTAAATACACTATTTTCTTGTTACTTTATCTGCATTATATGGACCTAAAGTTTATGTATTTTATTTCAATTATAGGGGATTTTAAAATTTATAAACTTTTACTTTCAAAAATTAGGATCTATAAGATATTTTACTACTTACAGGTGTCTTCTTTAATATCTTTACTCTTATGAGTCGAATCGCGAGTTAACAACTCACAGGATGAAAAAAAAAAAAAAAAAAAAAAAAAAAAAAAAAACTCATAAATTTATTATCATATGCTTATTGGTCTTCACTTTGTTCTTATGAAGGATTAAATATTGTTACTTAGATCCTTATTGGTTTGTATCCGAGCTTATTACCATTTAAGCCATGTTAAGGACATGGTCATTGATAATTTGATTATCCATGAAATGCATAAATCTATTCTTTCTTACACTTCTCTCATCTCTCTAATGTGATCTATTGTCGTTATCAATCCGGGTTTATAATGGTCATTTAAGAAGAACACCTTGTCTACCAAGCTACTCGGTTTAACACATTGAGCAAATGTGGAGTATTATGATTGTAAATTTGATTGGATGAAGGTACCCGCGATGCCTCTAAACGTGAGCCAAAATATATGATGACAGATTAAAAAAATTACAGAAGTAGTATAACTTACAAAACAATGTCCATATGTTTTAGAACATAGTGACCACCACCAACGCCTAGAAGATTTTGTTTTTTTCCAGTATTCCTACACCATCGTATTTAAGCAAAAGAGTAAGGAATGTTGCAAACTTTCTGTCAACATCTTCATGATAGACAATTTTTATAGCATACAACTTGCTCCATTTAGTGACAGATACACTGTTTTCACCAGCTTTATTCAGGTAAATCATAGCCTTGACAAACTACTTATTAATGCATTATACTACACATCTTTATAGGTTGGAAAACTACATGTTATAGTGACGATTGACGAATACATGAATATGCTTTATAAGATTAACATTGAAAGAGAGATTACATATACATTCACATTAATGAATAGATTCCACCAGCTTGCAAATAGGTTGGCATAGTGATACAGATCATAATTCTCATGTGTTCCTTCATTGGGACGAAATTATTCTCATACCTGCACATACAAAAAGAATAGGACATGCTTGAGTATTATTTGCGTATAGGAGATATTACATTAAGAGATTGTGTCGATAGTATCACAGAGTGCGAGGTTCAATTACCTCCCGAGCTTTCAAAGTTAGCCAAAGATGTTGAAGACTATAAGGAAATCGCTTTAATCATTTTTCTACAAGCACCAATTGAAACCATATACAATAAACCTTTGCCTGTCGATTAACAGGGTTAGTTATAGAATGTGTATGATAACTCGGATAAGACGTTAGGGTGTTCTACGACATGTTTGACAAGACGCCCTTGTATTATTATTTTTTTCCCATCGATTAGATGCATTATAAACTTCTTTTTAGTTCAAAATTCGCAATTAATTGTGTAGGTTTTACAGGGTAATAGAGCAACCACATGTTTACTTTTAATGTAGCATAATTGACCTATGGGCTTTCCTGATGATGACCTATGGACTCCAAATATCACTTTCATCAATATTATACTTTCAAATTCCTGGATTGATGGTCAACTCTTTTCTAGATAGAAAATGTAACTCACCTCTCCCTTGTTATTTTGTTAATACGTACTTAATCAAGGAAATGGTTGGTTTCAACATAACTCACCATTGCCAACATACCAACTACCTGGTAACTAAAATAGTTTTAACATGGAAAATTTTCAAAAGGATTGTTATAGTTTCATGGTAAAACATGTTTATAATCTTCGACACATTTCCACAGTTACCATACACAAAAAATGCCTGGTTGGTTGTAATGCTCCAGGTCACAGCACAAACATATTAAACAAAAGTTACCTGTATCCGACAAAGACCACGCCACTATTGGGCTGTTAGCAATGGCAGGCAGGCGTTAGCATTCAAGTTAGTCAAGACTGCCTAAGAAAAGAAACCAGCAACAACATAGCTACACGAGCAATAAAAAGTTCATAAAAGTTTTATTCATGTGACTACTGATGAAGCAAGGCTAAGAGATAATAAGCAGATCGATATAGGTTGGCTAATGAGTCAATTTTGAAACGTACAAATACAGGATAGTCTCAATGTGTACTTTCAGGTGAATGATGATGTATCTGACACAAATTTACTGACGCAGACTCAACTGACTCAGTAGTCGAAACATTGGTCAAAAGTAACAAAGAATCACCACCACCTAGTTTATCAAGCTCCATGCTACCATTACAATCGTTGCTAATATCTTCGACTTTAACTTTGACTTCACAGACACCTACAGATGCTGGAGTACTTTCTTTGTATTGATTTTCAACAGGAGTCTACCTCCATATCCATCTTTTCTAGAGTTTCACTAGATTTCTCTGGATTGTTGTTGACGACGATATCTTCATTCATAGGATCTATATCAAACTTCTGGATCTGGAGTTCGTCATCTTCCTTTTTAACCATAACAACTGGATCCTCGAGAACTTTCTCCACGAGTTTTCCATCATGAACTGGACTACTTTTCTCTTGATCAGGTGCTGCAATAGACTCAGTTCTGTTTAAGAACGTATCTTACTTGGGTCACTGTATCTTTTCTAAAAGGTCCTTTCTATTTTATGCGAAAGTGAAGTGTCAATGGTACAATACATAATCATGGGGCGGGTCATAAACATGAGCTTCGATTGTCAATAAAAGGACTATAAGATTGAAAATAAGCACATAACCTATGGCGGCTGTCCTCTGTTCTTCTCTTTTGTCAACCGCTTAGATTAAGCCAACCGATTCAACGACTCACCAGATTAATTTAATTCAATGCTTTGCTTTCATTTGAATTGTTTATGGTTGATGCAGAATACAATGGCCTAATAGTCTGAAAAAGTGAGAACAGAACAGGTTGTTTTGAGCCACACTGGTGCATCTGCTATTACAAATCTGTCTAGAAGGTATATTATGAATCTGTAAAAAACATGATTCAACACTGTCGAGTCAATTTTGGAAAAGGCTGAACCATAAATGTTATGAGAAATAAAAACAAATCTGAAGATATATGAATCATCTTGCATTTGTAGTTTACATAGGTCTTTAAAAAAATAGTGACTTGCCATGACTCTCTGATTTGATGACTAAGGCAATTTAAGTGAAGTAGGCTAAATTCACTGTATGGGAGTTAGAAAAAAATAACAGTGGGTCACTTACGTTTGTGCGTTGTTAATGGTGTGGCTGTTGCTCCACAGTCAGTTGTGGAACTCCCAGATCTGAATCATGCAGGCCTGCAATTATCGGAGCATAAAAGGATCAGTAACATGTCGGCCGAAAGTGACTAATTGACAATGACTTGGCATAGTACTGGAAACCACTTGTGTGCATTTCTATGAACCTCCTTTTGCGAGTTGCATATGCAGGTCGGTTCCTCGATGTGTTGTTAGAGGCATTTGGGTGGCGTGTCCCACTAACCGCACCTGCAATCAAAAAAAAAATTACAAACCCAATGTAAAACCTTAGTGTGCAGAATGTGCAAGAAACAAACATGGATAGCACATTACCTTCAACCTACGCTGGTAGTTCTTCAGCTCACACTGGTGCATTTGCTATTATAAACATGGCAAAACTTTATGCTAAAATGATAAAATACTAATAAATGAGTAAAATTTTAGCCTAACCAAGTGTGATCATGATCTTAATCCGGTTATTTTCGAGATAAACTTCTTCAAGTCCACTCTTGCTTGGTAGGCTGCCATAGTCTTTTATCATCTAACAATTATTTAATATTTACAAATTAACAAATCACTAAACAATCATATTACCTGTGTTGAATTGTAAGAATCCCATGTGTTCCCTTTTTTTTACATGGTGTCCTAGAGGCCTTACAATTGCAAAGTCAGAATTAAGTTCCTTTTGCAACTTTTTCAACAACCTGTTGCACAATTCCTCAATTAATGTTACAAATTACAAACATGTAGATGATAAAGAAAAACTACAAAACAGAAAAAGAATATAGATATCAGTCAAATTAATGATATATGTGATACTCACCTCAAGCACGGAGCAAGCAGCAAGATAAACAAATTCAGATGAACCTTCATTAAAATAGATAGAATGATATTT
The DNA here is from genome assembly GCA_030686995.1 of Artemisia argyi. Lineage (NCBI taxonomy): Eukaryota > Viridiplantae > Streptophyta > Magnoliopsida > Asterales > Asteraceae > Artemisia > Artemisia argyi. Next base: position 184,185,022 of record CM060691.1, on the reverse strand, counting down.
TGCAGCCATATAATCAATACCCTTACAATTGACTCATAAACAAAACACAAATAAAACACGATTAAGAATGTAACTGCAATATATACTTAGAACGATTTTCTGTATTTTTTGTGTTATCAAAAATACCTGGTGAATATTATTGAGTGGAGCCTTGCATGCTTAACTTCTTCTAAACACCACACACACACACACACACAAAACAAAAAAACAAAAAAAAAAAAAAAAAACAAAAAAAAAAAACAAAAAAAAAAAAAAAAAAAACCACGATCATTAGAGGATATGGTTGAGGAAAAGATGATATTAGGGTTTTCATTTAGGGTCGACTGATAATTGAATTCGTATAAATGGTTTAGCTTCCTTATTATGGATATCAATTTAACCATGTCATAATTGTTTTCAAATGTCATTCATAAAAACCTATCTGTTCCACTGGTTGAAGCACTTGCTTGTGAACGTAAAGACCCAGGTTCGAATCTAGTAGCATGCTTTTTTGAACGAATTTAATCCGGATTTTCATTGCTAAAAATGGGCAATGTGGTGGCATATTCTTCAAATGTCTCATTATATATAAGAGTAAAGATCATTTGCGTACCAAACTTTTTTTACATATCAAGGGACTAATCTCCACCCTCCATCTTCCCTCCATCTTTATTTGATCTAATGGATGAGATTAATCCCAACAATTTAAAAAACCCACTGTCATCCTTTTTTTTCAAATATTAATATCTTTCAAACCGTTAATCGTTAAGCGAAAAAAAATATACCGTTACGACGAGCATTTAATTATCTTTCTATATTTTCGACAAATTTTTTTTTTCGTTTTTTTCACGTTTTTTTTTCGTGGCCGAAAAAATCATATATGATATTACATATAATATCATATATGATATTATATGTAATATCATATATGATATTATATGTAAAATCATATATGATATTGCATATCATATATGATATGCAATATCATATATGATATTACATATAATATCATATATGATATTATATGTAATATCATATATGATATTGCATATCATATATGATATGCAATATCATATATGATTTTTTTTTTCGGCCAGGAAAAAAAAACGTGAAAAAGACGATTTTTTTTTTCGAAAGTATATATCAAAGTGCCCGTCTATAGAAAGATAATTAAATGCCCGTCGCGATGGTGTAATTATTTTCGTTTAACGATTAACGGTTTAAGAGATATTTAAATTATAAAAAATGGGTGAAATAATAAAATCCTTTTAATCTCAACCATTGATTTACTTTTTAGATGGATGGTGAGAATGAGTCCCTTGATATGTGAGGAATGTTTGGTTTGTAGAATAACTCGACTCTATATATAATGTAGAGATATATATCTCTATATTATATATAACTTCGATCACTTTTCCCGCCATGTCATCACATTGTGTACATGTAAGATTTTGTATTTTTGTAATTAAATTCGGATTTTCTAAACATTAAATTCGGATTAAATAAATTTACTAAAAAATAACGCAGCATGGATTCGAACTCAAACTTTATGTAAAGATTATATGCTATCTTAACCACTGAGCTAACACAATCTTTTGGAGAAATTCTGTAACTCCAAATCTATATAGGAGAGCAAGTAATCATCATACCCATTAATTAACCAAAGATATATTCACAAAATCCATGTTTATCTTCTCAATCCATACCGAGAATTAAAAATAGGGTTTTGAGGATACAATTGATTCTACAATCTCTTAACAGGTTTGTTTAATTGCAGATTCAATTTTTAAACTGGCAAGGACACGATATTTTATTGTTGTTTTGAGTGTTTTAACATCATCATCACCATCAGAATAAAAAAAAAATAATAATAAAAAATAAAATAAAAAAATAAAAAAAAACCTAAACCTAACCTATTGCAGATAAGGATGATTCCATGCAAGGGTGTAAGGTATGATTTGAAGCCAACCCCATCTATCCACCATGATTGTAACTTTTATATTTTTTTTAAAAAGAATTCAACCCTTGATGATTTACGCATCATGTCTAGACTCAGCAAAAAGATTACAAGATGAAATACAATTCATCAAGGCACAAAAGGTGGGACAAGATTTAGGTTTCGTAACTCTTATATATATATATATATATATATATATATATATATATATATATATATATATATATATATGAGTAAATTTGGTGCTGATTTAGTTGTGGTTGTAGGTTCAACTGCAGCAAAAGATAAAACAAGAGGCTGAACAATTTCGACAGTGGAAAGCGTCTCGTGAAAAAGAACTTTTGCAGGTACATAGTTGCCGTTTTCACTTAGTAGGTTGCAAAATGGTGGGTCTGGTAACGGGTCAAAGCAGGACATTTTATAGTGGGTCAAATCGGTCATGTTTCACTATTTTTATTTGGCCAGTATGATCCATTAGTATTAAAACATACCCCAAAGAAACAAAAATATAAGTAAACATGTCAAAATTCCGGCCTAGCTTTACTGATATAAAAGGACGTTGTGCACACGTGGTAATTGATATGTGTAATTGAGATGAATTAGTTGTTGATTATGCATTTATATATATGATGTTTTTATTTATGTAATTGCAGCTAAAGAAGGAAGGAACAAGAAACGAATACGAAAGACACAAACTTCAGGCTCTTAATCAACGTCAAAAAATGGTGAGATTCATTTAGTACCTTTTGTATTCATTTTGTTGCTAAGCATCAAAATTGAACACTATTTTCTATTTCCTTATACAATCACCTTTCAGGTTTTTCAACGAAAGACAGTAGAAGCTGCAATGGCAACAAAGAGGCTAAAAGAATTGCTAGAAGCCCGCAAGCCTACTCGAGACAACTCATGTATATTCTTTCTTCAATTAACTATTTATTAGAGATAAAGGCCACACCTCAAATCCACGTTTATGAATTTTCAAAGTGCAATTAAAAAGATAAACCTTGATTTTAGACGTTGTATTCCATATTGATCTTGCTACCAGTCTCTTTTATAAACTCTTAACTCAGCTGTTGTGTATTACAGTAACTAGCAATGGTCATGTAGCAAATGGACAGGTAAACATCTAGAGGTTCTTGTGATATTTTGATGTCTTCAATCTTAAAATTAATGATTGATATGTTATTTTCAGAACAATAAGAAGGTGTTGCAGCGTTGGCTTGATCATGAGCTCGCAATGATGGTATAAATGTTCATGAAGTTTGCTACGAATATGAAAAACAAAGCGAAGTGTACGTAACTACTAATATTCGTAATATAACTTGTGAAATATCATTTTGAACACGGTTCTTAGGGAATTTATTATTTATTCAGGCGGGCTGCACTTGCAGAGGAGCTAGCGGTTCTAAGACAAGTTGATGAGTTTGCTTCAAAAGGGGTTAGCCCTCCAAGAGGCAAGAATGGTTTCTCTAGGTATAACTGCAATTATAAACAAATTATTTATGAATGGGTTGAATCAAGTTATGTTTAATCTCTCATGCAAGGTTTTCAAGATCGGGATCCTACCCAGGATCGTTTTCGTCTTTGCAAGATCGTGATCGTAAGATCGAATCGGGATCTTAAGATCCTACTATAATGTCATTTTTTTAATAGTTTTGTAATATTATACAAATTTACAAATTATTATATATCATAAACACAAAATTATATGAATGTTCCATCGAATAGTTGTCCTAAATTATGATTATAAAATGTTTAATAAGATTAACATGTTGTTTTTTAAATTCTACAAAAGAATAATCCAGAAATTTGCAGTCTTTTAGTTTGTTATCCGAGAAAAGTAGGATCGGATCGGATTAGATCTTAAGATCCTATGGTCAAGATCGAGATCCTATAAGATCTTAAGCTTTCAAAGATCCTATGTAAGATCCGGATCGTTTTTGCTTTGCAGTATCGTAAAATCGTAAGATCCTAAGATCAGGATCAGGATCCTGACAACCATGCTCTCATGTGTTCAAATGGGTTAACTAAATCAATAGCTAAAAAGGAAACAGTTCAAACAAGTAGAAAGTCACCAAAAAGGTGTATTTTAATACATAAAAAGCATCCTACTCATTTTATTCCATAACGTGTAGTGTGATTAAAAGCCACATGTACGTAAGGAAAAAAAGATGTTCAGATTCGAAAGTATGTGGCTACGTGATGAGAGTTTTCAGGATGTTGTGAGAGATGCATGGACGAGCGGTCTAGCTTCAGGAAGTCAAAGTGACCCATGTTTAATTGTGGAGGAATGTGCTGCTAGGATTTCAGAATGGAATAAAAACAGCTTTGGTCATGTTCAAACATCCATTAGAGCAAAGCAAAAAAGACTCCAAATGTTACAAAGGTGTTTTGACTCCTCAACCGAGGGTGAGCAACGTATTCTAAAGGAAGAAATTAAGGAGTTGCTTACGCGTGAGGAAGTAATGTGGAAGCAACGTAGTCGTGTACAGTGGCTTCGAGAGGGTGACAAAAACACTCGTTTCTTCCACACTCGTGCTACTAGTCGGAACAAGCGCAATAGCATTTTGAGACTTAAAGGTGAGGATGGCAGATGGGTGGACAATGAAGATGACGTATGTGGTTTAGTGTCGACATATTTTTCTAATCTTTTTTCCAGGTCGTCCCCACAAGACTGTGCCTCTATTGTGGAAGACATTGATCAAAGCCTAACGGACGATGATATACTTTCACTTGAAAAACATGTTACAGCGAAGGAGGTTTATGATGCGCTAATGCAAATGGCCCCGACAAAGGCCCCAGGACCTGATGGTATGTCTGCTCTGTTCTTTCAGAAATTTTGGGGGTTTGTTGGTCCAACTGTTGTGAATATGGTATCTTCTTTTTTCGATTCAGGAGTACTACCTCCTAATATCAATAAAACCTTAATCACTCTTATCCCGAAAGTGTCGATACCTGAATCGCTTAAAGACATGCGTCCAATTAGCTTGTGTAACGTGCTCTATAAAATCATTTCTAAGGTACTGGTGAATCGAATAAAGCCAATTTTGCCTCGTATTGTTCATGAAAATCAATCAGCTTTTGTTTCAGACCGGGTGATAACGGACAATGCCATCGTTGCTTTCGAAGTTATGCATTGGTTAAAAAATAAGAGAGATGGTAAGAGAGGGGCATTAGCACTTAAATTAGATATGAGCAAGGCGTATGACCGACTCGAGTGGAATTTCATCAGGGCGGTTCTGGAAAAATTTCGATTCCCAACACACTTTACTAATTTAATAATGGCATGTGTATCTTCGGTTTCCTACTCTTTCAATATTAACGGGCAAGTAGCTGGTCATGTGATTCCGGCTAGAGGTCTTCGCCAAGGAGATCCTATTTCGCCCTATCTCTTTATTATGTGTGCAGAAGTGTTGTCATCAATGATAAGGAAATCAGTTACAGAAGGTCGTATTCATGGAATCAAAGTGTGTAGGGGAGCTCCAGTAATTTCTCATTTGTTTTTTGCGGATGATAGTATATTCTTTATGAGAGCTTCAATTGCAGAAGTTATCAAGTTAAAAGACATTCTGGCACGCTATTGCAGGTCATCTGGACAGGTAATTAATTATGAGAAATCAGAAGTATCTTTTAGTGCTAATGTTGAGCCACATGTTCGTACCCATATAATTGAGTCACTTGAGGTGCGGGAAGTTAATGTGCAGCCTAAATATTTAGGATTGCCTTCAGTTATTGGCAGATCAAAAAAGTTAGTGTTCGAAGCTATCACCGACAAAATTAAGAAAAAGCTTAGAGGATGGAAAGAAAAAACCCTTTCGATTGGAGGAAAGGAAGTCCTTATTAAATCGGTCGCCCAGGCCATGCCTATGTATGTTATGAATATATTTCTACTACCGGATAGCTTAATTGATGACATTCATAGAGCTCTTAATAGTTTCTGGTGGGGTGATGGCATTAAAGCAAATCCTATTCGATGGTGTTCGTGGGACAAGATGTGTTTCTCAAAATTTCAGGGAGGTCTTGGTTTTCGTCATTTAGGAGCATTCAACAGGTCTCTTCTTGCTAAACAAGTCTGGAGAGTGATCACTAACCCAACAACATTGGCTGCAAAAGTATTAAAGGCCCGTTATTTTCCACGATCTAGTTTCTTTGATGCAAATGTTGGCTACCGCCCGAGCTATGTTTGGCGTAGCTTTATAGCAGTCAAAGAGATAGTTCGAAATGGCTGTAAATGGAATATAGGTGATGGTCATCGTGTCAATGTGTGGGAGGACTATTGGCTTGAAGATCATAAGCGTTTGGGTCCAAAACCGGGTAATTGTGAGGTAACATATGTTCGTGATTTATTAAATAACGAAGGTGATGACTGGAACCACGAGCTTATAACGTCATTGTTTCCAACGAACATTTGCAACAAAATCACAACGTGCTTTATAAACCAGTCAAGACCCGATACTCTTTATTGGCACAGTAGCCCCGGAGGGTTATTTTCGACGAAGTCAGCCTATTATTTAGCACTTGAATCATCCCAACATATAGTGGAAAATGTTTATGAGGAATCTACTATGTTATTGCGAGCTATCTGGAATGCGAAGGTTCCAAACAAAATCAAATTGTTTGTATGGCGTGCATGGAAAAATTATCTTCCTACCATTAATAACTTACATGTGCGAGGGCTTAATTTAATATCGGTAACCTGTACGCATTGTGGCCAGGTAGGGGAAGATGTCATACACGTCCTATTTAAGTGTCCAGCAGCAAAGCAAGTTTGGGATCGGTGCAACTTTGATAGGTTCTATGACACAGATGGGGCGGTTATATTAGATGATTTTTGCCATGTGTTTTTGAATAAATTTCCTACGGACTGGGTGTACTTTCTAATGATACTATGGGGCCTTTGGATGAGAAGAAATAAACAATTTCATGGTCAAGTATGCGAAAGGGAAACAAATGTCGAGGTTATGGCGAAAGTTTCGCTTATGGATTACCATAAAGCGAATAAGCAGGAACTTGAAACAACACAATCTAAAGTTGCAATTAAGTGGACCAAACCGCAAGATGGCTACATCAAGTTTAATTGTGATGCGTCATGGCAAAAAGAGTCTGGTAAGGCTGGATTGGGTTTCGTTGCTAGGAATGATCGTGGGGATGTGCTTCTTTCAGGTGCTCGGGTAGAACGCTATGTAAGCTATCCATTGGAGGCCGAAGCTAAGGCGCTTTTATGGGCGACAAAACAAGCACACAACAAGGGTTATTCCAAGGTCATTTTTGAATCAGACTCTCTATGCTTAATTAACGCACTCCAGAGAGGTACTACTCTTCTTCAAATTGCGAGCATGTTTGCACAAATCGTTTCTAATTCCTTAAGTTTTAGTTCATGTAATTGGTCTTTTGTCAAAAGAGAAGGGAATAAGGTTGCGCATAATATAGCTTCTTGGGCTTTGGAATGTAGCGATGAGTTAATCTTAGAAGGTAGCGTTCCACAATGTGCATGTATATGTGCAACCGATGATGTAATTTCTTCTAATTGATAATTTAGCTTCTCTTTTTGGATCAATATATATATATATATATATATATATATATATATATATATATATATATATATATATATATATATATATCTGTGTAGTATTTCACGCAACCCAACCTATAACCTCTCCATTTCGCCATCACTACCTTGCAGATATCAAATACTTTTGCCTGACGTTCGAATTTTTAAATGGTTCATATGTTATTTCATTCTATGTTAGGGCTTCTTTTTTATCACCAAATGCAAGAATATCTGATTATATTTAAAAACACATATTCGCTTCTAAAATACACATAAACACCCTTTTAGTCTGACATAAATTTGGAAGACAATTTTCTCTATAATTTCTTACTCCTAACATTGCCTAATGGAACAGGGAAACTCACATAATTCCCTAAAACACTTAGCCAATGACATGAGTGGTCCTTTATTCCCAAACTCAGTTCCAGCACCCAAACATCTAAAATACACAGCGTGCATAGCCAATGGTTTAGTCACGGAATCAGCATCCTTTCTGGACCAAAAATGAAAGGTGTGTTATTTTATTCTTTGCTTTTCTTATATCCCTAATAAACACTTCTTCTCAACTTAACAAGAATTTTGGAAACACAGATGGCCAGTCTCCCGGAAAACTCTGGAGATGGAAGAGGAGTCATCATTTTATGGGAGTGGTAGTGTTTTTTTGTAGTAGAAAAGATATGGGACACCGGTCGTCATTTGCAAACCTTATTTACTGGCATTCTTTACTGACAATCTGTTTTCTTATCTCCAGCATGGCTAATTTATTTATTGTTACCCCTGAAAACTTGTCAAGTCTGTTTGAGGCACACCAAGCATACTTAAAGAAGCCCAAAGGTAATAATATCCCTCTTATAAATTGTCTGTTAAAATGAAACATAAAGAAATCAAATTGCTTACACCTAAAAACCAAATAATATATTATTTACTAGAAATTTCATAGATTCAACTATCAGAAGTAGGAAGAGACGGGAATCACGGGATGGGACCATACCCGGCACCTCATATTTTTCTATCCGCAATTAACATGTACGTCAAGCTCGCCTTCCTTAAAAAATATTTCATGTTAACTAATACCATCAAAATAATAATTAAGCTCATCAAAATAACAATTAAGCTCCCCGACCTTAAAAATGGATTTCCATTAAATAACACCATCAAAAGAATAATTATAAGTTACTCACAACATACGACAACCCAAGAGGCTATATAATTTCGTGTTTACTTGCCTGTATCCAGTGTACTGCATCCAGTGTTCGCAATAGGGGAATTCATCCAACGTTTTTGAATAACACGATATCTATGTACTGCATCCAGTGTTCGCAATAGGGGAATTCATCCAACGTTTCCACCACTACTGGATGTGATTACAAAAGCCGAACGAGAATAAATTGTAGTTCACAGCCATGTTGGAGCAGGACTCTCGAGACTTCACCCGTTTTGGTGTAAATTGTATGACTAAAATTATTATGAGGTTGAGAATGACCGTATCTTGGTGGGGCGTTTCTACTAACACAGCCATGACAGGTTCTCCTCCTTTGTTTTGAATGGGTGAATCTGATATGTGAATTGATATGTCGAAGGTGGTCGTTTATTCATAAGACACATATAAGAAGATTATCGCAATGATATAAAACTGGTGTTGGGCCTAATAATGACCTGAAAATGGGGGGTTTGCTTGTCTCTGAGTCATAGATAGTTGGGTAACTGAGATGGGTTTGATTAGGATTTGGGTTTTATTAAGCTAATTTTGGAAGAGCTAAATACGGGGATGATTGTATTAGTGTGTTTTGAATTGTTGCAGTTAACTGGATGAGATAATGTGTGGGGTTATTATCTTTATTCGTTAATTGGATGATACAAATAGAAGCGGAGATAGGTTTGATATGAATTTATGGTTTAGGATTAGAAAAGTGTAAAAAGGTGTGGTTTGCTTGAATGTTATTGTTGTGTTGTGGGATAGCCAATTGGTTACCAGGGAGTGATAAGGAACTGATAAATCAAGCTAGAGGGTCGTACATCAGGGATATGTGAGTATCATGTGGTTTAAATCAGGGAAGTAACAAGGAATCAGTCGGTATTATTGCTAACATAGGGTGTGATAAAGATAGAATGATGGTAGTTTTTTGGCTGAGCTTATGTGGATAAGCGATCCTTAATAAGGATTTTGGGAATAATCCTTAGCACGATGTGTCTCTCAAAAATAAAAGCTCTCTAAACCTGGAAACCACTACCACCAACCCCATATCCAGAATCGAATCCTTGAAATTTTGTCCCTGAACCAAGCTGAACCTAGGCCTAAACCTAATAACCATCACCTGATAATACCTAAAAATCAGTGCCTTGACATTAGTCACTTAAATGTGTATTCAAAACTACTACTGATGTGGTGGTTCTTGAGAGTGTGATTAACGCATTTAAGTTACTACACAACCTGAACATCCTACACATAACTCAAGTCAGCTGATGCTTGTCTTTTTGAGAATCCTCAATCACAAACCGACACCAAGCCATTCACCACTACCATATCAGCTGATGTGGGCATAAGCTGGTATTTTCGCTGCTTATTCACATTTATGTTTCTTTGTTCTTTATTAATCGTATATTTGCAACCCTAATATTGTTCTTGACACCATGACGAAAGTTGGTGTGGCTTTACCAATACACGTTATGTTAACTTTGCTATAGTTTTAGTATCTCTCTTTTTCATGGTTATGCTGGATGTGTATGTTTAGCATTAGATATTGACTTTTAGTAGCGTTATACCTGACTTCTCGATGCAAACTAAGCATATTTCTTTAATGATTTAGGACAATAACAGGAGAAATTAGTCTCTTGCCAGAATATTTGAAAGAGGTGAGATAACTTTCAATAGATAGTCCACCAATTGCTTCTCAGTATCCAAATTACTAATTGAATGATCGTCTAACAGGTGTCTTCATTGGAACCATCACAGATTCCTTTAAATTTCATATGGTTGTTTATGTTAAATAGTGAATGGAAGAGCAAAGAAGGATGGGTGACATGGACTATTGGATATGGACTCATGTATCTCCTGATGAAGGTCTAAGTGACTTCTATTGCAGGTTCTTTCAAAATGTTATCCTTCTGAATTCACGTGTCATTTTCATTAATTTCGATCATTATGGTTTGAGGAGAAGCCAGATTATTCGTACTTGAAGAGGCTTTTACGTGATTTATTTTTCATTAGTATTCGTAAATGATATCTCAAATTTTTTTAAAGCTTACGGCTATGTTTGGCGACAGGTAGCAGTAAGCAGTAGCAATAAGCAGTAAGCTGTAGCAGTAAGCATTAGTTGCTTGTTTAAAAAACGTGTTTGGTAACGTAGCTGTAATTGTAATTATAAAATGTAAAATTACGAAAAATGGCATATATTTATGAATGAATGTTATTTTTTAAGGGTAAATTGGTAATATTAAAAGTAAAACGCTAGCGGTATATTGGAAAGCTTCTTTAGGAAGCATTAAGATTGCAAGCTTTTAAGGTGTTGCTAAACGCTAGCAGCAGTGTTGCCAAACAAGCATTAAGTCTGGAACGCTTGTCGCTTACCGCTCTTAAACGCTTCCAAAAAGGTGTTGCCAAACATGACCATGTACAATTTAGTTTCATCTTTATAACATGACATGATTTTACTTATGATGTATTTTGGGCACAACAGTTTTCAATTAAACATGGTTGTATGTTCATTCTTGTATCTGATTTTGGGAACGCCCTTATCAGTAGTGTTTTATGATGTACAAGTTGGTTGATAGTAATATAAAATTTACCTTTGCACCAAAAAAAAAAAAAAACTTGTGTTAACCAAAGTGGTTGTTCACTCATGTTAAAGGTTAAAACTTAAAAGTTTGTAAGATGTGAACTTGTAATCTGGAGGTGAACTCGAGCACATGAGAAGAAGCATACATGTAATCTGGAGGTGAACCGTAAACCTTTGACACATAAATTTGCAGCAACGTTATAAAAGAGTATATGTATTGATGTATATATTACATAAATATACAACTCAAAGTTCAAGCGATAAAACATGTAGAAATAAGAAAGACAATATAAAATTGCAACTACAATATGCTCAAATATCACACTTTGGATGTAACAAATTGAATGTAGCGTTCATTCGGACTTGATTCATATCAAATAATCACATATTTTCACATTTAAAAGTGTATAAGATATATAGTTTGCACTTGATTCACGAAATTGCACGTAACAAAAAATTTCACGCTTTTACGTGTGAATACATACTTAAGAGTGTATGTATCTCTCACAGGTTACAAACGTAACATTTTTTTTCCATACGCATATATACTAGTCTTTATGCACTCTTATGTCTTAACAATTGGCTTATTGTTCCTCAAAAGGTGTCAAAACGACAAGTCGGATAACAAATCAAAACGTGTTTTGATTGAAATATCTCAACGAAAGTTCACACCATATCATTATGTCGAACTAGTATAAATTGAAAAGAGTTACCCCACCCCCAACCAACAACGTAAAACAATCACATGCTTCTAAAACAATCCGTGCATTCCAATTTGTGCATACACAGTTAAAAAACTATTTTGCTAGAACTTTGTTTTTGTTTTCACTATGGTCGTTGAATACATATACAGCGAATTTAACACATAAGTCATAAGAAGTGTTTTAGAAAGATTGTGTAGTGATGACACAAAATGAACCAAGTTATTGCCTATGCATGTCTGATAATTCAAATGCTCATCAGAGTGAAAGACTTACTTCCATCGGCACCTTAAAGGGGGCACAAGCTGGGGAAACCATGACACCGTGTACCCATTTTGGGTCAATCTTTTTAGTTGTTCATATACATTACCTATATATCTATCCTCATCTCGCAACAATATCCCCATGGAACACTTCTATTGGTCTAATCTTTTTTCTCAATGAATACAAAATGCTGAATAATAACTTAATGAACATCGGCCGCATGTACAATTTTCACCTAAAATGTAACATGTGATATGCAGGTTGTGTGCATCTTGTTCCGATAAGACTAAAAACATAATAAATGATCAAATCTGTTGTGACATATCGCAATACATACCTTAACAATTTTGTCCCTATACTATTACAAAACATCATCTCCCCATTCCAAATCCTGTTACTACGTACCCAACTTGCTAAGCGGAATTAATACCAAAAGCATTGATTACATCATAGCAAGTTACTTAACCTTAAAACCCTACTTGAACTAAACCATAAACAACAAAACCAAAAACCCAACTTGTAAAATTGACAACCCTAAACCTCTAAAACCTGTGGAGACAACAACCCTTATGCCGTCCACAACGGGCCCACATAAAGAGCTCATATCATCACTTCGAGTGTTCTAATACACACTATAAAATGCCACACGTGTCTTCTCAGCCTTAGCCGTGAAATTGTTAGCTGTTTGAAACGTGTTGAATTACCATTTTGTGTATAATGTACGCTCTCAGTTTGGTCTCCTGCAAATTCATGTTTTGTTGACTATTTTAATTTTCTTCCATGCTAGTTTTGTCCAATACCTTTTGCTTTTGAGAACTTAAAGTTTTTGTTGTAACAAAATAAAAGTTGATTCTCTCTAATTTATTCGAACGCAAAGAATGATGGTAATACAAAAATAGAAGTTGTAGGCAACAACCAAATCATAAATATTCATTCAGTTAGAAGTTTTTAGAGATTGGATTACAATTGGAAGAAATCAACGAGCGCACGACATACAAAGGTACCTGCTTATTCCTACGTAGATCTATGAGTGGGATACAATCCTAATCTCATAAGCGAAAGTATCTTTGCGAGGGGACTCAAGATCAAAGCAAATCCTATTCCGGTGTCTTCATATGATGATCTGTGTGGCTGATTGATCATTGTGATAAAATGAATAGAACTAATTTTTTCTTGGTTCCCGGTGACACCCAAAAAGGTTCCAATCTGAGGAGTTTTAGTTGCAAGTGACGTTGTTTTAAAGCACTTCGAGTTGGCCGGAATTGATGTTTAGTTAGGCTAGATGATATTCAAGTATACTTCTAATGAAATCCTCCAATGATGAGTTGAGCCAGACCATTTGAAAGCTCAATGCATTAGGTAAACTGAATTGTTGTAGCAAAATTATAGTGTGAGCTGAGCCTATGAGGTGTGGTGCACACGAAAGTGATACTTGATAATGTTTTATAAAAGTCTTGTAGCTTATATGTTGTTTTCTTGATCATTTTTATTATATATGATTCATCCATACTTGGTCAATATGTCAAATTTCAAATAGATATTAACTGAAAGAGAAAATTCCAAAATACATTAAATGACCGATTTACATCATTTTTATTTTTTTCTCAAAATTCATCCTTCAGTTAGTAACTTTGGAACAAATACATCCCCAGTTAGTAATATCAGTTACTATGGACTAACGATGCAAATGATTTTCTTTTATCTCCTAACAAGAGTTAAAATAGTTGCATCGTTAGTCCTCATTGAGTTAAAATATTTGCATCGTTAGTCCTCTTTGACTATAGAGTTAAAATATTTGCATCGTTAGTCCTCATTAAGTTAAAATATTTGCATCGTTAGTCCTCATTGACTATAGAGTTAAAATATTTGCATCGTTAGTCTTCATTGAGTTAAAATATTTTCATCGTTAGTCCTCATTTAGTTAAAATCTTTGCATCGTTAGCCCTCATTGACTATTCTTACGTTTTTATCCTTTTTCGTCCGTTTTTCTTACGTTTCATCCGTTTTTATCCGTTTTTCTCATGTTTTTATCAGTTTTCATCCATTTTTCTCATGTTTTTATCCGTTTCTTCCATTTTTCTCACGTTTTTATCCGTGCTCATACACTTTTATTCGTTTTCGTCTATTTATCTACGTTTTCATCCGTTTTTCTTATATTTTATCTAGTTTCATCCATTTTTTTATATATAATATGTATGAAACGGATAAAAAAATATGAAAATTGATAAAAACATATGAAAACTTGACATTTGATAAAAATGTTTTTAAATCACGATTTTAACCCCTTTCTGGTCCGAATCATCAAAAGTGTAAAACATAAAAGTTGTCCGGAATAATGTTTTACATCGAGAAACGCGTGATTTTAACCTGAAATAGTGGCTGTTTACTACCAAAACTTAAGCGGTTATGAATTTAGTCGAAAACCGCTTAAGTTTTGGTAGTAAAAAACCACTATTTCAGGTTAAAATCACACTCCTCTTGATGTAACACATTATTCCGGACAACTTTCGTGATTTACACTTTTGATGATTCGGACCAGAAAGGGGTCAAAATCATGATTTAAAAATATTTTTATCAAATGTCAAGTTTTCATACATTTTTATCAATTTTCATATATTTTTATCCGTTTTCATACATATTATATATAAAAAATGGATGAAACCAGATAAAATATAAGAAAAACGGATAAAAACGTAGAAAAATAGACGAAAACGAATAAAAGTGTATGAGCACCGATAAAAACTTGAGAAAAACGGAAGAAAAGATAAAAACATGAGAAAAATGGATGAAAACTGATAAAACATTAGAAAAACGGATAAAAACGGACGAAGCGTAAGAAAAACGGACGAAAAATGATAAAAACGTAAGAATAGTCAATGAGGACTAACGATGAAAATATTTTAACTCAATGAGGACTAACGATGCAAATATTTTAACTCTATAGTCAATGAGGAATAACGATGCAAATATTTTAACTTAATGAAGACTAACGATGCAAATATTTTAAATCTATAGTCAAAGAGGACTAACAATGCAAATATTTTAACTCAATGAGTACTAACGATGCAACTATTTTAACTCTTGTTAGGAGATAACGGAAAATCATTTGCATTGTTAGTCTATAGTAACTGATGTTACTAACTGGAGGATGTATTTGTTCCAAAGTTACTAACAGAGGGATGAATTTTAAGCAAAAAAAAAATGTAAATTGATCATTTGGCATACCAAATGGATGTATTTTTTACTTTTCTCTAAATGAAAATTTAAAGAAACGACATTTATTTATTAACAAATTAAACTAGTATGAAACAACTCTTTAACCTTCTTGCAGAAGAAATGATAAAGGTCAAAAGCAAATTAGATCGAACAATGGAAAGAATATGCTAACATCTATTTAAGATCCGTAAACTAAAATAAAACGGTGTGAAATACAAGTTGTAGGTAACAAGCAAAACACAAATATTCATATCATTAATTAGAAGCTTTTCAGTGAGACGAGTGCACGACATACTTATTCCAAACTTGACTCGACTTAGTACACGACTCAATACTTACATTATGTTTCTCGATCTCAAGCTTCTTATACTTAAAACAACACACATACACCAACTCCAACCACATGCTTCCATGCATGTTGTTGTATACAAGATTGGCAAGCATTGCTAGTTACTGGGAGAAAGTATGACTCCCAAACTGTCAAGATAAGCTCCATACTTTCCAAAGAATCCTGAAACGTTACCCGAAGTCACAGGCAGTGTGAAAGGAGTTCCACTCAGTATCCCATATGGGCCGTTGTTCACTGTGCCTACTTTAAAGCTCAACGACCTAATAAGCGTGATACCATCAAATGATCCCACAGTTCCACTTATCCCAGTTATCTTTTCCCCGTCATTAACGGTAAACTAGTTAAAATTAAAAATAAATAAATAAATAAATAAATGTGAAGATAGTATTCATTTGTAAGTATGTAGAAAAATATACTCCGTAATAGATAAATGTTATGAATGGTTACGTACTGACTCCTCTGTAGCTTCATCGGGGTAGCCACCATATCGTATAGAATCGTGTTCGATATTGTCATTATCAAGGTAAGTGAACTGGATGGCACATACACAGTATTGGATATAAGTGACTGTGATCTTAGTTAACTTCCAACCATCCTCAAGTAGAAATGACCATGGATTAGCTCCACCATCACCCCCCCATGGTCCAACTTCTACAACCTGCGACTATCATTTGGATAAAATATACATATATATATATAGTTACTAACATGTCAAATTAGCTAACAATGAATTGAGAGTAAACATAAGATAGTGAAAGAAATGGAATGAATACCATTATAATCTTGATTGATATCTTTAATTAGGTGTTTTCAAATATATTGATTTGGTACATATTGCTCCAAATCATACATCAGTATATATAGGCATGCACCAAGGGCTCTAAAGTAAAATACATACACTCATATCTGTTTCATTTAATATAATTAATTAAAAGTTTGTAACATAATAACATTCACACTTAGTTCATGTGTCAAATTGGATATAAAAAAGAAAATCACACTTTTAGGTGTGAGCACATAATAATCCTCACACATAAGTAAGATTAAATATATTGAGATGTTTCTTCACGTTTCTAAGATTGACGATTGTGGTGTGTGAAAAGGCTGTTTTAACAAAACAAATAAAGCAAACGCTTTAGTCTCAAATTTATAAGCCTCAAAATTTTATAAATACCAAATATATATATATATATATATATATATATATATATATATATATATATTTACAAGGCCCTGAAAATACTGGTAAGGCCATTGCGATATTGTTATTAGAACTTGAACAATACACAAACTTATTCTCTACTTACAATGTTCAAGTTTGAAATTTTGTAGAAATGAACCTACTTGTGCATAAAATCGATTAGAAACAACTATTTGGCTATGCAATCTTTATTGAATATTTTGCATCAAAATAAGCTAAGAAGATCAATTTTAAATATATAAAAGTAACTTCTTTTCTTGTTCTATAAAACTTTTTATCGCCTGTATCGAAGAACTCGCTTTAGGCCTCTCGGAATGTTTTAGGCATAATTTTAGTGGGTTGTCATAACTGATAACAACATACATATGTTTAGTCAAACTTAAAATTTTACTTTCGGTTTTTGATAGATTTACTTTCATGATATCCTATTTTACCACATAAGTGTTGTTAGAGGATAGTAAAATTCTAAACTTACAAACAGTTAACAGGGAAAGAAAAAAGGGCGAAAATTACTGCATAGGCAACTGTCATAAGCAGTTGACTTGCAGAAGGTGGGTTTTTTTTTCATTCCAAAAAAGGTTTCTAATTTCGCTGCAAACCTGCAGCGAAATAATACCCCTACACGTGTCACGCTCTCGTTAATCCAAAAACAATATAATAAAAAAAACTGTAATTCACATATTTGTTGCAGCGAAATACAATGACATGGGACCTATTAGTAAAAAAAATAATAAATAATCATCAATCCACATATTATATGTAGCGAATTGTAAGCAACTACGTCCCACAAATTTTTTTTAATTTAAAAAATAAAACTTATCAAAATCACCCTACACCTTTTAATATTTACAATTTTTTTATATAATAAACTTTGTTCGTCAAATATTTATCAAATATATAGCAAATTCGTTAATAAAAAAATATCGTTGCAAATAGCTCTGGATTATGAATAAAACAAGCCCAATATTGATATGATTTTGATGCACGCATGATTTTATAAAAAATGTTAAAGTTTGATATATAAGTTTAGGGAGGTTTTGGTAAGTTTTACTTTTTAATTTGAAAAAAGTTGTAATGTATATATTTATCAAACTTTAACATTTTTTATAAAATCGTATGTGTATCAAAAGCCTATCAATATTGTTTCGTTTTGTTCGTAATATAGAGATTTTCGCAACGGTATTTTTTTTATTAACGAATTCACTATATATTTGCTAAATATTTATAACACCCTAAACTTTTTAATATTTATAACTTTTTTATATTACAAACTTTATTCGTCAAATATATAGTGTATTCGTTAATGAAAAAAATACCATTGCGAAGTGCTATAAATTACGAACAAAACAAAACCAATATTGATATGCTTTTGATACAAGTACGATTTTATAAACAATGTTAAAGTTTGATAAATATATACATTACAACTTTTTTCAAGTTAAAAAATAAAACTTACCAAAACCTCCCTAAACTTATTTATCAAACTTTAACATTTTTTATAAAATCGTACGTGCATCAAATGCATATTAATATTGGGCTCGTTTTTTTTGTAATCCAGAGCTCTTCGCAACGGTATTTTTTTATTAACAAATTCACTATATATTTGATAAATATTTGACGAATAAAGTTTGTTATATAAAAAAATTGTAAATATTAAAAGGTTTAGGGTGATTTTGGTAAGTTTTATTTTTCAAATTAAAGGGAAAAAAAAAAGATTCGTGGGTCCTAGTTGCTTACAATTCGCTGCATATGGTATATGGATTGATGATTTATTTTATTATTTTTTGTACAAATAAGTCCAATGTCATTGTCTTTCGTTGCAATAAATATGTGAATTACAGTTTTTTATTATTATATTATTTTTGGATTAACGAGAGCGTGACACATGTAGGGTTATTATTTCGCTGCATGTTTGCAGCGAAATTAGAAGCCTTTTTTGGAATGAAAAAAAAAAAAAAAAAAAACCCCACCTTCTGCAAGGCAACTGCTTATGACATTTGCCTCTGCAGTAATTTTCGCTAAAAAAAGGCTATTTGTGTTTGCACACCAGTTATTTAGTTTCCAAACACCACTAATCATTATTTACATTTTTAAGTCGTACATTTTCTGAAATTTAGTCAGCTTTTTTGGAAGGAAGTTTTAAGTAAATATTGGGGCAATTTCATATATATCCTTTTGATGCATTAAATGCATTGTACTTTATGCATAAAAAACTAATAAAAATGATATACATGAAATTTTTGAAATTTTCCCATAAATTTGGTACTATATGTTTTCTCTTACACACAATCATGTTATCATCTCTCACACACAGTCATCTTTTCATTCTCTCTCTCTAAGAAGCCAAAACTCACACCAGTAACTCTTGTAAACACCAAACTAACTACACCAAACCACCCCTTCTCCCCTAATCTTTCCAAACTACACCTACCAATTACACAACCACTGTTCCTCCGCCATGGCCATGAATCACAGCCACCACGATCAAAAATCACAACCAAACGCCGCCACTGTTCCACCACCAAACGCCGCCACCTTCTTAGGATCCGGACACCACCTAGATTAAGTCATCTTCATTTATATATACAAATCTTAAAACTTCATATACCCATACACGACCGGAGGTGCGGCGGTAGTAAGGAAAACGGAGGTGCGGCCATATCTCACAAACACCCTCTTCTTCAAAACTGATGGTGGCCGTAGGTACAGTGACGGCTGATGATGCGACGGCTGTAAAGGTGGTGGCCGGATAAAAAAGAAAAGTGAGAGAGGATGTGACATAAATATAGGTTTTGTATTGAGAGAAGAAAAGGCAGCTGTGAGCTATGAATTTAGGTTTTCAAAAAAAAATTAATAATAAAAAAAACTAAAATGATGGTGTACCAAGCATGTGGGCCCCCCTTAGGTAGCATAAATGAGAAAAGGAGTGGGGTGTGTTAACACTATTTCCCAAAAAAAAATGCCAAGAAAACAAAAGAAAGTAAAGACATTACACCAAAAGAGTAAAATTATAAAGTAGAGAATTAATATGAATAACCGACACTTCCATATATATCAGTCTTTGTATACTCTTAAATATTAACAATCGACCAATTTGTTTATTAACTTATTGTATTATAGTCGCAGAGACTAGAATTAGTGATAGGTAACTTTGTGGCATAGCTTATTTGAAGTACCAATTCCATTCGGAGTAATTTTGTCAAGTTTTAATTTTTTTTTGGGAAGTTGGAATAGAACTTAGTATTGGTTCTTTATGTGATATATCGATTTGTGTATAATCTAATTTGATTATATGATTATCTGTTGGTTATTTGTGTGGACTTACCACTATCAGATTTAGGGACTTTGACAAAGTAAGAATCAAACAAGGTTTAAATGAAATTTATTATGCAAAAGACTGCACGTGTCAGGAGGGTCCAAAATTGTTGAGTTTAATGATGGATTATGTTAATGTTTTTATTATAGGCGAGTTTGGATGCTTGGGTGTTTGGATTGGCAAAATGAAAATGAGTGATTATGATTATAAAAAACGCAGCTTGATTACTTTTAGTGGTGGTGAACGATTGCCAAACTAATGTATTAGGCTACTAGACTTCTATTTTTTCACCATACACATCAGCGCCACGTCAGCTTTCTCTCTCCTCTCACTTCCCTTCACCACTCTTCACCAATTAGTAGTCAAGGGATATGTTTTTTCACCTTAACTCCCATTTTTTTTAATACTTACACAATTAAAATCATAAAGTAGTGTTGGCGGGTCGACCCATTTAATTTATTCTCAATCCGAGCCTGGCTTGTTTAATAAACCGGTTGGATGGGTCGACCCAAACCCGACCCGAAATATATTTAGACTCAACCTGAACCTGTTAATTTTCGTGTCAGTTTCAAGTCGGGTTTCGTGTCGGGTCAGAAATTGTCACCCCTAGTATTTATAATGGGGTGGTATGATTTTATTTATTTATTTATTTTTAATAACCAAACGGTGACTAAAATAAATTGCGAAGTTTGTTTTTTCATTTAATCATTTTAATCAAAGTCTCAAACGTACACATTTTCTGGAAACAGAATATATCTTATCTTATATTATATAAAGCTTAAGTAGCCTTATAAATGTAAATGGGTCATAATAAATGTCCCAAGAATTGATTCTATCATATGAAGCCTTCAACATTGATTCCAAGCAACTCAAACATCTCAATTAGTATGTGTACATTGATTTCAAGCAACTCAAACATCTCAATTAATAGTGGTTAGTCTTTTTACCTTCCCGTCCATGAGTTACAAATATTTTATCAACTATATAATGTGTCAAAAATCACACACAACAAACCAAAACTTCCTACACACCGCGTGCACATTGGGTTACAACTTATTATGGTGGTAAAATAAGCATCATATCGTCTTACTTATTTAGCATATTGATTTATATTGTTTTATGTAAATTTCACGTGTGTTTTGTGTCTGTAACAATGTAGGACATAAAGATGGTGCTTAGGAGGTTTGGTAGTAACATCATCTTCTCTAATGTTTGAAGAGATCATACACATCGTTGTCTTATCTATTGAGTGGAACATGCACGAGCATTTTCAATTTGATCGAAAATGCAATATATTGATTAACTGTATTTAATTTACTAACGATCAACTGTATCTAATTGTTTTTTGCAGCGCGTCAAGAAGCATTAAAGAAATAGATCGAGAAGTCACAAAAATTTTATCAAGAACAAAACATGCAAAAGGCCAATGAACAACAACGACAAAGACAACAACAACAAGAACAACGCCACGGCCACCGGTGGAATGAATACTTAGCATTCATATTAATAGTACGTTACAAATCAAACATGCAATATTTTGCTTCATGTAATACCGATAAACAGGCTAATACTATTGATTAGTTAGCAAGTAAGTTTATTGAAAATAATGTGACGAGCATTCAAGTTTTAGTCAATAATTATTATTACACTTTGTTGGTGCGTTTTAATAGTTTTGCTCCTAATGTAGTTTTTTGTTTTGCGGTGTGTTAATGCCACTTTTTTAATTAAACGTCTTGAAACATTGCGTGACTTTGATAGTTGATATTATTGTGTAAATTATGTCGATGTATTGAAAATGGGGTAGTATATAATAAAAATATATTCACGCTATCATCTTAACAATGAGAATCTTCTAAATCGAAGAAGTATATAAAGGAGAAGAAAAATGTGTTTAGTTAAATGTCGGGTCTATTGATTGATTGGAGCGGGTTTATGATTCGGACTTGGGTCATTGGATCTGATTTTTTATTATAAGAATTATAATTTATACTCTTGAATATACTAATTACTTTAATATTTTATGTTTTTATAGTTTTGTTAAAAAGGAAATTTGTTTTATAGTTCGCTTTTAATAATGTCATTTATTTGAATAACAAAGTCCGTCTTTCACAAAAATTGAGAGTTTCAAACATGAACCAAAAATTAGTCCCGAACATTACGAAAAAAAAAAAAAAAAAAAAAAAAAAAAAAAAAAAAAAAAAAAAAAAAAAAACAATTAGATCCAACATGTGTGCATTGCATGGGTCCTGAGGCATTCCAAACCTGTGTGCATCGCACAGGGATGAATATAAAAGGTCTCCAACATTAATGTCATCGCTTCATATTTAAAATAATTTATGTAACTTATACATATTAAAAAATTACATATTAAGAGACTATTTTGAATGTAACATCTTGAAAAAAGTCTTTTCACATATACTCTTTTAATGTCAATAAACTATTGTTGTATATTTGGGCCTCACCATCATACTAACAACTCGAAAATTTACACAATCATTTTCGCACGGGTCCTGAGGCAGCCCAAATTATTTATGACAAAAATTAGTGGCAAACATAGTTTTTGACTCGAACTCAATTAAAACTGACAGAAATAAAGGCACCAATATTTTTCATGTCATGCTAACAAAAGTTGTGATAACATCATAACTTAAGAACTTATTGACCAACAAAAGTTGTAGTAACATCACAACTTAGGAACTTATTGTCAATAAACTATTTTAAATGTGTGTCATGCTTAGAAAATGTGTGATACCATCACAAATTAGATATATAATGATGGAAATAAGTGTCAAAGCTTACATGTCAATAAACTATTTTAAATGTGTGTCATGCTTAGAAAATGTGTGATACAATCACAACTTAGATATATAATGACGAAAATATGTGCCGAAGATTACATATTAGTTTTATATCAAAATAAAGGGATGTTAAAATTTTGAGAATAAATACAAAATCGAAACTTTATAAATAACTACTCAAATATAATGTTTCAATCTTGAGAATAAATACAAAATATAAACTTTATAAATAACTACTAATATGTCATAAAAAGTTTAAATATAAAATTTACCGATTAACTAAGGCCATACTTACAAAAGTCTAATAACGAAAAAAATTACTGCACATTACACTATGACCAATTAGATAAAGCCCGAGTGCAACGCACGGGTCTGAGTTACTCGTATTATAAAAAGCTTAAGTAGCCTTTGATGCGTGGGAATTGCACGAGGCTTTACCTCTCGAGGGATCTTGAGAAGCTTACAACCCCCACCAGGCAGTGTACCTGATCGTTGTAGTATAGTATAGTGACAAGTACCGGGGGATTGATCGTTCAACTTAGGAATAGTGTCGCTAGGATTAGAAAACCTAAAAACTAGGTCTAGATGTGAGGGATGATTCTTTTTGTATTTTTTATGTTTTATAAAAGAAAATAAAAATCTCGGGTATTGGAAGAGTGGGCGGAATTAGTTGCTACTCAACTAACCCAATAACTAAGATGCAATCAAAATAAAATAATAAAAATGAAAATAAACTAAATTAAGATACTGGTGTAAGCAATATATGGGAGAATTGTGTTTACTTAGATTTCACTACTCCCTAGATATCTTTTACAGGTTAATTACTTGTTATAGTTGCGTGGATGACGGATTGTATTCCTTAATACCATTCATGGGGTGGCGTACTTACTTCCCCAATCCTATAAGCTCCTACTTCACTCCTATGTCGAGCCGGCTAAGAAGCTCCTAACATGGGATCACTAGAATTCGCTCATGCATTAAATACAATCATAAAAGCCTAGTACACATCGGTTCATGTTTCTTAAGACGTTCAAGCAAGTTACACAATGGAGATCTGCCAGTTTTCTTAAGCCTAACATTGAAATCATTCATCCATTACATCAATAAACAAGCAATCAACCTATAATCAACATCTAGGTTTCATTACATCTAAGCAAACACATGAAAGATCTAGCCTAGCATGTTATAATCAAGAAAAGCATAAGATATATTCAAATAACACATAGACATATTGAATGAATTGAAAGAAGACTTATCTTAATTGAACATGAAAGGTTTCAAGGGGTGAAAACCCTTGAAAATACTGTTACAAACGACCTAGGGTTTATTAGGTTCGGCCCTAGTATTCTCCACACAAGTTCCTCTCTTAATGGATGAAAAATATAAAAGTATATATAGATTTTGTGAGGTGACGGCGTCAAGAGTAAATTTCTGACGCCGTCATCTCGCCGCCAATAAAGTTCTGGGACTGCCTAGATCTGGGTTTGACGCCGTCATGTGTAATCCTTCTTCAGGCCGTCACCAAAATAACTCTTGACGCCCTACTTCTAACGCCTTCAGGTTTTCTCTGGGTCGTCATGCATTTTGCTCTTGACGCCGTCATATTTTCCTTCTTGACGCCATCAGGTACTGTTCCCAGCATGGAAAATTAAGTCTTTGTCGTTTTCTTCACTTTTATGCTCCAAAAATGTCCAAAATGATTCCTTTTCCAGAATTCACTCCCAAAGTACCTAAAATCACAAAAGGAACAATTTAGGGAAATATTTGATCAAATAAATTCAATTTCGGGCTTAAATGACCCCCTAAAAACGGTTCATTTTTCGCCTCATCATATACCCTTACACTTGAGATTTGCTTGTCCTCAAGCAAATGCGCTTTTATTCTAATCAAAATACAAGTTAGGGGTCATTTAACACTAATATAAAAGTAATTATAACAAATAATCGTTCCACTAAAGACCAAAGACAAGCACAGAGGTCATATACTAGCACCTCACAAATAGTGTTTAGATACTCACATCTCTCGGGTGTAATAGAGTAATATCACAATATGGAAATGGAAAACATCTCTCACTACCTGTCATAGCAAAATAGATTACCATAGGCTTGGGAAAGGATCAAACCTCCACCACATGGCGTAAGCACCTAGGATAAACTATCAAAGATGTCTTTTTAAAGGGTTGTAACGTTAGGTATAGGGATATGAAATACACAGTTTTGTTGGATATGGGCAATCTTTACTGGTGGCGAGTTAATAATCTTGGTTAATTACATGTACAATATGGTGTTGCTAAGCCAAGACTAGACTCGACTTAAGCTAATACATGAAAAATAACAAAAACATAAAATAAACATAGAATGAAACGGGATGGTAGTCCGTATGTTTTCTCTTTTCTTTTTCTATTTTTTTTTTTTTATTTTTTCGATTTTTTTTTTTTTTTTTTTTTTTTTTTTTTTTTTTTTGCATACACTCTTACCCTACCATCTAAAATAATACATCATAGGGAATGAAAATTCCCCTTACACTTGAATTTTTACATACTTTACAATAAACTAATCTAATGACTCGAATTAAGAAAATCAAAACACTTGGAGTACTTTTTAAGATTAACGTACATATGGGGGTAATAATATGATGTTCTTCCCCATTACTCCATAACATAAGTACTTTACCCATGAGTCTCAATCGTCCTAAAACAATATGTACAAGGATATGACTCGACTTAGCAACCATGTAATCAATTAGATAAATTAACTAAGGGTTTAAACAAATAACAATAATGCGCTAAAGATGAGTGCATACACGGAAGGCTAAGGCGATTTGATTGTACATTTAAGTGGGGTGTAACAAATTCTTCCTTTAAGTAAGATGCTTAAAGTTAGAAACGAAAGGATAGGCTCAGAGGGGTGTACTAGGGATTTCGTGTACTAAAAATGAGTACAACGCTAAGGGTGTGGGAAAAATTAGTTGACTTAACTAGCCAAATAATATGACTTAAATGGTCAAGTAATTATGATACGGGTTTAACACAAGGGTGATCCTAATGCCTCTTATCATGTAGTAAATCCTACTACACGAATGTAGTCTCACTAGCGGTCTCGGGATGCATCACTAACGCAAGTTCTAGAATTTAAATGCTACCGGTACACTCATAATCACTAATAGTAAATGCTTTTCCTATCAAATCTAAAGGCGAACCTCACATATTTGGGTGGAAAATTTTTCTGAATGGTACGGTTTCGTGCTAGTCATACAACTCCTATCCATGAGACGCTTGCTATGGCTAAAGTTTCACTCCTAAATGTTGTAAAAAAATTTAAATTTGGCGCTAAAATTGCACTAACAAGTATTTCTCATAGTTTTATTACACACCTACCATCAAACAAACAAACTCAAGCGAAAGTGTATATGTAAGGTATCATCATTTTACCCACCCCTTACACTTAGGATGAACATTGTCCCCAAGGTTCCAGTAAAGAATGTAAAAGTAAAGCAGGTAAAAGAATGAAATCAAATACTCCCCTGATTCGCTCGGTATGGATAATATGGTAACCAGGTTAGATCTTCCTCCAAGAAAATGAACAATCAAAGCTTCCCTTCCAGAATATAAATCATCTTCTTGTCATATATAACCTGTTAAACCTGAGAAAACAAACAAGGCAACCTCGCGTAAAATCGGCGGCAATCTATATATGCTAACAAATCCTAGAAAACAAAATAAGATATAATGCTTGTGGAATGATGTTTGCAGATTTCCTGGAGATTATAAAACTAAAGATTCAACAAAAACTTTAAGACTCCGTTAGAAAAACAAAACTAGTAAAATTTCCAGAATTTTACACGTGACGCCGTCAGGAATTTCTTCCTGACGCCGTCAGAGGTGACCTGCAGAAATTCTTATGTTAAGTTTCTGGAAAAACTTCGTCCTACTTCCTAGAAAATCCTGCAAAACATCATTATGACTCGATAGAAGCATTTGACTCTAACAAATACGAATATACATGTTTACTTAATATTGTGGAGAATCATGATCAAGTTTGTTTCTTAAAAACATATTTTGGGTTTCCCCTTACACTTATCTTTTGCGAAATACCTTTGGATGAAGTTAAGACTAAGCCAAACAACAAAATAAAGTATTTTCACCATTTTAGTTTGAAACATTATCTACCAATCAATAAAAATAAAGCATGCATACGGAAGCAAATAACAATCAAACAAAATAAAAATCACACAAAACATGGGTTGCCTCCCAAGAAGTGCTTTTCTTTATTTACGAGTCTTGTAGCTAGACTCAAGGTCATGGGTTATGTTTTCCTTTCCCACTTTTGTGCCGACTCAAAACATCTAACCCAATTCTCATCACGCTTGTATTCAGGGCCTAGATCCATGCAACCTGAATAGTATGTTCGCCTCCTCTCATAATAGGCATCATCATCAATTCCATCTTCCTTAACCTCATAAGGTCGAATCTCATCAATTTGTAGATTCTTGATGCCTTTTAATTCTTCCTTCATGTGAGGCATGATAAAAGTAATCTTCTCTATCCCCTCAGTAAACTGAACTATCCCCTTCTCATGATCACAATACATCTTAGCTTTCTCAATAAAAGGTCATCCAAGAACCATCTCTCCTAGGTGTGGATCTATAATGCCTCTAACATCTTCTAGGATTACGAAGTCACATTGACATGTAAAATTTCCGATAAAGATGTGTACCCCTTTAACTCTCCTGACGAAATTGCATAGCCTATTAGAGTTGTGAGGGTCTTTTCTAGGGCTTAACCTTTCGTTCATTATCCAGTTGTAGTAGAGCCTAGACATAATATTCATGGGTGCTTTTAAGTCAATGTATGTATGCTCTCTAGACACGTACCCAATCATGCAAGGAATTTTTATTTTCCTAAAGTTATGCCTCCTAATCCATGGTGCTTTTTTATATTTTGAGGGGCAGGGGTGTTGTAAAACAAATCTATGGTAACTCAACTCATCAGGGGTTGGAGCGCAGTCTGTAAACTCAATTTTCATTTGAAGGGGCTTAGTAAATTGCTTAAATGTGTTAACTTTTCTCCTTCTTCTTTTACGCGCTATAAGCCTCTTGCTAACTTCTAAACAGCGATTCTCTAAATCCATAAAGACCAACCTAATACGAACAAAGATACAAAGAAATAAGATAGACTAAAGAAAACCTAAAAATAAAAATAAAATCTTACAAGAAAGAAATCTATCAAGTAGACCTAATAAAAAGAAATCCTAACCTTGACAATAACTATTCCCCGGGCTGCGGCGCCAAAAACTTGATGCGTGGGAATTGCACCAGGCTTTACTTCTCGAGGGATCTCGAGAAGCTTACAACCCCCACCAGGCAGTGTACCAGATCGTTGTAGTATAGTATAGTGACAAGTACCGGGGGATTGATCGTTCAACTTAGGAATAGTGTCGCTAGGATTAGAAAACCTAAAAACTAGGTCTAGAGGTGAGGGATGATTCTTTTTGTATTTTTTATGTTTTATAAAAGCAAATAAAAATCTCAGGTATTGGAAGAGTGGGCAGAATTAGTTGCTAGTCAACTAACCCAATAACTAAGATGCAATCAAAATAAAATAATAAAAATGAAAATAAACTAAATTAAGATAGTGGTGTGAGCAATATATGGTAGAATTGTGTTTACTTAGATTTCACTACTCCTTAGATATCTTTTACATGTTAATTACTTGTTACAGTTGCGTGGATGACGGATTGTATTCCTTAATACCATTCATGGGGTGGCGTACTTGCTTCCCCAATCCTATAAGCTCCTACTTCACTCCTATGTCGAGCCGGCTAAGAAGCTCCTAACATGAGATCACTAGAATTCGCTCATGCATTAAATACAATTATAAAAACCTTGTACACATCGGTTCATGTTTCTTAAGACGTTCAAGCAAGTTACACAACGGAGATCTGCCAGTTTTCTTAAGCCTAACATTGAAATCATTCATCCATTACAACTATAAACAAGCAATCAACCTATAATCAACATCTTGGTTTCATTACATCTAAGCAAACACATGAAAGATCTAGCCTAGCATGTTATAATCAAGACAAGCATAAGATATATTCAAACAACACATAGACATATTGAATGAATTGAAAGAAGACTTATCTTAATTGAACATGAAAGGTTTCAAGGGGGGAAAACCCTTGAAAATACTGTTACAAATGACCTAGGGTTTATTAGGTTCGGCCCTAGTATTCTCCACACAAGTTCCTCTCTTAATGGATGAAAAATAGAAAAGTATATATAGATTTTGTGAGGTGACGGCGTCAAGAGTAAATTTCTGACGCCGTCATCTCGCCGCCAATAAAGTTCTCGGACTGCCTAGATCTGGGTTTGACGCCGTCATGTGTAATCTTTCTTCAGGCCGTCACCAAAATAACTCTTGACGCCCTACTTCTAATGCCTTCAGGTTTTCTCTGGGTCGTCATGCATTTTGCTCTTGACGCCGTCATATTTTCCTTCTTGACGCCATCAAGTACTGTTCCCAGCATGGAAAATTAAGTCGTTGTCATTTTCTTCACTTTTATGCTCCAAAAACGTCCAAAATGCTTCCTTTTTCCAGAATTCACTCCCAAAGTACCTAAAATCACAAAAGGAACGATTTAGGGCAATATTTGATCAAATAAATTCAATTCCGGGCTTAAATGACCCCCTAAAAACGGTTCATTTTTCGCCTCATCATATACCTTATACTTGAGATTTGCTTGTCCTCAAGCAAATGCACTTTTATTCTAATCAAAATACAAGTTAGGGGTCATTTAACACTAATATAAAAGTAATTACAACAAATAATCGTTCCACTAAAGACCAAAGACAAGCACGGAGGTCATATACTAGCACCTCACAAATAGTGTTTAGATACTCACATCTCTCGGGTGTAATAGAGTAATATCACAATATGGAAATGGAAAACATCTCTCACTACCTGTCATAGCAAAATAGATTACCATAGGCTTGGGAAAGGATCAAACCTCCACCACATGGCGTAAGCACCTAGGATAAACTATCAAAGAGGTCTTTTTAAAGGGTTGTAACGTTAGGTATAGGGATATGAAATACACAGTTTTGTTGGATATGGGCAATCTTTACTGGTGGCGAGTTAATAATCTTAGTTAATTACATGTACAATATGGTGTTGCTAAGCCAAGACTAGACTCGACTTAAGCTAATACATGAAAAATAACAAAAACAGAAAATAAACATAGAATGAAACGGGATGGTAGTCCGTATGTTTTCTCTTTTCTTTTTCTATTTTTTTTTTATTTTTTCGATTTTTTTTTCGATTTTTTTTTTTTTTTTTTTTTTTTTTTTTTTTTTGCATACACTCTTACCCTACCATCCAAAATAATACATCATAGGGAATGAAAATTCCTCTTACACTTGAATTTTTACATACTTTACAATAAACTAATCTAATGACTCGAATTAAGAAAATCAAAACACTTGGAGTACTTTTTAAGATTAACGTACATATGAGGGTAATAATATGATGTTCTTCCCCATTACTCCATAACATAAGTACTTTACCCATGAGTCCCAATCGTCCTAAAACAATATGTACAAGGATATGACTTGACTTAGCAACCATGTAATCAATTAGATAATTAACTAAGGGTTTAAACAAATAACAATAATGCACTAAAGATGAGTGCATACACGGAAGGCTAAGGCGATTTGGTTGTACATTTAAGTGGGGTGTAACAAATTCTTCCTTTAAGTAAGATGCTTAAAGTTAGAAACGAAAGGATTTGCTCGGAGGGGTGTACTAGGGATTTCGTGTACTAAAAATGAGTACAATGCTAAGGGTGTGGGAAAAATTAGTTGACTTAACTAGCCAAATAATATGACTTAAATGGTCAAGTAATTATGATACGGGTTTAACACAAGGGTGATCCTAATACCTCTTATCATGTAGTAAATCCTACTACACGAATGTAGTCTCACTAGCGGTCTCGGGATGCATCACTAACGCAAGTTCTAGAATTTAAATGCTACCGGTACACTCATAATCACTAATAGTAAATGCTTTTCCTATCAAATCTAAAGGCGAACCTCACATATTTGGGTGGAAAATTTTTCTGAATGGTACGGTTTCGTGCTAGTCATACAACTCCTATCCATGAGACGCTTGCTATGGCTAAAGTTTCACTCCTAAATGTTGTAAAAAATTTTAAATTTGGCGCTAAAATTGCACTAACAAGTATTTCTCATAGTTTTATTACACACCTACCATCAAACAAACAAACTCAAGCGAAAGTGTATATGTAAGGTATCATCATTTTACCCTCCCCTTACACTTAGGATAAACATTGTCCCCAAGGTTCCAGTAAAGAATGTAAAAGTAAAGCAGGTAAAAGAATGAAATCAAATACTCCCCTGATTCGCTCGGTATGGATAATATGGTAACCAGGTTAGATCTTCCTCCAAGAAAATGAACAATCAAAGCTTCCCTTCCAGAATATAAATCATCTTCTTGTCATATATAACCTGTTAAACCTGAGAAAACAAACAAGGCAACCTCGCGTAAAATCGGCGGCAATCTATATATGCTAACAAATCCTAGAAAACAAAATAAGATATAATGCTTGTGGAATGATGTTTGCAGATTTCCTGGAGATTATAAAACTAAAGATTCAACAAAAACTTTAAGACTCCGTTAGAAAAACAAAACTAGTAAAATTTCCAGAATTTTACACGTGACGCCGTCAGGAATTTCTTCCTGACGCCGTCAGAGGTGACCTGCAGAAATTCTTATGTTAAGTTTCTGGAAAATTTCTGGAAAAACTTCGTCCTACTTCCTAGAAAATCCTGCAAAACATCATTATGACTCGATAAAAGCATTTGACTCTAACAAATACGAATATACATGTTTACTTAATATTGTGGAGAATCATGATCAAGTTTGTTTCTTAAAAACATATTTTGGGTTTCCCCTTACACTTATCTTTTGCGAAATACCTTTGGATGAAGTTAAGACTAAGCCAAACAACAAAATAAAGTATTTTCACCATTTTAGTTTGAAACATTATCTACCAATCAATAAAAATAAAGCATGCATACGGAAGCAAATAACAATCAAACAAAATAAAAATCACACAAAATATGGGTTGCCTCCCAAGAAGCACTTTTCTTTATTTACGAGTCTTGTAGCTAGACTCAAGGTCATGGGTTATGTTTTCCTTTCCCACTTTTGTGCCGACTCAAAACATCTAACCCAATTCTCATCACGCTTGTATTCAGGGCCAAGATCCATGCAACCTGAATAGTATGTTCACCTCCTCTCATAATGTCACAACTCACCATTTCAGGTCATTTCAGGTTATTTCCCGAACTTTGGAAAAACACTATTCATCAGTTTACTATTCATCATTTTTGGTGTCAATTTGATATTCCGAGAAGCATTCAGAAATTTTACTATTCACTAAACACTATTCATTGCAGGAAAAGTTTTCACTATTCACTTGCATTACACATTTCATCGTAAATTTAGTTTACGGGTATTCAAATTCGCGTAACCGGATTGGTTTAGGTGCGAATTCATTTCATTATCAGTAAGGACACTGCATACGGACTAGAGACAGTCTGCATATCATCAGTAGGTCATTTACATGTTATACCACTCTTAGGATTTTCAAATTTATATATTTGATACATTTAGCGTTTACGTATAATTATATATAAATAAACGTTAACACCCGGTTTATAAACACGACGAATATATCTAAATATTCCCACAATGGTCCCGACACATTTTTATATCCATTTTATCATCATAAAAGTTATTACATTCATTTACCCAGTATTTTGGAATTTTACGTTTTCCAGTTCAGCGTTTTAAGCGAATTACGCGTTTTTAACCCGCGTTTCCAGTTTTAACAACGTTCAAGCAACCCGATGGAACTTACCATTCATTTTTATTTTATTATGGAGTATTTTGACAAGTTTAGTCATTCTTTCAAGTTTCATATTTTTACGATGCCCGAATTTACGTTTCGTGGTTTAAAACTTTACGTTTTGCGATTAACGGAACCAAAACCGACTCCGTGAACTAGATTACCAAGCTTCCCACACACATTTAACTAACATGTGCAGCCCCCCCCCCCCCCCTCATTAGTCTTCACATTGACCATATAATTACAAGTATGCCATTGAAATTAGATAAATATCTATCAAAAACCACCAAAACATAAACATAGATAATTTTAGAAATCAAAAGCTCATTTCTCAACTTCTCCACTTCATAAGCCACGACCCAAACTCAATATCCATGATCAATCCGTTATTTTTCCAAGATCAAAGCTACAAAGTTGTTCATTTCATCATTCTAATCAAGAAACTTACAACAAAAACACAAGTAACACAAGGTTTCTCATCATCTAATCACCTATTATTTCAAAGTGAGTTATCAAATTTATTTTCATGTTTTTATCTAATTAACACTTGTATCTTATGGTTTTCATGCTTAATTTCATGTACAAGTTAGCTATACCACATTATTTTTGTTAACTTTTTGAACATACAAACCCAAGATTTTGATTTAGGTGTTCCTTTGTTAAATTGACATGATTAGTAGTGATTAGGAACCCATGGCACCCTAAGAAGGTGTATGGTAGGATTAGTATAGATTAGTGGTGTTTACAAGAGATTTGGTTGAAGTAGGAACTAGTTTTGAACCTTGAAAATGGATTTGTAACAAGTAAATATACCTACTGTCCCATTTTGTTAAATTCTAGAAAATCAGTAAACATAAAGTAAACTTTGGCAAATTTTTTAGAAAATACTTTCAAAAACAAATCCGTAGGCGAAAGAACGGATTAAAAAGAGTTTATAACGAAGAAGTTATGATTTTTGCAAGTTTATTGACGAAAAGTATATTTTCTGAAAATTGTTGCTGTTGGACGTTTATCGTCGGACAAAAAGAGGCTTTAGACGTAACCCGGAGGAGTCAAGCTTTCCAAAATATATTACTACATACTAAGACGTAACCGTGGATATAAAGAACAAGTAAAACGGACTTATAACGACAAAGATATTCACGTTTGAATATCGGCAAAACTCATTTCATTTTGACAGCTTTTAGAAATATTAACGCTAAAACTACGTAGTAACTCTAGATTTCTAGAAATAATATCAAGTACCCAATTTCATAACTAACGAAGTATTAGTGATTACAAGTATATTTTTATCACTACAAGGCGTTATTTCAAGGATTTCAAACCGAGGATTTCAACACTAACATGGAAACATACGATATATATATAAGTATACATATTGCAACTAGTTTTATTTTTCTAATAGCCATATTTTCCTAAGTCTTGGAAAATGTATATTTTTAATAACAACAAGTATTTTTCCAAAGAGTAGAGTGGTAGAGGAAACATGTGCATGGACATTCATAACATCATTTCATGATCTAAAGTAGATCGTTCATCATTCATATTAGGTTGCGGCTAGTATGCGCGCCTTGTTTTTCAGCTCATTACATGTTCATGGTACCATCATATCAGGTGAGTTTTCATAGCCCCGTTTTCAATTCAACATTTTTGATTGTTTTCAAATCCCACGGGGGGAATACATTGCATCAATCATTTTAGTACGAGCCCAAGTACCAAAACATATGTACATTGCTTAAGTTGCTTTACCATTCAGTTAAAGTCCCCTGTTTATTATCATGAACCGTTAATTTGCCGGTAAGCGAGAGTGAGTGGATAGATCTATCGAGGGTGACGCCTCCATCCGTGGTAGTGATTACCAACCGTAAGCGGATGCATTTCATTTT
Organism: Artemisia argyi; assembly: GCA_030686995.1. NCBI lineage: Eukaryota > Viridiplantae > Streptophyta > Magnoliopsida > Asterales > Asteraceae > Artemisia > Artemisia argyi. The sequence continues at coordinate 184,150,096 of CM060691.1, read as the reverse complement.
GACACAGTTACGAGTGTTCTGGTATAACATTCGGGAGGGGCATATAATTTCATCAGTCATAGCTTCGGGGTCATGAGCTTAAGGTCTATTGTACAATTTTCATGAGATTTTTATCTTGCACTTTTACTTGTGGTGGCCGTACATCATTACATTTTATAAACCTATGGAATTCACCAACATTCGTGTTGACGTTTTAGCAATGTATTTCAGGTTATTAAGGTAGCTCATGTGACATGCATTTGGACCTTCATGGAGTCGCGGAGTCGACGCGTCTCATCATTATTTCATGAACTTATGTAAACATTTGATCTAGTAGGACTTGTTTTCATAAACATGCAACACATTTTGGGGACCTCATTTTGTAAACTCTGGATTATTTCAATGATCAAATGCAGTATTTTCCAAACGACACTTTAGGTCGTTCAATGTAACTGTAACTGTGGTGCTATGACAGACACCCCCAGGTATTCCATTCCGCTGCAAGTCAGGTAAATTGGGGGTGTGACAGATTGGCATCAAAGCTAAGGTTATAGCGAACTAGGTTGTATCTTGGACCCTAGACTATAACCACATCATCATAGCATCTCATCATTTCATCATAAATGCATAATCATGATACATGTTGTTTCATACATACCCTGTGCGAGTTATTTATACTCATATTCATATATATATATATATATATATATATATATATATATATATATATATATATATATATATATATATATATATATATATATATATATATATATATATATATATATATATATATATATATATATATATATATCATTTTATTGGCCTGGTTCATAAGTGACATGTCTTCAGATACTCACCCTGACATCCTTTTACTGGATTCCGACATTGAAGATGCCTTGTCATCTTCCACTACCATTATACCACCAGTTGCACTTATACCACCATTAGCACCGTTGATTTGTCATAGGAACAGGGTTTTCCTATCATTCAGCCCATACATAGAATGCCTTTTGGTAGAGTATTCAGACTTAATCTTAATGGACTTATTAGGATGCTTATATCAAGGAAGATAGTGTGTTTTCTTTCCTTTACTAGTAGAGCGCTCACTATTCAGGTACTACCACCACCATCAGTTAATTATTACACTATTGGTCGTCCCATAGTGCGTACTTCAGTTTTACCTCTTAGATGTCGCGAGGTAGTGCGAAAGAGGGTAGTATTCCATTCACTAGTACCATCATTGTCATTTCCTTTTCCATTCCCACTTGCCATGAACTAGATAACACCTAGTAGATAATACCAATAACACGGACTCAACAGAAACATCCGCAGATTCTTCAGGAATGGTTCAGAACCTACATTATCTAAGATTTGATAGATGCACAACTTCAGACACCACTTCAGGACTATCTCGACCTCATGATGCCACAAACCTGATTTCACACAGAGGGACACCAGGAAGTCCCTAGACCAGACTTATATCCTCACTAGCTTTTACTATTATCCTAGCCACAGAAGGTGTGAGACATAGTCTAAAGAACTTGTTGTCTTTTGATTGTTGTACAAACAAATATATCAAGTGTGACTCTACTATGTAATAAATGGTTGTGCTAATTGTGATATCGGTTCACGTAGACCGAAATTTTCATGTATTATATTCATGTGTTGTGAATATGATGACTTTGATTGACTATATCCTCATGGTCACTTATGATTTGATGAAGAGAGATCTAAGCAAACCACTCCAAACATGACGCAAGCTGCTGATGGACAAGTCATTGCCAAGAACATAGCCACCGCCCTCACTAAGGAACTTACTCACGTGGAATTTATGGGGTGCAATCCTCCCTCCTTTAGCGGAACTAGAGACACAAAGGAATTTCTCAAATGGTTCGAAGAAATAGAAACAATATTTCAATGTGGCGACTGTCGTAAGGAAGACAAGGTTAAGTTCGCCACATGCACTTTTCAGGACTATGTCCAGGAATGGTGGACCAAACATATTAAGATGGTAAGAGTTGATGCTGCTTACTCACACTCTTGGGAGAAACTAAGAAGGATGATGAGTATAACATTTGGTGTAGGAAGTGAATTACGAGCAAGGGAACAGGAAACACTAAACTTTACCATGGTAGGAAATGATGTTGACGAGTACACTACTCATTTTTATAAAGTAACACGACTAGGTTCTGCAATGGATGAACCGGAAAGCAAGAAACTTGAAACGTACATCGGGGGACTCTTAAATGAAATTCGTATGTTGGTCATCGCATGGGAACCCGATACCATGTCTGTAGCTATCAAAATGGCAATCGAAGCAAAGGAACTCATAGTTCACGCCGAGACATCAGGAAACAATAGTGATAATAAAAGGAAGTGGAACAACAATTTAGGTTGCAATACTGCTCAACAATCACCCAAAGGACAAGAAGTGAATAGAGCCTTTGCTGCAAAACCACACACAAAGAGAAGGTATACTGGAAAGTTACCTTACTGCAACCTGTGTAATCAACATCACCGAGGTCATTGCAGTAAAACGTGTGGAGTGTGCAAGAAGCAGGGTCATTGGACTGAAGACTGTAGGAAACTCACAAATCAGAAAACCCCAGGGAGTTGCTTCAAATGTGGAAACTTAGGGCATTTCAAGAATGACTGCCCGGAGCTAAGGAATAAGGAAAATCAAGAACTTGGAATCAAGATTGAATCGCTCGAGGAATAGCGTGAGCTGTTGAAAGAGAACCGTCAGGATATTAGCAACATCAAGGATAACAACAATGCTTCAGCAGGAGGAGCTTTGTTTCAATATATAAACCATAGTTCGAGCCCTTTAGGGTTGTATCTTTCCTTTTGTACTTACCGTTAGTACGATGACATAACCTAGTTGTATTAAGCACTTTCCTATCCAATGTAGTATCTATCCTTTGTCACCTCTGTGATAATCATAACCATTGTTTACTCCATTTTCTATCCCAATTGCTCAGACTTCAATCGTTTCGCAACATTTTAGCATTGTCTCATCAGGGATTAGGTTGATTTCGTTTTTGACGAATTAGCAGACTATTACCATTCGACAAGATTCACCCATGTATCCAATACACCATTCAAGCTATTTTACTGTCATATGGGGAAATTGTTTTACAGAAAAATTTCTGAAGTAAGCTATTTTATTACCATCCTATAAATTGATTTTATGTCATTACATCAAGTATTTACTATTATTACGCGAGGCAATTTTCATGTTACTTGAAAGAAAACATCAGGATACCATTTTTAATAACAATGCGTTGAACATCATCTAAAACTTTTGAGAAAAGTTATGATATTTTGACAAAATCTAACATCGCATCATTAGTCCTCAATTGTACATAACCTGATCACCTATGTAAAATTCAGGAAGGATTATGCCATGAAGGAAATAATTACTTTTTCAAATGATTGTTAATAACAATCTTCATTTAAAAGTTTTGTAAACAAAGGAACTCTTCCATAAACATCCTTTTTGCCGAACTATCCCTGGATACTTACCCCACCTGTCACCCACTTAGCCATTAAGTTGGATTTTCCCATTGACTTCCCTAAGAGAGACTTTCCATATCAATTACATGCAGGATTCCTCTATACAATAAAAGCAATGAAAGGATTACAGAACTACTAAACAGAACTAGAAGTATATAGTGAGAGAATTCATAACTCAACAACAATCCTAAGGTACTGCGAGACCATCCGAATCATCATCTCTGACTTAGTTGTCAAATTCTTTCGTTTAAGGGTACTAGCTAGACTGAGCTACAGGATTGAACTCAATAGATGTCCGCAGGACAACACAATAGAAATAAACTAAGCTTCTAATTGAGACTGTAGAGCATTTCATTTAAACATGGCCTCATCCATATATAAACTTTCCTGCAGTAAGTTTTCACAAAGGACAATTGTTTGAATCAAGAATATCGATGTAGATTCCTCTAAGGCATTATGTCTCTAGAAATTTCAGATAACCTCACCTTCATACCAAGCAAGGGATCAAACCGGAACATATCTCCTTATCTACATGGGAAAACAGAATAGACATTCATCGACACAACATCAAGTGGTACCTTCGTCTTGACAATTACAACGATAAAATATTTCAGGACTTAAGTTAGTCTAAATACCTATGCTTGTAGTTATACCTGATAACCACCTATAGGCATTATCCAACCTCAGGAACTAAGTGTTAGACATCTATGCATTTAAGCGAACACTTCCTATTCTACCATTTTATCCTTGTCAGTGTTTTCACTTTTAAATAAAGTTGATGCGTTTACATAAATCACATACCTTGTGGAAAAATGATTTCTGAAATTCCTATTTTGAACAAGTACGATCCTTTTTGGTCTATTTTTTGCAACACTATTGTACAATGAGAAATATACATAAACATCAAACTTTGGTAAGCAGTCTTAATCACAACATGTTTGAAAACATTTTTCTATTTCATAACTACTGAAATTTTGAATCATCAGGAAAAATATTACTTAGTAAATCATTTGCTCCATTTTCTAAATTCATTTATTCAGAAAAAGATTTTGACCAAAACTCACAATCGCGAGACAAATTTCCAGAACCAATTTCCCTACAACATGGCTTATGCATTTAGGATTTGTGACTTGACAATAAAGAATATTTGGATTATGTGATGAAGGAATTAGGAGGAACATCACAAATTGATCACGAACTTCAGTAGTGGAGACCAAACCCAATAGACAAAGAAGGACATATGTCTTATCATCCGTTGGAACAAAACACAAGGAATCAAGTTGTTACCTATATTCTATCCCTTTCAGATAACGCCAAGTTCGAAGGACCGAACGTTGTGGAATTAATCACAAAGGTTTATTGTACCCATTTCAGTTATTCCTGTTAAGGAAACCGATTCACCTTGGACTTCAAGTAATCATTTCAGGATTTCCTTCAGAAACCCATTTAGATGTGAACATCACCTATCACCCTCAGACCGATGGTCAAGGCGAGAGAACAATTCAAACATAGGAAAGTATGCTCAGAGCATGAGTGACTGACCCTAGAAATGGTTGGACTAATCATTTATTATAAATCAAATTCATCTACAACAATAGTTATCACACCAACAGCGAGAAACTGGCAGAAGTTAGGTTGGTACATAACACACATCATTTGGATTGGATATCCTGAACAACAAACCATCCAGATTCAAGTGGGAGAACAAACTAAGTTAAAAGCATTGCCTTGGATTGGCATGATACAAATTGGATAACAAGAGAGGTTGAACCTTTAGCATATTGGACCATTTAAGATTCATTTTAGAATCGACCAACTAGCATACAAACTTGAGTTCTGGCAGAATTCAGCAGTATATATTGCCAGTATCACATTTAAAACATTAAGAAGCGCAGACCATCTATTGATGGGCCAAACTCGGAAAAAGCTCAACTCACTAGCTCAGTAGGCATTCATGAGATAACCAGAAACTTCCTACAAGTCAAGAATCAGTTACAGGTTCAATAAGTTGTAAACCATTAAAACTTCAAGTTGGTAGACAGAGTTATGTTGAAAGTTCTGCCTAGGAAAGGCATGATATCATTCAGAAAACTTGGAAAGTTAAACCCGATATACACTGGATCATGTAATATTTCAAACAGAGTAGGCCTAGTGGCCGTCAGACTTGAGCCTTGATAGAGAACAACAGGATTACACAACCATGTATTATCATCTTTTCAGATGAGTCACTCATAATCCCATTTGGAAAGGAATCCAACCCAAAGTCAAACATAAACCTGGTAGGAGAACAAACAGAAATCATGGACCGTGTGGTCGAACAGTTGAAGCAGAGTCGAATTCCTATCGTTAGAGTTCGCTGGAATTCTCGAACATCATCACCTTGTCACCAATACGTTTTCAGAGACCAACATAAACTGAACTTCGGGACGAAGTTCCTTTTAGAGGGGAAGACTGTCACAACTCACCATTTCAGGTTATTTCCCGAACTTTGGGAAAACACTATTCATCAAAACACTATTCATCATTTTTTGTGTCAGTTTGATATTCCGAGAAGCATTCAGGAATTTTACTATTCACTGAACATTATTCATTGCCGGAAAAGTTTTCACTATTCACTTGCATTACACATTTCATCGTAAATTTAGTTTACAGGTATTCAAATTCGCGTAACCGGATTGGTTTAGGTGCGAATTTATTTCATTATCAGTAAGGACACTGCATACGGACTAGAGACAGTCTGCATATCATCAGTAGGTCATTTACATGTTATACCACTCTTAGGTTTTTCAAATTTATATATTTGATACATTTAACGTTTACGTATAATTATTTATAAATAAACGTTAACACCCGGTTTATAAACACGACGAATATATCTAAATATTCCCACAATGGTCCCGACACATTTATATATCCATTTTATCATCATAAAAGTTATTACATTCATTTACCCAGTATTTTGGAATTTTACGTTTTCCAGTTCAGCGTTTTACGCGTTTTTAACCCGCGTTTCCAGTTTTAACAACGTTCAAGCAACCCGATGGAACTTACCATTCATTTTTATTTTATTATGGAGTATTTTGACAAGTTTAGTCATTCTTTCAAGTTTCATATTTTTACGATGCCCTAATTTACGTTTCGCGGTTTAAAACTTTACGTTTTGCGATTAACGGAACCAAAACCGACTCCGTGAACTAGATTACCAAGCTTCCCACACACATTTAACTAACATGTGCAGCCCCCCCCCCCCTCATTAGTCTTCACATTGACCATATAATTACAAGTATGCCATTGAAATTAGATAAATATCTATCAAAAACCACCAAAACATAAACATAGATAATTTTAGAAATCAAAAGCTCATTTCTCATCTTCTCCACTTCATCAGCCACGACCCAAACTCAAGATCCATGATCAATCCATTATTTTTCCAAGATCAAAGCTACAAAGTTGTTCATTTCATCATTCTAATCAAGAAACTTACAACAAAAACACAAGTAACACAAGGTTTCTCATCATCTAATCACCTATTATTTCAAAGTGAGTTATCAAATTTATTTTCATGTTTTTATCTAATTAACACTTGTATCTTATGGTTTTCATGCTTAATTTCATGTACAAGTTAGCTATACCACATTATTTTTGTTAACTTTTTGAACATACAAACCCTAGATTTTGATTTAGGTGTTCCTTTATTAAATTGACATGATTAGTAGTGATTAGGAACCCATGGCACCCTAAGAAGGTGTATGGTAGGATTAGTATAGATTAGTGGTGTTTACAAGAGATTTGGTTGAAGTAGGAACTAGTTTTGAACCTTGAAAATGGATTTGTAACAAGTAAATATACCTACTGTCCCATTTTGTTAAATTCTGAAAAATCAGTAAACATAAAGTAAACTTTGGCAAAAATTTTAGAAAATAATTTCAAAAACGAATCCGTAGGCGAAAGAACGGATTAAAAAGAGTTTATAACGAAGAAGTTATGATTTTTGCAAGTTTATTGACGAAAAGTATATTTTCTGAAAATTGTTGTTGTTGGACGTTTTTCGTCGGACAAAAAGAGGCTTTAGACGTAACCCGGAGGAGTCAAGCTTTCCAAAATATATTACTACATACTAAGACGTAACCGTGGATATAAAGAACAAGTAAAACGGACTTATAACGACAAAGATATTCACGTTTGAATATCGGCAAAACTCATTTCATTTTGACAGCTTTTAGAAATATTAACGCTAAAACTACGTAGTAACTCTAGATTTCTAGAAATAATATCAAGTACCCAATTTCATAACTAACGAAGTATTAGTGATTACAAGTATATTTTTATCACTACAAGGCGTTATTTCAAGGATTTCAAACCGAGGATTTCAACACTAACATGGAAACATACGATATATATATATATATATATATATATATATATATATATATATATATATATATATATATATATATATATATATATATATATATATATATAAGTATATATATTGCAACTAGTTTTATCTTTCTAATAGCCATATTTTCCTAAGTCTTGGAAAATGTATATTTTTTATACCAACAAGTATTTTTCCAAAGAGTAGAGTGGTATAGGAAACATGTGCATGGACATTCATAACATCATTTCATGATCTAAAGTAGATCGTTCATCATTCATATTAGGTTGCGGCTAGTGTGCGCGCCTTATTTTTCAGCTCATTACATGTTCATGGTACCATCATATCAGGTGAGTTTTCATAGCCCCGTTTTCAATTCAACATTTTTGATTGTTTTCAAATCCCACGGGGGGAATACATTGCATCAATCATTTTAGTACGAGCCCAAGTACCAAAACATATGTACATTGCTTAAGTTGCTTTACCATTCAGTTAAAGTCCCCTGTTTATTATCATGAACCATTAATTTGCCGGTAAGCGAGAGTGAGTGGATAGATCTATCGAGGGTGATGCCTCCATCCGTGGTAGTGATTACCAACCGTAAGCGGATGCATTTCATTTTGACACAGTTACGAGTGTTCTGGTAAAACATTCGGGAGGGGCATATAATTTCATCAGTCATAGCTTCGGGGTCATGAGCTTAAGGTCTATTGTACAATTTTCATGAGATTTTTATCTTGCACTTCTACTTGTGGTGGCCGTACATCATTACATTTTATAAACCTATGGAATTCACCAACATTCGTGTTGACGTTTTAGCAATGTATTTCAGGTTATTAAGGTAGCTCATGTGACATGCATTTGGACCTTCATGGAGTCGCGGAGTCGACGCGTCTCATCATTATTTCATGCACTTATGTATACATTTGATCTAGTAGGACTTGTTTTCATAAACATGCAACACATTTTGGGGACCTCATTTTGTAAACTCTGGATTATTTCAATGATCAAATGCAGTATTTTCCAAATGACACTTTAGGTCGTTCAATGTAACTGTAACTATGGTGCTATGACAGATACCCCCAGGTATTCGATTCCGCTGCAAGTCAGGTAAATTGGGGGTGTGACACATAATAGGCATCATCATCAATTCCATCTTCCTTAACCTCATAAGGTCGAATCTCATCAATTTGTAGTTTCTTGATGCCTTTTAATTCTTCCTTCATGTGAGGCATCATAAAAGTAATCTTCTCTATCCCCTCAGTAAACTGAACTATCCCCTTCTCATGATCACAATACATCTTAGCTTTCTCAATAAAAGGTCGTCCAAGAACCATCTCTCCTAGGTGTGGATCTATAATGCCTCTAACATCTTCTAGGATTACGAAGTCGCATTGATATGTAAAATTTCCGATAAAGATGTGTACCCCTTTAACTCTCCTGATGAAATTACATAGCCTATTAGAGTTGTGAGGGTCTTTTCTAGGGCTTAACCTTTCGTTCATTATCCAGTTGTAGTAGAGCCTAGACATAATATTCATGGCTGCTTTTAAGTCAATGTATGTATGCTCTCTAGACACGTACCCAATCATGCAAGGAATTTTTATTTTCCTAAAGTTATGCCTCCTAATCCATGGTGCTTTTTTATATTTTGAGGGGCAGGGGTGTTGTAAATGAAATCTATGGTAACACAACTCATCAGGGGTTGGAGCGAAGTCTGTAAACTCAAATTTCATTTGAAGGGGCTTAGTAAATTGCTTAAATGTGTTAACTTTTCTCTTTCTTCTTTTATGCGCTATAAGCCTCTTGCTAACTTCTAAACGGCGATTCTCTAAATCCATAAAGACCAACCTAATACGAACAAAGATACAAAGAAATAAGATAGACTAAAGAAAACCTAAAAATAAAATAAAAAAATATTACTAGCAAGAAATCTATCAAGTAGACCTAATAAAAAGAAATCATAACCTAGACAATAACTATTCCCCGGGCTGCGGCGCCAAAAACTTGATGCGTGGGAATTGCACCAGGCTTTACTTCTCGAAGGATCTCGAGAAGCTTACAACCCCCACCAGGCAGTGTACCAGATCGTTGTAGTATAGTATAGTGACAAGTACCGGGGGATTGATCGTTCAACTTAGGAATAGTGTCGCTAGGATTAGAAAACCTAAAAACTAGGTCTAGAGGTGAGGGATGATTCTTTTTGTATTTCTTATGTTTTATAAAAGCAAATAAAAATCTCAGGTATTGGAAGAGTGGGCGGAATTAGTTGCTAGTCAACTAACCCAATAACTAAGATGCAATCAAAATAAAATAATAAAAATGAAAATAAACTAAATTAAGATAGTGGTGTGAGCAATATATGGGAGAATTGTGTTTACTTAGATTTCACTACTCGTTAGATATCTTTTACATGTTAATTACTTGTTACAGTTGCGTGGATGACGGATTGTATTCCTTAATACCATTCATGGAGTGGCGTACTTACTTCCCCAATCCTATAAGTTCCTACTTCACTCCTATGTCGAGCCGGCTAAGAAGCTCCTAACATGAGATCACTAGAATTCGCTCATGCATTAAATACAATTATAAAAACCTAGTACACATCGGTTCATGTTTCTTAAGACGTTCAAGCAAGTTACACAATGGAGATCTGCCGGTTTTCTTAAGCCTAACATTGAAATCATTCATCCATTACAACTATAAACAAGCAATCAACCTATAATCAACATCTAGGTTTCATTACATCTAAGGAAACACATGAAAGATCTAGCCTAGCATGTTATAATCAAGACAAGCATAAGATATATTCAAACAACACATAGACATATTGAATGAATTGAAAGAAGACTTATCTTAATTGAACATGAAAGGTTTCAAGGGGTGAAAACCCTTGAAAATACTGTTACAAACGACCTAGGGTTTATTAGGTTCGGCCCTAGTATTCTCCACACAAGTTCCTCTCTTAATGGATGAAAAATATAAAAGTATATATAGATTTTGTGAGGTGACGGCGTCAAGAGTAAATTTCTGACGCCGTCATCTCGCCGCCAATAAAGTTCTCAGACTGCCTAGATCTGGGTTTGACGCCGTCATGTGTAATCATTCTTCAGGCCGTCACCAAAATAACTCTTGACGCCCTACTTCTAATGCCTTCAGGTTTTCTCTGGGTCGTCATGCATTTTGCTCTTGATGCCGTCATATTGTCCTTATTGACGCCATCATGTACTGTTCCCAGCATGGAAAATTAAGTCTTTGTCGTTTTCTTCACTTTTATGCTCCAAAAACGTCCAAAATGCTTCCATTTCCAGAATTCACTCCCAAAGTACCTAAAATCACAAAAAGAACGATTTAGGGCAATATTTGATCAAATAAATTCAATTCCGAGCTTAAATGACCCCCTAAAAACGGTTCATTTTTCGCCTCATCAACCTTATAAATGTAAATGGGTCATAATAAATGTCCCAAGAATTAAAAGTGAAATGTGGAGGCTTCATGTGTTAGTACATTGATTTAATAGTCATGCATAAGGGTGAGTACATAAGATTAGTGATTCAAGTAATTGAAAATATTTTTACGGTACAAGGTACTGTAAGAAACATCAAAAGTATATCAATTACACAATATTGGGTGACTTAATTTAATATGCAAGAGGATTTGTGCACAAATTGTAGTACGGTACAAGGTAGTTTAAGCAACATAAAAAGTATAACTTCTATACTATCTAAAGATTGGAGTGCTTAATTTAATGCACAAGAGACATTGTGCACAAAAGTTTGTACTGTACAATATGTTTTGCATGAGGAATCGGGCACAAAAGTTTGTATGGTACAACATGTTTCAAGCCATCTCTAAACCTCAAAGAATACAAACCAAAAATGCCATGAATTCATAAATTAAACACACCAATTAGTGGTTAGTCTTTTTACCTTCTCGTCTATGATTTACAAATATTTTATCAACTATATAATGTGTCAAAAATCACACACAACAAACCACAACTTCCTCCACACCGCGTGCACATTGAGCTACAACTTATTATGGTGGTAAAGTAAGCATCATATCGTCTTACTTATTTAGCTTATTGATTTATGTTATCTTATGTAAATTTTATGTGTGTTTTGTGTGTGTAAGTAGGGGTGCTATTCGGGTCGGGTTGGTCGGGTTCGGGTCAAACGGGTCGGGTCCAAGTTGGGTCGAGGGTAAAAATAATATACCCGAACTTGACCCTATTTGAACTCGGGTTAGTCGGGTTCGGGTCAAATCGGGCCGGGTCAACTCGGGTCGGGTCAAGTCGGGCTCGGGTTTGTCCAATTTACAAAATCACATTATTTTATTTCTTAAACTTAGTAGTTAAAATGTAGTAATTTGTTTCATAAATTGTATATGAACCATAAGTCTACTTAGTTATTATATTGTTATTGTCATAGTATATATCAAAACTAGTCTTTAAAATCATTTTATGTAACAATTGTTTCTATAAACTAATAAAAGTAAGAAAACTTCGCAATTGGTAAATGAGTATTTGATTTAACGAATAAATCACTTAGATTTTAAACAAATTACAGTATATAAACACATGAGCATGTAAGTAATTGCACATTGATATTTTTGTTGGACCTAAGCCAACATTGATGTCCAGGCTATATGCAACTTCTGCAAGTCAATTATAACATTTTTTTCGTCTCGGAACAACAAATTAGAAACACACCATTTTGTAATATGCATTTCCATACACATTCTTATATTCTTATTATTAAAGTATACAATTCATGTGAAATGATGACTCACGATATGATGATATAGTTTACTCTAGAACATGTACGTCTTAGACCTACAAAGTTTTCAAGCTAAAAACCACACTAAAAATTATATAAAAAATGGGCCAAGTTTACTACATGGATTACTTAATTTAACTTGGGCCTTTCAATTGAAAAAAAAAAACACTCGGGTTAGTCGGGTTGCCCCGAACCCGAATAGGCAAGTATTTAAAACCCGATACCCGACCCGAGTTCGTAATCGGGTTAATCGGGTTGACCCGATTGACCCGACTAAGATTTTGGACCCGAGTAACCTGACCCGAATATCCTTATTCGGGTTCGGGTCCGGGTCGGGTCGGGATTTATGACACCCCTATGTGTAAGAATGTAGGACATAAAGATTGTGCTTAGGAGGTTTGGTAGTAACATCATCTTTTCTAATGGTTTAAGAGATCCTACACATCGTTGTCTTATCAATTAAGTGGAACATGCAGGAATATTTTTACTTTGATCAAAAATGCAATATATTGATTAACTGTATTTAAGTTACTAATGATCAACTATATCTAATTGTTTTTTGTAGCGCGTCAAGAAGCATTAAAGAAAGAGATCGAGAAGTCACAAAATTGAATTAAGAACAAAACATGCAAAAGACCAATGAACAACAACAACAACAACAACAACAACAACAACAACAACAACAACAACGACGACGACGACGACGACAACAACAACAACGAAAACAATGTCACAGCCACCGGTGGGATGAATACTTAGCATTCATATTAATAGTACGTTACAAATTAAACATGTAATATTTTACATCATGTAATACCGCTAAACGGGCTAATACTATTGATTCGTTAGCAAGTAAGCTTATTTTACGAGCATTCAATTTTTAGTCAATAATTATTACTACACTTTGTTGGTGCATTTCAATATTTTTTATCTTAATGTAGTTTTTTGTCTTGTGGTGTGTTAATGTCACTTTCTTAATTAAATGTCTTGGAATATTGTGTGACTTTGATATTTGGTATGACTGTGTAAATTATGTCGATGTTACATATTGAAAATGGTAGTATATAATAAAAATATCTTCACATGATCATTTTAACAATAAGTATCTTCTAAATCGAAAAAGTATATAAAGGAGAAGAAAATTGTATTTCAAATGTTATCCTACACCTATCACGAGGTAAGCATTATTCATTTGAGTTTGATATCATGTGATTCTTATCGTCATACTGTAAATACTTAGAGTGGGTTACTAATGAATGCTCCAAATTCGATATTATAGTTTATGGAAAAATGTTGTAATAATGCATTAATTAAAAAATTATTTATGTAACTTACTCATATTAAAAGATTACATATGAAAATTCTCATTTAAATATAAAAAAAAAAAAAAAAAAAAAAAAAAAAAAAAAAAAAAAAAAAACTCTTCACATTAAAGAAAGAGATCAAGAAGTCACGAAAATTGTATCAAGAACAAAACATGCAAAATGCTAGTAAACAACAACAAGAACAATGCCATGGATATCGGTGTCAATATAGATAAACATTTAGCATTCATATTAATAGTACGTTACAAATTAAACATGCAATATTTTACTATACGAACTATAATTTATTATACGAAATATAATTTATACTCTTGAATATACTAATTACTTTAATGTTTTATGTTTTTATAATTTTGTTAAAAAGGAAATTTGTTTTATAGTTCGCTTTTAATAATGTAATTTATTTAAACAACGAAGTCCGTCTTTCACAAAAAATGAGAGTTTCAAACATGAACCGAAAATTAGTCCCGAACATTACGAAAAAAACAATTAGATCCAACCTGAGTGCATCGCATGGGTCCTGAGGCAGTCCAAACCTGTGCACATCGCATGGAGATGAATATAAAAAGTCTCCAACATTAATGTCATCGCTTCATATTTAAAATAGTTTATGTAACTTATACATATTAAAATATTACACGTGAAGAGACTCTTTTCAATGTAATATCTTGAAGAAAATCTCTTCACATATACTATTTTAATGTCAATAAACTATTTTAAATGTGTGACATGCTTGAAAATGTGATACCATCACAACTTAGATATATAATGACGAAAATAAGTGTCGATGATTACACTATAAAAACTTATATATAGCCAATGTGCAACTCAATAAAGTATTTTAAATACGTATAAAGCATAGCAAATGTGTGACACCATGACAACTTAAATATAAAATAACGAAAATAAATGTTGAATATTACGCCATGAAAACTTCTATACAGCCTATGTGCATCGTACGTATTTTAAATCTATGAAAACTTCTATACAGCCCATGTGCATCGCACGGGCATTGTTGACAGTCATAAGAAATAGTTATAACTTATCCGGATGTAATAATATTTGTTAGTTCCAATAAAAAACGATAGAGTCAATACCAAAATAAGTAGACAAAAAATATTACGTAAAAAATACATCTTAAAAGATTACATGTTAATAAACTATTTTAAATACGTATCATTCTTACAAAATGTATGTTACCACGACAACTTATATATATAATGACAAAAATACGTCTCGAATATAAAATGACGAAAATAAAAGACGAGTATTAAACTTTGAAAACTTCTATACAGCCCATGTGCATCGCACGGGCTTTCATGACTATGAACATTTAGATCGAGCCCGTGTGTATCACACGGGTCTGAATGCCTAGTTTATTCAACAGTTTTTAATGCATTTGAAAATATTAAATACTAGTGGGGCCCTTTTTTTATTCCTTTATCAATCAGTGAAGCAATCACCAAATTTTGTTTCGTTTTTTTTTGTATGGTGCATGAACCAATTAACTAGGCAAGGCCCTTAGCTCGTGACATGGGCCCAATTGGTGATCTCACCACTCCTTGCCTTTTAGTCTTATAGTAACTAATATAGTAGAGTAATGATCTATTGTGTGATTTTATGTTGCATTTTGAGACCACTTCTTATTTGTTGTTAAAATAATGATTAAAGAATAGAATTTTTCTAATTGGATAGTTAAATGCAAAAGACATTGATGCAAGCTCTAATAAAGTTGCCTTATTTAGATGATAGGCTCATAATGAAGCAACCCAATTGTAAAATGTTTGTTAGTATGCTGTTTTAGTATGTTAATTGCAGTTAATATGCAAGAAACCTTAGTTGTTTATGGTTAGGGATTTTGATTATCAAAGTATGTTGTGTTTTTAAGTGTAATTTGTAGTTGTTTATGGTTAGGGATTTGATTATCAAAGTGTGTTGTGTTTAGATAATATTGTTTATTTATAACAGTGACCAAAAGATAAGATATGTTTTATTGGGAGATAATGACGATGATTATAATTTACAAGACTGCATCAACAAAACTATCACAATAACCAAACTTATTGTCATGAGTATTCAGTTAGCGAAAGTCACCTTTTAGGAAATTAAAACTTAAGTATTTTAATCGATTATAAGAAAAAACAAATTGGTAAGAGTTGTCCCAATCCGAGCTAGCTGTCTTTAATTGTTGTCAAACAAATAGAACTAGTACAATGTTTACCAAACTATAGCAATAATTAATTTATAAAGATTTGCCAAACTAGTACAAAGTGGTAAGATCGAGTTGCCGAACTAGTATAACTTTTGTCATTAAAAAAAGAGTTAATTTCATAAATGGTTTATGTGGTATGTCAAGTTTTACGAGTTTAGTCTATAATTTTTTTTAATGGATTCGGTCCTTGTGGTTGCGACCTATAACAGTTTTGGTCTCTGAGACTAACTATCGCTAGTTTTTTCCGTTAGCTAACGATCATTTGCAACAAACATTTGCATCTTTAGTCATTCATACTAACGACCGTTTATACTTAACTAAAAAAAAATTCCTTTAAAAAAAGGGGGAAAATGGTTTTCTTATAATTTTTTTCCCAAAATATCTTTAAAATTTATACACGTTTTTGTATACATATTTTTATGCACATTCTTTTATATACATATTTTATACACGTTTTATACACTTGTTTTTGTACACACGTTTTATACACATTTTTATACACAAATTTATACAAATATTTTTATACACATATTTTTTATACACATGTTTTTATGCATATGCTTTTATACACGTATTTTTATACACATTTATACGCACATTTTTTTACGCATATTTTTATCCAAATTTTTACACACACGTTTATACGCATATTTTTATACTCGTGTATAAAAACGAGTATAAAAATGTGCGTATAAAAGTGTGTATAAAACGTGTATAAAAATGTGTATAAAAACGTGTCTATAAAAACATGTATCTTGAACAAAAACTAGTTAGTTCTCAAATTTTCATCACCCAGATAGCATTCCACGTGCATAGAAATTACTTAATTCACTTAATATAATATGATTGGATAGCATTATTACTTGTTTCGTATTCGGATAATAACTGGAAATGAGAGACTAATCATTCTCTAATCAGGTAACTTAAGACAAAACTAGAATACTCAAACAGTTGACAATGTTCCTTTCAGTTTTACCACCTGTTTAAAGGAATACATGCACATGCAATTTTCCTACCCAAATAACTTGACAACTTCTTGACCCCTTTCGAGCCACTCATAATGTGACAAGTGTCCACCACCCACTCCTTATTTTTTTTTTCTTACTAAATTCGGTTAGGGGCATTTAGTCCTTTTAACCCATTTTTTATTCCACCCAAAATTTCAAACGTAAATAATTTTCAAACGATAAACTTTTATGTAAAACCGATTTCACCATAATTTGTTAAATTTATTTATCTTTAATTTGGTATGTGTGGAAAACTAGAAGGGGGGGTTGAATAGTTTTACGTCTTTTTACTTAATTATAAAAATTAGTTTTAGAGTTTTGCTTAGCTTTTAAAAACTTAGATTCGAAAATATGTGATCTCAAGTCTTGGACAATATAAACAATTAATACTACACAAAGTATAATAATGATAAGTAATGAAATAAGTAAGAGATGGAAAGATCGAACCGCAAGACAAGAGATTTATAGTGGTTCGGCTACAAGGACACCTTCCTTGCCCTACTCTACTCCCCGAGCACCTAACTCGAGAGTTTTCTTCACTATATCAACAAGCTCCCTTATGGCGGAGAAAACCGTACACACCAATCTACTCTACACACCAATCTACACACCGCTTTTCACACCACAACTTCGTCACACCTAAGTCACACCTTCTACACAACTTCTTCAAATCTATCTACTTCACAACTAACTACTCCACACCTATCTTCTTCACACCAATCTAATACCTAGCTTATCTTCTTCACACCAAGCTACTAACTAATCACACAATCAATATCTAACACAACTATCTACAATCAAATATTCACAACAATCTTCACAAAGAATAATGTAAATGATCTTTGATGATACACCAACAACTTGGATGTGGAGATCACAACAAGTTGTAATACTTCTTGTCTTAAGGGATAGAAGTATTCTTCTCTTGCACTTGAGAGGATGAAGGTTGGATCACTTTGAAACAAAGAATTTATATACTTATGATCAAAGGATAAAAGAATGGAGAGTTGGATCTAGATCAGAAAGTTTAGTAGTGCAAAAGGTGAGGAAAAAATTCAGGTTTAAGGTGGTATTTATAGGCAAAAGAATCTGACAGAGGAGCGTGGCCGGTCCCCTTAAATCATGGCCAGCCCCCTTAAAATTAAGGGGACCGCCCTTTATAATTAAGGGGGCCGTCCAGCTGAAACGGCCAGATTCTTTGTCTTTTAGTGGGGAAAGTTTATTTGGTGAAAAACTAACTGATTTTGGTTAAAATTTTGAATTCATATATTTAGTATGAATAAAACATTTTTCTTAATTACCAAAAGTGTTTTTCAAAAATATATAATATGTTTATATAATTAAATGAACTTTGTAATGCATAATTAAACTTTCCTTTGATCATAAAATACACTAAACACTTTGTTTATTCATACCTTAAGTGATTTGGATGTAAAGAGAAATATTAATTACTAAATACTTGTTTATGTCACAAGTTTTAGATCTATGAGTTTTATATTTTGTGATAATTAAAACATGGAGATATTGATAACATGCTAATAATGTTTTTAGGCATTATTTATGTCAACAATCTCCCCCTTTTTGATTATTACAAAACCTTAAACTCAATATATCTAAAACTTGTTTTTAGACAAGTATTATATAGATTATATTTCTCTTCTCCCCCTTTTTGTATTAATTAAAAAGGTTAAGCTGAGTAAGCTCCGCGAGGGAAGTTTAAACGGGTAGAAAGCTCCCCCTTAATGTATGATCCCCCTCATTTGAGAGCACCAAGGGAATGAGCAATGGAGATCTTTGCTACAAAAATATTTGAAGAGAGCAAGATACACATATATGCAAAGCAACAATTATTGCAACTAAACATAGATTCATTCAAGCATTGTAGGAATGATAAACATTACAACATTCAATATGCTTGGAGCATATTGATAAAAAAAATAACACAAAAGAAAAAACATAGTCCTATTTTGCCTAAGAGAGCACTTGGACTTGCTTGCAACCCATGGTTGATTGTTTTATTTGCTTGAAGAGAAACATAAGCATAAAGCTTAGATGTTTGATTGAGAGGGATATGGAGTGGAGTGTGGAACGGAAGAAGTGGATCTCACGATGTTGTATCGTGTTAAGGGTGGTATTGGATGATTACGAGTGAGAAGATATTCAATCCAAGAAATATCTTCACTCAAGTAGAGGATTTGTTTTTGAAGGAATATGCAACAAGGGCAAAAGTGAGTGTGATTTGTAACTTGATCCAAGTTAAGAGAGTGGGGAAGGCAATTTGCATAGGGTGATGATGGAGGTAGCCCTTTGTTGCGTTGTGCAAGATGCATAGCAAGGAGATCACTAAGATCATGGATTTGGTTTATTTCATCACGGAACTTTTGTTTTTCCGTGGCAATGTGGAGGGGATCATAGGTTTGGTATGGATGAGTTGGGTTTGAGTAGTTGGAATTGTAGTTTGATGGTTGATCAAACTTGCATGGATCATTATAATTTGTTGGAGGTTGAGAGGTGTAGTTTGGCTTGAAGTAAGATGTTTGGCCAATGTTGTATGGTTTGTAAAGTGGATCAAATGAATGACTTTTTTGGTTTGATGCAAAGTTTGGGAAATAAGAGGTTGGTGGTGAGGAATGATTTCCAACTTCATTTATGATGATGGATTTGTTTCGAGGACTTTTTCGTCGCCAAACGGGTTTTTCCGTCATCCTTGCTAGCCTTGAGGCTTTTGATTTTGGTTTGTTTGGAGAGTTCATGATGGGATGAATGGAGAGCTTTGAGGATTGGGGATATTTATAGTGTAAGATTTGTGTGTTTAAGGATGGATAAAGTTTGTTTGGAGGATTAGGACAAAATGTGTTGGTGAAAAATGGGAAATATAGGTTGAAATGGGCTAAAAAGCAGAAAAGATTCTGTAAACCCGACCAGTAGATGGCCGGTCCCCTTAATTAGGGGGTGGTCCCCTTAATGATTAAGGGGGCCGCCTTACAGAATTAAGGGGGCCGCCCATCTGGTGATTTCCAGGTTGCCAGAATTGGATTTTTGGCAGAAAATTTGCAGAAAGGTTATGTGTTTGGATTAGAATTCAAGCAAGTTCAAGTCTCTTAGGCAATATAGAGTCTAATCTAATCAAGATATAGTATGCATGTAAAAACACATAAACACAAGAGCAAATAATCAACATATAACAAGCAAGAGAAAGCAAATAAAGATAAGCACAATTAAGCTTCCTAAGGCATCTATCTTAGATTAAAGGCAAGAATAATTAGTGAGTGAATAACTAATGATGGATCAAGATGACACTATTATTAATGAATTTATTCTAGTGAGTGTCTATATGCAACAAATGTGGAGTTGTGATTGTTTCGACTCCTAGAAGCAAAAAGAAATAATGATCCTAAGAAACAATCCAAATAATCTCCTTGATTCAATTTTTTTTTTTTTTTTTTTTTTTTTTTTTTTTTTTGCTCGTTCATGAATGTCAAAGACATATATTAGATTATATATCTTGACAATTTGTGTGAGAATTTATGCATGATTTTGAAATAGAATGTTTTTAGAATTAGTCAACAATGCAAAGAAAATGATTTTCATGGGTTTCCTAGATTGTGAGAATAATTTTTAGAGAAAATTGATTGAGTTTTACAAAACGATTTATGCAAAGAAAATAACTTTTCTCAATCTTTAGTTTTGTGCAAAATAGATTCCTAGACTCAGAATAGGTGAAATGAAAGAAAAATAAATTTCATGCAAGTATAAATTTGAAATAATTCAATATAATTTAGTCAACTTGTTCCATCATTCCTAATCCTAAACGCAAGTGGTTGAATAATTCACGCTTAAGGGGTTTTGTGAATATATCCGCAATGTTGTCTTCCGATACAACCTTTTCTATAGATATATTCCCTTTTTGTACATTATCCCTAAGAAAATGGTGACGTATTTCTATGTGTTTAGTCCTAGAGTGTTGCACCGGATTTTTACTTAAACCTATCGCACCTTTGTTATCGCACATAATGGGGACATTTTCTAACCTAATGCCATAGTCTACGAGAGCTTGTTTCATCCATAGTGCTTGTTGACATGCATTTCCGGCGCTTACATATTCGGCTTCGGTGGTAGAAATAGCAAGAGCGGTTTGCTTCTTCGAAAACCAAGACGTTAGACAACATCCCATAAACGTGCAAATACCGCTAGTGCTCTTTCTATCTACGTAGTCTCCCGCATGATCCGAATCCGCATAGACAATTGTTTCTATGCCGGATTCCTTAGGATACCATAATCCTAAGTGTATAGTGCCTTTAACGTATCGGAAGATACGCTTAACCGCTTCTAGGTGAGAGGTTTTGGGATCCTCTTGAAAACGGGCACAAAGGCAGACACTAAACATAATATCGGGTCTACTTGCCGTCAAGTATAGTAAACTACCTATCATTCCTCTATACTTGGTGTTATCTATGGACTCACCTTCATCATCCTTTGTGAGCTTTACCTCCGTAGACATGGGAATTTTCATGGGTTTTGAGTCTTCTAGGCCAAACTTCTTAAGCATTTCCTTAATGTACTTAGATTGGTTAAAATAATATTCCATCTTCTAATTGTTTTATTTGTAATCCTAGGAAGAAGTTAAGTTCACCCATCATACTCATCTCAAACTCATCATGCATGATTTTGGCAAATTCATCACACATATCTTGACAAGTCGATCCAAATATAATGTCATCAACATATATTTGGACAATGATGAGATTTGGGTCTTTCCTTTTAGTGAAAAGAGTGTTATCTACCATTCCCATGGAATAATCATGTTTAATAAGAAAAGCTTTTAATCGATCATACCAAGCCTTGGGAGCTTGTTTGAGTCCATACAAAGCTTTCTTTAACTTATAAACATAATCAGGTTTTGCGAAGTCAATGAATCCTGGAGGTTGTGCCACATATACCTCCTCATTGATAAAACCGTTAAGGAATGCACTTTTCACATCCATTTGGAATAACTTAAAATCTAGGGCGCAAGCATAGGCAAGTAATATCCTAATCGATTCTAGTCTAGCTACAGGGGCATAAGTTTCGTCATAATCAATTCCTTCTTGTTGATTATAACCTTGGGCAACTAACCTAGCTTTATTCCTAGTAACTATTCCATTCTCATCTAACTTATTCCTATATACCCATTTGGTTCCTATGATGGTCATATCCTTTGGATTTGGGACTAATTCTCAAACATCATTCGCCTTAAATTGATTTAATTCTTCTTGCATAGCTATGACCCAACTTTCATCCTTTAAAGCCTCGCTAATATTCTTAGGTTCTATTGCTGAGAGGAAACAAAAGAAATTATTTTTATCTTGGTCTTGTGACCTAAGGGTTCTTTGGTTAAGATGTCCTATTATATTATCCAATGGATGAGATCTAGATTCTTTAATATTACTAGTCTCGTTATTTTCTAAGTGAATGTCTACATTATCATTTCCTATGGGTTTTGTTTTACTAACCTCAATAGCTTCATCTTCGATTAAATCATCATCTTCTAAAGGTAATGTTTTAGGAGGTGGTGGTGTTTCATCAAATGTTACATTTAGTGATTCCTCTACTTTCATGGAGTGTTTGTTAAGTATTATATATGCTTTGCTATTTTGTGAGTATCCTAAAAATATTCCTTCATATGATTTTGGATCAAACTTAGTGAGATAGTCCTTAGTGTTTAATATATAGCATTTACTTCCAAATACCTTAAAGTAGCTTAAGTTTGGTTTTCTACCTCTTAGTAACTCATAAGGAGTTTTTCCTAGAATTCTTCTAATTGATACCCTATTTAAAATATAAGTTGATGTATCTACGGCGTGACACCAAAATTTTTGTGGGATGGATTGTTCATTTAACATAGTTCTACTCATTTCTTGTAGTGACCTATTTTTTCTTTCTACTACGCCATTTGATTGAGGAGTACGAGGAGCGGAGAAATTGTGAGATATTCCATTTAACTCGCAATATTTTTCGAATTGTACTTCGTTATCAAATTCCCTACCATGGTCCGTCCTAATGGCAACTATTGAGCATCCTAATTTATTTTGAATCATTCTACTAAATATTTCGAATTTTTCAAAGGCTTGGGTCTTGTCACTTAAAAACCTAGTCCACGTGTATCGTGAGTAGTCATCTACTATCACTAAGGTATATTTGTTTCCTCCATAGCTCCGCACAGCTGATGGACCAAAAAGATCCATATGTAATAATTCTAGGCATCTAGTAGTGGATACTATATTCTTGGCTTTGTGACTAGCATGAGCTTGTTTTCCAATTTTACATGCATCACAAAAATGCTTGTCATATTTTAGATTAGGCAAATTTCTAACTAATTCCTTAGAGGCCAAAGATTGTATTTGTTGCATATTAGCATGTCCTAATCTCCTATGCCATAGTGTAGAGTTTTCATCTAGGGTCGTTAGGCATATTCTATCCTCAGGTTTGTTTCCTAGTTTCATAACATATATGCCACCTTTTCTAATTCCTCTACCTATAATTTTTCCATCCTTAACTATTTCGCTATCATCTTCGGTAAATGTGACCCTACATTTATTATCACATATTTGTCCTACACTAAGCAAGTTATATGTTAATTTATCTACATGCTCTACATTTTCAATAGTAAGTGAGTCTTGAGAGATCGTACCTTTGCCAATGATTTTTCCACGTAAGTCACTACCGAAAATAACGTTATCTCCATTGTATGCCTTGTATGTAGAGAATAGATTGGGATTCCCCGTCATGTGCCTCGAACATCCGCTATCTTTGATCCATTCGTCAGGTTTCAAGTCAATTCCTAAACATATTTCGTCGGTTTCTTTTGCCATAAAACACTTTTCGTCTCTTGGCTTTTCAACTTCTTCTTTGTCACTATCACTCCATGTTCCACTAACAAAAGCATCTTGACTTTCGTAACCCGGTGGCTTTAGACATTCGCCAACGAGATGATTTGGACTTCCACATCTAAAGCATTTTATCTTCCCGTAGTTGTCACTTCTATTCCTTTGGAATGCTTTTCTTTCGTCTCGTGATGATCTAGTGAATCTTCCTCGTCTCTTGAAGAACTTCTTGAATTCTCTTACGGCCATTGCATATTCTTCGTCTTCACTTTCGTCACTTGAATCATCATCATCACTAGGTTCCTTTTTGGCTTTTAGAGCAATTGATTTGGTTTGTTCTTTCTTGACTTTGACCGTTTCCGAATCTCTTCTTATGATTTCTTCATGAACCTTCAAGTTGCCAATTAGTTCATCTAGTGATAACGTCATCAAGTTCTTTGATTCTTCGATTGCCGTGACCTTAGCTCGCCATTTTGGATGCAGTGCCCTAAGAAATTTCCTAACACAATTTTTACTAGAAAATGTCTCATCAAGTGCTTTTAGACTTGTGATGATAATGTTAAACTTAGCAAAAGCATTATCAATTGATTCCTCTTCTGGAATCATAAATTGTTCATATTGTTGTACAAGAAGATCTATTTTATTATCTTTGACTTGGCTATTACCTTGGTGAGTAATTAGTAAAGAATCCCAAATTTCTTTGGCGGTTTTACACATAAAAATTCTTTCATATTCTTTGCGTGGTAACGCATTATAAATTACCATTTTAGCCTCATTATTTTTTGCTAATTTCTTTTTCAAATCATCATTTTGTTTTTCAAAATATACAATTTCATTCATTTTAGTTTCAACATTATATTGAATAGGAGGAAAATCACCAAAAGTAATAATATGCCAAAGATCAAGATCTTTTGATTTCACATACGTTTCGAATCTATTTTTCCAATATAAAAATCCATCACTTTCAAATAGTGGTGGTCTTTGCATAGATTGCCCTTCTAAATATTTTTCAGATTCCATAGATCGTTACAAGTTTTAAAATACAATATATTTTAAAAATCTTGCTAGACGTGGCTCTGATACCAATTGTGGAAAACTAGAAGGGGGGTTGAATAGTTTTACGTCTTTTTACTTAGTTATAAAAATTAGTTTTAGAGTTTTGCTTAGCTTTTAAAAACTTATATTCGAAAATATGTGATCTCAAGTCTTGTACAATATAAACAATTAATACTACACAGAGTATAATAATGATAAGTAATGAAATAAGTAAGAGATGGAAAGATCGAACTGCGAGACAAGAGATTTATAGTGGTTCGGCTACAAGGACACCTTCCTTGCCCTACTCCACTCCCCGAGCACCTAACTCGAGAGTTTTCTTCACTATATCAACAAGCTCCCTTATGGCGGAGAAAACCGTACACACCAATCTACTCTACACACCAATCTACACACCAATCTACACACCGCTTTTCACACCACAACTTCGTCACACCTAAGTCACACCTTCTACACAACTTCTTCAAATCTATCTACTTCACAACTAACTACTCCACACCTATCTTCTTCACACCAATCTAATACCTAGCTTATCTTCTTCACACCAAGCTACTAACTAATCACACAATCAATATCTAACACAACTATCTACAATCAAATATTCACAACAATCTTCACAAAGAATAATGTAAATGATCTTTGATGATACACCAACAACTTGGATGTGGAGATCACAACAAGTTGTAATACTTCTTGTCTTGAGGGATAGACGTATTCTTCTCTTGCACTTGAGAGGATTGACTTGCCTAAAACTAGTTATCTTTTATTTCTCAACCACTTGTGAATGGTCAATAATAAAGTCAAACTAATCAAAGGCAAATGCTTCCGTGAAATACAGAGTTTTCCCGGGTCGTAATGTCCCAACGAGGTGTGCGATGTTTTATTATAAACGAATCTGTGATTAGTGAACGGGAAAGGTATAAAAGTGTGTGTGTGTGTGTGTAAACTAGGGTTTTGTAAAGTAAAATGACTTAGATAAGCTAATGGAATGATTACGTAAAAACCTAGATATCTAAAACGTATAAACGTTCACCAATTTAAAATCAGACGCGACTGCGTACTGAGAAAAAGGTGAGTTTTAAGAAAAATAAACTACAAGGGTTAAAATTGACAATCCTATAAACTTAAACTTAAAATAAAATTAAATTAAAAAGAAAATTATTTTTTAGATTATTATATTATTTATTATTAATTAATAACTATTTAACTATTTAATTAAAACTAATTTATATCAAACTAAAAATTATAAATACTACAAATTAAACTAAAAACTTATAAAAATAATTTCTAAAACTTAAAATGAACTTGAAGAAAGTATAAAAAATAAAAATAAATCTTTTTGTCTTTTTATGAATTTCTTATTAATTAAAAACTATTTATAATAATTAAACTAATTAAACTATTTTAAATTACAAATAATACTAAATCAACTTAGAAAATTATGGAAAAATTTATAAATCTAATTAATCATTACAGGAATCCTAAAAAATTATAAAAACTTTATTTTATATATTTTTAAACTAGTTTACCAATTATTATTCTAATTATTAAATATTTACCAATTAAACTATTTAAATTATAAAAACTATTAAATGAACAGTATAAATCACAAGAAAATTTCTAAAATTATCTTATGACTTATAGAAGTTAGGAAAAATATAAAATATAGGTGTTACTATATAAAAACTAATTATGCTATTTAAAACTTATTTATTGATTAATTATTAATAAAACTATTTTAAATTATAATTAATACTAAAAGACAGAATAAAAATCTGAGAAAATTATTAAAAATACTTTAATATATAAGGAAATTAATAAAAATATAAAAACACAACTTTCTTAATTAAAATCTAAAAATGAAAATTAAAATTAAATTAAATTAAATAGAAACTATCACTTAATATTATATTGTTTTTTCTTGATTTTTCTTTTACAAAACTATATTATATATAAAAATAAGCAACTTTTGTAAAAACAAATAATTTCTAGCTTAATAATAAGCACTGTGGAAGCTTATTGCTACCACAGTTGACTTTGGTTGACTGAAATGAGAAATAAGCTCAAATGAGCTTATGTGGGACCCACCTTGGTATATTCTGGTTTAAATAAGTTGATTGGACTTGTCAAAGCTCAAATTGGTAAAATAAGCTCAGTAGATAAGCTAATAAGCCATATTAAGCTAATCCAAAACTTAGTTTCAACACAGAAATGGGACAAAGTATTGGGTCTGATTTAGGTGGGGTCCACAGTGATTCAAGTCAAACCAAAGGTCAATCCTAAGAGTCTACTAGGAGGGGGGTTGTAAGAACCTAACTAGGGGGTGTGGGACCCACTGAGATGGTCACAAAACCACAACAAAGTGGGTGGTTTGGCTATGGTCTGCTGCAGCAGGGCAATACCTTGCCCTGCAAGTGAGTTTAGGGGTGAGTGGGGCCCAGGACAAAAATCACAAAAATATAAGCTAATTAGGATACTGAGGTTGAGGTGGTAATCTTTAACTAGGAAAAAGTTTTAGGGTCTCAATCCAAACACATAAATCAAAACAATGCTTGGAAGTTTTGCAAAAATCTGAGGGATATGAATTTGACTTTTGATAGAACTTTGCTAGTTTGACTTTTATGAGTTTCTACCTTGATTTTATGATTGATTGTGACTAATTAAGTTATAACTAAACTAAAATAAGCTAAATTACTTACTTATGATTAGAACTTAAGGCTTGTGGATCCCAAAATCCTTGACAGTTGACTGTCAAGGGAATTAGAATTGGATTTTGACTTTTGGTTGTATAAGTGACCAAGTTATGGTTCCTAAGACCTGAGTTACACTAAAGAAACATGTAGCAAGAGAAAACAACACCAACAAACACCCTGAGCACAGAGGTATCTATTAAACCAAACACCCCTAAACCTTTAGCTGTTTTACGTTTTCAAAGCAAATGACTATTTTAAACCATGAAACTGAATAACTCACTTATATTAACATTATCTAAACCTAAATTAACTAATTTAAACAACAAATTAAGTCTATTAATATTGAATGCCAAAAAATTGAAAATTGCTTACAATGGCAGTTGAACTGAGCAACAATGAACCATGGATCAAATCAATACCTAGTATCCCCCATAGGATTCTATTACCATTTTCAATCCAAAATACTCCCTGCTCCTTGCTTTTCCTTCTTCTTCTTTTGATTTTCTATTTATTTCCTATTTATTTGATTTTCTATGAATTTTTGAATTTAATCACCAAACTGACTTTTGAGTTATCTAAGAGCTTTCAAAAGCTTTGTCAGAGCTTTATATGAGCTTAAGAGATCATACAACAATAACAACTAACAACAGACAACTTTTGAGATTTTTATCAAACTTGAAAATGGCATAAAATAAGATAACAACTGAAACTTGAATTTAACTTGATTTAAAGATTAAAGTGCATGAAATTAACTGAGTACAAGCTATTTTAATTGGAATTACAACTAAAATTATAAACTACACTACATACGACTATAATTAACTAAACCTAAACTAATAATTCTTCATCCTTGCTTCTCTTTTGCTTTATAGCCACTTTCTGAGTTTTGTGGGACCCACTTGACATTTCCCACCACTTTAGAGCCGTTGATAAAGTCTGATTGATCATAGCCGTTTAAAAATGCTTTTTGGCGCGAAAGTCTCCACATGTTAACGTGGGCAGCTATGGGTTGCGTGTGAGGGATTTATGGGTTTGGAGGGATGTGTGAGGTGGAGGAGAGGGGTTAGGACAGGTGGGGGAATGAGCTGGTATGGTGGTATGGAGCAGAGGTGAGTCTGTGTGGTGGTTTTGGTTTTGGGAAGGAAAAGGGTAAAAGGGGTGGTATTGGTTTGTGTTGACCGGTTTGACCAAGGGGGGTGGATTGGGCTTTTTGGAGTGGGCTGGGAAGTGGGTTAGGATAGTGGGTGGGTTGGATTGATGGTTTGGATTAGTTTTATTTTTATTTTTAGTCCAGTTTGGTTTATTAGGTGTAAAATCACAAGGACCAAAATTGTAATTAGGGAAAAGTTGAGGGTCTGAAATTTGTGACTTTCCCATAGTTTAAATAAGGACTAATCTTGCCACCAATGAATAGTACACGGGTATTTTTGATAAATTTCACTTTTGAAATTCCCGGGGACTATTTTTGCCAATTTACCAAACTTCAGGGACTGATTATGTAATTTCACCAAACTTATCACCCAAGGACCATTCCTGCAAAAGATTAATATTACAAGGACCAAAATTGGTTTTCTCAAAGTTTTTACATCCCAGGGACCATTTCTGTCAATTTCCAAAGTATAGGGACTAAACTTGTAATTTTATGAAACTTTGTACCAAAGGACTAAATATGTAACTTTATGATTAAAAAGGACCTTTGGTGACATTTTCATGTTTTTAGAATAACCAGGGACTAGTTTTGCCAATTTATGAAACTTGAGGGACTGAAACTGCCAATTATGCAAACTTTGTATGTTTTTCATCTGTTTTTGCATATTTTGCATTTGAAACATATAAAACACACCTCTAAGATATTTTAAGTATTTTGATACATATTTGAGTGCTTTTGTATGTTTTGGCAGCTCAGATTGGTATAAAATGATGAGTATTTAGACACTCATCAATCCCCCACACTAAACTATTGCTAGTCCCTAGCAATCTTTTGAGAAAAACTTAATGGGTTTGAAAAACTCTTTACCAAAAGCCATCACTTCTGGAGTAGCCAGGTGTAAGAACTGTGGCACACCTGATAACCGTGTGATTTTGAGCAAATCACCAGCTGTCAACGGATTTGATTAGTCTTTACCAAAAGCCGTTTGCTTCTGGACTAGCCAACTCTTGATGGAATAGTCAACATCTTGGTGAGCTGATTACCAATTATGGTTTTTCCACTGCCTTTACCACAAGCCATAATCTTGCGGGCTAGCCAACTCATTCGCTTTATGGGATATGGGGAGTTGAGGAACCATACAATTTTTGGCAAATTGCAAGCCATAAACGGGTTTGAGTTATCTTTACCAAGAACCGTTTGTTCCTGGATTAGCCAATCCTGTTGTGGGTTAGACATGAAGGATTGATACCATTTATTGCGTTCTAAGTGAGAAAAAATTTTAAAATTTTGGCTAAAATGGGGGTTCTTGATGGAACATGTGTTTAAATTCGTTAGAATAACGAATCTCCCCCTACACTTAGAACTGAATATTGTCCTCAATATTCAAAGTACCGGGTGTTAAACCGACACTTAGAACGTAAGAAGAAAAATATTCCATAGCCTTTATTTAAGATGTATATACATACAATTTATTTTTTTAGATAAAACTTCTTAAATAGAAGCTAAACTTCAGGGACTGATTATGTAATTTCACCAAACTTATCACCCAAGGACCATTCCTGCAAAAGATTAATATTACAAGGACCAAAATTGGTTTTCTCAAAGTTTTTACATCCCAGGGACCATTTCTGTCAATTTCCAAAGTATAGGGACTAAACTTGTAATTTTATGAAACTTTGTACCAAAGGACTAAATATGTAACTTTATGATTAAAAAGGACCTTTGGTGACATTTTCATGTTTTTAGAATAACCAGGGACTAGTTTTGCCAATTTATGAAACTTGAGGGACTGAAACTGCTAATTATGCAAACTTTGTATGTTTTTCATCTGTTTTTGCATATTTTGCATTTGAAACATATAAAACACACCTCTAAGATATTTTAAGTATTTTGATACATATTTGAGTGCTTTTGTATGTTTTGGCAGCTCAGATTGGTATAAAATGATGAGTATTTAGACACTCATCAATCCCCCACACTAAACTATTGCTAGTCCCTAGCAATCTTTTGAGAAAAACTTAATGGGTTTGAAAAACTCTTTACCAAAAGCCATCACTTCTGGAGTAGCCAGGTGTAAGAACTGTGGCACACCTGATAACCGTGTGATTTTGAGCAAATCACCAGCTGTCAACGGATTTGATTAGTCTTTACCAAAAGCCGTTTGCTTCTGGACTAGCCAACTCTTGATGGAATAGTCAACATCTTAGTGAGCTGATTACCAATTATGGTTTTTCCACTGCCTTTACCACAAGCCATAATCTTGCGGGCTAGCCAACTCATTCGCTTTATGGGATATGGGGAGTTGAGGAACCATACAATTTTTGGCAAATTGCAAGCCATAAACGGGTTTGAGTTATCTTTACCAAGAACCGTTTGTTCCTGGATTAGCCAATCCTGTTGTGGGTTAGACATGGAGGATTGATACCATTTATTGCGTTCTAAGTGAGAAAAAATTTTAAAATTTTGGCTAAAATGGGGGTTCTTGATGGAACATGTGTTTAAATTCGTTAGAATAACGAATCTCCCCCTACACTTAGAACTGAATATTGTCCTCAATATTCAAAGTACCGGGTGTTAAACCGACACTTAGAACGTAAGAAGAAAAATATTCCATACCTTTATTTAAGATGTATATACATACAATTTATTTTTTTAGATAAAACTTCTTAAATAGAAGCTAAACTTCAGGGACTGATTATGTAATTTAACCAAACTTATCACCCAAGGACCATTCCTGCAAAAGATTAATATTACAAGGACCAAAATTGGTTTTCTCAAAGTTTTTACATCCCAGGGACCATTTCTGTCAATTTCCAAAGTATAGGGACTAAACTTGTAATTTTATGAAACTTTGTACCAAAGGACTAAATATGTAACTTTATGATTAAAAAGGACCTTTGGTGACATTTTCATGTTTTTAGAATAACCAGGGACTAGTTTTGCCAATTTATGAAACTTGAGGGACTGAAACTGCCAATTATGCAAACTTTGTATGTTTTTCATCTGTTTTTGCATATTTTGCATTTGAAACATATAAAACACACCTCTAAGATATTTTAAGTATTTTGATACATATTTGAGTGCTTTTGTATGTTTTGGCAGCTCAGATTGGTATAAAATGATGAGTATTTAGACACTCATCAAGGATGAAGGTTGGATCACTTTGAAACAAAGAATTTATATACTTATGATCAAAGGATAAAAGAATGGAGAGTTGGATCTAGATCAGAAAGTTTAGTAGTGCAAAAGGTGAGGAAAAAATCCAGGTTTAAGGTGGTATTTATAGGCAAAAGAATCTGACAGAGGAGCGTGGCCGGTCCCCTTAATTCATGGCCGGCCCCCTTAAAATTAAGGGGACCGCCCTTTATAATTAAGGGGGGCCGCCCAGCTGAAAAGGCCAGATTCTTTGTCTTTTAGTGTGGAAAGTTTATTTGGTGAAAAACTAACTGATTTTGGTTAAAAATTTGAATTCATATATTTAGTATGAATAAAACATTTTTCTTAATTACCAAAAGTGTTTTTCAAAAATATATAATATGTTTATATAATTAAATAAACTTTGTAATGCATAATTAAACTTTCATTTGATCATAAAATACACTAAACACTTTGTTTATTCATACCTTAAGTGATTTGGATGTAAAGAGAAATATTAATTACTAAATACTTGTTTATGTCACAAGTTTTAGATCTATGAGTTTTATATTTTGTGATAATTAAAACATAGAGATATTGATAACATACTAATAATGTTTTTAGGCATTATTTATGTCAACAGTATGCATTATGATATATGAATCGTAATTTTTTTTCATCTTTTTAGTGCATTTTGATTTTCTTGAAATTTTTGGCATTTTTTGCTCTAATTTTGTCTAATTTAGAGGCAAAATTATGCAAAACTTAAAACACGAAAGTTGTGGCTTTCTCGCCATTCTTTACTCAGAAATTTGAATCACTCAAATCCGATATGATATGAGTGAGATATCGCACGTTAAAGATAAACAATCACCGATGAACGCTATAAAAAATAACTGATGAACGTTATAAAAAAAAATAACTGATGTACGTTATAAAAAATAACTGATTAACAATATAAAAAATAACTGATGAATGTTATAAATGATAACTGATGAATGTTATAAAAAATAATTGATGAACATTATCAAAAATAACTGATGAACGTTATTTTTTTTAAAAATTGCTGAACATTATCAAAAATAAATTATTAACAATATAAAAATAACTAATGAACGTTATTTTTTCGAAAACTCTAATGAATGTTGTCAAAAATAACTGACGAACAATATAAAAAATAACTGATTAACTGATAAACATTATATTTTTATTAGAAAATTGATAAACTGATTAACGATACTAACTTGAACTGATGAACATTATTAAAAATAACCAATGAACCAATAATGAACAAGATTAACCGAAGAACAAATAATGAACAAGATTCAAAAAGTTTATTCATGATGATTTAAAATTTTAACTGATGAACAATACCATTGAACAACGTGATTTAAAATAAAAAAATAATATATTAGACTGATAAATAACGCGATCTAACTGATGAACACATCAAATAAAACTGATACCATCAATAATTGACGAAATATAACTAAAATCCTAAAAAAAACACGTTAGTTACTTATTACGGAGTATCGTCTTACACAAAGTATCAACAAAATTCTATGGCCCATTTTTTAACATAAAAATATAAAATGAAACTTATAATAATATTCTAATATTGTAACTTATTTAATCGTACTAGTACTACATTTCCTCAAATGACTTGAAACGGTTTTTTTTTTTTCACTAGCATCACACCTACCACCTAGATTCACACCTTCACAACTTAATATCCACCCAAATAGATCAGCCATCGCCACCTACCATCGCTACCTCTGTCCCGGTGCCTAAGCTCGGCTCCAAACTCAAAATCATATCTCACAAATACCATATCTACCATCTAACTCCGTTATCAACGTCGTTATCTCCGTCGTCAACGTCGTTATCTCCGTCACGAGATCTGGCTGTATGACAAGGTGGTGCTAATGAAGGTGAGTTGATGTTTGGTTTAATTGAATCGGAGATCATTTGCGGTGGTTGTGATTTTGAGGGTGATGAAGATCACTTGAGATCGTCTTTTATTTATGGATTTGAGATTGGGGTCTCTGAAAAATAAATTGGGGAGAGATGGGAAATAAAGAAGTAGAATGACCAGAATACCTCATGTGTATATGACTATATGTCCCTTTTTAATTTGATCAGATCTTGCATTATGATCCAACGGTTGTAAATACTTTTTAGACTTTGTAAAACAATCACACTTTGCAAATGATCCCCTACCACTTCTATGGTTCCACCAACAATCTGTATGTTTCTATCTTCTACATAAACCTTCATTAAGTCTATCAGGAGGTCTCTATTCATTATAAATCTATTACATCCCATTTCATTATTAGAAGGTGCAAGAACCTATCCGGCCAAACATTGTATCATAACAAAATAACAAGTTATGAAGGACATAAATCAAGTAGTCAAGTAGGCATATATAGGTCATTGTATAGCAAATAGCACACTTAAGCTAATTACTGATTCCCAGTTTCAAAATCATATATCTTACATCGCTCCAAACTTATTACAAAGCAAATACAACATACAAGCTAATTACTGATTCTCAGTTTTTAATCGATAGATTTTCAACACACATCACACATTCCAAAACTTGTACTTCCGACAAGAACGTTCATCAATAATAGTCAGAATCACTGCAAGTAACATCCACGCACAACCATATGTGTTTTCACACGGAAAAGTATGCCATTGATGATCTTAGATTCATACCAACAATAGAAGAGCATTCTGAATGCAATGGCAATTTTGTAAATGCAATATTACTATCTCGTATCTACATACACATTAACTTATATAGCCATGTTACATTTTTGAACATACAAACTAGACCTCCACAAATTACATATGATCAACTAATCAATATGGGATTGAAGAATTACTTAATTGATTGACTCCTCCTAAACCAACCAGTCAACCGGGTGCAGTTGATAGGCCCACCTAGGAGGGAGTGCAAGTATTAAATCCGTGAAAGTACAGGGAAATCCCCGGGTCGTTAAGTCCCAACGATATAGAAATTGTATCTGTAAATATTTTGGGAATGAGTGGCACTGAGGACAGTAACCAATAATGATTTGGGTTTGAATTACACAACTGAAAATTATTTGGATAACAGTATATAACAAGCACAGGAAACAAATATGTATAAACGTAAACTGAAATTTAAACAGATACGTTTGCGTGCTGGAAAAAAAGTGAGTTTTAAGCAAATTTTAACAAGAAGGGGTGAAAATGAAATTTCTAAAAACTTAATATTAAAAGAAAATTTAATTAAAAATAAAATTATTTTTTTGATTATTTTATTATTTATTATTAATTAAAAACTATTTTCTATTTAATTTAATTCTAATTTAAACTAATTTAAATTACTAATAATACCTAAATGACTTAGAAAATTATGGAAATTTTTATAAATCTAATTAACCATTACAGGAATTCTAAAAATTTTAAAAAGTCTATAAAAATTATATTTAAACTATTTTACTAATTATTTACTTATTTAATAATTAAAACCTATTTAAACTATTTTAATTCTAAAAATTATCAAATTAATAGTGAAAATTATGAAAATTTTACAAAAAAAATACTTTATTGATTATAAGACCTAGGAAAAATATAAAAAGCTATCTTTGCTTATAAATAAGCAGAAAGAAAATTTATTCTTTGGTTTTCTAATTAAAACTAATTTAACTTAATTTAATTATTATAAATACTAAATTAACTCAGAAAATTATGAAAATTTTTCTTAAACTATTTTAATATATTAAAAAGCTAGAAAAATTATAAAATTGAAAATTTCTTTTTGAAAAAGCTGAGCAATAAGCCAAATGGCTTAAATAGAAGCTATCACTATTTTTATTTTTGTCTTTTATTGGATTTTCTTTTACAAAACTATTCTAATACTGAAAATATGAAACTTTTGCAAAGACAACTTATTTGAAGCTTAATAATAAGCAGTGTGCAACCCAAAGAATTAGACAGAAGTCCTAATAAGCTTTTGAAACTTGGATTTTTGAGCAAAAAGCTACTAATAAGCTACAAGGAGCTAAATAAGCTATATTCTACTGAGATGAATGTTAAATAAGCTAAAACCACAGAATAAGCATACTGAATAAGCCACAGAGATCAAATGAGCAATTCCAATACACCACAGACCAAAAGGCCAAAATGAGGGTACTTGCAGCCCTTGGTGGGGCCCACAGTGGTGATTGAAAGTCCAAAACAAGTGATGATCTGAAAAGTTGGTCTGGTGGGCTTTCAAATAAGATAAGGTTCAGAGCTTATGGCTTACTAATGAGCTTATGGAAAGCTTGTGGAGTTGGGTACTTAGTACTCAGTATGCCTGGTGTGATCAGTGTAACTTGATGGCACAAATAAGCTATGGGCAAAGGTGCAGAGATCCAAAATAAGCCTTGATATGTTGAGTTGGTCTAATAAGCTATCTAAAAAGCCAAAAGTTGGGGGCTGGGGTCAACTGGTTAAGCTAGAACGAGCTTATGAAACTTGGGCAAATGCCCTGGTGCAGGGGAGGGTTCTCTCCCTGCAGGCCTAAACAAGCACTTCAATAAGCCAGAGAAAAAAAATCTTAAAAATAAGCCAATCATGGATTTCAAAAGTTTAGCTGGTATGTATTAACCTCCAAAAAGATCAAAGCATAATTGTGAACACAAAATTCAGGAAAATTCTTTGAAAATTTGGCTTTCTACCTAACTATGCAATTTTGACTTTCTTACTTTTGAACTTGGTTTGACTATTATGAACTTTGATTTGATCTAGCTTACTGAAAATGATGTTTTAAACTAAAATGAAGCTGATTTAGGATATATGAACAACTAATGCAAGGTTTGGATGAGAAATTAACTAAAATCCTTCACAATAACTGATTATGAGGCCTCTAATGGATTTTTGACTTTTTAAGACTAAACCTACAAACTTTATACTACCAATACTCTAGTAATGACCTATGAGTTCTGTCTAAACAAGATTTCACCAATGAGAACCTCAAGTACACAGGTATACAGGTAATGCCAAACAACCTATGATGACCTTGATTTTTTTGGTTTCCAGAACAAATGGTTACTAAAGGCTTTGAGATTACTTCTAAACCACCTATTATGATCTAAGAAACTTAAATGAACACATAAACAAGGTTTTCAAGTACTATTCCCCAAGAATCCGACATATGCTATTTTGGCAGTCCAAATGATGATTTTAAGCACAATGAGTTCTAGTAAACTAGCAACTGATTTTAAGTGACAATATGAATAAATTACACTAATTAAGCACATATAACACAGAGATAAGCTAGGATAAGCAGTGAAGAGTAAAACTTGAAATTTAAGAAAATCCTTACAAAATGCAATCCTGCCAAATGCTATGAACCAAGGACCAAGTAACCAATCCTATAGGCTTCCACAAACCACTAAACCATAGCCATCCATGATACACTATGCTCCAGCCATCATCATCTTCAACCTGCAATTTTTGATTTTTTATCTATTTTTTATATTTTTTTGTATTTTTAAGTTTTAACAACTACGAACTGTTTTAATGTATTTACTAGCTTTCAAAAGCTTTACAAGGAGCTTATATGAGCTTTTGAGTCCAGAACAACAACTTACAACAATATTTAAGCTATATGAGATTTCTGAACTTTAAAAATGCATAAACTGAAATTGAAAATACAAACTAAAATTGAAGCTTGAAAAAGGTTTTAGATTAACTGAATTCACTTGAAATACAACTTGAAAGCTTGAAATTACACTTGGTAATTGAAAATTACACTAATCGACACTACATTGACTATATAAAACTACACAGTATGCTCTCCTCCTTCTTCTTCCTTTTATAGGCCCCAATTAGGGTTCCCTGCTCCTTGTGGACAAATCCCACCAATAATATGATTCATTGGATGTCTCAAACTCATCCTAGCCATTGATGCATTTTTTGTGGGAAAGGTAGTTTGACCCTTACGTCTGTGTTTGCGTGTGTAGGGGAGGGGCATTTATTGTGGCTTATTTGTTAGGTGCAGAGGGTGTGGGTTGGTGATGATGGGGTTTTTTGCAAGTGGTGATGGTAGGGAGATGAATTCCAGGGATGGTATTGCAGGGAAGGGGTGGTTTGGAGGGAAGGGAGGGTCAAACCTTGCGTTGACCGGGTTTTTATATTAGAACGGATGG
Organism: Artemisia argyi; assembly: GCA_030686995.1. Classification (NCBI taxonomy): domain Eukaryota; kingdom Viridiplantae; phylum Streptophyta; class Magnoliopsida; order Asterales; family Asteraceae; genus Artemisia; species Artemisia argyi. The sequence continues at coordinate 184,111,816 of CM060691.1, read as the reverse complement.
AGTGGGATTGGGTATTGGGCTGGTGAGGGTGTTGGTGGGTTTTATGTTTGGATTGGATCATGGATTTTGGTTTAATGATAACAAAATGGTCCGTTTGGTTTGGGAAATATTACAAGGACCAAATTTGTAAAATCTGATTTTTTGAGGGGCTGAGTTTGACAACTGTCCAAAGTTTACAAAGGGTCCTTTCTTGCCAAGGTTGAATAGTACAAGGATCATTTTGATAATTTCCATATTTGATTTTTCAAGGGACCAAATATGCCAAAACTGAAACTCCAGGGATTAAACTTGTAATTTTCTCAAACTTTTCCTCAAAGGACTAAACTTGATAACTTGTGAAATCCAAGGACAAGAGTTGACTTTTCCATCCAAATCCAATGCTTAGGGGTTATTTCTGGCAATTTCCAAACTTGAGGGACTGAAGTTGACAACTTTGCAAACTCGTGCTCGTTTTTGTCCTTTTTGGCCTGATTAATGCCAATTTCTGAAATATCCGTTCCTGCACGATCACAAACACAAAAATGCAATATCTTTGGCAATTATGATTAGTTTGTGTATGTTTTGGTCTTAATATGGACAGAAAAAGGTGTGTGAATAAGCACACACTAAAATCCTCCAGACTAAGGTATTGTCGTGTCCTCACGCAATGGGATCATTTCACGCCCTACGAGATAAATAACTTTCATACCTCATTCTACTAACATTGAAGAAGTAGTAAAATGTTCAAAAGAGAGTACAAAATCAATTATTCCAAAGAACGCTCTGTTTTACACTACTATTTACGTACTTTTTACACTTATTGTATGACGGGATGGTTGACTTTCATCATTTTTCAATAATGTTTACGTACTTTTTACACTATTTATGTACTCTTGACGGCGTTAGATCTGGGTCTAGGCAATCCGATATTATTATGGGCAGTGAGTTGACGGCGTCAGATTTCTCTTCTTGACGCCGTCACGTTGGAAAATCTATATATAGTTTTGTAATTTTTATTCATTAAGAGTGGACAATTAGAGGGATAACTTGGAGAAACCCTAGCACGATTTTATCAGTATTTTCAAAGGTTTTTACCCTTTGAAACCTTTCATGTTCAATTAAGATAAGTATCCTTTCAATTCATTCAATATGTCTATGTGTTGTTTGAATATATCTTACGCTTGTCTTGATTTTAACATGCTAGGCTAGATCTCTTGTGTGTTTGCTTAGATGTAGTGAAACCTAGATGTTGATTATGGGTTGATTGCTTGTTTATAGTTGTTACGGATGAATGATTTCGATGTTAGGCTTAAGAAAACTGGCAGACTTCCATAGTGTAACTTGCTTGAACGTCTTAAGAAACATGAACCAATGCATACTAGGTTTTTATGGTTGTATTTAATGCATTAGCGAATTCTAGTGATCCCATGTTAGGAGCTTCTTGCAGGCTCGACATAGGAGTGAAGTAGGAGCTTATATAGTTGGGGAAGTACGTACGCCACCACACGAATGGTATTAAGGAATATAACCTGTCACACCCCGCCACTGCGGAAACGCGAGGGTGTAACTTCATGGATATCATCACAACACCTGGTGTCTACATAGAGAACAACTACATGCACATAAATAGAGCAATGTACAAACACAAAGTGTTGTAACAATACCCCAAAATAAAATTACCAAAACAAAACATAAATCCAAACATAGATGATAAACCACTTCCAATGCAACTAAGGTCTCGTCTATCCACATCCTTCTATCTTATCCTTAGAAAGCTCACCTGAAAATGATGCTTAAAACGTCAACATAATGTTGGTGAGATTCATAGGTTTGAGACTCAACACACAAGGCAACCAAATTCACTGTGATTACAAAATATAGCTGGACAAATAATTATAGTTATCATATAGCTACATGCATTTGCAAGTCATTAATCACACACAAAGGCAACAGCACTCATAAGGCAACCAATAGGACGGCTCGTGTCCTCCGACCCCAAAATAATTACAACAGGACGGCTCGTGTCCTTCGACCCCACAATGATTACATTAGGACGGCTCGTGTCCCCCGACCCCAATAAACATCAATTAGGTCGCATGCGCGAGCAACAGGATAAGCATCCTCCTAATTGGATCCCATATATATCCACACAAGCAAATAATCACACATAGCATGCATACGATAACATTATAGGTCCAAGCTCTTTAACACCACACACATAATCACAGTAAATCAAATCATTTAAGACAAGCATCATTCCCATCCCAAGTTTAAAACAAAGTAAAAATATGGGACTATGAACTCACCTTAAACTTCGCAGCTTCCACAAAAACAATTCACAATTTATAGCACACAAAAATAATCCACATTACACAAGGTCAAGCTAAAAGCTACAACCTATGTAATACTCATATGATGGATGTATAAGACTCATATGACCCACCATGGATCTCTTAGACACCATACTAACCACCACCATAACTTAATATTCACTAAATCCCTTGCACTCTTAAAATCAGAAAATGCAGAATTTTTGGGTACATTCACCCACATAAAATCATGACAAATAAAGCTCAACAACTCACACCAAAAATTTACCATGGTCTCTCATAAGCATACAAGCTAATCCCAGAAGGCCATGGACCAATAACACACACAAATACTCATAAGAAATTCAAACTTGTCAACTACTCAAATTCGGATCTGAACGCACACCAAAAAGTTTTGATTTTTAATAAATGCTTCCACAAGTTTTTATCGCGAATCCTTTTCGTGGTAGTCTAATATAACCTAATACTTAACTATTCCAGAAGGCCTAGTCAAAATACCACTTTTACAACCACATGACACCCTCAAACGTTTACCCAAAATCTGTCCCGGTTTGACAGCTTTGACACCTTAACAAAGAAAAATCAAAAGACCAACTTCCCGACCTTGAAATCAATCATGGCTGGACTTTTTGGAAATCTCTTTCATTAAAATTCAATTTAGACCAAAAATTCATGACCTAACTCATCACCATCTGTTATTTACACTGACATCTTTACAGCCTTACAAATCTGTCCAAACCCTAACTCAATAACTAGCATGTTTTACGCTCAATTCTCTTAACCAATCATCATACTATTATCATTAATTGATCCCAACATGTTTAATAACATTAATTTACAGAAGTTAACACAAACCCTAATACATCATACGTAATATTACATGAATTAGATTAATTAATCAATTAATTGAACATAGGGTTTAAAGATTTTACCTTGATTCTTGATTATTGCTTCCAAATTATAAACCCTAATTTTTTCCTTCTTCCTTGGCCTCCCATGAACGACCAAATATGCAGGAAAAACGTTTGTGGGGTGTTTGGGTTTGTTTATATATTATTTATGGATAATCCTTATCATTATGTGTTGTAATTGGGCTCAAATTTGGTTTCCTTTTCCCCCCTAATCCCCTTCTAGCCGAATTTTCCATACATATATATTTTTTTATTATTATTTTTATTAAATTAATTTATTACACTCAAAACCTCATAGTTTTCATATTTTATATATTCCCATAACGAATCCTAACATCTTACGCGATAAACCTCAGTTTTTACGACAAACCGGAAAATAATCATTTTCAAAATATAGTTTCCAAAAATAGATTTTTACACTCTTTTATAACATAACTCATAAAAATAAACTCCCACGTAACTTGCTAACGCTCAAATACTTGAACGAAGACTCGTTACGCAAAAACACAAAAACACCAAAACTACACAAGTCATTTCTTCATCACAAAGGTGATCCAAATTCCAAACTTTTCAAATCACAATAAAACCATTTACGCAAAGGGATTTAGTGCTAAAACTTACCTATATCATCACTTTAATCACCTAAGACACACCAAACAAACGTCAACCGAGTCAAGACTATCAGTCAAACTGACCTGCTAAAACCACGGTTGTTACATCATCCCCCACTTAGGGAAATCGCGTCCCGAGATTTCAACTACTATAGTCACCACTCACAACAGCAAAAGGAAATTTATGGATTTTTAAGCAGATAAATACCACACCATAAAATCACAGAGAAAGAATCGCAAAAATGTGAACCGACTAATTACCCGAATTCATACAATAGAAAACACTCCGACACTCCAATGATACACGAAAATAGATACACTACACCGATCAATAACATCAATGATCCAAATGACTTCTCACAGGTAGGTATGATACCCTCGAACCAAATGAAAAACCAACTGGTAACTGCAAGACGCACTCACAAAAATAGATACCCATAAAACAAACATTTATGGATACCCCGCATCTAACTTCCACGATCTAAAATCCAACTACAAACGATCTACTTCACCAACCACATCAGCAAACAAAATTCGAATACTTAAATATCATCTGATTCTCACGTTCCCAAGTAAACTTAGGACCATGCTTAGAATCTCACCACACCTTTAACAATGCTATCTCACCACACTTCAAACTCTTAACATCTCGGTTCCATAATCTCAACAGGTTTCTCGACAAAACGAAGAGTATTGTCAACCATACATTCATCTAATGGCACACGCACACTAGCATCCGCCAACCACTTCTTTCCATTAGATGCGTGAAACATATCATGCACCCTACTTCACTTCTCAGGAATATTCAACCGATATGTCTCAAATCTAATCCTTTCCGTAAATCTCAAATGGTCCTATGTATCTCGGTGTTAACTTGCCTTTCTTACCGAAACGCACAACACCCTTCCAAGGAGATACTTTTAACCTCACAATATCACCAACACCAAACTCTAAAGGCTTACAACAATAATTCGCATAACCCTTTTGGCGATCTCTTGCTGCCTTAAGTCTTTCTCTAATCCGAAAACCTTATTCGTAGTCTCTCGTTCTAGTTCAGGACCAATTAGTTGGCTTGTTCCAACCTTTGCCCACAGAACAGATGAGCTACATTACCTTCCATACAACTTTTCACACGACACATACTCAATACTAGAATGACAATTGTTGATATAGGAGAACTCAGCTAAGGGTAAATGTATACCCTGGTTTCCTCCAAAATCAAACACACCCATGCTCTCAGCTCACCATCCAACGCCTGATTTGTACGCTCACGTAGTTCACTGAATGATAAGTCGCACTCATCTACATACGCGTTCTCAAGACTCCATAACACGTTTACCACTATCGCGAAGTAAGTATTTCATCATGTTTCTTAATGATCAACGCGACACCCCATGGCTCATTACCAACTCACCGAGCGAAAAGTCTCGCCTACTCCTCCATACATCTCTTGCTAAGGTAATAATATGTCTTATCCATTCTCGGATGTATCAAATACCTTTCATGATTGACGTCCTTACGCTTCCTCTCAATGAAACCAATAGCTGGTCCACAAAGTACATTCCTCCATCCTCATTCCTTTCCATTTACTGGTCTAAACCAAGTAATCATTCTTCATACATGTTCTCATCCTCGAACCTCTCTCTCTAGGCTGTCAATATCATCCTCTTAACTCTGAATTGAATTATCATAATCATTGCTCACAAACATCCAAGTTTCACTCGTTCACTCCCGCTCAGCGCTCTTACCACGATGTCCGCCCTTCCTTCACGGTGGCGAATCAAACAATCGTAGTCACTGAAAAATTCCACACCCAACTTCTCTTCTACATATATTAGCCTCTTGTCAAATATATGCTAAAGATTCTTATAATCTGTGTAGATAACACTTTCTGCTCCATACAAATATCATCTCCAAATTCTACTCCCCAACTCTAAGTCACGTATCACATAGTTCCTCTTATGAATCTTCTACCTCCGATGCCCACGCAATCTGAAGAACGTACATCTTGAAGCTAAAACTCTCACTTGAACAACTTAGCAAACACCCTCTTCTTCTTCAACGAACAAATTGATAATCAAAACGACAATCTATCCTAAATAAACGACACGAACCATAAAACCGGTCGAACTAAAACGTATATCAATGAACTCAAAAGGGGTACGAATTACCGACTAACGAAGTAACGAACATCAAAATCAAAGCTATAAAAACACAATGAGAAATTTTCCTCCAATAAAAGTAGACACTGATAAAATGTTCATGAAAACCCATAGAAAGAAATTATAAAATACACGTACCCATAAAACATCCACAAGCGTACCACAAAAAAAAAAAAAAAAAAAAAAAAAAAAAAAAAAAAAAAAAAAACACCCGATGAACCAAATACATAACAAGTTTAGTAAATGAGAATCATAGACAGTTCTTATTCCCGTACTCGACCTTCCCAAAAACAAATGAACACCGTTTTTCACAAGACATATCTTAAACTTATACATTTTTATAAAATATATATAAACCATTTTATGTAAGACATCAACATAACTTTTTTTTTTCACACTTCATTTCCCATAAAAATATTAGTTTCCATTAAACGACCTTGAAATACCCAAAACGAATTTTTAAAATACCATAAGGACTTTAACTCAACCTCTTATACGAACGCGAAAGACATTGAAGAATTCCATAATCAAAATAATCCTCAAACGAACTCATACCAGTGAACACTCACGCGAATACATTGCAAACCAAATGATGAACTTAAAGACTCATTCGTACACCGATCAAACCAAAATCATAGAAAACACCGATACTAACGGGTCACAAAATTCAATTGGTGTGTGTAAATGAGGGATTAAATATCCACACCAACTCGTCACGAACCACCAATACTCGAAAAACAATATAATATTCATTCGCAGAATGAATGCAAGGAATAACCAAAGAAACGAAACAGTATCCAACAAAAACGAATTCGATTACCCAACACCTATCACGACGTCAAAGAGAAAGAATATGGCATATGTACCATCATGGTACGAATAGGTATGCCAACCAAAGAATTAGGTATACAAACGGAGCGTCTAGCAAACGAATCAACTCAAATACCACAAAATAAGTACCCATCGATAATTGAGGTATCAACATATGATAGGTAGAATCGAATCTTACCACCTACACACCCCAACATATAACGATTGTCCAAATGGTTAAGAGAATATTTCTCTAACCATACAGCCATCACCAACATGATATCACATACCATCTACCACAACATATAACAACTAACATTAATCAATGCAATAATGGTCACAAGTCCACGTGTGTGATACCCTTATAATTATGTTCGCGACCATAGTTATAAGCCTATTTCACACGCATACTTACTTCCAAAACCGCACATCTCAATGATAATGCACATATACCACATAGCACCTAATACACCATGCAATCCATGCCATCATACTTGCAAGTCCACTTGTGTTGTGACGCATGTATAATTATGTTGGCCACCATAATTATCTATGCCCCCTTTCATAAGTGTACTCCCTCCTATGACAACACATCATGCAAACAATCACGCAAACAACAACAAAAGACGTCGCAGACAATCATCTCGCATGGAACAATTCCAACGATCACGTAAACTCTATAATCAAAATTACTTGGATAAGGTCGATCCAATATCCAAGAGTAATCACGCTCCAACTTGGCTCCAGACGGCAAAAGACAATATACAAATTCCAAAACATAACACAAAACAAAAGATGTCGCATAAAGGCTCAACTCCACTCTCGCACTTATCTCCCCACTCAGATCAATTCAACTTACTACTCGCTGTGGACTCTAGATCCGAATCCACACAATTCCATCCTAACTCCCTTTCATCTTTACTCAACCACCCATTAATGTTTCCTACATATTGAGGTAGTCGACAACATGCAAAACCATCTCTATTCTATTCTTCCAATTCCACATGATTCACAAGTGCATACAAATCACGAGGTTTAGACTAAACCACATCTTCTTCCTATGTGAAGTGAGGACACTACCAAGGGTATTTAGTAATGGCTCCATCTCCAGAAGTCAACGTGGTTCCAAACCTCTCCACTTCTTCTCCACCAACATTTCCCATAAACGTCCTCTCCTTGTCCGAACATAGATACATGCTATCAGGAACTCAGGTTCTGCGGTTAATCCGCTTCATCCTACCACTTCTCTCGCATCCGATAGCGGCAACGGTAGTCCAACGAAGCATCTTACGCACGGAAGACGATATAATAAAGTCGATATATACAATACTACGTATAGGGGACAGAACAGACGTCCAAAACTCAATAAAACATCTCATAAATATAGGAAAATAGACATATAAAATACTATACTTACACATAGATCCTAAATGCAACTATATGAGGGACTCCTAGGTTATAGTCTAGGTCCAACCGCCTAATTCTCTATAACCAAGGCTCTGATACCAATCTGTCACACCCCGCCACGGCAGAAACGCGCAGGTGTAACTTCATGGATATCATCACAACACCTGGTGTCTACATAGAGAACAACTACATGCACATAAATAGAGCAATGTACAAACACAAAGTGTTGTAACAATACCCCAAAATAAAATTACCAAAACAAAACATAAATCCAAACATAGATGATAAACCACTTCCAATGCAACTAAGGACTCGTCTATCCACATCCTTCTATCTTATCCTTAGAAAGCTCACCTGAAAATGATGCTTAAAACGTCAACATAATGTTGGTGAGATTCATAGGTTTGAGACTCAACACACAAGGCAACCAAATTCACTGTGATTACAAAATATAGCTGGACAAATAATTATAGTTATCATATAGCTACATGCATTTGCAAGTCATTAATCACACACAAAGGCAACAGCACTCATAAGGCAACCAATAGGACTGCTCGTGTCCTCCGACCCCAAAATAATTACAACAGGTCGGCTCGTGTCCTCCGACCCTACAATGATTACATTAGGACGGCTCGTGTCCCCCGACCCCAATAAACATCAATTAGGTCGCATGCGCGAGCAACAGGATAAGCATCCTCCTAATTGGATCTCATATATATCCACACAAGCAAATAATCACACATAGCATGCATACGATAACATTATAGGTCCAAGCTCTTTAACACCACACACATAATCACAGTAAATCAAATCATTTAAGACAAGCATCATTCCCATCCCAAGTTTAAAACAAAGTAAAAATATGGGACTATGAACTCACCTTAAACTCCGCAGCTTCCACAAAAACAATTCACAATTTATAGCACACAAAAATAATCCACATTACACAAGGTCAAGCTAAAAGCTAAAACCCATGTAATACTCATATGATGGATGTCTAAGACTCATATGACCCACCATGGATCTCCTAGACACCATACTAACCACCACCATAACTTAATACTCACTAAATCTCTTGCACTCTTAAAATCAGAAAATGCAGAATTTTTGGGTACATTCACCCACATAAAATCATGACAAATAAAGCTCAACAACTTACACCAAAAATTTACCATAGTCTCTCATAAGCATACAAGCTAATCCCATAAGGCCATGGACCAATAACACACACAAATACTCATAAGAAATTCAAACTTGTCAACTACTCAAATTCGGATCTGAACGAACACCAAAAAGTTTTGATTTTTAATAAATGCTTCCACAAGTTTTTATCGCGAATCCTTTTCGTGGTAGTCTAATATAACCTAATACTTAACTATTCCAGAAGGCCTAGTCAAAATACCACTTTTAAAACCACATGACACCCTCAAACTTTTACCCAAAATCTGTCCCGGTTTGACAGCTTTGACACCTTAACAAAGAAAAATCAAAAGACCAACTTCCTGACCTTGAAATCAATCATGGCTTGACTTTTTGGAAAGCTCTTTCATTAAACTTAAATTTAGACCAAAAATTCGTGACCTAACTCATCACCATCTGTTATTTACACTGACATCTTTACAGCCTTACAAATCTGTCCAAACCCTAACTCAATAACTAGCATGTTTTAAGCTCAATTCTCTTAACCAATCATCATACTATTATCATTAATTGATCCAACATGTTTAATAACATTAATTTACAGAAGTTAACATAAACCCTAATCCATCATACTTAATATTACATGAATTAGATTAATTAATCAATTAATTGAACATAGGGTTTAAAGATTTTACCTTGATTCTTGATTATTGCTTCCAAATTATAAACCCTAATTTTTTCCTTCTTCCTTGGCCTCCCATGAACGACCAAATATGCAGGAAAAACGTTTGTGGGGTGTTTGGGTTTGTTTATATATTATTTATGGATAATCCTTATCATTATGTGTTGTAATTGGGCTCAAATTTGGTTTCATTTTTCCCCTTTATCCCCTTCTAGCCGAATTTTCCATACATATATATTTTTTTATTATTATTTTTTATTAAATTAATTTATTACACTCAAAACCTCATAGTTTTCATATTTTATATATTCCCATAACGAATCCTAACATCTTACGCGATAAACCTCAGTTTTTACGACAAACCGGAAAATAATTATTTTCAAAATATAGTTTCCAAAAATAGATTTTTACACTCTTTTATAACATAACTCATAAAAATAAACTCCCACGTAACTTGCTAACGCTCAAATACTTGAACGAAGACTCGTTACGCAAAAACACCAAAACTACACAAGTCATTTCTTCATCACAAAGGTGATCAAAATGAACTTTCCCAAATTCTAAACTTTCCAAATCACAATAAAACCATTTACGCAAAGGGATTTAGTGCTAAAACTCACCTATATCATCACTTCAATCACCTAAGACACACCAAACAAACGTCAACCGAGTCAAGACTATCAGTCAAACTGACCTGCTAAAACCACGGTTGTTACATAACCCGTCATCCACGCAACTGTAACAAACTATCAACCTGTAAAAGATATCTTGGGAGTAATGAAATCTAAGTAAACACAATTTTCCCATTTATTTTTCACACCACTAGTTTAATTAGATTTATTTACATTTTTGTTATTTTATTTTGATTGCATCTTAGTTATTGGGTTAGTTGACTAGCAACTAATTCCGCCCACTCTTCCAATACCCGAGATTTTTACTTGCTTTTCATAAAATATAAAAAATACAAAAAGAATCATCTCACACCTCTAGACCTAGTTTTTTAGGCTTTCTAATCCTAGCGACACTATTCCTGAGTTGAACGATCAATCCCATGGTACTTGTCACTATACTATACTACAACGATCAGGTACACTGCCTGGTGGGGGTTGTAAGCTTCTCGAGATCCCTCGAGAGGTAAAGCCTGGTGCAATTCCCACGCATCACTAGGCAGCGGCAACAACAAATTCCGGCGAGCAAGCGGCTGTGTCAAATTCCGGTGACGATGGTATCGACTTTTTCGGCGATATAACGACGGCAGAGCGACGGCAATCGGCAACACTAACAAAAAGAATACAACAAATGTTAATATACATAGATCTTTAAAAAAAACTTATAGATCTACAAATAAAATCTATAGATCTAACAAAAAAAACCTTCAAAAGTTTATTAATATACGTCGATCTATTAAAAACGCAAAAAATACCTCGAAACTTAAAAAACCCTTTGAGTCTTGGTGGTTCCTGCAGTGGCAGAACACGGTGGAGGGTGGTTTTCGGTGGTGACGCCAGTGTCTGTGGCGTCGGTTTCTGGTGGTGGCGTGGTGGTGGCGAGATGTGGCGTGGTGGTGGTGTTTGTGTGTGTGTTTTGGTTAGTAGAGGTTGGGTGTGTTTGTGCTTGTGTTTTTTGTTAGCTGTGAAATGGTGTGTTCATGTGTGTATTTTTGGTGTGAGATGAGAGTATTTGTTAGTGTTTTTCTCAGTTGGTAGATGAGAGTATAGTTAAATAGTGTATAATATGTAAAATGACTAAAAAACGAGTTGCCCAACTACTAATAGTTGCCCAAAATACAATACGTACACGTGTCACCCTCTGGTGGAAGCTGCCCAATTTCAAAAGTTGCCCCGGGCTAAATCGAGAATATTTCAAAATCGGGCTAAAAATGCCTAGACCCCGGGCCATTCAACTATTTATCCCTTTTTTAAGTTTTTAAATTTTTAAGCAGGACAAAAATTTGACCATTTGTGTGTGCGCTTTTTGTCTGCATATGGGTGTAGAGTAAGTGACGTTGAAGAAAGTTAGTGGTGTAAATTGTAAATAAGCTTTTGGAATTAAAGTTGCTATAGAGCCCCTTACTATTTACTTTGTTTGATTCAAAAGGCGAACAATTACTTAACCGATTGCGTTGCCTTTTATAAGTAACGGTATTTTAGTCTAATAACATTACTTATATTTTAAGTTTTAAACAAATGTGTTTTTTTTATATGTAATATAAATAAAGATAAAATATATATTTGGTCTAGTTAGTTTCGTATTTAGTTCCTAGAAAGTAAAGAGCAATCGACCAAGGGCATGTTTGGTGGGGGTGGGGGTGGGGGTGGGGGGGGGGGGGGTTGAGGAATGGGAAAGATAATAAAAAAAAAATGTGCTTGTTAGAGTATAATGCAATGACTCGTTACCTAATTGTGGGTAATGGGCCATTACCTAATAAATTGGGGGGAATGTTTTTCTTTCCCTTTCCCCACCATTATCATTGCCTTTCCTTTTCCTTTTCCCGAGTTTGAACCAAGCACACCCCAACTGTGAGAAGAATTTCTAACGTTTGATGATATTTTCACACAATTATTGTTAGAGTAAATTGCAAAAATCGTTCGTATGGTTTCACCAAATTGTAAGTTGAGTTCTTATCTTCTTGAAACTACACTCGTTGTTCATGTAAGGAAACTTACAATTGCATTGGTCCCTAGTCAAAATTAAATGACTAGATTACCCTCACAGGGACCAAAGTGAAAGGAAAACGAAGAGAGTAGTTTAGTAATTTAAGTTTAGTCAGGACTAAATATGCACTTGTAAATCCTCACCAAAACAATAAATGCACTTTCAAGACTGAACCTGCAATTTGATCAAACCACATGGACCATTTTTTTCAATTTACTCATTATTATGTGAATCATGAAGTGTGTTGTAAAATATTTCAAGAAATGACACATTTGTGGCCGAAAAGGTGTCCTGACAGGATATGCTGCCATGGGCTGACAAACAAAACATAAAATGTTTGTTTGACTGACATATATTCTCTGCTCTAACAAGCTAAAATGGTGGTTACTGTCCGTTGCTCCTCCTTTCAGCCAAACTCGACAAGCCATCTCTCTGGTCAGCTTCTTATTTGATCACTTTTATTTTGTTTTTTAGAACGACTTGTTAGTTGTTAGTGGTTCAGGTAGCAGTGACATTCAATTGGGCAGTATGACCCTGAACTCCGCTGTACTTTCTCCTATTCCGCCTGAAGGGGTAAAAGTCTCGGGTGGGACTTAAACTTGAGACTTCCCCTAGCCAAACCTTCCCTCCCCAAGCCTCTAAGGTTGCATTTTACACAAGTCACACTTTTAACATTATACGTGCTTAAAGATGAAACTTTTATAATCTTGTACATACTGATTACTTAGGATAAAAATAATTAAATTTGTCATAATAAACAAAATATTACAAGTGGTTAGGAACCATAAAATGTGGCCGAGTTTGCAAGAGCTTGCGACTATCATTACTAAAATACGAGAAGTGCTAAGGGTGTAATACGAGTTGAGCTTTTGTCCAGTAACTCGAGCTCGAGGTCATTTGAGCCGAGTTTTATTGAGCTTCAAGCTCGAGCTCGAGCCTAGAAATTGAGCTCGAAATGTTTAACAAGTCAATCTCGAGCATGTATAGGCTTGACTCGAGTTATTATCGAGCTTTTCAAGCTTTTAAGTGATTTACATGTTTTTTCAATATATGTTATGTATATTTAAGGATTTATAAGTAAATTTATGAATGTATCGAGCTTTTCAAGCCGAGCTCGAGCCTAATTCAAACTTTCTCAAGCCGAGCTTAAGCTTCGTTCATGAAAGCTCGTCGAGCTATCAAGCCGCACATAAGATTGTCGAGTCGAGTGGAGCTCTGTCAAAGTTCGACTCCCTTTATACCCTTCGTGCAACCAAACCTGAAATGACCACGCCAACCTCAAAACCTCCCACCCTAGGTTTGAGTCAGTGTAGCGGTAGGCTTACCCATGAGATCTTCATCCAAAAGGTTGGACATCATGTTTACCCAAAAGAGAGAGAAATAAATAAATAAATAATAAGACTATTAGCATATATGTACTTTTGTAAGCTCACTTGATGATTTTCCGACATGAACTGTTTGTGCTTCGTCGATATAGGGAAACTAGCTTCTCTTCTGGTGAATGTCCGAGATTTCGTGTCACTCAGAAACAATTTCCGGGTCTCTTTAAAAACTTATGGAGCTTCATTACATGCCATCTATTCTATGCGTAAGAAACCAAGTTCTTGTGGGTCATTGGTGACGCGTGAAATTGGTCGGACTTATATTGGAGTTGCAAATGAGTCGACCACTTTGCATCAGGTATGATGGTGAGTTATTCCATGTTAACAGCTAATTCTTTTGCTTATATATGCATGTTTGTTACGCTCTTTTAAAGTGCTCCAGCTACATGTAAAGTTTGAATCTTCGCAGAAAAACAAGATTCCAAGATCCCTTCCGATGGAGCTTGTCGTCACCAATGTATTACTGCTGGCGACACCTTTAGATGCCATGGCAGAGACCTGTGAAACCGAGCAGTCTTTATTAAGCATGAACATGCCTTTGCTACTACTTGTTGCTCTAATCGGTGCTACTGTTGGAGGTAAGGTAATATTTCTCGGTTCTGTGAACGGAAGAATACAGTTGAGCAGTGTTGTGCAATTTTATAGCCAATTTTGCATTTATTAACGTGCAGGACTGTTAGCTCGGCAAAGAAAAGGAGAGCTGCAACGACTGAATGAACAGCTGCGACAAATCAACACAGCTTTGAAAAGACAAGCAAAGATCGAGTCATACGCACCCACTTTAACTTATGCTCCTGTCGGTTCTAAAATAGCCGACAAACAAGTGATTGTTGATCCAAGAAAACAAGATTTGTTATCCCGTCTAAAAAATGGGAAGAACTTCTTAAGAAATCAAGATCCAGAAAAGGCATTTTTCGAGTTCCAAACTGCACTCGAACTTGCTCAGGCGATTAAGGATCCGATAGAGGAAAAGAAGGCTGCGAGAGGACTAGGTTTGTTATACATTGTTATTAGCCATGTCAAGTTAGTGTTATTGTTGTGTATGTAAACTTTGTTATATTTGTTTCAGGAGCATCATTGCAGAGGCAGGGCAAGTACAAGGAAGCTGTTAAGTACCACTCTATGGTTCTATCGATATCAGAAAGAGAAGGTGAAGATTCAGGAAACACAGAAGCATTTGGAGCAATTGCGGATTGTTACACAGAACTGGGGGATCTAGAGCGTGCAGCAACCTTCTACGATCAGTATATTTCTAGATTACAAGTAGACTGATGCGTTTCTTTAGCTTATGAGTCGATGTAACAGCTTCCATCGTGACATGTCACGTATGCAACTGTATTAGTTTACATTCAATTTTTTTTTTCCAAATACGAGTACTCGTACTAGGATAAAGGTAGAAGTAAACTAGTAGCGTCGAGTAAGCCATCAACATATTATCACCATCTCAGCGTCGCTCATTTTTATGTAACAATAATAAGCACATCCATAACTGGTTAAATAGGTAGCATTAAGCATTACATCGTGTGTATCAACATCACAGCATGTTATAGAAATAGGACAACAATCTCCCAATCAGGAGATGAGGGATACTCAGATGGTAAATAAAAACGTAAAAAACAAGAAAAACACAACACAAAGCCTCCTAAAACTCAAAAACAAAAAACTCGAGACGATATCTGCAAAGGCACATCAGAATGCCGAAATAAAGGTTAACGCCACATAAATATCTCACTGATAGTACATGAGTTGTTGGGCTGCAGCAACGCTTTGGAAACCACCGTCATATATCGCCTGGCTTGCTCCAGGACCACTCATTCCCATAGTTTGTTTATGAGGAAGCTGTGCTTGAGGGTGCATGAGAGCATGGACTCCTGCCATCTTGCTCATTGCTAACTGGCGTTCATATGCCAACAAATCAGCAGCTGATAGCATTGGCGCCGGTGCAGGTTCTGGTAAGGGATTCGAGCTTGTTCCTGGAGGAGTCGGCTTGCTACCCCATGAGCACTAAATTGTATAAAAACAACAAAACAGAATCAGGTCTATGCACTTGAATATGAAACATTAATTACAGGGATGTCATACAATTGTAAAAGCATTTATGATACACTTAAAAGCTTGTTGGATGCAGTACTAATGAAGGCAAAGGAAAACATACACACCTTAATTTGTTTGCCGTAAAGAACTGATTGGGAATTACCCATTTGAATTGCAAGAGCCGCCTCGGCATGATTATTGTATCTCACAAAACCAAATCCTTTATCACGCTGCAGTCGGACTTCTTCAATTACACCAGCACCAAGAGAATAAAAGTGACGATGAAGCTCAAGCTGGGTAACCTGAAGATAGAATAGAAGTATTAATTATTCGAACTAGTCTTACAAAAAGCCATCAAACATAGTGCATGACCAAAAGAGAACAAAGGAGTGTAATCACTATAAAACTGATAAAATCAAAGTAGGGGGCAAGAGTATGACTTCTTACCTCTGGGGCAAGATTACCAACAAAAACAGTCGTATACTGTGGGTTATTCTCAGGTGCATCACTGTTAGCAAGCTCTTTAACATCATCTGCAATAAGAAGAATTAAAATCATGTGGGAAGACGAGAATAAACGTGTTTAAAATAACACAAGAGAGCAATTCATACCAGAAGATCCATTAGTTAGCTCCACTACAGTTTTGGAATCTGAAGCCTGTTTTTCATCGCTAGTTCCAGCACCCTTTGTGGCCCAATTGCAGCGTATCTGCCTACTGCCAAGCCACTTCCCTGAAAAGTGAGTTGTGGATGAATGATAATGAGCACAAAATGAAATCTTGTATATTTAGATAACCAAAGAACACGAATTTGACAGCCTTACCCGTTAAGTCATTTATAGCACTTTGAGCATCCTAAATAGAAATCAAGGTCAGAAATAAGGGTCAGCAATCAGGAGGGAGTGTACAGCGTACTACTTCCAGAGTGATATTAAAATTGAAAAAAAAAATATTATATAAAAAGTTTAACCTGTTGGTCCCGAAAAGAAACAAAGCCAAAACCTCGTGAACGGCCTGTTTTTTGATCCCACATAACTCTCGCATCACTGGAACGGAGCAACAAACAAAAAGAAGAGTATCCGTATGAGATAAATGATAGAGAAGAACTAGTGTGTACGAGAGAGTGATAGGGGGTACTTACGAACAACTAGAATAGGCAGAGAAGCATGCAAACAGCATAGCATCTGTGACCTCAGGGCTCAGGTCACCAACAAATATGTTGTAATGACCTATAAAAACATATAGACGTTATCAGACTATATTACGTCTCGATAACAATAATGAGCAGCGATGAATGCGTAGCCTTTATATACAATAAACACAACATAAGCGAACCTGAGGTATCCTCCCTCTGCCCACTTGCATATGCCCAATTAACTTTAATAGGTTGTCCAAACCTGCGAATCAAAACGAAAACAGACAGTTAAATTTTCAGGTAAGATGGCAAGGAAGCACATACCTTAATAAAAAACACTTACAAATGCCTGCCATTCAGAGACAATATAGCAAGTGCCGCTGATCTGCGATCGAAGTAGTGGATGAATCCATAAGATGACTGCGAAAATAAAACAGAAATCCTTAAAATCTCGCTAATCCGGTTTTAGATAACTCATGTTCTTCACGCTAACAAACAGTTTAGGTTTGTGGTGGAGAAAGAGTTACCTTATCTTTTCTTATGAGTTTGCATCCTTCAACAGGACCAGTACTTGCAAAAACCTCTTGAAGAAGCGGTTCAGTCACTTGTGTATGAACGTTACCCACATACCTGCGTTTTCTCAAAAGTTGAAGAATATACGAGTTGATAAAAAACATGTGCACTTTTAGCAAAAGAGATTCCTAGTTATCAAAAAGGCAATAGCTAATTTTACAGCAAATGCTTCACGTGTATAAACTAGAATATTCGGAATGCACGCATACTACCAAAGGTATATGAATTCAACAACAAACTGTGCGCTAAAGAGAGTATTAAAAGGCTTTCATGCTGTTATACATGCTATCGAGAAAAAAAAATGCTATTTGTAAAAAAAAACTCACACACTGCGGCATGTATTTGGATCAAACCCGGGAGGCAGATTTCCACTTGGGATAGGCTCAATCTGCAAAAGGAAAAAGTGAAAAAAATGAAAAACTAGAAATCAAAGAGAAATAACGAGAAAGAGGCCTACTAAACTTGAAAATTTCGGGCAAAAAATGGGTATATTGTAAAACAACAAAGTCCATCCACAACTAATTTATAGACTATAGCCATAGACCCAGACAGTGTCAGGATAAAATATCTCAAAGTCCACAGAAACATGTAATTAGTGGCCCGAGAGTTTGTCGCAACCTTTTGCAGTGGCTTTAATTACAATATACCAGAACTAGATACAGTCCATCAGCGCTATTCAACTAACAAGAAAATTTATACCAGAACTAGCTCAATTGTATAGAGGTTGGAAACTTTCAGAGTTCTCAAGAATTTAGAAGTGTATGTGAGCCAAAACAGTAGGCGGATGAGCTCCCAGATATAGAGAAATGTAGTCATAAACGAATTCTCTACAGTTGAACACATAGCTAACAAATCTACTTACATAACAGGATTCTAACGGCCACAGTGTTTAAGATTGCATCTAAAGCTCATTGGCTATCTGGCTTGTTCTGTTTTATAAAAGTAAAACCCACATTTCAAGCATCTGTATCACTATTGGCCATCTGCTTATGTGCTTATACTTTGGTGAAATAAGCACTTGTTAACAAGCGCATTGGTAGGTACTTATCTTAAAGTGCTTATAATCTGTAAGCATAAGCTAAAAATATGTAATCCCAATCACCCCCTTATACAATGCAAACTCTATGCTGAATAAAGAACACTTTTAAAAAAGTATTCAAATCATTTCATTTTCACATACTTCATAGAGCTAAAACGGGTGTTCTCATGAGCTGAAAAGATTAATTTTACGAGAAATAAGCGGAAAAAATAACCTCATTAGCCCGAAAATAAGCTAAAAAACAAACTCCCCCCTAACACCATGATCATCAAATATTAACCTTTAATTATTTCCACAACAAAATATTAATCACAACTCGTAACAAAAAAATATTTTTTTTTTAAAAAACCATCATTTTTCATTTCACAAAATCAGAACCCTAACCAACCAATAAGCAACGCCCACAAACAAAAAAACACACCTTTATAAGATCATAATTTTATAAACAGTATAGACCAGGGTGATGATGATGATGATATTGCTGAAGAAGCGCCTGTTGTTCTTATAAACTTTTGATGATCATTGTGTTAGGTAGAGTTTGTTTTTAGCTTATTTTTGGTTAAAAAAAATTCCGTTCATCTTATGAGCGGCTTATTTTTCAAGAGCTCATTTTTCGGCTTATTTTCTGCTTATTATTATTTTTTGGCTTATCTTTCGAAAACCCATTTGTTTCAGCTTATTATCCATCATTTCACACCCAATTCACAAAATCAGAACCCTAACCAATTAATAAGCAACACCCACAAAAAAAAGCACACACCTTTATACAAAAAGATCATAACTTTATAAAAAAGATTCAAAGAAAAAAAAAAGGAAAGAAACCTGTGGGGGAGGAGGTAATAGACCAGGATGATGGTGATATTGTCGAAGAAGTGCGCGGGTTCTGATTTTATAACGGGGGGTCTATTTATGCTACTTTTCTAGTTTACAAGCTTAGTTTTCAAACACCCATGATTTCATCTTATTTAAGCTACTTTTCGGCTTAAGTGCTTATTTTGTTAGGTTTATTCTCCAAGAACCCATTTTTTCAGCTTATTCTGATTTTAAAATAATCAAATAAGCTGTAAATAAGCCACACCAGGAAAAAAAAAAAAAAAAAAAAAAAAAAAAAACAGAAGCCCAAATTTTAGCTAAAACACAAAAACTGCTTTTCTGCTTAAAAATAACTTAATTATTTCCACAACACAATGACGTCATCAATCACAATTCCTAACAAAAAATGATCATTTCATTTCATACCCAAATTACAAATTCAGAACCCTAACCAATTAATAAGCAACACCCACAAAAAAAGCACACATCTTTATATAAAAAAAGATTAAAAATCATAACTTTATAAAAAGAGATTAAAGAAACCTATGGGGGAGGAGCCAGGTAATAGACTAGGGTGGCGATGGTGATCATTGTGTTAGGGAGAGTTGGTTTTTAGCTTATTTTCGGTTAAATGTTTTTGATAGAACCGTTCAGCTTATGAGCTGCTTATTTTTCAAGAGCTCACTTTTCCTTTTACTTTCTGACTTATTTTCGGCTTATTTTTCAAGAGCTTATTTTTCAGCTTATTTTCGATAAACCACATCACATTTCATTTCATTTCACACCCAATTCACAAAATCAGAACCCTAAACACACAATAAGCAATACCCACAAAAAAAAGCACACATCTTTATATAAAAAAATCACAACTTTATACAAAAAGAGCTTATTTTCTGCTTATTCTTTCTTTTTGGCTTATTTTCCAAGAACCCATTTGGCTTATTCACATATTTATAACCCTAACCAATCAATAAGCAATACCCACAAAAAAAACACACACCTTAATATATATATATATATAAAAAAAAAAAAAAAAAAAAAAAAAAAAAAAAAAAGACCTGTGGGGGAGGAGGTAAGAGACCAGGATGGTGATGGTATTGCTGAAGAAGGGCGTGTTGCTGCATCAATGCTGCTGCTTGTTGCTGTTGTTTTATTCTTTGGTGTTGTTGCATTGTTTTATTCAATTCAATTTGGGAATTAGGGTTTGTTTTTTTTTTTTCAATGATGATGATGCAAGTGAGAAAAAATGAAATGGAAAGAGTATAGAAGGACTTGGAATAAATAAAATTAATGAAAAACACACAAGTGTTTCAAGTCAAAAGTCAAATACTCTAATGGGCTCCGAACCGACCCGAACCGAAAAAATCGAGAACCGAAATTCATGAAAAACCGAAACTGAAACCAAACCGACGGGCCGTCGGTTCGGTTAGGTTTTCGTCGGTTCGGTTCGAGTTTGTCGGTCCATGTGTATTTTGGCATGTTTTTGTCAGTTTTGGGCCGAACTGGACCGAACCGAACCGACTTGAAAACCGAAATCATGTAAAACCTGAAACCGAAACCAAACCGACGAGCCGTCCGTCCGGTTCAATTTTTGTCGGTTCGGTCGGTTTCATCGGTCCGGTTCGGTTTTGAACCTTCGGTGCTCGGCCCTACTCTAATCTAATGACTAATTCAAATAAGGGAATATATTAGCTACAATTTTTTTTAGCTAATTGGCTACAATTTTATGCTATAAAATTTGGGTTTGTGATTTTTTTTGTGGGTCTAATGGGTCCCTGATTCATTGCAAGTGTATTTTTTTGTAAATGATTGCAGTCAATTGGCTAAAAAAATTGTAGCCAAGATATCCCCACAAATGGGATGTGTTTCTTATAAGAGCTGCTCATTCGTCTCAAAATTATAGTTCATGTTTTTAGGGATTTCTTAAAATAATTATTCATTTTGTAAAAACTAAAAAATATTAGCTACCGTTTAGTTGCAGATTTTTTTTTTTTTTTTTTTTTTTTAATTCCTTGATAAGAGAATGATTTTTCTTCTCTAGAAAATAGTTGGAAATTTTGAAAACCCGTTTATTTGAAGTTATATTTTCCTTTTTATAAAAGAATGAAAAGTTGAAGTTATAACGGCGACAGTGTGCCATAGAAGATGAGAGATCAAGGCTAGAATGATGTATATTTTATGTTGAGTAGATCCATCTCTTTTTATTGAGAAATAAATGAGAAAGAAAAAAGTGAGAAGAGTTTAATGAGCTTTTTCTATTTTTTAGCTAAAATTTAAAAAATGAGTATTTCATTATTTTTGAAAATTGTCGACTAAATTGGTTTTTATTTTTCATTTTCAAATGAAAATTTTCATGGAAAAATGGAGTATTTTTCTTCAACTAAACGCACCCTTAAACTTTGTAATTCGTGTCTCTTGAAAATAATTTTAAGACGGAAGGAGTACAAGTTACCACCGGTCACTATCTCTAAATATGGATTTATAAACATATTTTATCCAATTGTTTTTATCTTTACTAGCATGGTATTCACGCAAAGTAGCGGGTTCGAAGACGAATATTATTTAACGATTTTTTATAATAAATGATAGTTTTTAGATATTGTGTCTTTGTGTCATGAGATTGTAAAGAATTAATATATCATATTATTATAGCATCCACTATGCTATAATAATATGAGATACTATTATAGCATATTTAGAGGAACTGACCGGTAGTAACTTGTTACAAGGCACAGTTCGACCCGCTACTACCGGGGTATAAGATAGCTCTTTGAAGGGTTTCTAAAATGTGTTCACTTGTTATATGGAAGTTGCGCAACTTTCATTAGTGATTGGTAAAAGGTTATCCCGATTTTTTAGAAGTGTCAATTTGTGTCCAAAATAAAAAAAGGGGCTAATTTTAACTACTTTGTAAAAGACTTGGCATATTTAGCTTCCTCATTTTTTTGAAATGGACATATTTAGCCAATTGAAAAGTTAAATGGGCACTAACGAGCACATATTTTCTCTTAATTGAGAACATTATAATCGTTTTTAAAAAAAAAAACTTATTTATATAATATATTTAATTTTTTAAAAATAAATGAAGTATTACGTTTAAGAAATTTATTTCGTCATTTTTAGTATTCTATAAAGTGATTTGTATAACATGTGCCCGTTTGGCCCGTACTCATTCTAGCTCGTGCCCATTTTAGTTTGTGCCCGTTATAGCCCATGCCCGCCCGGCCCGCCCGTTTTGCCACTCTACGATTTTCCATAACATTAACATGGTCTAGTCAAGCTATATTTACAATTAAAATAAATGTGAACAATTAGGGGTCCGTTTGGAGAAAAAAGTTCTTTATTCTTTATTTTCAGTTTTGAAAAAAATAGGGAAAATAGGGAAATGAAATTTCATAAACATAGAAAACTCGTTTTTATAATAATATGTTATATTTTAAAGAAAATGATGGAGGTATGAGGATACAAAGGAAATTAATTGTTTTGTAGTTCTCATTGTTAGATTAAAAATCTATACTATAGTAAAATGGTAATGTGAAAAAGTGAAATAGTCAATATGTAAAATGTTGAAAAAATTTGTATTAGATAAGAAAAAACTTAAAACATCACGATAAAGGAAATGTTGAAACTAAAAAAGGAAATGTTAAAACATATGTTTCAAAAGGAAACTATTAATACACATCGAAAAACCGAGTTGACTTGGGACGCTTCAAACCTGGCAGGTTGACCCGGGATGCTTCAAACCCGGCGGGTTTACTCGGTTTAATTTCACCCATTTTTTTGACGCAACCCGTCGGGTTGACCCTGTTTAATTTACCCGTTTTTCAACCAGAACGATTCAACCGGTTGAACCAACTGGGTCGAACCGGGTTTCAAACATTATGTTTAATTGCGAAATCCTCAAACTTTTATTATTTTTCGATTATAACCAACTATTTTTTACTAAAACTATTTGTCGCTATAAAATTCCGTTGCTATGCACGGGTACTTGTCTAGTATAACTAAATGACTTGTGTCTCAATGATGCTCATGTTTTGTGAGAAGCTATTTAACCAAATTGTTGTAAGTTCAAGTTTTGATTATAAAATGTGAGATATATTTGTGGTGCATATATATGGGATAGTTAGTTGTCATTCAAAAAGAAATTAAGACTAAGAAATGAAAATTTTATATTTTTTTTCGAGAATTTGATGGAAAAAATTTGATTTGAACGCAGTCTTTCATTTTATCAATTTTGTATAAAATATTTTATGAAAAATAAAAGTGTTTCCATTAAGCTAACAAGGAAAGCATTGGGCCGCCGCGTTGCGGCGGAGCGGCGAGCGTTCGTTTTTGTGTGCGTATAATGAGGATACAATACATGTCGGGTTAGACGATTAGTGCACTGATTTTTCAGAGAAGTAGATGCAATGTATTTTTTTTGTGGGTTATAGAAACAAAAGGCAAATAACGGCAACGAAACGTCATACTAAAACAAATAAAAATAACGAAGCATGTTACTAAAACTAATCAGTATACTAAGATTACCAACCATCTATTTTACATATGTGGCCTCTTTTAAGTAAAACAAAGAGCCCAACAACAAAATATAATAATCCATGTACCTTAGAAGCAGCGAAAGCACGAAGTATATAAATGATGGCGAAAACTGATACGATGAATAATAACAATCAATGAGCGGTAACTTTCACCTACTCCAGCCTGATTTCAACTCCGAATTCACATCTCTCCATCGTACAATGGACTGACTGTTTACCGAATTAAGATGAAATAAAAAAAAGTATAAGCAATAAGAAAATACGTTAAAAGTTAAAACTAAAAGCACAAAAATTTAGTGATAGGATAAGCAGTTTGTATAAGCAATTTTATACCCTGTACAATAATGCAATGAGCACATTACGTAACGGGTCTTATAAATAGAAGTTATAAACAAATATAACATGTATTTTATAAGATTACCTTAAGCAAGTTGTTCATTGTCCGTCACCGCAATGAGTCTGCAAGCTGTTGCTGATGATAGGCAGCAAAATGTACAGGCACCACATTATTCAAAATAAAAAAGTAAAATGATATGAGTATAGAGTATAAGTAAATGTTGGCACCTATTAAAAAAAAGGCCTTACTACAGCCGTTATTTCAAACTCCTTATGACAGCCTTCCAGCTTAGTAAAACGCTTTTGAAGGCAAGGAATTTTTCGGCAATGTATTTACAGCATAACGCTAGACCAAAAGACCAAAAGCTTTGCTCTTCGTTTAGCGATATCACCAAGCAGTTGATGTACATAAGACCTCATAAGTTACATGTATTTTTATTTGATTGCCGATTTCATAAGTTCGTTCTCACAGAATACGAATCGAGGCTTTTACATTCCTGAAAAAACAGCACAGTTTATCAAATAACAAACTTTTCAACTTGTTAGTCTTCAATTGAAGGTAACCGCACCAATATATTCCTTTTGTTGTAGCAAAAATAAATGAATTACCAGATACCACAACGTAAAACCTTTAACGATAAAAATACTAACATAAGATGATACTTTGTCCCTCAATGGCAATCATCCGTGTGGCTCAATGGCAGCAAAAAGGTAACGAAGTTTGGTCACTGATTTAAGAATTGTGCTACTGGTATGTAAACAACCAGTGTCTGGCATAGCATCAGGTTCATCATCAGCTGCACCCGTGTGCATACACTTCTAAAACCTACAAAACTAAACATGATTAAACCCAAAATTTAATTATTTTAGCAAACGCTTGACACACATGACCAAAGCTTAAAAAAATCAAACCACTAAATACAACAAATAGCAACCGCACCCCTGTTATTCGTCATGGGACCTGCTGAACGCGCTGCCCTTCGTGTTTGTCTTGGCCTCGGTGGGCATCGGCGGGCTATAACCAAAAAAAAAAAAAAAAGCAATGACACAATGCATCAGTAATGCAAACCTACCATTGAACCTGAAGTATAAGTATACATAAATACAAAACAATGAAAAAGGCCAAATACATTGAGTCGCTGCTGTGGATGACGAAGGATGCGCAAAAGGCGATGACCCAATAGCAGATCGAGCAGCAGATTCCTGTCTCAGAATAGGCTGCCGAAGAACCACATCACAGGAAGAAGAAGCTGCTCCTGGGACTCGTAACTGGGCTGTCAATACAGTGGTATAAGATAAGTTTATGGCAGTAATAAAAGGTAACGTATGTGACCATTACAAAGAACCGAGTACCTATGATGACTAACCGTTGAAATGACATGTAGAGGACCGGACCTGCAATGAGCATGAGAAACGCTAACCGTTTCTGCAAAAAAAATCAAAAAATCAAAAATAAATAAATAAAATAATAATAAAATGTGGTAAGCTTATGATTGCTCGATAGATCCTACTCAGGTACTTTGATTTAATGGCCAATTTATGGAAATTTATTATATGGGGAACCTGAAACAACTAAAAATTAATATCTAGCTCAGTAGCTCATCTATAGATCTTCATAAAATACTTTCAAAAGTTTATCTGAAACGATACACATGGTATTTATAAAGCTATCATTCAAAATGTCAAAAGCGGGTATGGAAGGGTCAAGAGTGTATTTAGCCTTGGCCTTTTGAGATATGATATAACAACTAACCTTCATTGACAATAGGGTATGGAACGAAGCCAATGAACAGCAACCCGCCGAAGGAAGCCAATGAACCGCAACCCGCCGAAGGAAGCCTTCACGGCTTCCAGCCCTTATTCTTTTTACCTCCAACCTTATCCTACAAAACACTAAAAAAAAAAAAAAAAAAAAAAAAAAGGGGGGTGTTTCTTTCAGGTTATTTTCGGGCATATGAACTTACTTGTAAAATAAAAATTACACTTCAATCGTATGGCTTCATTGGTATCTTTAGTTATTAAATTCATATTTCTACGGCCAACAATCCTTCTAGCATGTAATACATATTAACCATATATGTTATTGCATAAACATAGAAAAATAATAAAAAAAAAAAAATCCGGTTTGATGGAAAAAAAAAATAGGATATATAATTACCTGTTGAACCTTGTCACAAACCATCGCGAACTCCGACGGAGACCAAGTCAGCTTCAGTCACCATAACCCCCGCCGCCTCCCTCAAGCAAAGTGAGTTGACCCATCTATGATAACTCACCAACAGAAACTGAAAACCAAACACACTTACCACCACAGGACGCAGAAAACTTCCCGACAGTTTTGGATAGTCGGCGTGTTGTTATCAAAAGGCGAAAGAGACAGACTCATCCAAAGGCGGTGGATTAATCAGAAGATGCCATCGTTAATATCAAACGGCTAAAAAAAAGGGCTGAGATGATGGGCCTGGATGGCAGCAGCAGCACTAACAGATCGCCTATGTTGTAAAATTTGCTGTTCACTGTTTCCACTAACACGTTCACTGTTATTAGAACAAAAAAATTGGCCCTGTCCGTCGAAGTTCCGCATAACGTATCACTATTTAAATGACTCTGAAGATGGAGACCAGCAGAAGGTGAACCCACATGAACATCAGCAATAACAGAGCAGTCATCTTGTAACATTTGGTCACCACTATTTCAATTAAAAAAACTCCAAATTAAATTAAGTTGACTATTAATTATAGAAAATAACAAAAGTAAACATAACACACCTTCAATTCCTAAATACCAGAATACGAATCGTCAATCTTGCAAACCACTGATAGATGTACGGAAACCAAAATAATCAGGAAATCGTCTAAAAGAACGGTGGCAACCGAGGCAACAACCATGAGAGAGACAGAGAGACAGGCGGTGGATTAGTGTTTGTGTGTCTCGACATTCCACGAAGACGATAGATATGGTGAGGCGGTGGCAAATGTACGGGGCCAAGAATTTGGGCCTGGACAAATGTAACGGGCTGGGCTAAAAGCCGGCAAAGTCAAAACGACAATGCATGCGTCGTTTAATGACGCTGCATTATATATACAAGAAACAGAAAAACAAAAACGCAGAAAACACATAGATAGAAGCTGTTATATACACACAGAAAGTTAGTGGGCAAAAAAAAATGCAACAAACCGTAAGTGAACCGGTGAATAACGCAGCGGAAGGTATAGCAGCAGATGGGAGGAAAAAGGATCGAAGAAGATAAGTATCAGAGAGGCGGTGTGTTGTGTGAGCATTAACAGGCAAAGCTCCAAAAAGAAGAAAAAAAAAAGGCGGTGGTTATAGCCCGGAAAATGGAAACGGGCCAGGCCCAAATACCGAATAATCTAAAACGACAGAAAGGGCGTCGTTTAATGATGCCATGTTATATATACAAGGTGAGCAACGGACCGCCGCGTTGCGGCGGGGCGTCGTTTGACGTCGTCAATCATGCACAGGAAATAGAACTTTCAATGTAATTCATATAGACGGTAATTTTTAGTACATTTCTCGTATATAAACATGTAATCGTTGATGATTCGTACATTTGTCATGTGTTCATACAGAAGATCCATGCTACATGTTTTTTTACAACTATCAGCCACAAATTTAAAGGGTCATTGCATACAAAGTTTATATCTCTAGTGACACGTTGGTTCCAAAATCTGGAGAAGCTTTTTAACAAAATAATAATCAATAGGTCCGTTCTCCTGATTTTCATTATCCCCTACAAAACCGGATAAGACAATGATTAAAATATACGTTCGAAATACATCAATATTTTAGAATATCAATATCTAACATAAGCATTAACCTAGTATGCCCTCTGTTTTGGTTCTTTCGCTTACATAAATATAGAGACCAATGTTCGTACATGTGAATACAAATCGTTTTATATTTTAAGAGGAGGTAAAAAAGCCTTGAGAAATACCTTGAGGCTAAATTACGGGCAGCTCATTGTTGTCGTGGAAAGGCGATAGTTCGCATGTAGACCCATCCAAGAAGACCAGCAACAACGGCAACTGCTATATTTCCAATCGTTGCTGTATATAAACAGACTAAGGTTACAGGGTGCCTAATATGTATGCAGAACGATGGATGTCAACATGTTTAATAGTAGCAATGGATATGTACTTATGTAGTCTTAACACATATAGTATTTACACACTATATTAAATAACGTACGGTAATACTTATAACGGGGCGTGCGGGATTTCTTATTTTCAGCTTACGCTTGTGGATCCGGTGTTCCAGTAGTTCGTGTGCATGCCTGGAACTTCTTGTCAGTCTCTTCCTAACATACCTTGTCGGAAACCGTTGATGGAGTAGTATGTATTGAAACGTACACATAAATTACTTTTAAAACCATAATGTCATATATACTTGCCTCCGAAAACCATGGCTTCCAGGTTTGTACCAGGAAGTGTGCCAGATACCACATATGCTTTCTGAATCACACTGTAAATGGAAAAAAAGAATCTATTTTTTATCTCAAAATTATATACAAATCATAGACATATTTCGACATAATCATTTATTCTCCACAACGTCTGAACTCAAACTATTAAATTATTAAAGGATTAAATTCAATAAAATAGCTAGAATTAATTACCTGTATTCCAGCCACCATACTGATAACATATGTAACATCTATGCACCATTTGTCCAGACATATAGATATCTTCTTTCTGAGGATTCAGAAACACATAAGGCAGCAGCAAGTCATTGTAAGTCAGTTCAATTTAAATAGCCATTACCATGAGTAATAGGATCATTCAGACTGCTATCAACAACAATGGTCTTTCAGGTGGTCGCTACTTTTTTGTGGACACTTGTGATGGCAAAGAGTTGAGAGAGATCAATGCATCTTAAAATAATTGCTAAAGCAACAGCACTCTAAATTACCTTGATCCAGGAAACATAGTCATGTCCTTTGCGGGTGTGAGCTACTACAACAATTTTGCGTATTGTTGTTAATACCTGTCACAATGACAAATTATTGAGAATTAAAAAAAAAAAAAAAAAAACTGAATGGGTTAAACTTGAGTTACTTCTTTATAAAGGACTTCCATTAAAATTGGCAAACACTTTCAAGTAGTTCACCAAGATTGTCAGCTCTGCCCTTTAGCTATTGTTTAGCATACTTGATTTGGGGACCATTATGTTTTTTTTAGGCTATCAACGTTATGAATTATAAACTGATCAGTTACCTTTTAGAGCAAGGACTAATCAAAGTATTGTAACAATCTTGCTAGCCAAATTAGACAATCTTAAAGCACATATGTTGGATTCATAAAAACAAAAAGGGGCATGACTAACGCTGTCGTGCATGAGGTGGCATGTTCGATGGTCCTTCATCTGGTTGTGAATTCCATCCTTGTGAACCGTATGAGCCTATAATGATAAAAGAATAAAATGATTAAGAGACCGGTAATTGATGTTGAGCAAAAATTGTGAAGTTGCAGTCTTAATATTTAAACCAACCTGCACACGTTTCGTCGAACCTCCTTTTGCGAGCAGTGCACGCATTCTTGTGAGTGGCTGTAATTTAAAATTGACACTCATCACACAATTGCACACCCTAATATATTGAGAGTGACGGAAACTGCCGACGGCTAAAGTCGTCGAACCTGATGTTAAGTTGGCAGTGGTTTGTGTGTTTTGAAAGCAGACCTCGAATCTCTAGAGTTCACTGCTGCAACCTCAAAGCAGACAATAAAGTAATTGTCACACCTTCGCACATAAATGGTGCACCAGCATATTGACCTTAACCCAACCTTAAGAGTCCAACGGGTTGGTTTGGTTGTCGTGTTGTTAGCAAGTAGCCACAATAATTTGTAAATAACAAATTTGAAAAAAAGTGAAGCCCACTTAAAGAAAAAATTGGCAGGAAGCCCATATAGAAAAAGTACACTAACGAAGCCGCAAACCTGGTATGGTCCGTTCCTTTTAGATGAGTTGCTCCTAACGTTGCAGCATTTGTGCAGCATCCTGTATCTTGTAGACACAGATAAAAATTAACAAATCATATTCTATAATCAGTATTTCATGTTTCACATTACTATGTAATCCAAAATTTAACCTCGTTCAGCATTTATGGATTACATGGTTAATTTTTGCGTTATCATCTTGAAATCCAAACTTTCTAACCCTTTTCTGAAACCGACCTTATCCCTGCACATTTAATAAAATTAACCATGTACGTGTGTTTGCCTTATACCACAACACAACGGCGAAAGAAACCGACCATTGCCAATGTACTAAATAAAGATGGCCATATTTCTTCCAGGTCCATCGTTGTTGTACATGTTAAAACACATATTAAAGGTACTCCATATTAGACTTAAATAAACTAACCTATAGCATATAACATAAACAGAAACTATATTGCAATAAGTAAAAACTTACCCAAAAGCATACGTTGAATCGCGTGAAGCTTATCCTCCACATCAAAATTATTCAGCGTCATAGCTCCAAACCTCGAAAAAAATCAAAACCCCACAAATCAAAAACTCACAATCTTTGATATAAAAGCGCGAAAGGGAACTAATTTAAAGTCAAACTATTAAACCAAATTCATTTTCAATGATCAAATAATTAATCCCCAAGTCATTAAAAACTTTAAAAAAATATATGATAAGACATACGTTTACAATTAATCCATGCTAAATAACCAACAACAGCAAAAAATGAATCAACAAAGAAACCCTAATTTATGGTTTTCAAAGAATCACAGAAACCCAAACCACGCCTAACCCCATATGCATCCACCTCCAGCATCTCATACCGCCTTGATAGTGGATAAGAAAACAGGATCAAAAGCTAAGCCGATGGGTGTGTGATTATCAGCAAGTGTGTGTTCTGTGGGGAAGATGGAAGCGAAGATAAGTATCAAACATCGCAGTCGGTTAAAAAAATGGGGGCTAAGATAGCAGGCCTGGATAGGGAACCTGGACAATAGCAGTGGGCCAGGCCAAAACAGGGAAAGTCCAAAACGACATGTGGTGCGTCGTTTAACGTCGCCACATTATATATATAGTAATGTACCAGCAGTATTTAAACATTTTGGCATCAATATGTTCTTTAAACTTGGCATGAGGTTCTGTTTTTTTCTGTAAATAATTGTTTTTGCATGGGTATTTTATTTTGTTTGAACATTTAATGGGCTAAACCATATTATATGGGCTTATAAACTCAATATATGAGATTAGTTTTGGGCTACACTATATACACAAACTCAGGAAATACTCGGGTTATATGGTTTAATTAATTCGAAACACGAATAGGCTGTAGATTAAAACACTATGTCATCTTAGCGCTACATCATCCTTTTTCTTTCTCTCTCATTCATCAATCACACATTCATGTAACACTCACTCGTCATTTACGTATAGCCAATATTATTTAAATATATAAAAAAAAAACACGCGCGCACACACAACCCTCACAAACACACACTCTCCGCTTTTATTGTTAAGTCACTATGGTGACTAAAAGGGGTGTTTGGTATGCTTCTCACACATCACCCTTCCTATTTGCAACCGCCTCAAGCGTCATAAACCCACTTCACATGAGATATATGTGTTCCAATCAATAGCGGAGCTTCAATGTTTATTCTGGGAGGGCCAAATGTACATAAAATCACTTTGGAAGGGCCACAGTAGTAAAATGGTATATAAAATCTAAAAATCCAGACAAAAATAACATTTTTTGTGCATGGTATTTGAAAGTGTGGGAGGGCCACCACCCTTCTTTGTCCTTACAAAGCTCCGCCTCTGGTTCCAATAAGTCTAATATTTTAAGAGTTTGTGTTAAATCGATAACCCGATTAAGATTTCTTAACCCATTTAGCATGACCAAATAAGTTATGAACCAGGTCGGGTTCGGGGTTTGATCATGTACTTTTGACAGCTCTAATAGCAACGTCGATGGTGAGACATGGTATACACTAAGGCTGAGCAAAACCGCCCGCCACCCGATAACCGGCCCGATTCCGACCACCCCGACGGCCCAATTCCGATCCCAACTAGTAGACGGGTCTGAAGTCGGTTTGGTTTTCCGGCGATCTCGAGAATCGGGCTTATCGGGACGGGATAAAAACCGGAAAACAACAAAGAAAACCGACAAATTCGACCGATCCCGACCGATCCCGATACCGATCCGACTGGTTTCAGGTCGGGAATCGGTTTGGTTTTCCGGCGATATCGGGAATCGGGCTTGTCGGTATCACATCGGGACGGGTCGGGTCCAGCCCGATGTTCACCCCTAGTATACACTATACACAATAACAATGTATGCTCTATAAAATGAATCACCTATAGTTTAATACAATATAACAAACGTGATCCATTTTCCTTCATCTAAATATTTAATTAGATCTCAATCTTAAGCATAATCCCTTTTTCCCCAAAAAACCATTAGTCAAATCATTTGCACAACTTTTTTTATAAAGTTATGGATGAAGATAGTTTTGGATTATTAAATAAAAAATGCAACACATTTGACCAACGACCACTTGATGCAAGACAATTTTAGTCAAACTAAATGTTTGTACTACTTTCAAACTTTGCCCAACTTCAGTCCAATTATTGTGTAGTCTTTAGTCTAAACAAATAATATTAACTTCAAATAGAAGACTAGACCAATGAACCACACAAGACGACTCAGTGATAAAAGAGCTTGCGATACATCCGTTATATGGGAACAATCTTGAAGTGATCACGAAAACCTTCCTAGAAACAGAAGACTTTACCTGGTTTGAGTCTGTGCAACGATGAATTCAAACCTCATAAATTAGTTGGCCTTAGTTTAATAAAAACGAGACGAATTTGTGTCATGCATTACATGTATATTCATTAAGGAGTCTGGTCGAATGTCGAGTTCTATTAGGACTCAAACACGACTATCATAAAGATCGATACACCATACACTTAGATTGGTGTGACAGTATATATCAATGGCTACATCAAGAAACAAAGCTTCTTGTCGAAAATCATACGATCCTGCCATAGTACCAATGTACCAATGCAACTTGTTAATCAATGTATTTCTGTAAATTCTAGTATCTCTTTGGCAACACAAAATG
Organism: Artemisia argyi; assembly: GCA_030686995.1. NCBI lineage: Eukaryota > Viridiplantae > Streptophyta > Magnoliopsida > Asterales > Asteraceae > Artemisia > Artemisia argyi. The sequence continues at coordinate 184,078,172 of CM060691.1, read as the reverse complement.
CCCAAATAAACATGTTCTGATTTGGACCAACAACTTCTTGGCTGGTGGACAACTTTATACTCGTAGGCCTATAAATTTAGATCGAACTTATGCTCTATTGGTGACGAATCCTGCAATTGATAAGGCGCTCTAGCAATCGCTCTCTCCTTTCGTTTTGCCAAAAACTTATGGAGTGAGACTCGTCTAGCAATCGGTAAATCAAGACCGTTCCTTAGAAACTGAGCATGACTAGGCTGATCTACTTCATGTACTAAACTCGGACCACAACTTCGGGCAGCCCAGAACACATCTCTCGCTTTATCTGCCGAAATATTATCAAACACAACCACTTGTCCATTGTAAAATATAGTCATTTGAGACGTTTTAGATCCCGAAACTGCAACCGATCTAGCAGAAGTAACCTCGTTTGTTAAATCAGCAACATTCATCGATTTATCGGTTTGTACATTCTTTTGTCCTTGATCTTCCATGTTACTTAGCAAATCAACCGTCATTTTCGTTGGTTTCGAATTCACTGTAAAAGAATTATATGGTCAGTTTTCTATACAAAAATCAATACCATATATATAGTAAAACATTGATACAAAGACCCTTTAAAATTAATATTTTTTGGTAATATTTTGACAATTTTCATTAATCTACGTCGTAAATACCTTTTTGATCATGATACATTTGTAAAAGAAAACTGTTGGATAATTGACCAACAAACCTCGTAAGCTAGTGCAAAATATTGAATCAAAGTAAACGTTACATTGTATAAATTAACGAAAAATATGTACCTGTATCATCAAATTTCGCGTTGATAAGATCCTTGAGGCGACTTTTCTCCTTAAGGAACAAGCTCAATTGGTTGCACGTTTGCGCGACACTCGATCTCTTCATTGGGCCGAATTGTTTAGCCGAAGACATTTTTTCCAAGTTTTTTTTGTTGAACAAGTTTTGTGATGTAAGTTGGAATGAAAGATGGTTGTTTGTTTGGTTTATATATATGTGAGTTGAGATATGAGCTGTTCTAGTGGGGTCGTGATTTAGGCACGTTTTAGTTGCATCGTTTATTTGATAAAGTCACAAAAAACTACTATTGGAAATGAGGAATTATTCAAACCAGTGAGGCCTAGACACCTGGCACTAATTTGAGCTCTTTTCTTTTTCTTATCTTTTTTCTTTGTTGGACTATATTTCATTAAATAAGTTGTTAAATTAACTTCCACTATAACATAAACAAATGTCTAACAAATAAAGATTCGGAGTAGATAAAATACAACCTGTCCAACGGTAACTCGGGCTAAACTTTAACGCACGGCTACGTCAGCATCATATTAGCTTTAACATTTTCACTTTAACCCAACAAAAAACACCCACAGTCATAACTCAACCTTAACTCAATATTTTGAGCCTCATTTTTTTCTTCTTTTTCAATTATTTAAACAAATTACAAATTAAAACAAATTACATTTTATTTAAACAAATCATTAAAAATACAAATGTTAATTACTTTAAGAAATGGACTAAACTATAAATACAGAAAATATTAGTATTTACTTTAAACAAATAACCACAAGAACTAAACCATAAAAGCCTTAACCACAAGGACTGAAAGTATAACTTTACACTTCTTCCTATGATTGAAACCTGCAACACACACGACACACACACTAAAACACACACATAGCACACACACGTTATTATACAAACATACCAAAATACTCAACAAAACCCAACAAAAACTATTTAAATCGGAAGAAAAAAAAAAGAAAAAAAAATGATTAACGCCGAGTGAGGATGGCAACGCAACGTGTTAACTCGCTCCTTAACGCAACATGGTGTTGTGGTAACACAGCCTTAACGTGAGTTAAAGAGAGGCCACGTCAGCCTTAACGCATGTGATGCGTTACCGTTGGACATACTCTAACAAGGTTATTAGGTAGTGCCTTAATAAATTACTTAAAGTTGCTTAAAAAAATGATAAATAACAAATTACTTAAATAAGCTAATTGCAAAGTGTAAACTATGTATCATGTGAAATTATACATATATACATTTGTGGTCGTGGACGACATCGCTTCGCAAAAGCAAAACAAAAACGACTCCTTTTAGCAAAAAGAAACTATAAAACATCCCTTTGAGCTATGTGGCGAGTAACGATAATTACTCTATACTTTTAGTTATTTATGGTTTTTTGGATAACAAACTTCATTTATTAAATATCAAGCGATTTCCTTATGAAAAATACACCGTTGACAAGCTCTTCAAATTGCGAACAAAATGAGCATAATATTGCAATACTTTTGACTTATGCATGATTTCATGAAAAAAATGTTGAACTTCAATATATATTTCTTACCAAAAAAAAGATTTCGAAAAAAATTGATATCAGACTTCCTTTATCTTAACTTAAGTGTTTATTATATCTCCTCCTTGACAAATAGTAAGGTCAGTGGTTTAAAACTTATCCACCTTAAATGGAGAAAATTATAGGCCTCATACAAAGACAACCTAACAACACAATGTTCTTATCCATGGAATCTAATTTCTTTTTATTTAGATACTTATGAATAGTATTCATATATTACACCATAATGTGTGGCGTGCTTAGATACTCACGTTTACTTGTTTGATGCTAACAAAACCCTGTGAGTGTGCATAACAGTTAGATTAATGGACATGCAATTCATTTGCAGTTACCTAAAATGTTGTGGTTAAATATTTAACTTGTTACTTCGAGTGTCAAACAAGTTTTTGCACGCTTCAAACGAAAAAACTTGAAGTTATTATAGCATTTCAAAGACCAACATACACGTAAACAGCCTAAATTTGAAAGTTTGATTTCAAATTTGAATTAAAAGTACAACTAATACAAATATAAACCAAAATAAAATGACTATCTTGGGTTGGGAATGAAATGACTTAGCGGTGAGGCAACTATCTTTGTCATAAGAGATATAATGTTCAAACTTTAGTAGTTACATATTTTGGGTTGTTAGAGAGAGTGTTAGACACAGTTACGAAAATACATCAATTAAACTGTGTACATATAAGCTAAAGATCAGTACGGATAGAAAAAGCTCCTTTGTTGCTCGTTTATTTATTTGACTTATTTGATTTTGCAGAATTAAACAACAAACTAGGATAGTAAGATTAAAACAAAAAAAAACAAAAAAAAAAAACAAAAAAAAAAAAAAACGTAATGTATTTGAAAAGAATAAAACACTGAAGAACAAGAAATAGTAATGAAATACGATAGAAGATTTAAAAAAAAAAAAAAAAAAAAAAAAAAAAAAAAAAAAAAAAAAAAAAATCGACACGTACTTATTTCGTGACACATAAGGACGAGATGCAATATTTAATAAACTTGTTTTAAAATTTTGTAAAATCATGATTACTTTACTTTTTTTTCTTTTCTTTTTTTTTTTACATGATACAATAAAATAGTCACGTTTCTCGTGACCTTTTGGTGTGTTCACCAATGTGAATTTTGCTTGGTATTTTCAACATGTAATTGCTGGTGCAATAGTGACCATTATATGTTTTCAATCAAAATTTATTAAATGTTTAATATAATTGTACACAATCTAGCTTTTGATACGTTTGTTTTTCTTTTCATTTCATCACTAGTTTTAGCTATGTGATTTTCATATTACTTAAGGATAAGCTTGATAATTGGTTTAGATCAATATATTTTCACATGAGAATTAAAGTTTGTTTGCTTGTTTTCTATTAAGTTTTGTCAAAATATAATGTCAAAACTGAAAAGGGCAAAATGAAACTTTAAGATACAAGGAATTCATTTTCATCAATTTTTATTTATATCCTCCGAGTTATTTAGAATGTGGAATCTTTTTTAAGGTCATATTACAAGTCTGCGCGAGTAAAACGTGAAAAGAGAGAGAGAAAATGTGATCATATTATGTAAAAAAGTAAAATCTATCTTGCGTCTATAAATATCGAATTTTTACAGTCTTAAAAAAAGTGAAATCATTTTGAAGGTCATATTACAAGTTTGCGCGAGTAAAACGTGAAAATAGAAAGAGAAAACATGTGATCATATTATGTAAAAAAAAGTGACAATCTATCTTGCGTCTATAAATATCGTATTTTTATAGTCTTCAAAAAAGTGGAATCTTTTTTAAGGTCACATTACAAGTTTGCGCAAGTAAAATGTGAAAAGAGAAAGAGAAAACATGTGATCATATTATGTAAAAAAAGTGACAATCTATCTTGCGTCTATAAATATCGTATTTCTTTTCTAAGTTTGCGCGAGTAAAACGTGAAAAGAGAAAGAGAAAACATGTGATCTGTGATCGTATTATGTAAAAAAAAGAGAAAATCTATCTTTTCTAAGTTTGCGCGAGTATGAACACACTTTTAAGTTGTTGTTTTCTTAATTCTAGTTAAGTCTACATTAGTCATAAATAAACACAACCTAAACAAAAAACACGAAACACCCGAACCAGATCGGTGCACCCCATTTGTTCACCCAAAAACCTTGTTAGCCATTACCATCAACTCTACCGTAACCATAAAACATATATTTTTCTCCAACGCAGCTATGACGGGTACTTTTACTATATTAACTATTTTTAATGGTTTATCCGATATAATATTATGTTAATTCAAGAAAAGATAATTCAAGAAAAGATATGGTACATGTGATTCATATAAAGAAACAAAAGATGTGGAAATAAACACGAGATTCCACCAGTCGACACTAGGGAAAAAGAAGCTCATTTCTTTTTAGTATATTTATACGATGCTGCCCACTTGCCACAACTTAAAATATCTAAATTTCCACGTGTTTAAATTTTATCATGTGTTTTTGTTATAATATTGTTTGGATTCGTATAACATTATCTTATGTTATAGTTGTTGATACAAAAGTTGGGCGTATCTGGTTGTTGGGCTTTGCTCTTATATCAATTAGTTCCTTAGCACTTTGTTACCTGCGCACTAAGAAAAAGAACAACACCGTTAGACTTATCGAGGGATTGTCTCCCCCGATTAGACTCCGGCGTGAGAGTAAGTAATCGAATTTGGGTTTTGGTTGAAGAGTTTAGGGATTGTTTTGATCGTACCTTGAATGAGAATCGTATGATTCTATATATAGGGGCTAAGAAACCGTGTTTCTTGCTCCTTACTCTTCGCACGCATGGTGCTTATCCGAGGTAAGGATATCTATTCCTTGAATAGATAATCCTTATCGGGTACCCGGTGGGTTAGAGTGGGCCTTCGGGCTTCGTGAGCCCAAGCGCTGATACTACGGCCCATACCATTTGTCATGGTAGCCCATTCGTAATGGGCTTAAGTGTAAGTAATGTCTATCATTTGGGCTTGCGGCCCAAATATAGGCTATACGTCATCATGTCCCCCCAGTCTAGTATGCGCGGCGCGTAGCCGCGAGTACTAGACTTAATGTAAACAGCGGTAAGCGTGGCGGGAAATTAGACAAATTGTTACCGCCTTTGTAGAGGTGCAATGCACCTAATAGGTTCGAGATTGTTGCCTCGGAAATCGGGGGTGGTGTCCACGTATCACTTGGGATTCGGGAAAAAGTGCATGTACCTCTTCACCTTCTAGCCATACATTCAATGTGAGTGGGTTCCACGTGGATGAGGTTTAGGGTTTTTACTATCCCTATATAAGGGTCACCGCCCCCCTTTTTTACACACAGTAAAAACACACATAGCTACTATTCACCTTCTTCTTCATTTCTAGAGCGTTTTTTTGCAGAAAACCTTTTAACCCTCGTAGGTAACTTGTGCGTCTGCTTAGGTTTAAGATGAAAATTGTCGCTCAGTTGGATGAGTTTCGCTCTGCGATGTCCGTCGAGGATGTAATGCATTTTTCTTCCGACTATTTCGTGCCTTTGGATGTACATCCAGAGGTGCCAGATGTCGATGCGTGTATAGCCGACTTCCCCGAAGGGAAGATAGGTCTATACACGAAATTTTTTGAGTACGCTAATTACCGCGTACCTATTTCTGTATTTCTGAGCGACTTGCTCAATCACTATCGCCTTCACATCTCTCAGCTGCACTGTATAGGTGCGGCGAAGGTGTCGAATTTTGAGATAAACTGCCGTTTATTAGCGATAGAACCCACCGTGGACTTGTTCCGCTCTTTTTACCACTCAACGTGGTCAAACGGTTGGGTATCCTTTGCGAAGCGCCCGGGGGCGTTTCAGTGTTACACGGAAAAGGTTGACGCACTCAAGAATTGGAGGGAATATTTCTTTTGGGTAGACGACGTGGTCTTTCCCTCCGATTTTGAGTTTTATACTCAGGCGTCCTTACCAAGGGATGGACGCCCCGCACCCGGTTCATATAGGATTGCTGACGCGCAGACGTTAAATGCCAATCGATTGGCCATTAACCCTTATCCGGAGGAGTTTTTGGTTCATGTAGGATTGAGTCGCGCGTATTTTGGCGCAGCAGATGAGGTTCCCACTTTCCTAAGTGAGGATGGCCGGGGTGGGTGTTCATCCTTTGTAATTTGTTAGTAAGTTTTTCTTTCTTTTATTTCTTTGCGCATTTGCCAACTAATCTTTCGTTGTTTTTCTTGTTATATTGTTATATGTGCAGAGATGGACTTGTTCGCGGTCGTGAAGCTTGATAAGCCAAAGCAGGTCACTATAGGGGTTCGTCCGTTGAGGGAAGGGGAGACACCCCTACTTGACGCGACCGCGGGGCATTTGACTGTTCTGCCCTCGGCCACCCCTGAGAGTACGCCCCCACTCGTGGTCGCGCCTGTGCAAACTGTAGCTCCCGAGGTGGTGGAGGAGCCTACTGAGAAGGCGGTGCCTGAATTGGAGGTGGCGCACGAAGAGGCGCACTCAGGGTCATCTGATAGCATTCGGATTCTGAAGCCTGAGGAAGTGCTGAGAGAAGAGGTTGCGCAAAGTTCGAAGCGCAAGGCTGAGGCTGGTGGGAGTAATAATAGGAAGAGGCGCCGCCACGTCATTGGAGATGCGGAGTCGAACGCAGAGGAGACTTCGACCTCTGGCGCTCGATTGAAGGTGGATGACGCTTCCCCATTTTTGTAAGTATAAATTAGTGGTTCTCTCTCTTTTTCCTTCTTTATGCTATTATTACTTGTTGTAATTATTGTCTTTTGTTGCGCAGGGATGATGGCGCAAAGGATGATGAAGTCTCCTCTCCACAGAATGAAAACAAGGAGGGAGGTACCTTTGCTGCTGATGGTGGTGAGGCGCAGCAACTGCTCGATGAGTTGGCTGCGACTACTGCCCGTCAGGCTGAGCTGGTGGCGCAGCTGAAGGGAAAGCGTGCTGGGGAGAGTCGTGCTCTAGCCCAGAAGGAGGAGGAGCTGGAAAAACTTCGCGCGCAACTGGCGGGCGTGCAAGTTGAGCTTGGGGAGTCAAGGGCGTATGGGGAGAAAATCGCCCAGGACAAGATGAGCATCTTGGCTGATCTGCTATTTGCGAGGGCGAAGCTCGAGCAGATAAAGGCCAAGGCGTCGTGGTCTGTGTCGTTCCTTGAGGAGAAGAGATCTGAGCATTATGCTAGGCTTCAAGAATTCAAGGAGAACATGGAGAAGACGCTTGTGGCGTATGAGGAGAAGCTGCGCGCCCTTAGCATTGAGTACGACGAGGAGCTGTATCCTCATCTCATGTCTGTGATTGCTGAGCGCAGGTATTCTTACACCCTTATCTTTTAAAATTGTTTTCTTCACTCCATTGTTTATCTTATCTTGTTACCACTTTGTGAATGCAGGTGGTTGATCAGCCATGGGCTGCGTCTGGCAGCTCTAAGTACTCTAGAGTCTGCGGAAGTGGTGGAGGCCTTTGGGAAGGTCGTCCACTGCGCGATGGCGCGTGGTCGTTCGCAGGCCATGGAGGAGCTCCGCGAGGCCAAGTTGTTGGAGAAGGACTTGGCGGAGATTCCTGGATATAGCGCAACAGCGTACGATGAGCTGGTGCAGGCGATGGCGGGGTTGAAGGTTCTTGAGCTGCCCCATATTGGGAAATTGGAGCGTGACCAAGATGACCCCATTGATGTGCTTATGGCGGGTCTGACGTTGCAGCGTCATCTTGTGGAGAATGCCGAAGAGGAGTTAGATTATTATCTAAAGCCTGATCCCTCGCAGCTTCAAGTTCTAGTTTTTGCGCGGCCCCGTGACATTCTCAAGCCTTTTGCTTTGGAGAAGGAAATCCCTTTGAAGGAGGTGCTGGAGCGTCACGAGCAAAGAGTTGCCATAAAGAAAGGTATTAAGGGCAAGGCTGTGATGTGCGGCATCGGTGCTGCGCACCTTCCTCGATCTGATGGCGTGGCTGTCAGTGTTCCAACCGTTTCGCTTAAGGATGCTATAACCTTGAGGAAGCTGAAGGAGGCGGAGAGTTCCGCCGCACCAGAAGAGAGCCATGAGTTCCGCCATAGTATATAGGTTGTTTTGTAAATGTATGTATGTTCCTTGTAATTTTAATAAATATGGAATAAGATACATTTTGTTATAAGTTCGTAACTTAAATGTGCTTGCATTGTTTGCTAAGTATTGATTTTTTATTAAGTTTTTTTAAGTGCGTGACTTAAATGTACTTGCATTGTTTGCTAAGTTTTATTATTTGACCAAGTGTTTTGGCTCGTTATGTTGCTAAGCTCGTACGGTGTACTTGGTATATGCGCATCCGTCGTGGGGTGCGCATTCGAATCTTACCTCGACGTCTCGAGGGTAAGGCGCTTAGCAAGGATTCGTAATGTTGATGGGTTTGCAACCCTCTTATTCAACAAGTCAATTAGTAGGTTAACTTATCCTTTATGCCGTCGTGGGTCTTTAAGTGGTGCATGCACGCCATGTAGGCAAAAATATAAGATAGACAATATTGACATATATGCAATAAAGTAAAAGTGTGCTATGGAGTTAGCTAGAAACCATAACATTTTATTAATACTTGCAAGTTTATTGAAAAAATGGAAAATAAAATTCCTAAAAGATAAAAGAAAGACAAACACTTATTGGGCACCTCGTAGGGTGTTTGTGTGTTTGTATGAGGGCCGTAGCCTAAAAGTAACATTTTTTGAGATTGCAGATGTTCCAAGTGCGCGCCAGGTCGTGACCTTCCATATCGCGCAACCTGTATGCGCCGTTGCCGAGCGCGTCTGTGACCTCGTAGGGTCCTTCCCATTTGGGTCCGAGTTTGCCTGTGTCTTCTGCGTGGCTTGCGTCATTGGCGCGATAAACAAAGTCCCCTGGTCTGAATGAAGTGTTCTTGACTTTTGCATCATAATACTTCTTCATTTTTGCCTTGGCCTTTGCTTCTCGTATAGCTGCACGTTCGCGTCTTTCTTCCAGTATATCTAAGTCTATGCGCCGCTCTTCGTCATTTGTCGTGACGTTGACTTCTGCCGTGCGTATAGTAGGCATTCCTATCTCAGCTGGTATGACGGCTTCTGTTCCATAGACTAAGGAAAATGGCGTATCGCCAGTACTGGTTTTGATTGTCGTGCGATGCGCCCACAAGACATGCGAGAGCTCATCTACCCATCTTCCTTTGTGTCTATCTAGGCGCGCTTTTATTCCTTCGCCTAGACTGCGATTGGCGCGCTCAACTAGGCCATTGGTTTGTGGGTGTTTGACTGAAGCAAAGTGTTGTGTTATGTTCAAATTGGTGCACCAATCTTTGAATGGGTTGTCACAGAATTGTTTTCCGTTGTCTGATACGATCTCGCCTGGTAGGCCGAAGCGACAGACAATATTGTCCCAGACAAAGCGTTTGACTTGGTTACCCGTAATGTTCACCACAGCTTTTGCTTCGATCCACTTTGTAAAATAATCTATGGCTACGATGAGGAATTTTACTCCTCCCGCTGCGACGGGAAAAGGTCCTGCGATGTCGATACCCCATTTGTAAAATGGCCATGGTGAGGTAATCGGTGTTAGCTCGTGCTGTGGTCGGCGCGGAATAGGTCTATGTACTTGGCAGTTGCTGCACTTTCTTATTAGGTCGCGTGCGTCGCGGTGCATTGTTGGCCAATAGTATCCTGCCCTTAAAGCGCTTGCCACCACGGATCGTGGCCCTGAGTGCATACTACATGACCCAGCGTGAAGTTCGCGGAGTACATAGTCTGCTTGAAGGGGTCCAACACATCGGAGCCATGGTTGTAAGAAAGATCGCCGATAGAGTACGTTGTCGCGGAATTCGAATCGTTGCGCTGTGCGCCGTATTCTTCGAGCGTCTTTATTATCTTGGGGTAGGGTTCCCTTGCTAATAAATTCGATGATAGGTGTCATCCACGTAGGATCTTGTTCTTCTATCACCGTCGATATCTCCATATCAAGGATTGACTTGTTCTTTAGGGTTTCCACCAATACCTATTTTGAAAGGTGTGCGAAGCTTGTGGATGCGATCTTGCTGAGTGCGTCCGCCTTTCTGTTTTCCCCTCTAGGTACTTGCTTTATTGTGAACCTATCGAAGTTTTTGATCAAAGATTTTGTCTTATCCAGGTATTGGATCATGTGGTCATCCTTGGCTTCGTATTCTCCTAACACGTGGTTAGCGACTAGCCGAGCATCTACATTTGCTTCTAGGTTGCGTACACCCATTTGGATTGCGATGCGTAGTCCAGCTAGTAGGGCTTCATATTCTGCCTCATTGTTTGTGGCTGTGAACTCGAAGCGTAGCGCATAGGTGAATTCCATCCCTTCTGGATTTGTAAGAATAAGTCCTGCGCCTGATCCATCTGCGCATGAGGATCCATCGGTGAACAGTGTCCATGGTTCTTGTAGATCCGTTTTCGCTGCAGATGTTGGGCTGTCGCCCTCTGGCTTCTCCACGATAAAATCAGCTAAAACTTGTCCTTTGATAGCAGTGCGCGGCCTGTATGAGATGTTGTACTCACTTAGCATTACACTCCATTTTTGTAAGCGTCCTGATGCATCTGGTTTAGAGATAACTTGTTTAATTGGCTGATCAGTGATTACCGCAATTGGATGCGCTTGGAAGTATCTGCGCAGTCTTTTGGCGGCGAACACTAAAGCCAAGACCAGCTTTTCCATGGCACTGTAGTTAACCTCTGTTTTCTTTAAGGCTTTGCTTACGAAGTATATGGGTGTCTGGACGGAGTCTCTGTCTGTCAATAGTACTGCGCTAACTGCTCCGTGGGTTGCTGATAAGTACATGATTAGTTCTTCCCCTTGTCGCGGTGCGACTAGTTTGGGAAGAGATGCCAGATGGTGTTTGAGTTGTTGGAAAGCTTCTTCCGCTTCATTGGTCCAGCGAAAGTCTCCTTTTTTTGTACACTTCGTGAGTGTTTTAAAGAGAGGAAGGGACTTGTCTGCTGACTTAGATAAGAAGCGATTCAGCCCCGCTAACTTTCCATTCAGTGACTGGACTTCTTTGAGTGTGCGCGGGGAGGGGAGATCAATAACAGCCTTCGTCTTCTCTGGGCATGGTTTGATTCCATCGGGTTCTATTAAGTATCCGAGGAACATGCCTTCAGTCGCGCCAAAGGTGCACTTTTTGGGATTCAGTTTCATGTTTATCCGCCCCAGCGTTCGGAATGTTTCCTCGATATCGCGCACCAACTCATCCTCTGTATGGCTTTTTATAACAAGGTCGTCAACATAAACTTCCAAGTTGCGGCCTACTTGCTTTTCGAAAGCTGTGTCCACCAGCCGTTGGTATGTCGCGCCTGCGTTCTTTAAGCCAAAAGGCATTTTTGTGTAGCAGTATACCCCTTGACTGGTGTGGAAAGCTGTTTTTTCTTCATCTTCCACTGCCATTTGGATCTGATGGTACCCTTTATATGCGTCTAGGAAGCACTTGAAGGGGTATCCACATAAGGATTCAACCTTCCAATCTATTTCTGGCAATGGATAGTAGTCCTGCGGGCATGCTTTATTGAGGTCCGTGAAGTCCACGCACATCCTCCAGCTACCATCGCTCTTCTTTACCATAACTGGGTTAGAGAGCCAGTCGTGGTAGTACACTTCGCGCATGATGCCCGCATCCACTAACTTGTGTACTTCCTCCAAAATAGCTTTTGCACGATCTGGAGCCTGGCCGCGCTTCTTTTGTCGTATTGGAGGGTATCCTTGTCGGATTTGTAGCTTGTGCTCTGTGATAGAGCGAGGCACTCCTGTCATATGCTTTGGTTCCCATGCAAAGATGTCTAGGTTCTTTTGCAAGAGTGCGCATACGGCTGCTTTACCTTTGTCAGATAAAGATCCTCCAATCGAAACTTGTTGTTCCGGGTAGTCTGGGTGAATAGCGACCTTTAAATTTGGCGATTTTTCCGTGTGCTGTTCTGGAATGGTCTCTGCTTCAGTTGTCACTGCGATGCATTCTCTTGGTGGTACCGTTGTGTTATAGAGAGTAACCACTCCTCCTTCAACTGGAAATTTAAGCATTCCGTGTGCTGTGGATGGTACTGCGCGCATGGAAGATATTCCTGGCCTTCCAATTATACCATTGTATGGTGAAGGAGACTTGATTACCATAAAGTTTATCCATGCTGCAGTTGAGTGTTGCTCATCTCCTACGATCACCAATAAGCGTAACTGCCCTATGGGCCAAATCTTTTCTCCTGTAAATCCTGTTAGTGACATTGTAGCTGGTATCAACTGACTTTGGATTTCAGGTCGCAGCCTTTTGAAGCAGTGATCGTACATGATGTCTGCGGATGCTCCTCCATCAATATACATGCGGTGGATGTCGTGTCCCCCTGCATGTATTTCAATGGTCAGAGGTTCCACGACTGCGTTGTCCGCGGCTATTGTAGGGAAGGATATCTCTTTTTCTGGAGAGAATTTTTGGCTGACTCTCTGCTTTATCTTGCGCTGCCATGATTGTATCATGTATATAGTCTCAGCCTTTTCCTTTGGGGGTTCTTTCTTGCCACCATTTTTAGGTCTATCTTTCCCTTCTTTGATGTTCTTTACGAGGTGGTCCATCCTTCCTTCTCTGACTAATTTCTCGATCAGTTGTTTCAGTTGGACGCACTCGTTGGTTGTATGGCCTTTTTGGCCATGGTACTCGCAGTATCCACCACCTAGGCGCTTTTCTTCTGCCGTGCGCATTGGTGGTGGTCTTGGGAAGTTCGCACCTTCTGTTGCAAATATCTCCCTTGGAGTTTTAGTTAGAGGAGTATATTTGTCGTTGTCTCTTCCACTGCGGTAATTCCTGCTGCGGTTGTTTTGATCATTGGATTGTTTCCGCGGCTGTTCTTGTTGCCGATAATTTGAATATCCTTTCTTGCTGTCCGCAGCAGCTGCTTCTCCTTGTATAAAGGATCTGGTGCGTTTTGTTAGTTCATCGAAAGACTGTGGAACTCTATCATTGAGCTTCCGGATGAGTTCTGGATTATTAATTCCATTCATGAACCCTGAAATTTTTAGTATTTCGGGACATGCTTTGACTTGTATGCACTCATCCTTGAAGCGCTCCATAAAGGCGCTGGTTGATTCCCCTTGCCGTTGCTTCACCCTTGCCAATTCCACAGGATTTTTAGCGCATTTCTTTCGCTGGGTGAAGTTGTGGCGGAATGCTTTTTGTAATTCCTCAAAGCCGCCTATACTCCTACGTGGGAGTTTGCTAAATCATGTGCGCGCGTTCCCTACCAATGTGGAATTAAACATGTGACACCACACAGGCTGTGGCCAATTTTCGATAGTTGCGGCTGACTCAAAAATTTTTAGGTGGTCGTCCGGGTCACCTGTTCCATCATATGTCTTCACATTAGCGGGCATGCGCCTGCGCCTGTCGTCCGAGTAATCACTTATGCGATGTGTGAACGCATCAATTTTATGGCGTCGCCATGGGAGAGACATATCTTCGTTCTCTTCCTCGCGACGTCTTCCTTTTGATTTCCAGTGCCCTGTTTCTCTATCCTCGTTGTCCGAGGAATCGCTGGAGGAAGAATAATCTCTCCTTCGGCGTTTGCGCCTGCTCCTTTCAGAAGAGGAGCCTGAGGGATCTCTGCTTGGGGATCTTCTTTTACCCAATCTGTCTTGGATCCGCCTACTTCTGGGATTGGAGGATCCTTGGCTCGGCGAATGCTGAGGGCCTAATCGGTCGTGTATTCCCCGACTGCCAAGTCTGGAATGGACATTGGTGCGCCTACCGCTGTCCCCAGAATTTTGTGAGCCAGACACCGTACCCAACCTGTCGTGGACATTGGTACGTTCTGTACGTCTTCCTCGTGGGTGACGTGGTGGTGATGGTTCACGTTCTGGTCCAAAATTAAGTCGGGTTTGCAGATCCGTGCCGGCTCTTCTTGCCGCTTCTTCCTGCATGAGAGCAGTTAGGGTTTCATAATTTTGGGACACAAAATTACCCAAAGTTAGATCGGGTACGTTCTCAGTCGTTGCAAGGATCTCTGCCTCAGTATGGGACGCCCGGTTTCGTTCAGGCGCGCCTGGCGGCACAGTGTTGTTCACTACGGGTGCAGCCTGATGAGGAGTGGTGAAGAGGGTGCGTTGGAGTTCTTCAACGCTTGGGACCACTGAAGAGATTATAGGTAGTTCCATTGTTGGAATAGGCTGGGTTGTTCCCGCCCCTTGGTGATCAGGTGCGCTGGTTGTCCCAGCAACCTGCTTAGAGGTTGAATCTTGTCGATTCTTCTTTTGATGGTCACGTTTTTCTGACTGCAGAGTCCGCTGGCCCGAATTCTTGTGTTTCGTCATTCTAGTTCGTTGTAGGGTCCCACGGATGGCGCCACTTGTTGATACAAAAGTTGGGCGTACCTGGTTGTTGGGCTTTGCTCTTATATCAATTAGTTCCTTAGCACTTTGTTACCTGCGCACTAAGAAAAAGAACAACACCGTTAGACTTATCGAGGGATTGTCTCCCCCGATTAGACTCCGGCGTGAGAGTAAGTAATCGAATTTGGGTTTTGGTTGAAGAGTTTAGGGATTGTTTTGATCGTACCTTGAATGAGAATCGTATGATTCTATATATAGGGGCTAAGAAACCGTGTTTCTTGCTCCTTACTCTTCGCACGCATGGTGCTTATCCGAGGTAAGGATATCTATTCCTTGAATAGATAATCCTTATCGGGTACCCGGTGGGTTAGAGTGGGCCTTCGGGCTTCGTGAGCCCAAGCGCTGATACTACGGCCCATACCATTTGTCATGGTAGCCCATTCGTAATGGGCTTAAGTGTAAGTAATGTCTATCATTTGGGCTTGCGGCCCAAATATAGGCTATACGTCATCAATAGTGCTCCCAAATAATTGTTATAGTTCCAACTCATATCACCAAACACACGCCTACATTAACCATTAAGTGATAGTAAGAGGCTTGTTAGAACACAAAATGTACCAGCTCTGGGTGAGGAGTTTAGTCCTACGTTATTGTGGTGCTGCATATCTTGCTCGCCCTGTGTGTGGAGTTTAGTCCTACATTATTGAACACAGTTATGTCGCGACCATGTTTTGCATTGCACGTATTTTATACATTTTACACACGATTCGACCTCAGCCCTGTATGTGAAGTTATACGAAGTTTTAAAAATGTACTAGCTTAAAAAATGATAAATAACATCAATACACCATTTGCATTTTAAAAATACTAAAAACACTATTTATTTGAACTTTGATTTGATCTATAACATCAATACTTATTCATTAGAGATGGATCCAAAGAAATCTAATCAATGATTAGTATATCGCATTTGCATTTGGACAGGAATATGATTAGTGGATGTGTCATTAAGGAAAAAAGAAAATATTAGTACTAGGTGATTATTATCTATTTTGTAAACTCAAATTATCAATTTCACAAAACAATGAGTACTACTAGATATTTTTGGACATAAATAGGACATTTTAACTTGTGCAAAACATGGATTATTTTTATAGAAGTCGTGTTCAAGGACTTGTTCATTAGTTACAAGTTTGTTGTCACTTTATTTATCGAACATGCAATAAGTTATTTTAGGTAGAACGGTATTGGTTTTTTGCTTTTTCTTTTTGCTATATCAGCAATTCAATATGTATGTTAGTCTAAATTATGTGGATTTAGCTTGTCACCAACAACTTTATCTAATCTTTATGGTTTTATTTGTTAAAATTTGTTGATGCTGGACTACATTTTCTAATAATAATTTTCAGTAACGATAATGTGATAAACTCGGTCAAATTTCCCTTATCTGTTTTTAACAGTCAACAACCAGTTTAAGACAACCCATAATAGGCATGCGGATAAAGAATTTGAGACACAAAGTAACAACACTCATTCCTCCTTCCATGATTAATTGTTCATCTTTCTATTTATGTTATAATCAAACGATAGCATCTAAACGGTAAACTCATGGCTCAATGTGCAACAGAACTTTGCGAACTTGAAGGGATGGGCTCATGGAGTTGCGCTAAGGGTGTGGGAGTTTCATGGGTAATGCATCGAGGGGCGGCTCAAGCCTTATCGAGGCCTAAAGCAAAGTTCAAAAACGGGGCCTTTTCAATTATTTGCTATGTTTTTAGTAAAAGTGGTGACTGGATTGATATAACGTCTAACTAGAAAACCAAGAATGCTTATTAAATTAAGAACCGGTTGATGATTAAAAAACAAAATTACAAATTCACAAACCAAATGTTGTTGTTTCGATGATCTGGAAGTAAGGCTAAGACGACCCGTTGAACCAACGCGAGTGGGCTCGTACGTTTTCGTTCATGAAAATTTAATCGAACAAAACCTACATGAATACTTAAACAGTTAAGCGAAAGCAAAAGAAATATTGTGTGTATTTTATGACCATTTTACCCTTACTTTTTTAAATTTCAAAAGGTAAAATGGTAATTTTACATGACTGAATAGTCACAAAATACACACGATAATCGAAATTTGAAAGTTTTGTACACACAATAATAAAAAGTGGCAAGTATAGTACATTTTCAAGTAATTATACTATATACTAAAAGGCATTGGGAAACGGGGTTCAAAGCTTTTGTATTACAGAGTAATTACCATCTTAATTGATGTTCTTATTGGTCCGTTTTGGGGTAGTGGAACAAAAGTCAGCCATCTATTGGCTGCAAATGTTAATGACGTAACAGTGCTACAGTGCCTTATGAACAGTAGCACCGGTTTTCATACTGTGTTGCACTATACATTCCGTTGGATTATTGTATTTATTTATTCTTAAAGATCATTCCAGATCTTGCTACATTCTTCATTCCCACCTCAATTTTTTTATTTATTATTATTATTATTATTATTATTATTATTTTATCTTTAGAGATCCTTCTAGATACATTCATGTAAATACTAACAATACTAAATATAAACCAACACATTCAAATTCCATTATTTCTTATTCAATCCACCTTCTTCCGCCGTGAAGATGCCTGTGTTGTTGAGTATCCTAAGGTTTGTCTTTCTTTTCTTTCTGTTAAGTTAATATTAGTGTTTTTGCCAGATTTGTTAAATACTTTTGGTTTGTTGATGTTAGTATACAGTTTATTTTTTTGGTTTTCATGATATTAAATCATCTATTGTATCAATAGGGAGCTGCGTGGATTTGCTATTTGGTACCAGATGAAAGTGCCCTGGCCATAAGTGAAAGTGCTTGAATGGGTGGAGGTTGTGGTGATGCTTTTAGAAACGCACCACCAAAAGCATGTCAGCAAGATGGTGACTGGATGTATCTGAATACAAAGTCCGTGATATGACATCGGTTAGCAACTTATTCTAGCTGTAATTTAAATATTGTTAGTTATATTTGTACGTTTGTTGGTTACTTATCATATATGATGTTTTGTTCATAGTTGTTTTATGTGAGACGTGCTAGTGCGTTAGGTGCAGCGATGGTGGTGGTAGGACAGGGGTCGTGGTGTTCCTGATGCAGGAGATAGGCAGAACATAAGTTGATGTTAGGCGAGCTTAGATAGCTGAAAGAGATGCAACACGTGTAGCATTCCAACCAACTATGCATGTTAATCATTCATTGCTTAAAGAGTTCTTATTAGAAAATAACAATTAATAAACCAAATCATACTATATACTAAACACCATTTTTTAACAGGGTTCAAAACATTTGTATTACGGAATAGGTATCACCTTAATTCATCTTCCTAGGTCCAGCAGAGGTGATTTTAAATATGCTACATGGAACAATGAACTCTTTCTCAATTACATGGAAGAAGACAACCTTTTAGAGTGCTGATAAAAATGTAGGTGATGTGCTTATTTGTATATTTTTCGTTATTTATGTAGAAAGTATTGGTATTGAGCGATGTATACTATTAATATTACAGGAGCAAATATCCATATTAATAAAGCTAAACATGGTGAACGTCAAGCATTGATTGCCGAGTTCGTACCATAGCATAATCAGGTACCCCTTTTAGGATGTGTACTAATTTTCTTTCTGGGCTGCGAGTGTTTTGGTTGCAGCCATGGCGAGTATTTGGTACCACTTCATTGTTCGTAGACCTTAGCCTTATATGTGGCTATTTAACAGCGCCTGTTTCATAACGTTTTAGTAGTTTTACATTTTAGACTGCGAGTGTTTTGGTTACAGCCATGGTATGTGCATAGAGTATTTGGTACCACTTCACGTTTCAATAGTTTGCACAGAGCATTGTTTGACGTTCACCATTTTCCTTAAATAATTTTACATCTTAAATGGTTGATGAAATACTTGAATGAAAGTTTTTTTTATTTGATTAAAATGTCACAACCTATGCCTACGTTGAATTTCTAATTTGTTACGAGGTTAGTATTTAAACATAGAATTCAAGTTTAGTAGTTCTTGCCATTTTTTGGTAAATTCAATGGACCATGATCATACAGATATGGGTTGTGAGTGTTTTATAAACCTTGAACAATTGAGAAATTTGTTGTTCGTTACTACTTTGAGTTTTGAAGTGTGCCTGTTTGTGTTTATTAGCAGGCCACTTCTCCAGAGCAGACTCCATGGAGGACATCGTTGAGATTTTGTGAAAGTTAATGAGGTACCTCATAACTCGAAGAAAGATGATTCAGTACTCATGTTCCGAATTTTTAACGCATGTTGGCTTGAATTTGCTCCTTTACCCGCTTGGTTCCAACATTGCCCTAAATATAGGAAGATAACTTTTACATGGACTTGAATGACCATATTTGATGTGAAAGAAGTTATATTAGTTACCATTTTTTTCCATAGTGTGACATATGATGTGTTTGTTTGCAGTTGTTCTGTCGGAGTTATATTACGTATTTAGTCTACTTTGAAAGCGATTGAGACAAACATCGGAATTGATCAACAAAAGATGCTTTTGTACTGGGCAGGTTAGTGATGCTATGACCTTTTCATTTTCAATAGAAACAATGAAACAAAAAATAGTACATATCTGTAGGGTCTTTGGGATTGCTTATGTTTAACTGTAAGGAATTACTAGCCACTGAGTTAAAATGCAGTCTTAGATATTAGTATATAATATGTTTTAATAAGCTGTTTGGACCAGCCTTCCTATTTGAATGTCAAACTATTAGCAATCGTAAGTTATTGATCTTCAGAACTAAGCGACCTCATGTTTTTTTGTTATTGTGATACATATTTGGTGACGATTCTACAAGTGTTTTTGGCTTATTTGATTATGCTGTGTCAAACATAATGCGAGAGATAGTACCTGCCTTTGCTTTGCGCAATTTATACTTTATATTGAAAAGGCTTATGCTTTATTTAGATAACATGGTCCAAAACTTGGTAACTTTGGAGTACTTGGGGTTATTTAGTGGTTCGGTAACAGTTAAAAACGCTACAACACGCCTTATATTAGATGAGCTAAAAGGGGAATGGGTCAAATGGGTCATACAGGTGAAAGATGATCGAGCTCAATATAAATTAGTATGCATATGTAGGCTCTTTGGGATTGCTTATATTTACGTGTTAGGAAATAGGTCGTTTTAGTATTGATAGCACAACTTATTTTCTTATTTCACTTAAAGATAAGCGTAGTGGAATACACTGTAAGATAACCGCTTATTTTGAATTTTAGAAAGAAAAAGACTTGAATCTTCATAGTACACTCTTGGAAGAAAGCACGACGAAACATCTCAAAATATGATGAATTGGTCAATCTCATTTTCAGAAAGCCCTTGCGTTTATGAGGTAATGAAACATTTTATACAAAATATTTTCTACTGTAAATTATTACATGCAATGTGTATTTTCAAAAAGGTGTTACCATAATGTTGTGATCGGTTTTTTAGAAGGTGGCACAGTGTCAAGAATTTCAGCTGCAAAACATACTGTTGATGCCGCGATTGCTTTTATGGAAAATGTGAGACCATTAGTGTTGTTGATGGATTTAGACCTCAAACAGAGAATGTTTCAAGCGGCATCGAGGTACAATCTGACTATTGAAATCAAACTTATAACAACTTCTTTTCTAGCCATTGCTTTGTAGCCATAACTTCTTGCTCCTGCCTCTCAATGTTATCATGTTGCATCATTGCCACGTGATGCTAGGATTCAAACCGAAAATTTTTAAAAATCATATTCTCATACCACTATGTAGTTTTTAAATATGTGTCTCATGTCTACTCTTTTATTACGTAACTTTTGATGTATTGCTTGAAAGAAGCACAATTTACAAAATATATGGACCAAAGAACTCCTGCGGTAACGCGCGAGCTACCATGCTTGTTAACCCTATTTATTACTATACATTCCACAACTTCTTGGGCCTCCATGTATGAACATGGTAAAAATAGATTTAGTCAACTTTTTTCCACCAAGAAATTGGGGAAATTACGGCAAATTCACAATCTGATAATGATCCAAATGATAGCAAGTTAGATGAGTAAGATGCAAAAGTCATCATGTTTGATGCTTGCATGGCAAATGTCAAACCAAGACAAAATGGTAAAACCAATGTTTTGAAACCTGGGTCGACCCGGTTGGTTCAACCGGTAGGGCCGGTGCCCGGCCACCAACACGGGTCAAAAAACCCGGGTTAACCTGTTAGACCCGCCGGGTTTTTAGTGACCCGGGTCAACCTGGGCCTTGAAACCCGGCCGGGTTTGGTTTTTTTCAAAATCCTTTTATAAAAACCGGGTTGAGCCGGCGGTCGAACTGGTTGACCCGGACGTAAAAAATAAATAATATTAAATGGAAAACCGGGCTAACCCGGCGGTCAAACCGGTCGATCCAGTTGACCCGATGCTTGGTGACTCGACCGGGTCGATTTAAAACCCGGTTTTTAAAACATTGGGTAAAACATGTCTAGTAACACCCAATTTTGACCACCTAGACTCATTCTCTCTTCTTGCTATCCATGATCAAAATTTCAGTGAATGCCGAACACTACAAAATGTTATCTGCGTCCGGAACACACAACAATCAGATATACAACATTAAAACACATTGCCAAACACTAAAACACTTCTGATATACTCACGGTCACGGAGAACTACTATTAGAACCTATTATCACAAATATTTCTGAGCAAGTGTAAGAAGGTAAATTGACTCCGATTTCATGTAATATAAGATTAATAGATCATGTATAACAGATTTTTATAATAATACATGGAATGTAAATCCTAAAATAAGTCGGAAAAAATAACAAATGCAAACAAACAACCTGCTTGCAAAGGAGACTGTATCAGGAGGCTTTCACTTTCGTTTAGCCACATAAAAATCAAAGAACATTATTCCATTATTCATTTCACTGTGATCTTCTTCTCGAAAGCTGAGAAACTGCACATCCTTCGAAGAATTCCAAAACCGCAGTTTCAAGATCTTCAACCGAGTACTTAATACAGTACTCAGGGTGCTTGCCGTTTTCTATATGAGTCCTAAATCTTCCAAGAAATGATCTATAAGCCGGAATTACTTTTTCCGATATTGAAATTTGGATCTCTTCACGAAGCTGTGTATCGGGTATTGACCATAATGTTTGCATCTTATGTACTTCCTCAAACATGGCGTTAAACGACTTAAACCTTTCTCTTAACACGTTTCTCGGGACACCAGATGAAAAACTTCCAGTCGCGTGTAGTCCTTCATCTCTTAAACAATACAAAACACCAACCCATGTTGCACGTTGGTACCTTGTTGAAGCCTGAGTGATCTTAGCCGTAAGTTCTTTTAAAAAACTGTCACCTATCATTTCCCTCAACTCAGGCGACCCTTTAACCTTCTGAACAATATAATGAACGTTGTTCATAAAAAACAAATAGGCTAATGCGTTAACTCTTTCGTAACACAAAATGCCCAAAACAACAACTTCTTGGTTGGTCGACACTTTCATACTCATGCCTATAAATTTAGATCGAAATTATGCTCTTTTGGCGACGAATTTGGCAATTGATAAGGCGCTCTAGCAATCGCTCTCTCCTTTCGTTTTGCCAAAAACTTATGGAGTGAGACTCGTCTAGCAATCGGCAGATCAAGACCGTTCCTTAGAAACTGAGCATGACTAGGCTGATCTACTTCATGCAGTAAACTCGGGCCATAACTTCGTGCTGCCAAGAACACATCTCTCGCTTTATCTGCCGAAATATTATCAAACACGACCACTTGACCATTGTAAAATATAGTCATTTGGGGGGTTTTAAATTCCGAAACTGCAACTGATCTAGCAGAAGTAGCCTCGTTTGTTAAATCACCAACATTCATCGATTTATCGGATTGTACCTTCTTTTGTCCTTGATCTTCCATGCTACTTAGCAAATCAACCGTCATTTTAGTTGGTTTCGAATTCACTGTAAAAAGAATTATATGGTCAGTTTTCGAAAAAAAACAATAGTACTAGTCTATATTAAAACATTGATACAAGACCAATTGAAATTAATCTTTCTGCTAATATTTTGACAATTTTCGATTAATCTACGTCGTAAAATACTATCTTGATCATGATACATTTGTACAAGAAAACTGTTGGATAATCGACCAACAAACTTAGTAAGCTAGCGCGGAATATTGACTCAATGTAACCACACACATGACCCCAAACGTTACATTGTATAAATTAGCGACCTGATATCTTTTATACAATAAGCGAAAAATATGTACCTGTATCATCAAATTTCGCGTTGATAAGATCCTTGAGGCGACTTTTCTCCTTAAGGAACAAGCTCAATTGGTTGCACGTTTGCGCAACACTCGATCTCTTCGTCGCGCCGAATTGTTTAGCCGATGACATTTTTTCCAAGTTTTTTTTGTTGAACAAGTTTTGTGATGTAAGTTGGAATGAAAGATGGTTGTTTGTTTGGTTTATATATATGTGAGTTGAGATATGAGCTGTTCTAGTGGGGTCGTGATTTAGGCACGTTTTAGTTGCATCGTTTATTTGATAAAGTCATAAAAAACTACTATTGGAAATGAGGAATTATTCATACCAGTGAGGCCCATACATCTGGCACTAATTTGAATTCTTTTTTTCTTCTTATCTTTTTCCTTTGTTGGACTATATTTCATTAAATAAGTTGTTAAATTAACTCCCACTATAACATAAACACATGTCTAACAAATAAAGATTCGGAGCAGATAAAATACAACCTTAAGAGCATGTCCAACGGTAACTCGGGTTAAACTTTAACGCACTGCTACTACATTAGCTTTAACATTTTCACCTTAACTCAATAAAAAACACTTACGATCATAACTCAACATTAACTCAACATTTTGAGCATAACTTTTTTCTTCTTTTCCAATTATTTAAACAAATTACAAATTAAAACAAATTACATTTTATTTAAACAGATCACTAAAAATACAAATGTTATTTACTTAAAAAAAAAGAAAAAAAGAAAAAGAAAAAAAAAAGACTAAACTGTAAATACAGAAAATGTTAGTATTTACTTTAAACAAATAACCACAAGGACTAAACCATAAAAGCCTTAACCACAAGGACTGAAAGTATACCTTTACAAAAGTTATCTTCCTCTTCTTCCTATGATTGAAACCTACAACACACACGACACACACACTAAAACGCACACATAGCACACACACACATTATTATACAAACATACCAAAATACCCAACAAAATCCAAAAAAAAAAACCATTTAAATCGGAAGGAAAAAAAAAAGAAAAGAAAATGATTAACACCGAGTGAGGATGGCAACGCAAAGTGTTAACTTGCTCCTTAACGCAACATGGTGTTGTGGTAACGCAGCCTTAACGTGGGTTAAAGAGAGGCCACGTCAGCCTTAACGCATGTGGTACGTTACCGTTGGACATGCTCTAACAAGGTTATTAGGTAGTGCCTTAATAAATTACTTAAAGTTGCTAAAAAAAATGATAAATAACAAATTACTTAAATAAGCTAATTGCAAAGTGTAAACTATCATGTGAAATTATACATATATACATTTGTGGTCGTGGACGACATCGTTTCGCAAAAGCAAAACAAAAATGACTCCTTTTAGCAAAAAGAAACTATAAAACATCCCTCTGAGCTATGTGGCGAGTAACGATAATTACTCTATACTTTTAGTTATTTATGGTTTTTTGGGTAACAAACTTCATTTATTAAATATCAAGCGATTTCCTTATGAAAAATACACTGTTGACAAGCTTTTCAGATTGCGAACAAAATGAGCATAATATTGCAATACTTTTGAGTGGGGTGAGCAAACAAAACCGAAAAAACCGAAACCGAACCGAAAACCGAAAAAACCGAACCGAGAAAACCGACCAAAACTAAAAACCGATGGTTCGGTTTTTAATTTTTCAAAAACCGAAAAATACGGTTCGGTTTCGGTTTTCGTCCAAAAACCGAACCGTAAAAACCGAACCGAACCGATTTTATTATATAATAATATATAATTAATATAAAATGAATAAATAACTAAATAAATCAAATTTATAAATACATATTCATTTTGTGGGTAGATTTATAATATATTTATCTTAACGTTTATGTTTATATGTGTATTTGTCGTAACGTATTTTTACTTGAAAATATATCAATAAATATATGACGATGATCATACTATTTGTATATTCACGTGCATGTGTGTGTCTCATCTATATGACTATATATGTGTAATTATAGAATTATGAATAAAATTATTATGCTTAGATTGAAAAAAAAAAGAGTAAAAATAACAATAACCAATTTTTTATCTAATACAATAAGTTTGTTGTTATAAATTTTCCATGCCCAAATATGAATGGTTAGAAACCGAAAAAACCGAACCGAACCGATACGAAACCGAAAAAACCGAACCGCCAAAAACCGAACGGTTTCGGTTTTGGGTTCTATAAAAACCGTACATTTCGGTTCGGTTTCGGTTTTAGCCAAAAACCGACCCAAACCGAACCGTGCACACCCCTACTTTTGACCAAGGCTGTCAAACTCGCGAGTTTACACGTAAGATCGTACGATCTTACGTGCACACCAGTCAAAATCGTGTAGGATCGTGGTAGGATCGCATCAGAGGTAGGATCGTAAATGGGATCGTAGGATCGCACGTAAGATCGTAAGATCGACACGCGATCCGAGTTCACTTTTTTTTTTTTTTTTTTTTTTTTTTTTTTTTTTTTTTTTTTTTTTAATCTTTTAAGTCCATCCCACTTGCTTAGGCAAAAAAAACAAATGTGTGTTTTACTAATGTCTAATGAGTAAACCACTATTGTTTCATTTTCTAAATAGATTATAGTTTATAAATAGTTTTCTACTTTTCTGAATAGATTATAGTCTAAAAAGTGTTCAATAGTTTAATTTACTTTACTTCACTGTGATAAAACTAATCAAAGGGTATGTTTTGTAATGCCACTTATGAAATGTTTGTTTTCTAGAAATCATGTTGATAGCTCGTATATTTTGAGACATTTAGGACCTATGTTATGTAATATTATTGCACTAAATCGTTAATGTAACAATTGAAACTTGACTTTTTTGTATTTTACTATTACTTTACTGTTTGAATTTTAAATTTTGTCATTTTCAAGAGGATATTATATGAACTTATCTTTGACGTTGAGTAAAAATATAAAACAGTTTGACTCGTATATTATTTATTTACAAAATATGACTAATTGGTAGGATCGTAGGATCGCGATCCGATCTTACGATCTCGATCTTGCAAAGACAAAAACGATCCTGCGTGGGATCGCGATCTTGACAGCCTTGCTTTTGACTTATGTATGATTTCATGAAAAAAAATATTGAACTTCAATATATATTTCTTACCAAAAAAAAGATTTTGAAAAAAAAAATTGATATCAACCTTCCTTTATCTTAACTTAAGTGTCTATTGCATCTCCTTCTTGACAAATAGTAAGGTCAGTGGTTTAAAACTTATCCACCTTAAATGGAGAAAATTATAGGCCTCATACAAGGACAACCTAACAACACAATGTTAGTTGTTCTTATCCATGGAGTCTAATTTCTTTTTATTTAGATACTTATGAATAGTATTCATATATTACACCATAATGTGTGGCGTGCTTAGACACTCACGTTTACTTGTTTGATGCTTGAGTAATAAAGATAAATATTTTACCAAAGCAGTTAGCGTAATTAAAAAAATATGTAAAAAATAATAATAATAATAATAATAATAATAATAAATAAAAAAAATAAAAAAGTGCGTGTGCATAACAGTTAGATTAATGGACATGCAATCCATTTGCACTTACCTAAAATGTTGTGGTTAAATATTTAACTTGTAACTTTGAGTGTCAAACAAGTTTTTGCACGCTTCAAACGAAAAAACTTGAAGTTATTATAGCATTTCAAAGACCAACATACACGTAAACTGCCTAAATTTGAAAGTTTGATTTCAAATTTGAATTAAAAGTAAGACAAATATAAACCAAAATAAAATGACTATTTTGGGTTGGGAATGAAATGATTTAGCGGTGAGACAACTATCTTTGTTATAAGAGATATAATGTTCAAACTTTACTAGTTACATATTTTGTGTTGTTAGAGAGAGTGCTAGACACAGTTACGAAAATACATTAATTAAACTATGTACACATAAGCTAAAGATCAGTACGGATAGAAAAAGCTCCTTTGTTGCTCTTTTATTTATTTGACTTATTTGATTTTGCAGAATTAAACAACAAACTAGGATAGTAAGATGATGATGATAAAAAAAAAAAAAAAAAAAAAAAAAAAAAAAAAACCGTAATGTATTTGAAAAGAATAAAACACCGAATAACAAGAAATAGTAATGAAATACGATAGAAGATTAAAAAAAATCGACACGTACTTATTTCGTGACACATAAGGACGAGATGCAATATTTAATAAACTTGTTTTAAAATTTTGTAAAATCATGATTACCTTTTTTTTTTACATGATACAATAAAATAGTCACGTTTCTCGTGACCTTTTGGTGTGTTCACGAGTGTGAATTTTGCTTCGTATTTTCAACATGTAATTGCTAGTGCAATAGTGATTATTATATGTTTTCAATCTAAATTTATTAAATGTTTAATATAATTGTACACAATCTAGCTTTTGATACGTTTGTTATTTCTTTTCATTTCATCACTAGTTTTAGCTATGTGATTTTCATATTAATTAAGGATAAGCTTGATAATTGGTTTAGATCAATATATTTCACATGAGACTTAAAGTTTGTTTGCTTGTTTTCTATTAAGTTTTGTCAAAATATAATGTCATGTAACACCCCTAATTCATGGATGCAGCGGAATTCAAACTGGGTATTATTCGACGGCACAATAGTCACAATAATAGAAAACGAACTCTAATTGAGTCATTTTAAAAGATTTATCATTCAAATTATATAAATATCAGAAGTACAAAATGAGGTCCCCGATGGTTCCATGTTTACAAATTACATTAAATGGGTTTTCGAATGATAATAAAATTTATATCCCTCTTGAATATCCGTGCCCTTCCGTGCCATCCTTGATCATCATGGACCTGAAATACATGCTTAAAAGGTCAACACAAAGGTTGAGTGATATTCATAGAGTTTGTTTAATGATTGAACACAATATGTTGGTAGTGTGAGTTAATTAGACTCGAAAACGATGGGCTACGTTGTTATACGCCCATAAAACGTATTATTACACTAAGCTCATGACACCAAAACGTTAACGGGTACCAATATCAATCGGCGGAGTTATCCCGGTAGGTACTTTGCCGTCATACCTATGTCTTAAATATTAATGCATTTGTTTGAACTTAGTCAAAACAAATGGGATTCGTCAATCCCAATAGGCCTATTCACAATATTCGCGCTCACTATTACTAGTGATTAAATGGTTCATGATAAGGAATATTGGATTTGGCAAGGATGGTACTTAGTAATAATAAAAAAATCAGGTAGCATGCAATTTTAAAGCATTGTGTTCGGTTGAAAAATAATAGCATGTATTCCCCCAAAGGGTTTGTAAAACAATTAAGTAATGGAAAGTGGGGCTATGAACTCACCTTAAGTAACATAGCAAGTAGTGAATGTGATGGTCGAATCGCGAAGGTTTCTACGAGCAACCTATAATAGAATGTTGCGACTTAGGATTGGAGTAAAGAATATGAAGAATTGCCTATATATATCTTGCATTTAGTCCATGATGTAGTACTTAGTGTAGTGTAAATCTTTGAAAAGAAATGGTTTATGAAACATGTATAGTTTATATCTCTTACTACCGTTCGGGCCGACATAATTCAGAAGTCATGTAGTAAACGTTCGAGGAGCCAGGACACTTTAATTCGTAAATCCACAACTCATCTCGACGGCTTACTTAATGAACTCCTCACATGAGGCTCCCTACTATTGTAGTATTTGATAATATATATATATATATATATATATATATATATATATATATATATATATATATATATATATATATATATATATATATATATATATATATATATATATATATATATAAGTTTCGATCCGAAAAGTTACATGTCCAATATTTGAATAAACTTAGGAAAGTTTACTTTTGGATGAAGATTGTTATTATAATGAGTTTCTTAAATCTTGTATGACAATTACTTGTAAGATCTCATGGTTCTTTAGATGAAGTAGATCCAAATTGCATGTTTAAGTTATCACTAACTCTTTAGCTCATGTTTTCGCCTAGGTAAGTTTATATGGTCATTTAGTCATGGCCTTGCCGTGACCTTTGGTCATTGTTCCATGGTCTTGAGACTCAACCTTGGCTTTAGCCATGGTTGTGGTCTTGGCTTTAGGTCATTAGACCTCTTGGTTTCATTTAATCATAACTATTACATGATCATTTGGTATAAAAATGGGCTGTTAAGAATTTGAAAAAAGAATATCACTCGAAAAGCGTTTTCAGGGCTCGAGCTTCTATGTACCTAAACGAAAACGTCGTTCCGGATAACTTTTGTGTTTTAACTTTTTGATGAATCAGACCAGAAGTGCCACTTTCAAAAAGGTCGGAATGCTAACAGGTTGTGTTTGGCAGTTTCGGCGTTTTGGTTTCGCTAACTTCTTATGGCTATAACTTTTGACTCGTGTACTCGTTTTGGGTGATTCAAATTGCTATGTTTTCCTTGTTAAGTCCTCTTTAACAGTAGGTAAGTGTCCAATATCATAGTTATACTATTTTGGTCGTGGTTCTCCATAAAAGTCACTAGTTTTCTTGTTATCTTAACATAAGTTAACATATATATACCATAACTTGTTTTACCAATTTTTATACATCATGAACATAATAACAAGACAATATATAGTATGAATGACATATAAATAGCATGAAAATGATATTTAGTAAGAAAGTATGTTAGGGTTTGCTTACAACTTTTGGCCTTAATGAAAAGGGAACTCATGAACTAAGACAAGATCTAAATCCTTCAATCGAAAACCCTAGCTTCCAATCCTTCAACACTACCCTTGCTAACCCTTGCTAGGCTTGGTCTAACTTTGTAAGAACTTTATGTGTTCAGCCCCTAACCACCTTGTGTAGCTCCTAATTCAACCATGGAATCACCAAACAAACTCTTGATTCATGTAGAGACTAACTGTGCCTTCAACTTTGGTATGTAACTTATAACTTAGAAATCAAAGGATCAAGGTTTATGGATTGTGTGTGTCGTTTGGAATGAAGAGAAAAGAATGAATGAGCCTTGTATTTATAGCATGAAGAGGAGGTTAGGAAGGTGCCTAGGAAGGTTCATTGATGAGGTTAAGAGTTGTAAGGTTTTAGAAGTCTTTTAGGTAAAGTAAACTTACACTTGTGATAAATCTAAGCATGTTCTATCCTATGACTCATACAAAACGTGTAATAGGCTAGAAATGAGGAGGTTTAGTTGTTTTGGATAAGTCTTGCATGACTTGGATACTTATCTTGATTTATGGGGTGAGTTTTGGTCCCGTTAATCGCTAACTGTAGTAAAGTCACGAAACATAAAACCGGGTATCCTAAAAATATGAAACTTATAAAAATGATTAAACTTATCAATATACCCTATAATAAAATATAAAATGAGTGGTAAGTTCCAACGGGTTGTTTAAACGCTGTTAAAACTGGAAATCGTAAGCTGAAAACGCGTCATTCGCGTAAAACGCTGAATTGGAAAACGTTAAATTCTAAAACTTTTGAAATTGTCGTAAAATGAGAGAAAATCATATTTCTATTGTTTATAGTGTTTTATGGACATATCGGGATGCTGGAATGACGTTTAAACCTAAAAGTAAATCTCGGACACGGTTTCGTGATTTTTGCAGAAATGATCCGACGAGTGTCAAACTCTCGGATTATCATTAAAATAGTTTAACTTACGAGAATATGAAATAAAATTTTTTGGAGTGAATAGTAAAAATGAATAGTGAAATTTTCGGGAATAGAAGTTAACCTGAAAATGCGAATTGTTACATGTCAAAACTGAAAAGGGCAAAATGAAACTTTAAGATACAAGGAATTCATTTTCATCAATTTTTATTTATATCCTCCGAGTTATTTAGAATGTGGAAACTTTTTGAAGGTCATATTACAAGTTTGCGCGAGTAAAACGTGAAAAGAGAAAGAGAAAAAATGTGATCGTATTATGTAAAAAAGTAAAAATCTATCTTGCGTCTATAAATATCGTATTTTTACAGTCTTAAAAAAAGTGAAATCTTTTTGAAGGTCATATTACAAGTTTGCGCGAGTAAAACGTGAAAATAGAAAGAGAAAACATGTGATCATATTATGTAAAAAAAAGTGACAATCTATCTTGCGTCTATAAATATCGTATTTTTATAGTGTTCAAAAAGTAAAATCTTTTTTAAGGTCATATTACAAGTTTGCGCGAGTAAAACGTGAAAAGAGAAAGAGAAAACATGTGATCGTATTATGTAAAAAAGTAAAAATCTATCTTGCGTCTATAAATATCGTATTTTTACAGTCTTAAAAAAAGTGAAATCTTTTTGAAGGTCATATTACAAGTTTGCGCGAGTAAAACGTGAAAATAGAAAGAGAAAACATGTGATCATATTATGTAAAAAAAGTGACAATCTATCTTGCGTCTATAAATATCGTATTTCCTTTCTAAGTTTGCGCGAGTAAAACGTGAAAAGAGAAAGAGAAAACATGTGATCATATTATGTAAAAAAAAAAAAGTGAAAATCTATCTTTC
Organism: Artemisia argyi; assembly: GCA_030686995.1. Classification (NCBI taxonomy): domain Eukaryota; kingdom Viridiplantae; phylum Streptophyta; class Magnoliopsida; order Asterales; family Asteraceae; genus Artemisia; species Artemisia argyi. Next base: position 184,046,711 of record CM060691.1, on the reverse strand, counting down.
ATCGTCGTTTTTGCAACAAAATTTCTCTCGGTATTATTTATATGATATCAAAGTCTTTTTATCATAAACGGTTTTGATATCTTACGGAATAACATAAAATAAATATATTATTTTAATAACAAGTGCAAAAAATTAACAAATTATATATAGTAATTTTGCATGAAATTAAAACAATTTGATTAGAAATTTAAATGGCTTTGATGTCATGCATAATAACATAATATTTGATGTGAACTTGATATCTTACGGAATAACATAAAATAAATATATTATTTTAACAACAAGTGCAAAAAATTAACAAATTATATATAGTTATTTTGCATGAAATTAAAACAATTTGATTAGAAATTTAAATGGCTTTGATGTCATATAACATAATATTTGATGTGAACTTGTGAAGCTAACATTGACGTGATCATATAAGCTAATAATGGTTTTCCTCCATCACCTATGTGGGATATGTAACACATTTTTTTATAAACTCATAAAAGAGTATGAACACACTTTTAAGTTGCTGTTTTCATAATTCTAGTTATGTCTACATTCGTCATAAATAAACACAACCTAAACAAAAAACACGAAACACCCGAACCAGATCGGTACACCCCATTTCTTCACCCAAAAACCTTGTTAGCCATCACCATCAACTCTACCCGTAACCATAAAACATATATTTTTCTCCAACGCAGCTATGACGGGTACTTTTACTATATAAACTATTTTTAGTGGTTTATCCGATATAATATTATGTTAATTCAAGAAAAGATATGTTTGATTAGTACATGTGATTCATATAAAGAAACAAAAGATGTGGAAATAAACACGAGATTCCACCAGTCGACACTAGGAAAAAGAAGCTCATTTCTTTTTAGTATATTTATACGATGCTGCCCACTTGCCGCAACTTAAAATATCTAAATTTCCACATGTTTAAATTTTAATGTGTTTTTTTATTTTATAATATCATTATCTTATGTTGTAGTTCTCTAAAATAATTTACAAGTTTGTTGTCGCTTTATTGAACATGCAATGAGTTATTTTAGGTAGGATCGGTATTGGATTTTTGCTTTTCGCAATATCAGTTAATTCAATATGTATGTTAGTCTAAATTATGTGGATTTAGCTTGTCACCAACCCCACTTTATCTAATCTTTACCGTATATTTGCAAAAAAAAAAACGTTAAGAAGGGTGGCAGTGGCAGCGGCATCACCCACCGGCAAGGTGATGCCGGCGGTGAACACCGCCGCCACCCACCGGCATCATCAACGGCAAGGGCTGAATGGCAAATATTGCCTCCGAAGCATGGTTCTTTCAAAATCAAAATATGACCGTTGCCATAAATGCATGTATACGTTGGAGGAGTGTGTTGCCAAAAAAGAAAAAAAAAGATTCCTATATATATTACACATTTACATTTCATTTTCATACACATTTCATTTCCAAACACAAACATAAACACAAACTCTTTTTACACATATACATTGTGAAGCATGGATAGTGGCAAATCAAGAGGTGGTTCAACACAAAAAGGTCGTGGACGTGGCTACCGTCCTCGTGTTCGTCCGCAAGGTCCACCACCGGTGTATCCACAATACCCTCAATCGGGATATTATCCCCAACCTCCACAACCGATGCATCAACAATACCCTCAATCTTTTAACTATCCCCAAGCTCCACCCGCAATGAACCCAAGCCAATATAACATATCGATGACGAGTGACTTCAACCCGTTTGGTGACTACCGTGAAGGTCCTTCGCGTCGTGAACCAAGTGTGGAACGCGAACTTCCTTTATATGGTGACGACGATGATGATGACGTTGAGTTTGTTCCCGAAACGCAACAACAAACTCAAATTGGTATATATATATATTTTTTATATGCGTTATTTTTTATACATTATTTTTTTATTTGTTTTTTTTTACGTTATATTTTTTATATGTTTTTTTTTTTCGTTATTTATTTGTTATATTTTTTATATGTTTTTTTTCGTTATTTATTTGTGATATTTTTTATATGTTTTTTTTTTTCGTTAATTAATATGTTATATTTTTTATATGTTTTTTTTTTTTTTTTTTTGTTTAGATGAAGATGTTCAAGTGGGTAAAGGGAAAACTAAAGCGGATAAAAGGAGTTGGACGTCAATCGAAGAGGTTGCTTTGGCTAAAGCATGGATTCATATCTCGACATTTAAAAAAGTCGGGAATGAACAAGGAAGAGATAAGTTTTGGGAAAGAATTTTGGAGCATTTCAAGGCCACAATTAAAGATAGTAATCGAACTCATCATTCGTTGAACACAAAGTGGAAACATTTGAATGGGAGTCTTTAACGGGCTTTACATCCAACAAGTAATTTTTAAACTATATACTTGTGTTAATTTATATACTTGTGTTAATTTATATACATGTGTTAATTTATATACTTGTAGAATCGCATTCGTGAGAGTGGGTGTGACGATGTCAACGTCTTGGAAAATGCCATGTCTGATTATAATAAGAGGAATAAGGGCACTTCGTTTAATCATATTGAAGCGTGGAGGGTTGTTAAGGATGAATCGAAATGGTTGGAGCAACCATGTTTTGAAAAAGTATCTTCGACATCTCATTCCGACAAACGAAGAAAGTCGTCGGAATCTAGCTTCTATGGGTCCGGAAGCAATGACAATGTTGATCCTGTTATTCCGGATCTAAATGACGACACAACTCATGTTTCAAAAAGAAAAGGGAAAAAGACCGCTAGTGAGGCGTCGACAAAGAATAGTGCTGCTGAGTTTATTGGGCAGTATACGTCAAAGAAAGCACTAGCGTTGGTGAGGCCATGGCAGAAAAACGTGCAAAGGATCAATTGTCCCAACAATTGCTAGAGACACAAATCACAAATGCTAAAGAAAAGGCTATGATTCGGGCACTGAAATTCTACAACGAGCCGCACGAACCCATAACCAATCAAGTTATGCGAGATTTCATTATTGCCAAAAAACGTGGGTACGCGGAAACATATGGATGGCCTACAGATTTTTAGATTTAATTATGTATTTTTTTTTAAGTATTATGTAATGTTATTTTAATTATTAATGAAATATTTATGTTTTAATTAAATTGTTTAATTTAATTTATTATTAAAGAAAAAAAAAGTTTAGAGGTATGAAAAATGCATGGTTGCCACTAAAATGAGGTTGGGAGGTATGGAAAAAGTATGAATGAAGTGAAATGAGGTGGAATGATATTATTGGTGAATTTCGGAGGTATGGACAATTTCGGAATCATGAGGCATGGACAATTTCGGAATCATAACTGCCAGTGTCCTAACAAATTATATGAGTTATTTATATGGTACTAAGGTCATTTTATTAATAATAAGCGCAAAAAGTTAACATATTATTGAGTTATTTACATGATATCAAAACCGTTTTATTATAAACAGTTTAGATTCCATGTAGAATAACATAATATTTGATGTGAACTTGTAAAGCTAATATTGACCTGATCATATAACCTAGTAATGGTTTTCCTCCATGACCTGATAAGTAACACATGTTTTGATAAAAGAGTATCAACACACATCAAGTTACTACTTTCTTAATTCTAGTTATGTCTACATTTCATAAAGCACACAATACCCGGACTCGAACGATTCACCCTAGTCATTTACTCAAAACTCTTGTTAGCCATTACCATCAGTTAAAGCTACCGCAACCGCAAGACAAAGTTTTTTCTTCGTAATATTGTTTATCGCAGCCATTATATTTACTTTTTAGTTACAAGCTGTTTTTAATGACTCATTTGATATAATATCCTATGATTAGTTCAAGAAAAAGATATGTTTGATTATTAACACTACATGTGATTACTATAAAGAAACAAAAGATGTGGAAATAAACACGGAGATTCCACCGATCGACATTATCTAAAATTTAAGTTCAAAAAAACATTATCTAAATTTCTTTTTAGACTATGTTGTTGTTTTTTTTTTTTTTTTTTTTTTTTTTTTTTTTTTTTTTTTTCTATAATATAGTATATTTAAAAGGCTACCCACTTGCAATAACTTAAATATCTATCCACATGTTTAAATTTTATCATGTGTTTTTGTTACAATATTGTTTGGGCATGAGTTAACCGGACCCCCCTATTGGGAGGGTTTGTGGAAGACTGAGCTGCCGCCACCTGTACTGTCTGCATTAAAACTTGTACATTTCGATTAAAGTAGGTGGACCCCCCATGGTAGGAGGGTCCGGTTAACACATCCCGTTTGTTTGGTATAGCATGACATTATCTTATGTAAATAGTGCTCCGAAATAATTTGCAAGTATCTGTCAAATCATTTGTGTTTTAACGGTGCTACACTGCGAGAATATTTTTCAATCAATATGATTGTGGGTAGATATTTATGACATTACTGCTACCATGAAACTGATCAATGATTAATAACATCAACACTTATTCATTGGTGTCAGGTATGCATAAAAGAACTTATTTAAAGTCTCAAAGTTTTTATAAACTTGTTCTACACACACGAATAGTTTATGAAACCCACTGGACTTGCAATCTTAGACTTGTATTTATTATTATTATTATTTTTTTTTCAATTAACTATCTCATAATATTTACACAACAAATTGGTGATAGATCGATCCAAAGAAAACTGGTCAATGATTAATATATCGTATTTGCATTTGGACAGGAATATGATTTGGACATAAATAATAGGACCTTTCAACTTGTGCAAAAAAATGGATTATTTTTAGGCCAAAATGCTTTTTACTACCCTGAATTTGATTAAGTGGAACTCCTACTACCTTAAAGTATTATTGGTACATTATAGTACCTCATATTTGGTTATGTGGTTCATATACTACCCTAGTCCTAATTAATATAGTCACATGACTTTTACATGTCATACTACCGTTAGTTTTTAACGGAGGAAATTAGATGTGAAATTTAGCTAGTTATATTTGTTCCATACCTTTTTCGACATTTTTTTTCTTGTATGTCTTTGAAGATTATTGCCCACTTCTTCAATATTGATCTTGGAACGGATTATTACTTTTTAAAAGGTGTTGCATAATTTTTTTTATTATCACAAGTACTAAAGTGGCAAAAAAAAAAAAAAAGTTTTTTTTGTCAAATTAAATTTGCACCATAAAGAAATAAAATAACACAAAAATATTAACGGAGATTGCAAATACAAATAAGACACTTTTCATAAATAAAAATTATACTACATGGCATAAAATAGAGTGTAGTCCGTGCCACACCAGACACCCAAGTGGTATGTCCATGAGTGTGACCTAAAATTGAGTGTAACTCATGTCACATCCGACAACCAACAAGTTATACTATTACAACAATCAAAAAAAAAAAAAAAAAAAAAAAAAAATCACAACGTTTTGACAAGTTTGCATTTTCGACAAAGTTTGATTCTAAAACATAATGTGCTAATTTCCCTATTTTCAATAAAAGTTTATTTTTTTTATATGAAACATCAGTTAATATTTTGTGTTATTTTCTTTATTTTTTATGGTGCAAATTTAATTTAGCAAAAAGAAAATTTTTTGACCATTTTTTTTAATGGTGTCACTTTAGTACTTGTGATAATAAAACAATTATGCAACACTTTTCCAAAAGTAATAATCCGTTCCAGGATCAATATTGAAGAAGTGTGTAATAATCTTCGAAGATATACAAGAAGTGTGTAATAATCTCACATCCAATTTCATCGGTTAAAAACTAACGGTAGTATTACATATGAAAGTCATGTGACTATATCAATTAAGGTTAGAGTAGTATATGAACCAAATAACTAGATATGAGGTACTAATAATATTTTAGGGTAGTTGGAGTTTCAGTTGATCAAATTCGGCGTAGTAAAAAGCATTTTAACCTTATTTTTATAAAGTCGTGTTCAAGGACTTGTTCATTAGTTACAAGTTTGTTGTCGCTTTATCGAACATGCAATGAGTTATTTTAGGTAGTATCGGTATTGGTTTTTTGCTTTTTTACAATAACAATAATTCAATATGTATCGCTAGTCTAAATTATGTGGATTTAGCTTGTCACCAACCACTTTATCTAAATCTTTACTGTATATTTGTCAAAACTTGTTGATACAAAGAATAAAAGACAAAACTGTAGATAAAGAAGCAACACTTGATTTAAAGAAATTACAAATAATATTTTTTTTTTCTAAAGTCTCTTAAATTTTGGCGTTCTTATAATCTTACGTGCTAAACATGCCATAGTGTTATCGATTGTTTGGCTTTGCAAATATATGCTTTTTGTTAGTTGTTTGCTTTATATCTAAAGCTCGACACGCATATAAGTGCATTATTTTTCTATATTCCGTTCATCGTTTATCTCACAAAAGTAAACCTATATTACATTATAATGTATTTGAGACTATTTTATAATTAGAAAAGCTTAAAATTCAGACTTTTTTATTGCTTATTATGGAAAGATTTCAAAATTAATTTGTTACGAAGCAGGTTGGTTAATAAGTTTGTTAGAAAGCAGTTGATTGTTCAAACTAAAATTATTTGAGTTAAACATCTCTAATATCTCTACTTATAAAGCATGAAGATAACTATACGTGTAACCGAATAACGTAAAATATAATCATATGGTACCCGCCGCCGCATTACGCGGGTATCGTTCTAGTAGTTATTTAACAACTAAAAATATAACTTGCTCCAATACAGTGAAGTAAAAGTGGCTTTTATGTAGAATTGGTTGATTATAGTAATTAAAATAAAACAAAATAAGATTTGCCGGTTTTTGTGAACGAGAGATATCATATTTAATGTCAATTTGAATTTTAGGTATTCAACTTAATTTTCTTCAATTTAAAGTATCCAAGTTATTTTTTGTGCAACGTAAAGTTTTTTCGACATTTTGAAAGATATTTTATCGGTCATTTTTCAGCTCAATTGCTTGATTAATTATATGTTTATAATTGAGCATTTACAAGTCATTTCAGCTAATATTATGAGCTTAATTGCTTGATTAATTATATGTTTATAATTGAGCATTTACAAGTCATTTCAGCTAATATTATGACTGATAATCGCTTTCAAAAAGTTGAAAAAACCTTTCATTGCACAAAAAATAATTTGAATACCTTAAAAAAAATTTAAAAAGTTGAGTGCTTAAAATTCAAGTGTCGACCTTAATTGTGATACTATTTGTGCTAGTTTGCCCTTCGTTTGACTGATTTTCTTCCACAATTTCTTGGGCCTCCATCTATGAGCAAAGTCAAAATAGAATTTGTCACACTTTTCCTCATCAAGAAATTGGGAAACTAAAGGCAAATTCACTTGACTCAAAATGACCCAAATGATAACAGGGAAGATGAGTATGATGCAAAAGTCATAATGGTTGATTCTTGCATGGCAAAGCTCAAACCAAGACAAAATGGTAAAACATGTCCAGTAACACCCAATTTTGACCACCTAGACTCATCATCTCATTTTGCTATCTATGATCAAATTTTCAGTGAATGCCGAACACTACAAATTCATTATCTGTGTTGCCGGAACACACAAAAATCAGATATACAACATTAAAACACATCTGATATACTCACGGTCACGGAGAGCTACTATTAGAACCTCACAAATACTTCTGAACAAGTGTAAGGTAAATTGACTCCAATTTCATGTAATATAAGATTAATAGATCATATATAACAGATTTTTATAATAATAAATGGAACGAAAATCCTAAAATTAGAAAAACAAGTGCATACAAACAACATGCTTGCAGAGGAGACTGTCTCACGAGGCTTTCGTTATCGTTTAGCCACCAAAAAATCAAAGAACAATATTCCACTATTTATTTCACAGTGATCTTCTTCTCGAAAGCTGAGAAACTGCACATCCTTCGAAGAAATCCAAAACCGCAGTTTCAAGATCTTCAACCGAGTACTTAATATAGTACTCAGGGTGCTTCCCGTTTTCTATATGAGTCCTAAATCTTCCAAGAAATGATCTATAAGCGGGAATTACTTTTTCCGATATTGAAATTTGGATCTCTTCACGAAGCTGTGTATCGGGTATTGACCATAATGTTTGCATCTTATGTACTTCCTCAAACATGGCGTTAAACGACTTAAACCTTTCTCTTAACACGTTTCTCGGGACACCAGATGAAAAACTTCCAGTCGCGTGTAGTCCTTCATCTCTTAAACAATACAAAACACCAACCCATGTTGCGCGTTGGTACCTTGTTGAAGCTTGAGTGATTTTAGCTGTAAGTTCTTTTAAAAAACTGTCACCTATCATTTCCCTCAACTCAGGCGACCCTTTAACCTTCTGAACAATATAATGAACGTTGTTCATAAAAAACAGATAGGCTAATGCGTTATCTTTATAATGCTTCGATTTCCCATCTAAATTAAACTGCAATATCACAATGATCCAAATCAAATGTAAAGCTAACGGTGACTGCCCTTCATGATCACCAAAATCCATATCTGGCATCGTTAAGTCATCCGAATACCTAGAATCAGTCACAGGTTTCGACACTATCAACTCACCTAACGTTTGTTTATAATTTGAAATCAAACTAATATAATTCATAACATATCTAGTCAGCGGATGAATCGTGCCACCAGGTACCAAAACTCTAGAAGGTTCTCTAAGAACCGAGTTTTCAAACTCATACAACATCCCTCTAGCAGCCTCAGCTAACCTAGACGATATCTCACTTGCCTGTACCCTAATCGACTCACTCGACTTACTACAGAAAACATCTTCAATATCAGGCAATAAATCTATAAACATATCATGCAAATCCACAATCTTAAACAGTTTCTCCGGCGACCGACTACTTATACTAATCGCTTCCGCGAAATCAAACAGACCAATCGCAGCTGACTTAACAGTCTCCATAAAGCAAACATCACCAGCATCCTCGTCACCATCATAACCTAAATTTTCAAATATTTGTACACATAACCTCTTTTTACTAGCAAATAAAATCCTAACACAAACTTTAACAACTTTTATATACTTTGAAATCTTCGCATTTAACGACTCCCAATCGAGCCGTTGAACATCGTCTAGACTTAACTTCTCAACACCTAACTTTTTAAAGATTGTGTCTAACTTAATCTTCCGTACACCTCCAAACACCTGAACACACTCACGAAAATATCCTGACATCATCATACGCTTAGCTATTAAACGAAGATCGTTAATATGATCCTTGGGTATCACATCAAATTCACATATATTTTTACTAATTCTGCTTCTGTTAGAGTTAACGGAATCTTCATCAGATTCTGTTAACAAGTTAACAGAATCAAGTTCGAGAGTAGTGTGTGAGATTAAGATGTTACGAAATTCGTCTTCTAAACGCGCCATGGCTATCTGGATTAACGTGTTGACTTGCGTTGACCGGTCGTTATTTTCAGTTATTTTTCCGTTAGTTGACCGTTGGATTGAGTCAACGGCTGATAAGTAGCTATCGATATCGTGACGGTTATCAGAATCAAAGATCATATGAGGCTTACTGGAGTCCCACCGGAGAATGATTTGTTCGGCTTGTTCGAGTGTCATAATCCGGTCAGTTTCCAGTGACTCCATAATAAAGGGTTATTGGAAGTGAAGAATTTGTTTGTGTGTGTGTTTTGAAGAAGACAAAATTTAAATAGACTTCTAGGAAAAAGACTACTTTTTTGTCATATGAAAAAAGTCTTTGCATGTGTTCACATGTATATTGCCACTCCCTTTCTTTCATATAAAAGTAGACTTTTTAGGTAATGGTTACCAATTTGCCATCCAGCTAATTATTGGTTGAAAGCGAGCCGAAAGTTATGGACAAAACTGAATTCAACTTGTATCATTATGTTTGGCACAATGTTGGGGATCAACCGTACACATACTATCTGTCATCCAAAGGAAAAAAGAAAAGGCGGTGTTGCTAATAAAATCTCAAAATTCATAATCAATAGTATTGTAAAATATACATCTAGTAAGTAACATATAGTCTAATATCTATATAATTTAACAATTGAATTTAGAGTTGATAAACATACAAAATAGAGCCAAAGATACAAGAAACGCTGACCTAAACCCTTCGCCCTCTAGATTTTTCTTAATATTACTCGGTTTTATCTTCTTCCAATTCGCCATCATCACTGTGAACTGATCTTAGTTCAGTTACGTCCTTTGTAGAAACATGGGATGGTTTTATGAGCGTCAGAGTATCTTCCTTGTCAAAGTCTTCACTTCCATCATCAGAGTACGCATATCTGTAAAATAGAACAAAAAAAAATCCAATCATTATTCATAGAAGTTTTAGACTATGGAGATATAGGTGGCGAGATAACTATATGACGAAACAATTAATGAATGCTAAACAATATTAGGATCCCATGTAATGGGCTAGATAACAGCCAAAACCCATATAGACTTATAGACCCATTTTCTTTTTTGAATTTGACCCATTTGAGATAAGACACAGCACAAATCAACCTATTTATAAATAAATGGGTTGAAGGTGCTGCATAAATATTGTCTTTACGAAATCTAAAAGAGATCAACTGTAATGAGCAGAGTCATGTCTTTTACCGCATCGAATTCTGAGATGGTGCCCAAAGAGCGCAGATGACAGAGAGAAGAGAGAAAGACAGAACGTGCCAGAAGGCCGGAATAATCCAAGCATTTTGCCATCGCTCATTGTATATATCAGTTGACTTGAAATAAAGCTGCAAGAAAGAGATTTTCACTTTGTCAAAAGTTAATTTGTATTATGGTTAAGAACTCAGTTTTACAATTTCCGTAAGATTATGCGTAGAGAAAGCATGTTACATTACTTTTTATGCATGTACTACAAGAAATTTTACCTCGTAGCATATCCAGCCCACAGACACAATAACAGCTACAGCCAAAGCGTTTGTAAATTTCCGGTATATGTCTAGTTTGCCCATCATTCTTTTAGCCTGAGATAAGAAATAATCACATGTGGCAATAGATGTTAGTATGTTGCAACAGAAAGTGAAAACTATTGAATACACTTAACATATCATCTTTCACTATGGGACTTATACTAAAAACAATAAGTACCTGGAGCTTATTCAGAGTCGAAGAAAGGGACGTAAATATCCACAGGATGAAGAATGCATCCAAGACTGCCACAGGGAGCGATAAGAATAACATCGCCTTTCCTGAAAGGTCACTAACAGCGCCAACATGCTCTACCAGCTCAAGCACTTCAGATGCAAGAAAAAACGTTCCTCCGAGCATGACAACTTTTGAAGTAAGACCACCCAAGGTTGGTCTCACGACACCATATCCCATCGAAACAGTAAGAATAATCAAACGAGAAACGGTGCGTTTAACGGTGCCAAAAGTTACTGCCCATATGGTAGTCCCGGTTGGTCGCACACCACTTTCGTTAAATTCTGCATAATCAAAATACCATAATGCCATCTCGAACATTCCCAATGTTATAACTAACGTTATACAGTTTTGCAAGTGAAGAACCTCTTTCCAGTGTCTTGCATACTGAGAGAACCAAAATATTCCGAGAACTAAAAATGCAAGAGACATGAACCCGTAAAAGTTCAGAAGTGGCGACATTCTACCCGGAAGATAACCACTGGGATTTTTCCATATAGTTTTCCCTGATATACTCATATCATCGAGTCTCGGTTCACAATGCATGAAATACAAATTGTACATTCCGGTTCTAGTGATCTGCACAGACCGTGGTTGCATAGTGGTAGTTTCCTCATTGACATCAAATGAGACACCAAATACTTGAGGCCAGCCGGGATTTGTTGTGGATAGGCGGTGAATAATTTCCCCTTCCTTACACGCACCCAATTTAGCTAAATCTGCAGTACAGCAGATAGCTCTTTGGCCTCCGTAGGCTGAGCCACCAATGGTCTCTCGGTCATCCACCTCAAAAAGAATGGCATAAATCATCCCCGTGCTAAAATTTGAAGCCTCTTGAGGCCTTTGAAATTTGATCTCTTCAAACCTATTTCAAACAAAAACAGGGTCGGATTAGTAATTTTGTATCACATCTGCGCCTAGAATGTATCTAAAGATAAAAAGAGCTCAATATTAATTAACCCGAAGACCATGGAACCGTTGAGAAGCAAATTAAAGGTTAATGTACCCATCACTGAATATACTCAAATGAATATTGCAGAAGGTTCTTCAACCTACATCTAGTAATTAGTAACACTATTTGGTATCTACATTGTCAGTTCCATCTGGGCTAAACCAAAGCTTCTAAGGAGGCAACTTAAGTAAACGAGTTGACATTCACACTCTAATCGAAGGTATTAGTGAACACACCATATGCTTTGTTTTGTGAAAACTATCCTAAATCATTTTTTACTAACAAGCACACAGTCAAAGCGAAGCATAAAATGCTAAGTACTAAGCAACAGATTACGGATCTAAAGTTCCATATACAACTTCTGCTAAGTTTTCTTTCAGATTCAGCCTCCTTAAATCATTTCAGCAAACAGATTACTATTTTTGAGCATCGCATCCGGGTACATATAAGCACAATCACATTTCACTAAACATCAATAACAAATACTAGCAAAAATCATTTAACTAGTTAGATCGTAAACACAAATAACCAAACATACAAGTCGCTCGCTACTGCAAGATGCAAATCGCCACTTACGATGTCAGCAAGGTCTTTGTGTAACCTATTTTAAGCTCATTGCAACTAACTTACTAATTACGTGCATCTCATACAATACGAATAAGCAAACAATAACATATCATATATGCATCAATATTCACTACATCAATCCTCAATTTCACTTCAAAAACATCAACGGTAACAAGCTCTACTCTAGCAAACCAGTTACATCGCAAATCAATAAGTTTTCTATTAACCTACCTTAAATTCATTTACATTAACTTACTACCTACTAGCTGCATATTTAAATATCAACACGATTAAGCTATGTAACAAAACACATAAATTACCAAATACAGGCATCTATAAGTTTTCTATGTAACCTACCTAACCACATTTCATCTAACTTACTAACCACTCGTATCTAACACAAAAACAAATAAGCTAAAATTAACACATCACACATCAATTGTCACTATACAGCAACAATAAACTATACAAAATGAGTTAAATAACGAGCATAAATTACCAAATAATAACAATACGCGCATCACAAACAAATACAAATAAGCTAACATTAACGTATCATACACATCAATTTTCAGTTTCATTGGAACAACAACAACCACTAGCTCTTATACGTTATCAGTTAGATTACGAAACACAAATTACCAAATATAGTAAATAAATTTTCTTTATAACCTACCTAACGAGTAACGTGATTTACAGTAACTTACTAATCACACCAAGCATCATACGAATACAAATAAGCTAACATTAACATATTAAGTTCACTGTAGAACATCAACAACGAACAGTACCTAGAATTCTACAAAATCAGATACAAACCGAGCATAAAATTACCGAATACAGGCATCAATAAGTTTTCTATTGACCTACCTAACCTCATTTTTTACAAAAAACAGTAGCTAAAATTCTACTACAAAATAAATTAAATAACCAAACATATAAATTACGGAATAATTTTTCTGTTAACCTACCTAACCTCATTTACAGTAACTAATAAGCTGACATTAACATATCCTATGCTTCAGTTGAAGTATATAATTATACATCAACAACTAACACTATAGCTAAAATTATATGAATTGGTTAAATAAGCATCACCATTGGAGGATTTAGTAGAGGAATCGTTGAACTTAGAGTTAGGATCCTTGTTCTTGGAGTTTCACTGGTGTGACTGTACCTTATTAGTAATCATATGTCTCAAAATTTTGGCCTTGGGAGGAAATTTTTGAGCATATGGGGAAAGTAAGGAGGTCTGATTGAGTGAGATGTACCATAATAGAGGTTGTGATCACTGTGAAGGGTAAGTAGCTTGGGTGGATGGTGTATGATGGGGGGAATAGAGAGGTGTGAAAGATGAACCTTCTTGGTCCCCTCAATACATCATCACAGGAGGTAATGGTTGGTCCTCCCTCAAGGAGAGTGTTTCTAAATGTGTGAAGCCATTTGTAAAGATGGAAATGTAGCACATTTGGAAGAGCCCTTGATTGGAGGGGTTATGGGTGCCTAGTGATGCCCCTCTCTTTATCTACTATTCTACTGTGGTGGCAGGATGAGTGGTTTAGTAGATTAGAGTTGGGGAAATGTAGCTAGATGGTAGGTGCTATAATGGTGAATTGATGCTTTGTGATTGGGTGTTGAAAGTATTATGTTGAAGCCTGTTTTGAAGACTGCATTGAGATACTCTGTTTTGTACAAGAAGAGTATGATCAGATATGTTGTTAATGTTGTCTGTTATCAGACAATGGATTAGTTGCAATTGTATTAGTATTGTATTCAGTTTCTGTATTCAAGCTTGGGTATGTCCAAGTCTTGCTACTATCTTTATGATTGTAAATCTTGGAGTTTTAATATAATACATTCACCATTTGCACCCCCAAAAAAAAAAAAAAAAAAAAAAAAAAAAAACTTAGGAGTTAGGATGAGAGTAAATAAGCTAACACTATCGCATCATCATAAGCTAAAGTTATACAAAATAAAGTACGAGCAGAATTATACAAAATTCGTGAATAAATATACCAAATGTATCACATATAAGTATATGAATAGGCAAACGATAAGTCGATAACATATTAAATTTGAGTACACATCAACAGTAACAAAATAAGGATACCAAATATAGGCGTTCTGTTAACCTCATTTTCAGTAAATTAAGCAGTGAATTTATACGACTACGAATAAGCTAATAAAATTATACAAAAGGAGTATATAAAATAAGTTTTTTATTTAAGCTACCTAACATCATCATTTTCAGTAACTTACTAATCACTTGCATCACACACAAATACGAATAAGCTAACATTAACATATCATATGCATCAACAACAGCTAAAGTTAAGCAACAAAATAAGCTAACATTATATAAAATAAGCTAAAATTATACAAAATAAGCTAAAATTAACATATCATACATCAACAGCAACAAACAACAGCTAAAGCTAAACAAAAATAAGGTAAAATTATACAAAAGGAGTATATAAAATAAGTTCTCTACTTAAGCTTCCTAACTTCATTTTCAGTAACTTACTAACCACTCGCATCTCACACAAACACAAATAAGTTAAAAATAAGCTAAAGTTATAGAAAATAAGTTAAAATTATATAAAATGATCAGTTAAATAAGTTAACATCATTTTCAGTAAGTTACTAATCACTCGCATCACACACAAATACGAATAAGCTAACATCAACATATCCTAAACAGCATCTAAAGTTAAACAACAAAATAAGCTAACATTATATAAAATAAGCTGAAATTATATAAAATAAGCTAAACTTATACTAGTACAAAATAAGCTAAAATTATACTATAAAATGATCAGTTAAATAAGCTAACATTATATAAAATAAGCTAAAATTATACAAAATAAGCTAACATTAACATATCACACATCAACAGCAACAAATATCAGCTAAAGTTAAACAACAAAATAAGCTAAAAATAACAAAAATAAGCTAATAAAATTTTATAAAAGGAGTATATAAAATAAATTCTCTACTTAAGGTAAGTAACTTCATTTTAGCTAAGTTACTAACCACTCGCATCTCACACAAATACGAATAAGCTAAAACTATACTAAAAGATAAGCTAAAAATACCGAATAAAGGCATTGCCATTAGAGGATTTAGTAGACTAAGCTAACATTATACAAAATAAGCTAAAAACTATACAAAATAAGCAAAAATTATATAAAATCAGTTAAATACGCTACCTAACTTCATTTCAGTTAAATAAGCTAATGCTGTTCAAAAAAAAAAAAAAAAAAAAAAAAAAAAAATCATTTCAGCTAATTAAGAAGCATCTCATACAAATACTAATAAGCTAACATATCATATGTATCAACAACAACAAACAGTAGCTAAATTTATACAAATAAGCTAACATTATATAAAAATAAGCTAAAATTATACAAAATAAGCAAAAATTATATAAAAGTCAGTTAAATAAGCTACCTAACTTCATTTTAGCTAATTTACTAATCACTCGCATCTCACAAAAACACAAATAAACTAAAAATAAGCTAAAATTATACAAAATAAGTTATCTATTTAAGCTACCTAACTTCATTTTAGCTAATTTACTAACCACTCGCACCACACACAAACACAAATAAGCTAAAAATAAGCTAAAGTTATAAAATAAGTAAAAATAAAATATACCGAATAAAGGCATCGCCATTGGAGGATTTATTAGAAATAGAATTAGGATGAGAGTAATAAATTCCTTCACTGCCTCCGTGAACCACAAACGCATTTCCTTTTTTAGCAAACTTATCTCCTTCGTATATATGTACCGATGCATCAGCTTTGTATATAAATCTACTAGCTAATAGAATTGTTATAACCGTTAACGCCGTTAAAGAGTAGGTGTTGTTAAGTAACGGCATTGTGCTGGTTTAGCTGAATTCAGTCAGATCTAAAGTAGTTAGTGTGTGTGTGTGTGAGAGATCTGGAGTGAAGGAATGTCTAAAAAGTCAAAGTGAATGAAGAAAGAAAACGGCGTCACTTAACCATGGTTTGGTTTACTTATTATATGTTGACTACTGCACCGACTTGGAATCAAATGAGCGGCTTGTGATAAGCTCGGGATCAGATTGATAAAAGGCTCGAACAAGCCGCTTTTTTTTAAAACCATGGTTTCGGACCTTTTAGCTGAATAATTCATGGAGTCCGAACTCATTGCTACACATAGGGGTCAGCATCGGTCCCGGACCGGACCGATAAGACCGAGGACCGAATTAGCCAATAACTAAAGACTAAGGACCGGACCGAATGCGGTCGGTCTGGTCCGGTCTCGATCGGTCCTTCGGTTGGTGCGGTCCGTTCTGGTCATTTGCTCAGCCCTAGCTACACAGACTCAAACTAGAGCTCGAGCATAAATTGCAGCTCATTAATTAATCGAGATAGAGCTTTACATACAAAGTTTGATTAGGCTATACGAGCCTGAATAATACTAGGATAATTTAATTATTAAACATATATAAAACGTTATGCATTTTTATTAATGGCGAGCTTATAAACGAGTTTAATAACAAGCTTATTAACAAGCTCAAAAGTTGATATATTATGAGGGCGAGTTCAAGTCAAGCTTTAATTTTTCATTGGCAAATCGTATAAATTAGTCGAGTCTAAGCATGTATAACATACCACGAGTCAAGCTCGAGCATAAAAAATAAGGCTCGAAACAAGTAGAGCTTCGGCTCGAGCTCTGACAAGCTAAAGTTCAACTCGGCTTGTTTCGTTTCCACCTCCGGTCAACGCATTCATTACTGTCAAATTTTCTTCAAATCTTGATTGACGTACAAAGCTTTTTTGGTATGTAATTTTGGAGCATAATGCAAATGTAAACCCCGATTTATGGCATGTCACAATCTATCTTTTACAACAGTATTACAAACTACAAAGTAACCATGTCTCACTTACATTTCACTATCTTATAAAGATTTTTAAAAAGTATCACGTTAAATCGTTAAACTGACTTACGCATTAACAAAACTGTTTCTATCTAGACATTTCGGCCCATGAGCTAAAGTCCGTAAGTCCATAAATCATGGATCAAGCCCATACAATGATACAATAAAACATCTGGTTCATAGGCAAAATAATAAGCCCATCATATGTTAAATAAAAGAAAGCTTGTGTCTAATAAACAAATGCTAAAACAAGGTTTTCAACTTTTAATCTATTTCACTCTGAAAAGTGAAAACTGGTTTAAACGAACTGGACGAAAACAAACGAAGTCTTGTTCATGTTTGTTTATTTAGTTTTAATCGGACAAATAAACGGACACAAACACTTAAACGGACGAATTTTCTTGTTCATGTTCGTTTATTAAGAAAATTAATTGTTCATGTTCGTTTATATTCATTCATTAAGACATTAAATGAACGCTAAACGAACATAAATGATCGAACGTAAATGAACATAAAGAAACAAACATAAACTTTATTAAACTATGCACAATATATTGTTTTATAAATGTTGTTTTATTTAAGCAAACCAATTTTAAAATTATACAATTAAAAGATAAGATATACGAACATAAATAAATGAATGAAAATAAACGAATGTTAACGAACGCATAATAGAACATTCACGAACATAAATGAACGGACGCGACTTTTGTTCATGTTCAACTAAACGAACATAAAATATCGTTAATATTCTTTTATTTAATAAATAAGCGAACATAAACGAACTTTTTATCGAACGGTTCATGAAATGTTTACTGAACGTTCAGTTAATTTACAACCCTAGTGAAAACATGTCAAAACACCAATTCCATATTACAATATTGAAGATTTTATACTACCTCCGTCCTATAAAAACTGTCCACTTTGACTTTTTTAAGTCTTTCTTTGTCACTTTTGACCTTAAATATTTTTGTTTACGTTATACAACCTTATGAATCGCAAAAGTTTTACAAAATCTTCCATTGCATGTTTGGTACGATGGAATGGCAAGGTGATGTTTGTTTTACAACAGGAATGGAAACAAGGGATCATAACTCCATTCTCATTCAACCATTTTGATTCTTAAAAAAAAAAAAAAAAAAAAAAAAAAAAAAAAAAAAAAAAAAAAAACGACGGAGATTGAAAGTTTGCACACGGTCCTTTCTTCTTAAACCTTCTTGTTGTTTTCGTTGGTTCTCGCAATTATATTTAGGCTATGTTTGGCGACACGTAGCAGTAAGCAGCAAGCAGTAGCAGTAAAAACGTGGTTGGTAACGTAGCTGTGTAACTGTAATTATAAAGTAAAACAAGTAAATGCTTACCACTTGTCGCTTGCTGCTTCTTCATGAAGCATTTAAGATTGGAGCGGTTGGTCATGTTTCAGACGCTTATTGAGGTGTTGCCAAACAAGCAAATACTTATCACTTGTTGCTTGTACCCCAATAGGTCATAATATTTTATTTATATTCTTACAAATCAATTTTCATTTGTCTTGCATCCCCAACCCTTCACGATTATGATTTTTTTTTTTTTGAACGATCGTTATACATGAACGATCGTTACACATAGGGGTCAGCATCGGTCCCGGACCGGACCGATAAGACCGAGGACCGAATTAGCCAATAACTCAAAACTAAGGACCGGTCCGGTCTCGATCGGTCCTTCGGTTGGTCCGGTCTGTTCTGGTCATTCACTCAGCCCTAGCTACACAGACTCAAACTAGAGCTCGAGCATAAATTGCAGCTCATTAATTAATCGAGATAGAGCTTTACATACAAAGTTTGATTAGGCTAAATGAGCCTGAATAATACTAGGATAATTTAATTATTAAACATATATAAAACGTTATGCATTTTTATTAATGGCGAGCTTATAAACGAGCTCAATAGCAAGCTTATCAACAAGCTCAAAAGTTGATACATTACGACCCGAGTTCAAGGCAAGCTTTAATTTTTCATTGGCAAATTGTATAAATGAGCCAATTCTAAGCCGGTATGTAATTTTGGAGCATAATGCAATGTAAACCCCGATTTATGGCATGTCACAATTTATCTTTTACAACACTATTACAAGCTACAAAGTAACCATGTCTCACTTACATTTCACTATTTTATAAAGATTTTTAAAAAGTATCACGTTAAATTAACAAGTTTCTATCTAGACATTTCGGCCCATGAGCCAAAGTCCATAAGTCCATAAATCATGGATCAAGCCCATAATAATAAGCCCATCATATGTTAAATAAAAGAAAGCTTGTGTAGTTGTGTTGTGTCTAATCAACAAATACTTAAACAAGATTTTCAGCTTTTAATTTCACTCTAAAAACTAGTGTAAACGAACCAGACGAACACGAACAAAGTCTTGTTTATGTTTGTTCATTTTAGGGATGAGCATATCAACCCGATTCCCGTAACCGAACCGGAACCGTACCGGTACCGTACCGAGTCCCGATATATGGGACGGTACCGGGACTACTAAATAAGGCTAAAAAAAATCGGGACCTTTCGGGTTCGGGACGGGACTTATTCGGGAAATCCCGATTAGGTACCGGAATTAGAATTATCCATGTTTTTTAGGGAATTGTATCCAAAAACCCATTTGTTCCATGCATACGGGCTAACCAAAGGTCCAAAAAAAAACCTACTGCTACTAATTAGTAACAACAACGGCTCTTCATTCATATCATTGGAAAACATAAGTCATCTCAATCTTTATCATTGGAAAACAATGGAGTTATGTTTAATATTTATGTTTAATGACTTTAATCTGTATCATTCGAATAGGTGTCCATATTTCTACATTCAATATCAATGATTATTATATCATTTGATATCACTATATCAGTGATTATATCATTCGTAGAGATTAACAAAAATGTACATACTTTTATTGTTTAGTTTTACTAGTATATAATGAGATATTTATATCAGTTTAAATATCCCTAGTAGAAACAAACATCTACATACTTTTGTTGTTTAGTTTTAGTAGTATATATGGAAATGGGTCGTACATTCTTTCTACAATACAAGTTTTCAATATCATTCAAGTTTTAAAAAAAAACGGGAATAACCCGATACGTACCGATTTCCCGGTCCCGTGTCCCGGAACCGGTACCGATACCGGAATCCCGTTCGGTACGGGATCGGTACACATCTTTCATGCCCGGGAAAAAAATGGGAGCATCAATTCGGGACGGGATCGGGACGGGATTGGTCCCGAGCTCATCCCTAGTTCATTTAGTTTTAACCGGACAAATAAACGGACACGAACACTTAAACGGATGAATTTTTTGTTCATGTTCCTTTATTAAAAAAATTAGTTGTTCATGTCATTTATATTCATTCATTAAGACATTAAATGAACGCTAAATTAATATAAATGATCGAACGTAAATGAACATAAAGAAACAAACATAAACTTTATTAAACTATGCACAATATATTGTTTCATAAATGTTGTTTTATTTAAGCAAACCAATTTTAAAATTATACAATTAAAAGATAAGATATACGAACATACATAAATAAATTAACATAAACGAATGTTAACGAACGCATAATCGGACGTTCACCAACATAAATGAACGGACGCGACTTTTGTTCATGTTCAACTAAACGAACATAAAATATCGTTCATATTCTTTCATTTAATAAATAAGTGAACATAAACGAACTTTTTACCGAACGGTTCATGAAATGTTTACTGAACATTTAGTTAATTTACAGCCCTAGTGAAAACATGTCAAAACACCAATTCCATAATACAATATTGAAGATTTTATACTACCTCCGTCTTATAAAAACTGTCCACTTTGACTTTTTTAAGTCTTTTTTTGTCACTTTTGACATTAAATATTTTTGTTTACGTTATACAACCTTATTAATCGAAAAAGTTTTACAAAATCTTCCATTTCATGTTTGGTATGGTGAAATGGAAAGGTGATGTTTGTTTTACAACAGGCAGGGATGGCAACGGGTCGGGTTTGGGTCGAGTTTTAGTGAACCCGTACCCGTTTATAATATCCATACCCAAACCCGCCCCAAAACCCGTCGGGTACCCGATTAATATTATCCATCGGTTTTTCGGGTTTCCCCACGGGTTTCGGTTATCCCCAATTGAATAATATATAATTGAATAATATATAGACAAAATGACGGTATTAACATTACGTGACACTAAAATCCACCGAAAAACAAAGGAAAACACCCTAATATAATCGTTTTTTTTTAAGTTAAAGAAAATAAATATAGTTTCAAACGATTTAATGCTTTTGAATAATTCATGTACAAAATAATATATGTTATGTAATAGAGATACGTATATAAAAAAATATAATGGAAGAAATTATATATAATACATATATATTCTAGTTAATTATAATATCAATAAAGCGGGTATAGATTCGGGTAAACGGATACGGGTACGGGTACGGGTTATCGGGCGGGTATTACCAGAACCCGTACCCGAACCCGTACCCGGCTAAAAAATTATATCAATACCCAAACCCGCATCCAAACCCGTCAACCCGCCCCCGAACCCGACCCAACCGGTTCGGGTTTCGGTTTTCCCTGTCGGTTTCGGGTGCTTTTGCCATCCCTAACAACAGGATGTTTGTTATACATGAACACCACATTATTTTACACGGTTACTTTAACTTAAGCATAAATTTTCCATTTTATTTGTTACTGAAAACTCATAACAAATCGAGACATAAATAACTCATCTTGATTGTCATGGTCATACGAACACATGGTTGTTTTTACGTTATTTAATTTTTTATCAATTTTGATATTACAAATCTGTGATATATTTTTATTGGTGATCAACTTGATAAACCTTTTTAGTGTGCGTTTGGTTTAAAATCTACACAATTTTGTAGGATTCTAAAGTGTTTCGTATATTCATAATATCCGCCTCATACAACATATAGAGAAGTAACCAGAGAAGTAACCAGAACACATAATAATATCAGGCCTTAGCTCATACAAACAACTAACGGGCTATGCTAACTATACGACAAACAAATTTGAGTTTGTCATTCTCCGTCTGCACCAAACACAACAAAACATTTTCAAGACATTCTTAGCACTTCATTCCCTATTTTTAGCAAACAACGGAATACATTCTTTATTTTTAGAGTCATTATCTTCTCTTCAATTTCATTCCCCCTTCTTGGTTTACTAGGAAAAAAATGGAATAAAAACAAATTAAATTAAATTAAATTAAATTAATATATGTATAATTAGTCTTGCAAAAGATGAGTTAAACCTCGTTGAAAAAATTGAAATGATCCGTGAAAAATACTAAATACGTATTCAAAGATGGCCGGTAAGAAAAAGGTCGGGAAGCCGTATAATTAGAGTTGTAAATGAACTGGACAAATACAGACAGAGCTTTGTTCATGTTCGTTTGTTTAATTTTACAGGACAAATAAATAAACACGAACGTTTAAACGGATGATTTTTTTGTTCATGTTTGTTTATTAAGAAAATGTTTTGTTCATGTTCGTTTATTAATACGCTAAACGAACATAAATGAGCATGAGTAAACAAACATAAACTTTATTACAATATACATAACATCATGTTTTATATATGTTGTTTATAGGGCTGTAAACGAACCGGACGAACACGAACGGAGCCTTGTTCATGTTCATTCATTTAATTTTAACCGGACAAATAAACGTACACGGACGCTTAAACGGACGAATTTTCGTGTTCATGTTCATTTATTAAGAAAATGAAATGTTCATTTTCGTTTATGTTCGTTCATTAAGACATTAAACGAACATAAATGATCGAAGATAAATGAAAATAGACAAACAAACATAAATTTTATTGAATTTTCACAATATATTGTTTTATAAGTGTTACTTTGTTTAAACAAACCAATTTTTAAAATTATAAAATTAAAAGATATGATATATGAATATAAAAAGATAAATAAACATAAACGAACTTTAACGAACGCCTAATCGGACGTTCACGAACATAAAGGAATGAACGAGACTTTTGTTCATGTTCGTTCATTTAACTAAGCGAACGTAAAATATTGTTCATGTTCGTTCATTTAATAAACGAACGAACATAAACGAACTTTTTACCGAACGGTTCATGAAATGTTCACTGAACGTTTGGTTCGTTTACAGCTCTAGTTGTTTAGTTTAAGTAGACCAATTTCAATAGTATAAAATTAAAGACACGGTATACGAACATAAACAAATAAATGAACATTAAAGAACGCATAATCGAACGTTTACAAATATAAATAGATGGACGAGACTTTTGTTCATGTTCGTCGATTTAACTTAACGAATGTAAAGATTCTTCCTGTTCGATCATTTAATATATAAACGATCATAAAAGAACGAACGGTTCATTAAATATTTACATAACTATTTGTTCAAATATTACTTCTAAGTTGCAGCAGCTAAGGGTTCTTGAGTTGCACATTATTCCCGCCTCTTATTATTTTTTTTTGAACGGAAAACTTTATACGACCTACACCACCTATCCCACAAATTATATCTCACATGTATTCAACGAGACTTGAACCCACAACCTTTAGGTTGATGGGCCACTCCCATCCTGCCTCTTATTATTATTGTTTCCTCCAAATCACAAATGGTTTAATTCACTAATCTATAATTTCTACTTATTTATCTTACAGTTTATAACTTCAATTTCATATTTACTACTACTATTGTCAATTCATGAATATCTATGATTATATGAGGAATATTGTTTTAGTTGTGTGTTAAGTGTATATGTGATGTTAGATTGACTAGTTAATAGCATGGCTAATGATACGAACCCATCTCATTCGCATCAAGCCACAAGCTAGTTGTAGAACTCGCTTCACAAAGCTAGCACAAAGAAAGAGATGACACCTAGACTTTATAAGTCACCAACCAATTTCAGGCCAATGTGGAATCCTAACAATCAACGTAACGTGTGATGAAAGTTACTTTTATTTTTTTTACCAATCATAGCAACATATGTGAGCTGATAAGGTCGCTATTAGTGTGATTAGTAACGAAATAGAAGTACGTCTTATAGCCAGTCGAGAATGGTTCGGGAAGTGCATGCGAGAATGTGGTGGGTGTTGGAATTATAATACCATGACAATCATATAAAATAAACCAAACACATCAAGAGAGCATAGCGGAAGCAATTATAACAAGACCATATAATATGTAATTAATTAATCAAATATAAATAGTAAACATACCGTAGTGATTCTAGCCCGAACAAGAATAAAATGCAATCTTCAACTCAAGAACCCTAATTAGGGTTTATGTGAACAAATCCAAGAAACAAACAATGATGTGTTTGATTGACGATCTTGTACACACGTACTACTTCAAGTAAACGTTTATGCAAGTAAAGCGAGCACAAACACTAGAGAATACAAAGTTTCGACTCCCTTAAACTTTAATGGGGTGTCGAAAAATTGCAAGGAGAAGAGAAGAGAAAACACACAAGATTATGTGTTCAAGTTATAAGAAAACAATGAAACCTTGTGTGTTTATATAGGATAGAAAACTTGGAACAAAAGCTTCACCAAGCGATGCGGGATACCCTTAGCCAATCGACCCTAACCAACCCACAAGGGTTCTAGAGCCTTCTTGACATTCCAATTTTCATCTATAGTCCCTTTCCTTTTATTCGTTTAATGGTCGTTAGCCTTTTCCATTAAATGTTAACGATCATTACGTGTTTACGTTCTAATAATTAATATAACATTTATATATAATTATTATTCATTTACTTTTCATACGTAAAGTGTGCAATCCCGTGATCTCGAGTTCGATCCTAACATACAACTACTAAAATAATGTCCATAATCTAACAGCTCCCACCTGGACATATTTTAATAGTGTAATCACATCGGTTAGCGTCTTGCAACACGCCGATGCCTCTAGTATGATCTCGAGTAAGGCTCCTGGAAAAACCTTTTAATGATTTCTCATTATTATTATCCTTTTGTTTCTAATACCACGTTAATAAGGATATGGATTGAAGTCATTCCTTAATTAACCATTCTGTTTCTCGTTGTTTATGATTGAATAAGATTACCAAATCTTCTGAACATATTCAGGGGAGATCTTGGGTGCGGCCGCACATACATCTTACCAACCCTACGAGGGGCCCAGCAGTATTAAACTCCAAAAATAAATTTGAAGGAACAAATTCTATCTTGACTACATGTAAAACCCACAAACTTTGTAACACTTTCGAAAATAACCCTTATGACTACCAGTTACGTATAGCGTTAAGTTGTTCCACAAAAATGTACTACATTCATGACACTTATCTTGCATCTCAAGTCTGAGGATAACTTCTCATGATTTACTTAATAACAAAATCCATAAAGTAACATCATGTAGTTGGGATAAGTCCTATATTCGGTATCATTGAATATCATCTGAAATGGCATGACTACGCATCAATATACTTTAAGTATATTATACCAACTTTCAGATTTGTCTTGATTTAATAATATTCCCATATTATTAACTGACAACGGACAATTTAGAATAACATTTATTCATGGATTAAACATACAAATATAGGATACAATATATTATAAATTAAACATACCATGTATTTTAATTTATTATAATAATTGTTTAACATCCCTTATCCAAATACTAAATAGATCAATGCATGATAACTCTTGTTGATGAATTATGTCTCAAGCAATGACATTCATACTTGTTGACAAGGCATAAATCATCCAACTTTAATCTATTAGAATTTTAAGAATACTTATTTCAAGAATTCAACTAGTGAAGTTCTTGTATATGCATACTCAACTATTTTGATAATGCCATATTTCATTTCATAAAATGTGACATCCTTAACCACCAATTTATGATAATCAAACTTTCAAACATTTTAAAGTTTAAAGTATTCTTATTCTCTTAATGTATAATGCAACTATGCTCTTATTAAGCATAACTAGTAATAGCCAAGGATGAAATCCTTTACCATAACTAGTATTGAGTGTCATCTCAAATTTCATTAGCATCATTGTATGCAACAACAATATGCTATTAAAACTTTCCGTAAACATTAATATCTATTTTGTAATGTTTGATGCCCTTCAAACTTTCAAGTTTGTTGGCTATGACAATTTTCACAACAATTGAAAAATTGTTCATCTATAGAATTTGGAAGCTGTTCCAGATTTAGGATGTAATTCTATAATCAAACATATTCTTTTTAGAATATTACACAAGTTATCTAATAACTTTTAATTAGATATTAATATTGCAAAATCATCTTGTAATCAAACCATGATACAACAAAACATGATGTTCATGAAAAATCTTTGAGTCATACTTAGATTTTATTTATGTCATACATATCGATTTAGACTTTCTAAATAATATATCATGTTATATTAGATTCATTTACCGCACATGTTTCAACAATAAACATTCATTCCAAGGTTATATGTCTTATTTTTTAAATCTTTCAAGTAAAGTTTCATTCCAAACTACGACTTAACTTTTAACTTATATGGAATGTTACTTTTTATATGTTTTACAACATATAAGATTTGGAAATTAAACATAATACTCCCACTAGCTTTTAGGAATACTTAGAAATTATCTTATTTCAATTATAAATCAAAACATAAATTTAATAATTAAACATACGAGTAATCTTCTAGATGCATGCATTTATCCATCCATGGATTATTGCACTTTGTATACTTTCAAAGATTTATTTGAATTCATAAACTCCTTTTGATTACTTATCGTCCTCGCTCAAGTAATCACTCAAGAAAAAGTTTTGATATTTCATTGTCAATTTCATAAATATGACAATCATAATCTTTATATATTTAATGTATTTAGAAAAGAATATTCAATCACAGTTAATTTCTTATGTGTGATTAATAATCTTGTCAT
Organism: Artemisia argyi; assembly: GCA_030686995.1. Classification (NCBI taxonomy): domain Eukaryota; kingdom Viridiplantae; phylum Streptophyta; class Magnoliopsida; order Asterales; family Asteraceae; genus Artemisia; species Artemisia argyi. The sequence goes on along the minus strand of CM060691.1, from coordinate 184,019,205 downwards.
AAGACATGCATTAAATACGTGCACAATATTGTCCATATGATTTCTATTCAAAGATTTAAACCACAAGGGTTACCTAGTATTTGAAGAAACTCATCTTCATTTTCTAGTCTAACTATTAAGATAAACCATTTCTAAAATTGATTATCTTTATGGACAGCATCTTAATCATTCATATCATGTATACTTTACCCAATTTCAAATTTGGTAATGTATCATAATGATTATCAGGTTTACAATAATCCTGTAAATCATAGCCCTTAGCATATTAATCAAATATCTGAGATATATTGCTATTCTATGAATGATAATTCCATCATCTTGAGATTTAACATTTAAATGTCAAACTTGATTATCATCTTGAAATTTAACATTCAAATGTCAAACTTCTTCATGATATTTACTAGTGTATTTTAGAAGATTATGTATCTTGTAATTTTATCTTTTAAAGATCAAAACTCTCACTTGCTTTTAGTAATTTAAAGACTATCTTTAAATACTTAGCAAATTAAGCAACAATACAATGTTCTCTTTTGAGATATTACAAATACATATTGAGAGTTCCTGACTTTACTTTGTTAATAACCTCTTCATAAGCAGTTAAACAAATTTAGAACTTCAATTTAAGACTTAATGTAATTCATCACATTCCATCATATGATAATGTCTTATTAATCTTCTAGGTTGGAGTTTTATTAAATATGTCCAAGCCATACTCAATATTTTAACCTTGATAACTTTTGTAAGAAAAGAAGTCATAGTTATCAATAATCAAACAATATAACAAGAGTTTGATTTTCCTAATTGAATATACCATAAATATTTGGTATTTCATTAGTATTAATATTGTAAGACAATCTAACAATATTTAAGATAACCATATTTCCTTTTGACTTGTCTATTTACCAACTAATGCATTTTAATGGTATAATAATTTTCAAGCCAATTACATGCTTTATAACATAAGTACTTTTTACAAAGTCACTTCATGTCCATGTCTTTACAAGAAAACATAAACTGTTATAATCCCACTATACGTTATAAGTCATTTAACAATTTAATGACTTCATGTATATGTCTTAATTAAAAAACATAACAAGATAACTTCTTACTTTATTATAAGTCTTGTAACAATTAAAAGACTTTATCTTTATATCTTTACAATGAAACATAAGCATGTTTAACTAAAGTAATTATGAACACCATCTTTTGGTTTCAATAGTAATTTCAAGTTAATTTATTACTTCACAATAATGTAAATAACATTATTTCTTCATTTATTTATGTCATTCCAAGAACACATAAATATTCAGATTGAAGTAGCATTAGATTACTTAATTAATTTATGTCATTCTATGAATTCATAAATATACTAATTAAAGTAGTCTTGATATCATATTGACACATGTTCTAATAGGTATCTAATTTAGAAACTGCAAATTCTCATAGTTCAATTACATCAGTTGATCTGCTAGTAATGAAAATATGAAATTCACCTTGTTGTTGCAATCTAGCTAAGCTCTCACATAACATAAATTGTAACACCAAGTGTTTCTTGAATTAGATTAGTATAATTCATATTAGAATGTAATTCTCTTACCTTGCAGTCAAGAGAATCCATTAAATCATATCTTTATGAGTTGTTTCTTGCACACATTAAAGATTACATTTCTCCCACTTGTGCATGGAACAACCTCATATATTTGATAAACAACATGCCATGCATTTGTTTATGTGTTCAATATGATTGTGTCATATATTTTAGAATAACAAGTAGTTATAGAACAACAATGTCTAGTAAGGAAATGTCCAAGACTATCCTTAAAAGTATGAGTGTCTACACTTGGAAAGTAATTATCTTTACTACCAAGATGTCAAAGCTTGTAACTCCCACTGAATTAAAGATCATTACAATAATTCCTTATTTAGTAATAAGTACACAATACTCCCACTGAATTTGACAAAATTTAAAATGTTTCATATCCAGTGAAAGAAAATAGTGTGCTTTTAACTTTCGTACACCTTTGAATGTCCATACGTAACAATTACTTATGCACTAAAAGTATATTCTACTACGTAAATGATGGACTATTCACCAAATGCTATTAACTTGAATATTGGGCATGCAATTTCTTCCTTAACAGGTCTACCATCCTACAATGTATGTAGTACCTTTTAAATAGTCAAAACAACTAGTTTGTTTTTAAACATCTTGCGGTAATTAGTCTAGGTTCTAATTATAATAACTCATAAAATGTCATACATAATTTTCTGTTAACCAAATGTCATATTTGTTATTAAGAATTTAATCACCGAATGGGGATGATAAAATCCCTATGAAAATATTCGCAATTTTCTTAACTATTAAAAAATTTGCTATGAGTTAAATTAGAATTTAGACATATCTAATATTCCTATTATACTTTCTCATACATGAAAAGGAATAGGATTGTGTCTCACTCTTCCTTCATAGAAAGGAGAATTCTTTTGTCTTTTAAGTAAATTATTCTTAATCAAACATATGTTTGAAAACAGAACTAGATCAATTTACCAAAGCCCAAAGTGCGTTTACGGTTTGAACGTTGCATTAATACATTAAAACGAATTACAAAATTCAATTTCAGTATTTTCGATAATTAGGTCTTTAAGAAAATAAAATACCAATTGGTAAATATTCTTATAAACCATAGTATTTTCTTAAAGCTAGGATCCTAATTGACATAGTACCATTACATCAGTTGATCTGCTAGTAATGATAGTATTCAACAAGGTAATTGTCGAACAATGATTGCCAATATCATATTGCAATTCCTAGATCATTATGGGATTTACTTTCACAAAACTTTTGCAAAGTAAGCATGTTTCATCCCCATCTAATGCCTTGAGTCCAAGATCTCACTTCCTACTCAATTTAAGTCGTCTAACTTAAAAACTGCAAACTCATAAATTCATCACATCAGTTGATCTGCTAGCAATGAAATTACGAAATTTACCTCTCCATTGTAATCTCGCCAAGTTCTCACATGACGTAAATTACAACTTCAAGTGTTCTTAATTAGATGGCATTTGACTTAATTTTATAAGGGTATTAAATTTTGACGGGTAATCAAAATAATGTATGAAGAAGCATGCATACAATTTCATAACATTGGTTTTATAAAACATTTTTATTACCAATTCACTAAGAGTAAAATAGCAAAGTTTTGATTGAGGTATCGGGTTCACCAATTAAAGAATTACCAATAATTATCGTCCACTATATTGTACTTTTGCATAAGCCCTAAGGCTTAGTGTTTCGGATAATCATTGTGGAATTGTGGTTAATTCACCCTTAAAATGACAATGTACATGTAATGGTTGTTCGGTAAGTCTAATTTACACACAAACGAGCGTTAAGACAGAATGTTGTCTATCTAAGGCCACAATTTAATGCGAAGCCAACCTTATACACATCTTGTAGTGTGTAAACTTCGGTCGGGCCTAGTTAACCATTACATACAAAAACATCAATCAACCAATCCTTTGAAATTTAAACTCTTAAAACCAAAACAATTTCGCCATTTATTTAGTCCATATTATTTTTCTATTCAAAATTACCCTTTTTGTTTATAAACACGTCTAACATAATAATAAACAAAACAAGTAATATATAAAAAATAAAACAACCAAATAAATATATACATAACATAACAATTAAATATGTTTAAAACTTGTAGCCACATGCAAATCTTATTCAATAGTCCTATTAATAATCAAGTCTAGGTGTATTATGCATTTATTCAATTAAGGCTTTCTTCTTCAAAGGAAAAAGAGTCACATACATCGATAAATTGATTGCGTAAGCCAAAACTAAACAAATACCACATAGCACATAATTGATTACTTAATATTGGAGTCTTCCCCAATTCGACATCTATTAATAAATTTACATGTTTCGATATAACTTAACAATTAATTCATATATCCAATTTAAACCATTTAAATTTTCACAAAATAAAATCCATGCAAACATGCACTTTTCATGGATTATGCTTAACAATTAACATATTGCACCAAGATCGTTTACTAAAACGCATAACCAATTACATGACATCCTAGGGTTTCTAATCATATTAAAATCAAAACCAAAACCCTAAATAACTAATAGGTCAATCGACCCAAAAAAAATAGTTTAGGAATATGAAAACCCTTAAAACATGTAATTAAACGAATCAAGATTCAATTTTTATGCGTTTCGATAATTAATTACACATTATAACGGCTCTAGATGCCACTGTTGGAATAATAATACCATGACAATCATATAAAATAAACCAAACACATCAAGAGAGCATAGCGGAAGCAATTATAACAAGACCATATAATATGTAATTAATTAATCAAATATAAATAGTAAACATACCGTAGTGATTCTAGCCCGAACAAGAATAAAATGCAATCTTCAACTCAAGAACCCTAATTAGGGTTTATGTGAACAAATCCAAGAAACAAACAATGATGTGTTTGATTCACAATCTTGTACACACGTACTACTTCAAGTAAACGTTTATGCAAGTAAAGCGAGCACAAACACTAGAGAATACAAAGTTTCGACTCCCTTAAACTTTAATGGGGTGTCGAAAAATTGCAAGGAGAAGAGAAGAGAAAACACACAAGATTATGTGTTCAAGTTATAAGAAAACAATGAAACCTTGTGTGTTTATATAGGATAGAAAACTTGGAACAAAAGCTTCACCAAACGATGTGGGATACCCTTAGCCAATCGACCCTAACCAACCCACAAGGGTTCTAGAGCCTTCTTGACATTCCAATTTTCATCTATAGTCCCTTTCCTTTTATTCGTCTAATGGTCGTTAGCCTTTTCCATTAAATGTTAACGATCATTACGTGTTTACGTTCTAATAATTAATATAACATTTATATATAATTATTATTCATTTACTTTTCATACGTAAAGTGTGCAACCCGTGATCTCGAGTTCGATCCTAACATACAACTACTAAAATAATGTCCATAATCTAACAGTGGGAACAAACCGGGCCAGGATACAACAACAATACATAAGAGTTTGAATTGAATATCTATATCATGTTGTTGTGCAAAACTTGTGTAGCCTTGAAGGCTATTTTGCAATTATATTGTGTTATCATTTTAAGGCATTTGTACATGTTACTTATTCTATGTATTTGATAATCTAAATTAGGTAATTTAGTAGGTATTTGTTTGTTTTAGGGATAACCTATAATCCTATATATGTATACTAGAAGAAGTCACAAAATACACACAAGTAACACAAAATGCTAGTTGGTTACATAGAATAGCAAAAAAGTTAATCCGATACATATAAAAAGATAAGATGACAAGTAAAATATCTTTATAAGTCATTATCCCTTGTTTTATCTTTGAGTTGGGCCTTTGGCTTTCAATGGGCCTTATGAAGTTTGAGTTATCATTTAAAAATGTAAAATTAAGTTAAAAATATGACTTGCGCATGTATTCGTCTAATATGTTATAATACATATAACAACTATGTTATTCAAATGTGTTAACAATGTGCAAAGATTAAATTGTAAGTTTTTATAATTACAGAAGCTGAATTGTATTTTTAGAAAACTACCAAATACAAGGGCTATTTGATTTAGATGTAAACTCAAAAAATGGAATGAAAATTTCATGAACCCATATCCGATCTTTAGCCCTGACATTATTACCTATTGATGTAGAACCAAACTTGAATTATTTTCTTTTTCGTAATATTGTTGCTACCTATTCGTAGTTTTTTGGTAATTAAATAAGTTGTGTGGGTACTCCGTAACAAATTAGTCCAGCACCCTCGTAGTGAGTTAATGAACAAGCTTCAAGATCCATTGCAACGAATATTCTCATCTCGGAAATCCGTTGCAATGGCTCGTGAAGCTTGTACGAGGGTGCTGGATTAATGTGTTACGGAGTACCCACACAATTTATTTAATTACCACAAAACTACTAATAGGTAGCAAGAATATTACAAAAAAGATAATAGTTCAATTTGGTTCATGACATTAATAGGAAATTTTTTCCTTCTGCCCTTTTTACGTGTCCAAATCTCGAGCATACGCTTAGACATCTTATCACTGTCAGTCGCATCTGCTACCCATAAATAGTTCGCTATTGCGGGAAATCCAGCAAACACGTATTATAGTACACTGCAGTTGGTTTGTAAGACCCATGAAACTCTAAGGCCTCCACTTGAACATGCCGTCAAAAGCGCGACCGAACATCGATCCACGTCTCTTATTTATCAGCAGACACGCGTTCGATCCCTAAAGCACAAAGGATTAAAAGAAATGTATCAAAATTATTTAATGCATCAATCAATATGTATCTGGGTTGTTTTAAGTGAGATTGTTTAATGTATCCGAGGTTTATCTATTGTCTCGGTCATTTAGTTTTAAATTTGTTTTTTATACAATTTTTTTCTTTCTTTTGGTTCTTCTAAACTGATTACGGAATTCATAACTAAAGAACAGTAAGTACTCAAAACTCAAAACAAAACATATCATTTTTCACCAACGTCGATCATATACACCATGATGTCGCTGGTCAATAAACTACTGTAGTATGCTCATATGTGACACACATTTCTTAGGATATAATCCGACCCGAACCGATACAAGCATGAAACACAGTAAATCACCACATAAACACGCAGTAAAATAATACAAACCTGATAATGCCAAAATTTAAAAGTATCCCCTTGTTTACTGTAAAGTAGTTTGACCTTTTTTCTGTTAATCAAGTTATTCTTTTACACAAAATTTGTAAGTTTTTTTAAAATGGGTTAACATCTTTTTAACTAGTAGTTTATGCCGGCCAAGCACACAAAGGTACAAAACACAGTTTCTACTTATACTACCACTACTGTAACTTAAACACAAATTTAGACATAAAAATATACTAGTAAAACTACAAAAATTGAAACAAACTTCAAAGCTGTAACATGAATCATAACAAATAAATGAGATTATACCTTTAGTATCTAAATTTCAAGAACATCCATTTCAATAATGAAGACATAATAATCGCCATGGCACATGCCACATCCATCGTTCTTAGCTAAAATTCATTAGTGATTCAAACATTCAACTATGAAGAGGAAGAAAAAGAAGAGGTTGTTGTGTGAGTTATTGGAGGAGTAATGAAATGGTACTTGGTTGGTGAATTATATAAAGTGTGTGCAGCTACAATGTACAATAGCTACTTAACATGGTTTAGTTATTAAATGTTGGCACTAGAGGTGGCAAAATGGGCGGGCCGGGTGGGTACGGGCACGGGCTATAATGGGCACGGGCTAGACGGGCACAGGCTAGAATGGGCACGGGTTAAACGGTCACGGGTCAAATGGGCACATGTTATACAAATCACATTAAAGAAGACCAAAAATGACGAAATAAATTCCTTTAACTTAATACTTCATTTATATCTAAAAAATTAAATATATAAGTATTTCTTTAAAAACAATTATAATGTTCCCCCATTAAGACAAAATATGTGCCCGTTAGTGCCCATTTAACTTTTCAATGGGTTAAATATGCCCATTAAAAAAAAGGATGGGGCTAAATATGCCTATGTCTTTTACAAAGTAGCCAAATTTAGCTTTTTTTTTGGACACAAATTGCCACCTCTAGTTGGCACGCGACTTCCTTTCAATTCCTATCTTACAACCAAAACTAAATAGAAATCACTTTTTAAACTATAAGACTGCCCGTATCAATGTGGTGGTGAGAGCTTCGATGAGGAACATTCTCACGCGCCACCCCCTTGGACCAACCACCTCACGCGTGAGTGAGGGATAAAATGCCTCACAATGGTGAGTTTGTGGCTTTCAGGGTGTGTGAACATTGTGGGCCCCCCAAATTTCAAACGGATAGTGTGAAAAAAAAAATATAAAATAAAATAAAATCTCCCTGCCATTTTATTTACCTTTAGACCACTCGGTAAGGTAACACAGCCACCTGCATTAACTCTTAACGCACCACCTTAACGTGGTGCGTTACCTTACCGGCCCCCAAAGGCAAAGGGTGCGTTAACGTGCTCGGGCAAGCACTTAACGTGCGTTAATTGAAGCTGCACACGATTAAAATAAAAAAAATAAATAAAAAAATAACTTTTTTTGCCCTCAAACGGCTAGTTAAAAAAAAAAAAAAAAAACCTTTCATTTCCACCCCCCTAATATATTACCGTTTGTAACGGTTAGAAGTGTAAAAAAAAAAAAAAAAAAAAAAAAAAAAAAAAAAAAAAAAAAAAAAAAAAAAACCATTTTATTACAACTATAAATACCCCTTCACCCCCATAATATTTTTTCACACTTTCACAACTATTTTCATCTACAATACTCTTCTATTAGCAAAAAAACAAAAAGAATGTCGGGTGGCAACAACAATGACAACTCGTTTACGAATCTTCTCGGTGGTTGTTGGAATCACCCATACGCGGGTTCTTCCTCAAATCCAAACGAGGGTTCGGCACCACCGATGTGGGGTAACCCACAAGATTCCCAATATTGGACCGAAAGTCAAGAAAGCGACTTAAATTACAATTTCCAAAATCTTCAATTCTCCCAAACCTCACAACATTCCCAAACAGAAACATATGAAGTTCCGGAAACACCGACCTCTCCTCAAAAACCAAAAAGTCGTGGAAAACGTAAGGCAAAAAAATCCAAAGAACCTGACCAAGCCGAGGATGCAGCTACTGGAAAATCGAAGGTGGAACGTTGGACGCCATGTGATGTAGTGTTTTATTGATTTCGTTTTTTTTAAGTATCGTTATTTTTATTTTATTTTTTAATTTCATAATGTAATGTAATGTTGTGTTTTAATTAATGTTATGTTTTAAATAAATGAAGTGTTTGTTAAAAATTGGGGTTGAAATTGAAAATATTTGGGGTGGAGGTGAGTTAAGGTGAGTTATATGTGAGTTATATTACCGGGGTGAAAAGTCAAGAGTTAAGGTTAAAATAGAAAAGCTGATGTGGCGCTGACATGGCAGTGCGTTAAAATTTAACTTGTGGTTACCTTACCACATGCTCTTAAGGCTATAAATACCCTTTTAACATAACCTTTTTAAATACAACTTCTTTTATACACCCTCTCAACTCCTCATCACACAACTTCAAACTTAATCTCACAAAACTCAGACATAACTTATTAAGGATATGAATTCCGAAGCAATAATGCTCCCAAACGTTTTCAAGAGTTAAAACTACCAGACTTGGTAAAGTTGATTTGACTACAACAGGAATCCACTACCTGTGACCAGCCTAGGTATACCTCATGACCCGGACGTTGGTTTAAGGGCATGCCATCTTGGATCACGAAAACAGTATATGTATCCAAAACCAAACCCAATCACCTGAACCAAATCTCCTTGGTGCAACATTTAGTTTGAATTGTTGTGGTTCAAGTATATATATAAATGCAGTAATAAAAGAGAACATGCAGCAGGTTCCATCCATTATATAGTACGCACTCAAGAAAACAACACATAAAGGTGAACATTTGACGACGAAACAAACACAAGTCACATTAAAGTACAACAAGTTTAAGGATGATTCAGTACATGATAAAAATAAAAAGAAGATAGAAGTATTGGACGGACGTGGAGAGAAGATCGTCGTCAAATGGTTATAGCAGCTGGGTGCAAGGCCTGCAAAAATGTGAGACATTCAACACGTACGTGAAAAGTTTAAAATTTAGATGGTGAAATATATATATACATATACCTGTGATATCTGGTCTTAGCAAGGAGATTCAATACCGAAGGTTCCTAAGTTGCTTAAAATGTTGGTCGAGTAACCTAAGCTGTTATTGGAAATCATGGGATGGTGGAGGTGGCAATGGGAGTGGTGGTGGTGGCTTTGGCAAGTTTCAGGACTCAAGCCGCTTTGAGAAAATCATTCATAAAAATTAGAAGAATTCAATCAATGTATATATGAGAGCGAGAGAGAAATGTACATACAATTAGTATTATATGGGTCGTTCACAAGTTTGTTGTTCGACCAGTTTTGTTCCAAGGAAGTATTGGTATTAACCATGTTTTCTCGTTGTGAAATCAGAAAGATTGTTCAAGTATTGTGCAGCAAAGTATAACAAGATATATAACGTATGAAACAAAGTAAAATATAAGTAAAGTAATTTCTGGAATTGTATTAAAACTTGTAGCGTATGATACATATATATACTAGATGGACAGACATGTCTTTTGAAGGAGTAAACATGATGGTTCAAGTGTAACATCATGTCCCTTCGTTTTGTAACTGTCATAACCATAATAACTAACTAATATAATGTTTCAAAGGTGTCTGTTGGCGTTGGACCATGACAGCACTTCGAACAGATACTACTAATTAACATATACATGAAATAATTGTTCTAAAATATTAAGTATAAAATCATATGATCTTAATTCTTCCAACATTATCCCTCCTAAGATCATAGGATTGACAGCATGTTGTTTTCTTCTTCGAAGCATCAAGTGATGATTGTGAAATCATCACTTGCATTGCTATTTGTTTCTGTCTTGACCGAATATGTTCCAGCCTTTGTGTCTTGTTGCCAATTGTGTGGTTGAACCGGTTTGGTGTGATTTTTCTTCTCTTCAACATCTTCCAATATAATACCAAAGTGTTCCAATTTTTCTTTTCCTTTAGAATCTACCGAAATAAACTTGGGTGCAAACGTCTCTTGATGAGACAACGGACTATAAAATGTGTCCACTTCTACTCTTTTGGTAGGAAAATTAGGCCCCCTTGCAGTCTTGTAATAGGATGTGAAAATATCAAAGTATTTGATGTAGCACTTCTTTAATTCTTCACCATCTCGCTTTGATAATCCAATAAGTTCACCAATTGTACCGAATTCTTGACCAAAATGAACACTTAAATATCCTCCAAGTCCTTCTAATAGTTTGTAAAGATCAAGTAGATGTATTTGGATACCATTGATTGTGGGAGGAATAGGACCGGGAAGGGATTTGTTTAAGTAATGATTGTAAAACCATTTGACAACTTTATCAAATTTGTATCTAAAATAATCCCATTCTTGACTAATAAGATCATCACATTTAATCAAGTTTAAAAAGGCTACAAATTCATTAAAAGTGGTAACTCTTGCTGAATATATGTTTCCTTTAATCTTAATCACATCATCTTCAGAATTTGCCAATGATTCAAAGTAAGTTTCCAAGAAATCGTTGTGCCTTTTCCTTAAACTATCTTTATTAAAAACATGATCTTCAAAGTTATTAAACATGTAAACTAGCCTACAACGATTTCCTTCATAGACTATTTCAAAACCTTGTTTTTCAAGTAGGTCGATGGAAAGTATGTTAAGTGTAACTTCAGGAGCATAAAAGACCCCTGGTATTAGTAAACCTCGACCATCATCTTTTATAATGACTTCACCAATTCCATATGTAAATAAAAATTTCATATTATCCTTTAACTTTGAAACAACAAAATCCTCTTTTATATTACGAAAAGAATTGAGATTAGAGCATAAGTGCTTATCTATTTGATTACTAATGTACCAGATGTTGTCCCAATGTCCTTGATCCGTCCCTTTTAAGATACAATTCGTTGAGAAGTGAATGCATTCGTGGTACTTCAATTCAATGGTTGGTTTTTGTATCTTGTGAGTTTCCATAGTTTCGAATTGTGTTGGGTTAGGATTTGGGTTTGAAGTTTCTGGTTTCTCTTCTTCATGATTCATAGGACAAGTTTTTGCTATGTGACATTTCTGTTTGCATATGAAACATTTATGCTTTCGGTATTTGTTTTGGGTAAGAGTGGTGTTGTATGCTTCGATCACTTCTAGTTTCTTCTTTAACATATCCTTGTAGTCATGTGTAATCTGTCGTATGCACTTGCCCAGTTTCCTCTCGTTTTCTCTTTTCAATTGTCGATGTATAAACGCTTGCTGCATCTTCTTCCTTAGAGGTTTCCCAGGTTCGCTCTGATGCCAATTATTATATGGGTCGTTCACAAGTTTGTTGTTCGACCAGTTTTGTTCCAAGGAAGTATTGGTATTAACCATGTTTTCTCGTTGTGAAATCAGAAAGATTGTTCAAGTATTGTGCAGCAAAGTATAACAAGATATATAACGTATGAAACAAAGTAAAATATAAGTAAAGTAATTTCTGGAATTGTATTAAAACTTGTAGCGTATGATACATATATATACTAGATGGACAGACATGTCTTTTGAAGGAGTAAACATGATGGTTCAAGTGTAACATCATGTCCCTTCGTTTTGTAACTGTCATAACCATAATAACTAACTAATATAATGTTTCAAAGGTGTCTGTTGGCATTTGGACCATGACAGCACTTCGAACAGATACTACTAATTAACATATACATGAAATAATTGTTCTAAAATATTAAGTATAAAATCATATGATCTTAATTCTTCCAACATTCTCCCTCCTAAGATCATAGGATTGACAGCATGTTGTTTTCTTCTTCGAAGCATCAAGTGATGATTGTGAAATCCTCACTTGCATTGCTATTTGTTTCTGTCTTGACCGAATATGTTCCGGCCTTTGTGTCTTGTTGCCAATTGTGTGGTTGAACCGGTTTGGTGTGATTTTTCTTCTCTTCAACATCTTCCAATATAATACCAAAGTGTTCCAATTTTTCTTTTCCTTTAGAATCTGCCGAAATAAACTTGGGTGCAAACGTCTCTTGATGAGACAACGGACTATAAAATGTGTCCACTTCTACTCTTTTGGTAGGAAAATTAGGCCCCCTTGCAGTCTTGTAATAGGATGTGAAAATATCAAAGTATTTGATGTAGCACTTCTTTAATTCTTCACCATCTCGCTTTGATAATCCAATAAGTTCACCAATTGTACCGAATTCTTGACCAAAATGAACACTTAAATATCCTCCAAGTCCTTCTAATAGTTTGTAAAGATCAAGTAGATGTATTTGGATACCATTGATTGTGGGAGGAATAGGACCGGGAAGGGATTTGTTTAAGTAATGATTGTAAAACCATTTGACAACTTTATCAAATTTGTATCTAAAATAATCCCATTCTTGACTAATAAGATCATCACATTTAATCAAGTTTAAAAAGGCTACAAATTCATTAAAAGTGGTAACTCTTGCTGAATATATGTTTCCTTTAATCTTAATCACATCATCTTCAGAATTTGCCAATGATTCAAAGTAAGTTTTCAAGAAATCGTTGTGCCTTTTCCTTAAACTATCTTTATTAAAAACATGATCTTCAAAGTTATTAAACATGTAAACTAGCCTACAACGATTTCCTTCATAGACTATTTCAAAACCTTGTTTTTCAAGTAGGTCGATGGAAAGTATGTTAAGTGTAACTTCAGGAGCATAAAAGACCCTTGGTATTAGTAAACCTCGACCATCATCTTTTATAATGACTTCACCAATTCCATATGTAAATAAAAATTTCATATTATCCTTTAACTTTGAAACAACAAAATCCTCTTTTATATTACGAAAAGAATTGAGATTAGAGCATAAGTGCTTATCTATTTGATTGCTAATGTACCAAATGTTGTCCCAATGTCCTTGGTCCGTCCCTTTTAAGATACAATTCGTTGAGAAGTGAATGCATTCGCGGTACTTCAATTAAATGGTTGGTTTTTGTATCTTGTGAGTTTCCATAGTTTCGAATTGTGTTGGGTTAGGATTTGGGTTTGAAGTTTCTGGTTTCTCTTCTTCATGATTCATAGGACAAGTTTTTGCTATGTGACATTTCTGTTTGCATATGAAACATTTATGCTTTCGGTATTTGTTTTGGGTAAGAGTGGTGTTGTATGCTTCGATCACTTCTAGTTTCTTCTTTAACATATCCTTGTAGTCATGTGTAATCTGTCGTATGCACTTGCCCAGTTTCCTCTCGTTTTCTCTTTTCAATTGTCGATGTATAAACGCTTGCTGCATCTTCTTCCTTAGAGGTTTCCCAGGTTCGCTCTGATGCCAATTATTATATGGGTCGTTCACAAGTTTGTTGTTCGACCAGTTTTGTTCCAAGGAAGTATTGGTATTAACCATGTTTTCTCGTTGTGAAATCAGAAAGATTGTTCAAGTATTGTGCACCAAAGTATAACAAGATATATAACGTATGAAACAAAGTAAAATATAAGTAAAGTAATTTCTGGAATTGTATTAAAACTTGTAGCGTATGATACATATATATACTAGATGGACAGACATGTCTTTTGAAGGAGTAAACATGATGGTTCAAGTGTAACATCATGTCCCTTCGCTTTGTAACTGTCATAACCATAATAACTAACTAATATAATGTTTCAAAGGTGTCTGTTGGCGTTTGGACCATGACAGCTGATGAGGCGAAAAATGAACCACTTTTAGGGGGTCATTTAAGCCCAGAATTGAATTTATTTAATCAAATATTACCCTAAATCGTTCCTTTTGTGATTTTAGGTACTTTGGGAGTGAAATCTGGAAAAGGAAGCAATTCGGACGTTTTTGGAGCATAAAAGTGAAGAAAACGCCAAAGACTTAATTTTCCATGCTGGGAACAGTGTATGACGGCGTCAAGAAGGCTATACTGATGGCGTCAAGAGTAAAAACCATGACGACCCAGAAGAAACCTGAAGGCGTCACAAGAAGAGCGTCAAGAGTTAATTGTGTGACGGCCTGCAAAAAGGGACTACATGACGGCGTCAGATGTAGATCTAGGCAGTCCGATGATTTATTTGGCGGCGAGATGACGGCGTCAGACATTTGTTCTTGACGCCGTCACCTTCTAAAATCTATATATAGTTTTCTAATTTTCATTCATTAAAAAAAGAATTGGTGTAGAGAAACCCTAGGGCCGAACCTTGTACGAATTTTACAGCTTTTCAAGGGTTTTCAACCCTTGAATCCTTACATGTGTTATTGAGATAAGTCTTCTCTTAATTCAATCAATATGTCTATATGTTGGTTGTCTATATCTTGTGCTTGTCTTGATTTCAACATGCTAGGCTAGATTTATCTTGTGTTTGCTTAGATCTAATGAAACCTAGATGTTGATTATGTGTTGATTACTTGTTTATGGTTGTATTGGATGAATGATTTCAATGTTAGGCTTAAGAAAACTGGCAGATCTCCATTGTGTAACATGCTTGAACGTCTTAGGAAACATGAACCGATGTGTACTATGTTTTATTGGTTGTATTTAATATATGAGTAAATTCTAATGATCCCATGTTAGGAGCTTCTTGCAGGCTCGACATAGGAGTGAAGTAGGCACTCATAGGATTGGGGAAGTAAGTACGCCACCCCATGAATGGTATTAAGGAATACAATCCGTCATCCACACAACTATAACAAGTAATTAACGTGTAAAAGATATCTAGGGAGTAGTGAAATCTAAGTAAACACATTTTTCCCACATATTGCTCACAACTTTAGTTTAATATAGTTTTATTTTCATTTTAGTATTTTATTTTGATTGCATCTTAGTATTGAGTTAGTTGACTAGCAACTAATTCCTCCCAAATCTTTCAAACCCGAGATTTTTACTTGCTTTCCTAAAAATATAAAAATACAAAAAGAATCATTCCTCATCTCTAGATCTAGTATTTAGGTTTTCTAATCCTAGCGACACTATTCCTAGCTGAACGATCAATCCCCCGGTACTTGTCATTATACTATACTACATCAATCAGGTACGCTGCCTGGTGGGGGTTGTAAGCTTCTCAAGATCCCTTGAGAGGTAAAGCCTGGTGCAATCCCTACGCATCAAGTTTTTGGCGCCGCAGCCCGGGGAATAGTTATTGTCTAGGTTAGGATTTCTTTTTATTAGGTCTAGTCATTAGATTCCTATCGAGTGAGATTTTATTTTTCTTTTTATTAGCTTTCTCGTAGTCTATCTTTTCTTTGTATCTTTGTTCGTAAAACCTTTCCATTGACTATTCCGTTCACCATTATGGAGAACGCGAATCCACCAAGTCCGACACTAGAGTTTTACCAGAAAAAATATAATTACATCAGTTTGGATATACCAAGATGGACGAATGAAATGAGGAGGACAGGATCTTATATTGATTTTATTGAGTACCTTGAGAAAAGAGGCCAAAGGCATAAGACTTTTAAAGAATTCACCTTAGGAGCTCCATCAACCCCTCAAAATGCCTCACTTAGTGAAACCCATGCACCATATGAGCCTTCACCTAGGATAGTTTCGTATGAGCCACCTAGCTGCATGTCATGGTTAGGCACTACCATAATACAGGATGAACACATTGGTGACCTTGATGTGATGGAGGATGTAGCCGAACATGATCACATTGATAAAAAAGACCTAGGTTTTATGATCGATGATGATGAATCTCAAGAAACAGATGATGAATCTTTTGGGCAATTTGTATATAGCAGTCAGAATATTGAGGATGATCCTTATGATTCGGACATAGAAGTTGAGATGCCTAGGGAAGCACGTGAGATACTTGGGAAAATGTTAGGGTTAGATTATAATAAAACACATGTTGAGGATATAGGTGATTTTGACACAAGGAATGATGAAGTAAATAACATGAGCCCACAAAGTACCCCACAAGTCCTACCATCATTTGAGGCACACATACCACCCGTGACTTACCCGGAAGAAGTAGAAGAGACTATAGGAACCCCAATAGAGGTAGAACCCTTGGATCAAGCCCATCTAGAGAATATAGGTTTTAACACTTGTAGTGATGACCTTTCTTTTAATCCTAAGGAAGTTCCTAGTTTTGATGAACCAGAGCCTCAACCAAAACCGTTACCTAATCTTCCATCCTTGGATGTGAATTTAGGAATTGAAATAGGTTCCGATCCACCCATCAAACCATATAGTCCGGGTAGTCTTAGGACAAAGGTAGTAGACTCTAAGCCTTGTAGAGAGGAAGCTGACATAGGAGTGGAACATGACCTTACGTACTTACATCACCCATTCATGATTGATCATAAGAAACATTATGGGTTTAAACCGGGTTTATTAGGTCAAGATGGGTCCCCAACTAGTAATCTCTTGAAGTTGATTGAAAATGATCCCTTTCTAGGATAAAATCTTAATCCACCTATTAACCCGATTGAATTAGGTAAGGTTATGATGATAGGAGCACACCACTTTGAGCATATAATTCATCCACCACACGTTCCTCATGAGGCATATTTCCACCCTAAGGGTGTGTATCGCTACTTCCACCCACACTTAATCCTAAGTGTAGGGAAAATTTCCCCTATTTCCGTTAAATAAGGGTAGAGTCAGGCTCGTGACTCGAACAAAAACAAGCGCTTCTTGGGAGGCAACCCAAGTCCGTTTTATTTGTTTATTTGATTTTAATTGTTTTCCGTATGCATGTTTCATTTTTGTTGTTTGTGGCTTATGTTTCAAAGTTAATTGTGGAAATACTTTACTTTGTTGTTTTGGCCTAGTCTTAACTTCACCAAAAGGTATTTTTGCAAAAGATAAGTGTAAGGGGAAACCCCAAATATGTTTTTAAGAAACAAACCGATCATGATTCTCCACAATATTAAATGAACATGTATATTCGTATTTGTTAGAGTCAAATGCTTGTATCGAGTCATAATGAAGTTTTGCAGGATTTTCCGGGAAGTAGGACCAAGTTTTTCCAGAAATTTTCCGGAAACTTAACATAAGAATTTCTGCAGGTCACTTCTGACGGCGTCATGAGTTTACTCTTGACGGCGTCACGTGTAAAAATCTGGAAATTTTACCAGTTTTGTTTTTCTAACGGAGTCTTAAAGTTTTTGTTGAATTATTAAGTTTTATAATCTCCAGGAAATCTGCAAACTTCATTCCACAAGCATTATATCTTACTTTGTTTTCTACGATTTAGTAACTTATGTAGATTGCCGCCGATTTTATGCGAGGTAGCCTTGTCTGTTTTCTCAGGATTTACAGGTTATGTATGACAAGAAGATGATTTATTTTTCTGGAAGGGAAGCTTTGATTGTTCATTTTCTTGGAGGAAGATCTAACCTGGCCACCTTATTATCCATACCGAGCGAATCAGGGGAGTGTTTGATTTCATTCTTTTTACTTATTTCACTTTTACATTATTTACTTGAACATTGGGGACAATGTTCATCTTAAGTGTAAGGGGAGGGTAAAATGATGATACATTACAGATACGCTTTCGCTTGAGTTTGTTTGTTTGATAGTAAGATGTGTAGTAAAATTATGAGAAATACTTGTTAGTGCAATTTTAGCGTCAAATTTAATTTTTTTTACAACATTTAGGAGTGAAACTTTAGCCTTAGCAAGCGTCTCATGGATAGGAGATTGTATGACTAGCACAAAACCGTACCATTCAGAAAAATTTTCCACCCAAATATGTGAGGTTGACCTTTAGATTTGATAGGAAAAGCATTTACTATTAGTGCTTATGAGTGTACCGGTAGCATTTAGATTCTAGAACTTGCGTTAGTGATGCATTCCGAGACTGCTAGTGAGACTACATTCGTGTGGTAGGATTTACTACATGATAAGAGGCATTAGGATCACCCTTGTGTTAAACCCGTATCATAATTACTTGACCATTTAAGTCATATTACTTGGCTAGTTAAGTCAACTAATTTTTCCCACACCTTAGCGTTGTACTCATTTTTAGTACACGAAACCCCTAGTACACCCCTCCGAGCCTATCTTTTCGTTTATAACTTTAAGCATTTTACTTAAAGGAAGAATTTGTTACACCCTACTTAAATGTACACCCAAATCGCCTTAGCCTTCCGTGTATGCACTCATCTTTAGTGCATTATTGTTATTTGTTAAACCCTAAGTTAACTATCTAATTGATTACATGGTTGCTAAGTCGAGTCATATCCTTGTACATATTGTTTTGGGACTCATGGGACTCATGGGTAAAGTACTTATTTTATGGAGTAATGGGGAAGAACATCATTTATTACCCCCATATGTACGTTAATCTTAAAAGTACTCAAAGTGTTTTGATTTTCTTCATTCGAGTCAATAGAATAGTTGATTGTAAAGTATGTAAAAATTCAAGTGTAAGTGGAATTTTCATTCCCTATGATGTATTATTTTGGATGATAGGGTAAGAGTGTATGTAAAAAAAAAAAAAAAAATCGAAAAAACATGAAAAAGAAAGAAAAAAAAATAGAAAAAGGAAAAGAGAAAAAATATACGGACTACCATCCCTTTTCATTCTATGTTTGTTTTATGTTTTTGTTATTTTTCACTTATTAGCTTAAGTCGAGTCTAGTCTTGGCTTAGCAACGCCATATTGTACATGTAATTAACCAAGATTGTTAACTCGCCACCAGTAAAGATTGCCTATATCCAACAAAACCGTGTATTTCATATCCCTACACCTAACGTTACAACCCTTTAAAAGACCTCTTTGATAGTTTATCCTAGGTGCTTACGCCATGTGGTGGAGGTTTGATCCTTTCCCAAGCCTATGGTAATCTATTTTGCTATGACAGGTAGTGAGAGATATCTTCCGTTTCCATATTGTAATTTATACTTTATTACACCCGAGAGATGTGAGTATCTAAACACTATTTGTGAGGTGCTAGCGTATGACCTCCGTGCTTGTCTTTGGTCTTTAGTGGAACGATTATTTGTTGTAATTACTTTTATATTAGTGTTAAATGACCCCTAACTTGTATTTTGATTAGAATAAAAGCGCATTTGCTTGAGGACAAGCAAATTTCAAGTGTAAGGGTATATGATGAGGCGAAAAATGAACCACTTTTAGGGGGTCATTTAAGCCCGGAATTGAATTTATTTAATCAAATATTACCCTAAATCGTTTCTTTTGTGATTTTAGGTACTTTGGGAGTGAAATCTGGAAAATGAAGCAATTCGGACATTTTTTGAGCATAAAAGTGAAGAAAACGCCAAAGACTTAATTTTCCATGCTGGGAACAGTGTATGACGGCGTCAAGAAGGCTATCCTGACGGCGTCAAGTGTAAAAACCATGACGACCTAGAAGAAACCTGAAGGCGTCACAAGAAGAGCGTCAAGAGTTAATTGTGTGACGACCTGCAAAAAGGGACTACATGACGGCGTCAGATGTAGATCTAGGCAGTCCGAGGATTTATTTGGCGGCGAGATGACGGCGTCAGACATTTGTTCTTGACGCCGTCACCTTCTAAAATCTATATATAGTTTTCTAATTTTCATTCATTAAAAAAAGAACTGGTGTGGAGAAACCCTAGGGCCGAACCTTGTACGAATTTTACAGCTTTTCAAGGGTTTTCAACCCTTGAATCTTTACATGTGTTATTGAGATAAGTCTTCTCTTAATTCAATCAATATGTCTATGTGTTGGTTGTTTATATCTTGTGCTTGTCTTGATTTCAACATGCTAGGTTAGATTTATCTTGTGTTTGCTTAGATCTAATGAAACCTAGATGTTGATTACTTGTTTATGGTTGTATTGGATAAATGATTTCAATGTTAGGCTTAAGAAAACTGGCAGATCTCCATTGTGTAACATGCTTGAACGTTTTAGGAAACATGAACCGATGTGTACTAGGTTTTATTGGTTGTATTTAATACATGAGTAAATTATAATGATCCCATGTTAGGAGCTTCTTGCAGGCTCGACATAGGAGTGAAGTAGGCACTCATAGGATTGGGGAAGTAAGTACGCCACCCCATGAATGGTATTAAGGAATACAATCCGTCATCCACACAACTATAACAAGTAATTAACGTGTAAAAGATATCTAGGGAGTAGTGAAATCTAAGTAAACACATTTTTCCCACATATTGCTCTTCTCCTTGCTCTTGTTGTCGTTGTTGGATTCATTCACATTGTTACATGCAGATAACTAATATATATCTTTCAGTATCATATTAATCAAAAGTAGAAATTTCACAACAAAAATATATCTAATTTTATAGTAAATTTTATAAAATTTTATCTTCATAACGATTTCTTTAACTTGTTCATAAACGACCAACAACAAGTACGAGTCTTTCTCCGATGCCATGTTTGTTGTTAGACAAGCAAGAAAAGTTAATATTTGTTGTTGTTTGAGTGAAGTTTTTTTTTTTTTTTTTTTTTTTTTTTTTTTTTTTTTTTTTTGTTCGGCCCAACATTAAACATTCCTACTTTAATTTCTTCTTTAAATTAAAACCAAAAAACACGGGATATCACATTCCGAATGCAATTGGTAAACCTCTTAAATTCTCTATTTGCGTAAAATCATTCGTAACCATAATGGGAACCCGAATGCAATTGGTGATCATCACGTACCATTCTTGTATATAAATCTACCTAATACAAGTATTATTGTTAACGCCGTTAAAGAGTAGTAGTCGTTAACTAACACACAGATCAAGTGTTTTGGAGTGTGAGTGTAAGAGGAGATCTGGAGGAGGTGAGTCAAAGGCTAAAAAGTCAAGAATGCGGCGTCAGGTTTACTTAACCATGGTTTAGTTATTACTAGCAGGGTCCCGCGCGATGCAGCTGCGGGCACGTTGTAATTTAATTTTTTCGGTTAATAATTTATTTTATTTGTACGTTTTTTGGCAATAGCTATACTGATTAGTTTTTTATGACAAAAGTTAGATGAAATTTTGCTTAGTTTGTATTATTTATTTATTATTTATTTTATGTTTTTGTTTAGTAGTTTGCTTGGTTTGTATAATATGTGAACATATTTTAGTTTATTATACTTTTTTTGACAATAAATTTATGGATATCAAAAATTTCGTTTAGCTCGTGTCCGTTCGGGCTCGAGCCCGTTGGCTCGTGTCCGTTCGGGCTCGAGCCCGTTTGACCCGTGCCCGTTCGGGCTCGAGCCTATTTTAGCCCATTGCCCGTTCGGGCTTAAAAATTTGTATAATATGCTTTATTATTTGTATTAGTGACATTTAATGCAGGAATTGTGTTTAACTTGGTTGTACAATATGCTTGATAATTTGTATTTCTTATGTAATGGGTGTTTTAATAAGTGTATTAATTGTATTTATTGACTATTTAATTAATTGTATTTAATGTACATAATTCAATTTTAAGTCATTAATTTTAAACTTTAATGGCAAAGACAAAGTGGTGTGTACATGAAGCTACTAAACTTGTACATGTTTAATTGTATCTCATTTATCTGTATCTATACTACATATAAAGGAAAAACAGTCAAAGTGAAAAGTTGAGTTTTCAACACTTGGTCATATGAGAGAGAAAAACAATTTAATTAATACTCTTATTAAAACACCACATTACTTAAAAGTACAATGATTTATTCACATTGTATTACCAATTAAAAAACATATCTACCAAATTAAATATAACCAATTAAAATACAAACCGGGTTGACTCGGGATGCTTCAAACCTGACGGGTTGACCCGGCTTAACTTGACCCGTTTTCGACCTAACCTAGCAAGTTGGCCCGGTTTAAATCGACCCATTTTTCGACCGAAATGGTTCAACCGGTTGAACCACCCGGGTCGAACCGGGTTTCAAAACATTATGTTTAATTCCCAAATCTTCAAACTTTTATTATTTGTCGCTTATAACCTATAAACTTTTTTTATCAATAAACTATCTGTCGCTATAAAATCCCGTTGCTATGCACGTGTACTCGTCTAGTTGTATTAAATGTCTAATTGTCTTGAATCACTTGTACTTTTAGCATTGAAATATGTAATGCTTAATTTTAAGTATTCTATTAATAGTAGTCATTCATGCTTTATAATATAGTATGATATTTCGTAAGATTGTTCGATAAAGTTTATATTCGTTTTTTTATTAAATGAACGAACACTAGTACGGAATAATATTTTACGTTCATTTAGCTAAATGAACAATATGAACAAAAACCATGTTCATTCATTTTGTTTGTGAACGTCGGATTATCCGTTTATTAACGTTCATTTATTTGTTTATGTCCGTATATTATATGTTTAATTGTATACTTTTAAATTTTGGTTGTTTATGCAAAACAACACTTATAAAACAAAATATTATGCATAATTTTATAAAGTTTATGTTTGTTTTTTTACATTCATTTATATTTGATCATTTATGTTCATTTAGTGTCTTAATAATCAAACATAAACGAATATGGACATCACATTTTTTTAATAAAAGAATATGAACTAGAAAATTCGTTCGTATAAGCGTTTATGCTTATTTGTCTCGTTAAAGTTAAACGAATGAATAAGGCTTCGTTCATAATCATCTGATTCATTTACAGCCGTTATATGTTGACTAGTGCCCTTATATGTTGACACCGACTTCCTCTCGATTCATTTACCAGTGTAATGGTCACAAGATTCATTACCGTCAATTTTTCTTCTAATCTTGATTGACGTACAAAGTTTGTTTGGTATGTACTATGTACCTATACTCTTTTGGAGCATATACAATGTAAATCTCGATTCATGCACATCACAATCTATTTTTTACAACACGATTACAAAGTTACCATGTCTCACTTACATTTCACTATTTTATAAAGATTTTTAAAAAGTATTGCGACTTACACATTAACAAAACTGTTTCTATCTAGACATTTTGGCCCATGAACCAAAGTCCATTAGTACATAAATCATGGATCAAGCCCATACAATGATACAATACAACATCTGTCATCTAGTTCATAGCCACAAAATAAGCCCATCATAAGCTTGTGTCTGATCAGCAAATGCTAAAACTAAGGGTGTTCATCGGTTTGGTTAGTTCGGTTAATTTTTTTCTGGGTCAAACCTAAAATTGAATCGAACCAAATTCAAATTTAACTCACTGAACCGACAACCGAACTGAATAACCAAAAACGAAACCCCTATAACCGAAAACCGAACCGAATAACCCGAATTACATAATTTTAATTATTTTTTCATTTAATTAAATATATTTTTAGCACAAAATATATTTTCAAGCTTAAATAATGACATATAATTCAACTTTAGAACATACATAATTGATTACGTACAAAATACAAACTTAACAACTATATCTCTCATCTCAAATCATTCGTGTGTATATCCTACAAAAAAAATGCCAAAAAGAAAGCATTTCATTAGACAAATTTAGTTTGAACAAAGTAATATGTTTATGTAAAAAAATGTTGGAGATATTACCTTCGACATTCATATGATCATCAACAACTGCGCTTGTATGATTTTCCTCTCCAAAACGCATATCTCCAACTAAATTTGATGAATAAAAGCAGATTTGTTAGTGAGTCCATTAAGTATATGTATAAAAAATAAAAAATATTATCAAATTTAACGGACTCACTAACAAACGTTAGTGAACCTGTGTGCTAGAATTGATATACGGGGGCTAGTGATGAACCTGTGTGCTAGAATTGTTAAGGAGTCAATGGTGTAAACCATCCTACATATAAACCCGTAACCTTGCACAATTCATGATTTGCGAATGGATAAACGCGTACCTGAAGTAGCTGAAGAAGACAGCCGAGAATAGATGTTCGGGGAGTTGTTATTGTAGAAAATTTCATGGGCGTACCTTAAAACACAGTATGGAGATACCGCCATTCCGGATATAAATCCTTTTCCCGTGCAACATTTATGAATTTCCTTAGTTGCTTTTGATAAACATGCTATACAATTTTCTTTTAATAAAAATGGCGTACATTGCATAGACATGTACAAGGTGGTCGAGCCATAACGTACACTGCCTGTTGCAAATTTCATAGAGAAATTATTACTGGGGGCTGCTTCCTCTTGCATCTTAGGAGCCAAACTATTCAAGGCCTTTTGTAACTCAGCAACATTTGCATCAGCTACTGGAGTCGAGAAGCTCGCCCAAACCCAATCATGAAGCCCCGGAGCAAGAATATCACGATCCATGTAAAGCACCATACACGTATATAAATTTGATATGATACTCCAAGCCACAGCTTCTTTTTGCTTAGGGCACTTTTCTTTAATATATGGTATCGTTTTCTTGACACATTCCTCACAACCTTCCCCTCTGACATTAGGGGGACAAAGCGCAATGGCATTCACTCGATCAGCTTTTCCGGCAGCATCCTCACTAGCATTGCAATAACCAGTGTATCTCGGAGTTCTAATTTTCTGGACAAGATGGCTCAGTGCAGTATTTCGGTTTTCTTCATAGTTGGTACCTTTAAAATTTCCAGTGTTTCTGCACCTGACATCCTGAATTGTTTTCCCGAATGAATATTGCGCTATGGCAAAATTACCACCATGAATAATTGTTTGAACAAAAAAAATATACAAAAATATGGATTTCATCTCCATTTGATTACTTTGAAGTTGTGGTACTTCACATTTTTATATATGTTTCTATATATAAACCAGTATTAGTTGTTTTAAAACGTCATTTAATTTATCTTGAGAAAATATAAGGCGTGTAGAGTTATGATAAGCTAATCGTTGTAAAATGGAACATGTCGTATATTAGAGTAAGAGTTTGATGCAATTCTAATTCATTTGAAGAAAATGATATAAACCCAACTCTATATCTTTATCAAGACCTAACATAACCAATTTTTCATCTAAAATATATATGCAATGCACGGGAAAAATCGGATGTGTTCAGTTTTGTTGTACTTGCAAACGAAATTTTAATGCGTCATAAGACCCATATACTTTCCATAACGGAGAGATGATGGAGGACTAGCATATGTTTTTGTTCTAAATATTTAGCTTTGATCAAGTCTAACATTGGCTTCCGATGTTGCGTTGCAACTCATATGATTTCAGGGCATTACAAAGCTGTTAAGACGGCGTCAGGACAAGAAAAGTCAAGAGCGGCGGCGTCACAACTTATAAAGTGACGGCGTCACAACTAAGTCGGTGCAAATCTCCAAACCCTAATGACGGCGAGCTGATGGCGTCACACCTATAAAGTGACGCCGTCACAATTGTAAATCGATATATATTTTCATACGTTTTTCATTATATATAACATCTTCGAGAGACCACTTGGAGGGACGAATTTGACAGCTATTTGATGGCGAGGGACAAGAGTTGGGTTTCGAGTCTTTGGGCTCGATTCAAAACGAAAGTGGCTAAACGAGACGTGGGCTTTTAACCCGGAGACTGGCCCAGTGAATCCTCCCTTGGAACCGGCCCCTTTAGGGTTTTATTTGATGTCTTTTGTTTCATGTTATTTACTATATAAAGACTTATTTGTTTGTTTAAGTTTTAGAGAAGTTTTAATAAAGATTATTATTTGGAGGTTATTCCAAGTTTCTAGGGTTGGTAATTGGCTCTAGGGTTTCAATCAGACATTGGTAATTGGTGTTTGATCTTTCTTAATTATTGGTAATTGGCGATTAAGGTTGGTTTAATTCTAACGTTGGTAATTAACGTTAGGGTTTGATTTTTCCGCTACGCAATCACTATTGTAAGGGTTTTAAGCTCCCAAAACTCCCATGTTTTATTGAAGATAAGTTATGCATCTTTTATTCATTATAATATGTCTATGTGTTGTACGCTTATTTGTTTATCTTTTCTTCCAATTAACATGCAAGGCTCAATCTCTTAGTGTTTACTTAGAATCGCATGAAATGTAGTTATTGATTATTAATTGTCGTTGTAGAAACTAGAAGGGGGGGGGGGGGGGGGGTTAAATAGTTTCACAATTTTAATTACGTTTTCAAAAATCTTTTTTCAAGTTTGTTTTGTAATACTTTTGGATTCGAATCTTATGTGATATCAACACAACAATCTATGAACACAACTATTAAAATAAATAAGTATAGATAAAGGAAAGAAACGATCAAACCGGCACACAAAGATTTATAGTGGTTCGACTACAAAGCTCGCTCTTCGCGCTACTCTACTCCTCAAGTCTCACACTCGAGAGTTTCAAAAACACTATATCAACACGCTCCCTTATGACGGAACAAACCGTACACCAACGCTTACACCAATTACCGACACTAAGCGAAATGTCGAGTCCTAATCCTAGCTAGAACCAATCTACACAATAGCCCATGTGGCTACACAATTCGAACCAACACCTAGTCCGAATCAACACAATACACAATTCCAAGCTTGCACTCAAGTCGGATTATACACAAGAATTAAGATACAAAGAATGGAGGTTGAAAACTCCTCCCCGGGTAGTTCCCAATGCTTGGCACTTTCATACTTGATGGGTGCAACATGGGTGAGTTCGGTTTGAGTGTTCATCGATCGGGTCGATCTATATGCTCTGGGGTGGTGAGACGAGGTGTCAAGTGCACTCACTCTAACGGGCGTACCTTTTGCATGATGGGTTTCTTCGCTTTCATACGTTTTCGGCTATTTTCATACATTTTCATCTGTTTTCATACATTTCCGTCTGTTTACATACATTTTCATCCGTTTAAATAGTTTCACAATTTTAATTACATTTTCAAAAATCTTTTTTCAAGTTTGTTTTGTAATACTTTTGGATTCGAATCTTATGTGATATCAACACAACAATCTATGAACACAACTATTAAAATAAATAAGTATAGATAAAGGAAAGAAACGATCAAACCGGCACACAAAGATTTATAGTGGTTCGACTACCAAGCTCGCTCTTCGCGCTACTCTACTCCTCGAGTCTCACACTCGAGAGTTTCAAAAACTATATCAACACGCTCCCTTATGACGAAACAAACCGTACACCAACGCTTACACCAATTACCGACACTAAGCGAAATGTCGAGTCCTAATCCTAGCTAGAACCAATCTACACAAAAGCCCACGTGGCTACACAATTCGAACCAACACCTAGTCCGAATCAACACAATACACAATTCCAAGCTTGCACTCAAGTCAGATTATACACAAGAATTAAGATACAAAGAATGGAGGTTGAAAACTCCTCCCCGGGTAGTTCCCAATGCTTGGCACTTTCCATACTTGATGGGTGCAACATGGGTGAGTTCGGTTTGAGTGTTCATCGATCGGGTGGATCTATATGCTCTGGGGTGGTGAGACGAGGTGTCAAGTGCACTCACTCTAACGGGCGTACCTTTTGCATGATGGGTTTCTTCGCTTTCATACGTTTTCGTCTGTTTTCATACATTTTCGTCTGTTTTCATACATTTTCGTCTGTTTACATACATTTTCATCAGTTTAAATAGTTTCACAATTTTAATTACATTTTCAAAAATCTTTTTTCAAGTTTGTTTTGTAATACTTTTGGATTCGAATCTTATGTGATATCAACACAACAATCTATGAACACAACTATTAAAATAAATAAGTATAGATAAGGAAAGAAACGATCAAACCGGCACACAAAGATTTATAGTTCTTCGACTACGAAGCTTGCTCTTCGCGCTACTCTACTCCTCGAGTCTCACACTCGAGAGTTTCAAAAACACAATATATCAACACGCTCCCTTATGGCGGAACAAACCGTACACCAACACTTACACCAATTAATGACACTAAGCGAAATGTCGAGTCCTAATCCTAGCTAGAACCAATCTACACAAAAGCCCACGTGGCTACACAATTCGAACCAACACCTAGTCCGAATGAACACAATACACAATTCCAAGCTTGCACTCAAGTCGGATTATACACAAGAATTAAGATACAAAGAATGGAGGTTGAAAACTCCTCCCCGGGTAGTTCTCAATGTTTGGCACTTTCCATACTTGATGAGTGAAACATGGGTGAGTTCGGTTTGAGTGTTCATCGATCGGGTGGATCTATATGCTCTGGGGTGGTGAGACGAGGTGTCAAGTGCACTCACTCTATCGGGCGTACCTTTTGCATGATGGGTTTCTTCGCTTTCATACGTTTTCATCTATTTTCATACATTTTCGTCCGTTTTCATACATTTTCGTTTGTTTACATACATTTTCATCCATTTTTTCTGTTTTCATATCTTTTCAAACATTTCCGTTTGTTTTCGTCCGTTTTTATACGTTTTCATCCGATTTCAAACGTTTTCGTCCATTTTCATACGTTTTGTCCGTTTCATACGTTTATATACGTTTTCGTTCGTTTTCAGAAGTTTTTGTCCGTTTTCATAAGTTTTCGTCCATTTTTAGACGTTTTCATCCGTTTTTATATATTTTCGTCCGTTATTTTATGTTTTTGTCTGTTTTCTTATGTTTTCGTTCGTTTTCATACGTTTATGTCCGTTTTCATATGTTTTTCGTCCGTTTTCATACGCGTTTTTACGCTTTCATACATTTTCATCTGGTTTTCTTACGTTTTCGTCTGTTTTCTTACGTTTTCATCCGTTTTCTTACGTTTTCGCCCATTTTCGTCCGTTTTCATACGTTTTCATCCGATTTCTTACGTTTTCATTCGTTTTAATATGTTTTCGTCTGTTTTCATCCATTTTCTTTTGTTTTGTCCATTTTTCATACGTTTTTGTCTGTTTTCATACGTGTTTTTATGCTTTCATACGTTTTTGTCCTTTTTCATACGTATTCGTCCGTTTTCTAACGTTTTCATCTATTTTCATCCGTTTTCTTTTGTTTTCGTCCATTTTTCATACGTTTTTGTCCTTTTCATACGTGTTTTTACACTTTCATACGTTTTCGTCTGTTTTCATACATTTTCGTTCGTTTTTGTAGGACCTTAGAACAACCTTAATCACTTAAGAATCTTGCCTAAATCTAAAGAGAGAAAGTAAGTAGAGAGAGAGAGTGGAGAGCACTATGTGTGAAATAAACCTTGTATTACCATGAACTCCCACCCTTCCTAACAAGCTTAGGAGGGTATTTATAGTTTTTACATATGCCACCATGGACTTTTTCTTGGGCCTTCTTTTGGGCCAAGCCATTAAGGCTTTTACATAATCTTAATAGACTAGCATTTCACTAACTATTACATGAATATATTTAACTAACTATTTGACTCAATAATGATCGTCACTTTTAATCCTAACAATCTCCCCCTAAGGGACGATCATTTGAGATCTCTCTTTGATTACATAAATGATCAACACTTCTAATGCTAACAGTTTTCATACATTTTCGTCTGTTTAAATACGTTTTCGTCCGTTTTTTTACGTTTTCGTCTCTTTTCAAATATTATCGTCTGTTTTCGTCCGTTTTTATACGTTTTCATCCGTTTTCGTCCATTTTTATACATTTTCGTTCATTTTCATACATTTTTGTACGTTTTTATACGTTTATATACATTTTTGTCCGTTTTAGAAGTTTTTGTCTGTTTTCATATGTTTTCGTCCGTTTATGGCAATAGTATTAACGAATGACGATCTT
The DNA here is from genome assembly GCA_030686995.1 of Artemisia argyi. NCBI lineage: Eukaryota > Viridiplantae > Streptophyta > Magnoliopsida > Asterales > Asteraceae > Artemisia > Artemisia argyi. Next base: position 183,989,025 of record CM060691.1, on the reverse strand, counting down.
TGTAATTTTATCAAATCAAGTGGACGCATTTTGTACTTTGCCCTTATCTTAAAGTGTTAAAGAAATAATGTATTCAAAGTGCTTATTTGAGAGAAAAGTGATTCCGCTTATCTGCTGATTTATACGGTAATCAAAGTGCTTATTTGAGATAGCGTAATTTATTGTTAGTGAAATCAAAACTATTCGGCTTACCTACTTATTTTGGGGCAACAGAAGCAAACCTGCTTATTGCAAAATGCTTATTTGACATAAAATTAAGAGGATGTTTGTGATTATTCATTTTTCTTTTCCTTATGCTGAAAAATAGCACTTTAAGAATAAGTGTTTAGATTAGCTAATTTTGTAAACAAAAAATGTAACAATTTTTTCAATCAAATTCAATTATAAGCTTATTTGTAAGCTTATCTGTTTTGGGCTTATATTTCACAAGCCAAAATTTTCCAGCTTATTTTTAAACTTATGGGCATTGATGAGGCGAAAAGTATACCGCTTTTAGGGGGTCATTTAAGCCCAAATTCGAGATTATTTGACCAAATATTGTCCTAAATCGTTCCTTTTGTCATTTTAGGTACTTTTGGAGAGAAATCTGAAAAAGGAAGCATTTTGGACGTTTTTGAAGCATAAAAGTGAAGAAAACGGCAAAGTCTCAATTTTCCATGTTGGAACAGTACCTGACGGCGTCAAAGCTCTCCACATGACGGCGTCAAGAGTTACAAAAGAGGTGGATGTGGAAAATACACGTGACGATCCAGAGAGTTTTTAAGCATAGAAGATGACGGCGTCACCCAAGGCCGTCATGGTCCAAACATTAGTGACAACCCAGAGCATTTTAACACATGACGGCGTCACAAGTAGATCTAGGCAATACGATTTTATTATGGCGGCGAGTTGACGACGTCACAATCCAATACATGACGCCGTCACGATGTGTAATCTATATATAGTTTTCCAAATTTCATTCATTAGGGTGCAACTTTAAGGGAATAAACCCTAGTCCGAATTTTATAAGTTTTTCAAGGGTTTCAACCCCTTGAATCTTTCATGTTCAATAAAAGATAAGTATTCCTTCAAATCATTCAATATGTCTATGTGTTGTTTGATTATATCTTACGCTTGTCTTCTATTTAACATGCTAGGCTAGATTTTATTGTGTTTGCTTAGATGTAGTGAAACCTAGATGTTAATTATGAGTTGATTGTTTGTTTATAATTGTTACGGATGATTGTATTCGATGTTAGGCTTAAGAAAACTGGCAGACTTCCATTGGTAACTTGCTTGAACGTCTTAAGAAACATGATTTGAGGTGTACTACGATTTTTGGTTGTATTTAATGCGTAGGAGAATTCTAATGATCCCATGTTAGGAGCTTCTAACGGCTCGACATAGGAGTGAAGTAGGATCCTATAGAGTTAGGGAATATTGTACACGGCCCTATGACTAGTATTAAGAAATATGACCCGTCATCCATACAATTGTAATAAGCTATCAACCTGTAAAAGATATCTAGGGAGTAATGAAATCTAAGTAAACACAACTTTCCTCATTATTGTTACCACCACATTAGTATAATAGTTTATTTTCATTTCTTTTATTTTATTTTGATTGCATCTTTAGATTAATTGGGTTAGTTGGCTAGCAACTAATTCCGCCCACTCCTTCAAAACCCGAGATTTTTATTGCTTTCCATAAAATATAAAAATACAAAAAGAATAATCCCTCACCTCTAGACCTAGTTTAGTAGGCATTCTAATCCTAGCGACACTATTCCTGAGTTGAACGATCAATCCCCCGATACTTGTCACTATACTATACTACAACGATCAGGTACACTGCCTGGTGGGGCTTGTAAGCTTCTCGAGATCCCTTGAGAGGTAAAACCTGTTGCGAGGGTGCGATTCCGCACATCAGGCATAAGCCCATAAGTTTCAAAATATGTCAGGGAAATTCGGGCTTACAAAATATAAGCTGAAATCATATAAGCTCATAAACCCATAAATAAGGTTAAACAAGCACTTTAAAAGAAGCATATTTCTACTTGCTTATCAAAAGCTACTTACTTCACTTGTGATATTCATAATATAACTTGTGATATGAAGAATATCACTTGTGATATTTAAGAATGTATGAAAATGTCTGAAAACGGCCAAAAACATTTAAGAACGGACAAAATCGAATGAAAAAATGGACGAAAACGTAAGAAAACGGACGAATATGTTTGAAAACGGAAGAAGTGTAAAAACACGTTGAAAAGAACGAAAATGTATGAAAACGAACGAAAACGTAAGAAAACGGAAGAATATGTAAGAAAACAGACGAAAACGTATGAAATTGTAAAAACACGTCTGAAAACGGACAAAGAAGTATGAAAAATGGACGAAAACTTATTAAAATGAACGAAAACGTATGAAAACAGACGTTAACGGGTGAAAACGGACAAAAGGGTATGAAAATGGACGAAAAAGGGCGAAAATGTATGAAAACGGGCGAAAACGTATGAAAACGGACAAAAACGTATGGAAAGAGACGAAAATGTATGAAAACAGACGAAAACGTATGAAAGCAGATAAAAACGTGAATTAGAAAAAAAAAAAAAAAAAAAAACTTGTATTAGAAAAAAAATCACAAAAGAAAAAAAATGAATAATAAAAAAGACAAAAAGACAAAGAAGAAGGGAAAAAAAGACATGGACTTAGGCTTTCATATTTAATCTTATATTAATCCACACTATTAGATCAAAATAGATTAATCACAAAAAAAAAAAAAAAAAAAAAAAAAAAAAAAAAAAAAAGTATGCAAAATAAACTAGATGTATTATTTAGTTTGTATACGTGATAAAATGGAACTCATTAGTATTAGTGGATAATAGGCCCAAGCCTGGTTTTTGGTTTTTGGGTTTTGGGTATTAGGGTTTCACTATTATATATAGTGATCTTCAATGTAAAATACGATCTTACAATCATTACCGGTCGTAATGGCGTGATTGAAATACAAAGGTGGAAATCAACCTAGTATAGCATGACAATATAAGCATATAGAATAAGTAGATATTTAGACACTAAATCTAAGAGACGAGTGATTTAATTTTTTGAAGACATGAGGAACCAAGACTCCAAAGTCACGAACCAATGTCGTGGTCGTGGGTAAAATGAGTATTAGTCATACAATGAAATGCACGTTTAGTATACGGCAATTGGCGCACAGGCTCAAGATCACCTTTAAATAAAGTAAAGGCAACTGATCCTGATTCCCTTAATTCTTCATCTGGTTGGGCTATCGAGAAAACCCACACCGAGGAGTATATAAGAAAACCCACACCAGTGATATTTTGAGTATATATGAAAAACACAAAACTTATGGGTTCCCAATCGAGTATGCTTTGTAGTATAGATTGTATGTAGTGGGAACGAGGAATTCTTTGCCCGTTTGTATTTTAGATACGCTGTATGTGAGTCTTTTGCTTCAGCTAGTAAATACTGCTCTTTTGTTCAATTTGTTGAATCTATTTAGGATTTCATGTTTGCACAATATAAATAATGTTTTTGTGTTTTTTATGCTGTGCCACCACTTACATATGCACACAAATTGGCAGCTAGAGGACGGATATACCTCGAGACAAACATGCTAATCAGTGAAACCAAGGTGACACACACTGTTGAAGCAGCCCGAAGAGTCCTTACAATTCACCCAAAGTTAGGAGAAAAGCCAGAAATAATGTCTTTTTTTTTTGCTAGTAAGTTGTAGTTTCAGACAAAGATGGTAAAAACAATGCTTTTTATTATTATTTATTTATTTATTTATTTATTTTTGCTAGTAAACCAAGAAGGGGAATAGGAACGGGAAACACAATTGGAATGCAAAGGAATACTAATAGATAACATGATTGCATTAGTCTTGCTCTTGCCGATTATCTGCTTCACCCTTTGGCTTCTATTTTGGCTTCTATAGTTTCAGTTGCATACTTTTGTATAACCTTTTCGATTTATAAGGTGAATGTACCTAAGTTTCATGGCTGTGTCCGACTGTGATTCAACTATACCAGGTGCATTGCCTTTTTTTTTTTAAATGATAGGTTTTGCCAGAAATGTACATTGGTGCTTGGTATATTACTATTTTGCATTTCCTAAAGATTCTATATAAGACGCACATATTTTGATAAGGTATAAGGTCCATGAATAATCGGGTTTATTGCAAAAAAAAGAAGGTATCGAACTATACTAAAAACATATACACTTCTTGGAAAGTGGATAGATATACTACCTCACCGACTTTACATTTATACATCCTGAATTTCCGAGTTGTGTAATGGATACCTCTAATTATCAGTGGATAATTAGACCCAAGCCCGGTTTGTGGGTTTTGGGTATTAGGGTTTCACGAGGCGGCCTAGGGGAGGCGGCTCAACATAGCCATCTAGGTCTGAGGATCAGACCCGCTCCGATACCATGTAAGATCGTATGTTTACATTGAAAACCCGTAGGTATAACTTTATTAATGACCACTATATATAATAGTGAAACCCTAATACACAAAACCTACAAACCGGGCTTGGGCCTAATTATCTACTAATACTCCATGAGTCCATGACATCAGTACCCAGTTTGTATTTTTTTCATGTTTGAATTTCACCAATTTGCTTTGATATAGAAGTCATAACTTTCTTTTGTGTACTTTACAACACAAGTATTTAATCTAAGAAGTTATCACATGAGACCTCTATATCTCTTAAGACACAAAAGATTTTTAATGCAAAACAGTCGCCATAAAAAACCTGTATGCTAAGAAAGAATCCAGACTTTGCCTAAAAATGCATAATATTTTGTGACAACAATAACTTCAAAAAAATAACACAACATCACCAACCACAACAACATCATAACGACTCCATTAAAACTTTATGATGGTTTTCTAACTCACGCCATGAATATATAGGCGTTGCAACTATGATTTGCGGACGAATGGCGCCCCACATGTACCCAACAAACATCCGTAAGTGTATATGTTTTTTACTATTAACAACAGTAAAAAACATATACACTTAGGGATGTTCGCTAGGTACATGTGGGCACCATTCGTTCGTAGACTATGCAAGGGCAAATCATAGTTGCACCGCCTGTATTCATGGCATGGCATGGCATGAACTTGTTCTTCCGGTCTTTGTAACGGGGTCTTTGTAACGCTCTCCGAACACAGCTTCAACCGCTTTCCTAACTTGTCCAACATCCGGCTGATGGGGAGCCATATATATCAAAGTACGTCTGCAATTCAAAAGTAATAGTCATGTAATGAATATTGTTTATAAATTTAACATAGTAGATTTAAGAGTAAAGCTCCACATGGATTTGAGGCCACAAGGTTCCTTTGTACTTCTCAGGTATGTCATCCCATGGCTCGTAGTAAAATGGGACGCCTCATTCAATCTCATTCCCGATCAAGCCCGTGAAATCTTGGTTGTTGGGTCCAACTGGTTTAACAGTTCTTTGTTCGAGAAGGTCAAAACTGTTGTCCCACTTTTCTGGATCGATTATGAATTGCAAATATAATATGAATAAGTAAAAACTAAAATTTCATTAAACATTGTAATGTTACATGTAATTACATATATATAAGGTTCCAACCATTGTGTTGAACCATTGTGTCTTTTCAAAGAATGGTTGTGACCATTCGAACTATCCTAACCATTGTGTCCATTCGGTTTGGTGTTTGTCCCAACCGAAATAACTAGAAGTTAGTTATTAACTTTCTACTTAACATAAATAGTCCTTCTAACTTTTAACTAACTAATAATAATACTAATATGCAATGTGAAGATTATATCGGGTCACATTCTCCTCCTTAATCTTCATCGTTGCTTCTTGTTAAATCTTGAACTCCGAGCATTTGTCGCATTGTCATGAACTTCAATCTTGGTAGAGCCTTTGTTAGTATATCTGCTCTTTGTAGTTCTCCTCTGACATGTTCTATGTTGATGTGTCCATTCTCTACGCATTCTCGAATGAAATGATATCGAATGTCGATGTGTTTACTTCTTCCATGAAATACTGGGTTCTTTACTAATGCTATTGCTGAAACGTTATCGATCTTCAACGTTATCTTTTGTTCTTCATTTCCAGTTAATTCACTGAGTAATCTTTTCAACCATAGTGCTTGACATGCTGCTGCTGTAGCCGCCATAAATTCTGATTCACATGATGATAGTGCCACTGTCGGTTGTTTCTGAGTGCTCCATGTAATGGGTGACTCTCCAAAATAAAATACTACGCCTGTAGTTCCTTTTCCTTGATCAGTGTTGATTCCATAGCTACTATCACTATATCCTGTAATCTTGCAGCCGCCTTCTTTCTTGTAAATTATTCCGTGCTCTCTTGTTCCTTTGATGTATCGGATTACTTGCTTTACTGCTTTCAGGTGATGGTCTTTTGGTTCTTGCATCCATCTGCTGAGTAGTCCGACTGAATAACTAAGATCTGGTCTTGTATGTAGTAAGTACCTGAGACTTCCAATTAAGCTTCTGTAATAAGTTGCGTCAACTGATTCTCCATCTTCCGCCTTGACCAACTTAGTACCGGGATCCATTGGTATCTTCGTATCATTACTATCTTCCATGTTTGTTTCCTTCAAGATCTTGTTAATATAACCTGTTTGCTTGATTGTAATTTCTCCTCCTGTCTGTGTAACTTCTATCCCAAGGTAATAAGCTAACAATCCTAAGTCGCTCATTTCAAACTTCTCTTCCATCTGGGATTTAAATAATTGTACTTCTTTCTTTGGAGTGCCTGTAATTATTAAATCATCTACATAAACTCCAACGATAATTGTTGAGTTCTTGGTTCTCCTTGTATATACTGCTTGTTCGAGGTTACACTTCTTGAAATCTAATGATTTTAAGGTTTGATCAAGCTTCACATTCCAAGCTCTCGGTGCTTGTCTTAATCCATATAAAGCTTTAATAAGCTTGTACACTTTTCCTGATTCTCCTGATTGTACGAATCCTTCTGGTTGTGTAACGTAGACTTCTTCTTTTAAATCTCCATGTAGAAATGCTGATTTTACGTCTAAGTGATGAACTTGCCAACCATGATATGCTGCTAAGGCCAATATCAAACGAACTGTTTCTATCCTAGCAACTGGGGCAAATACTTCATCGAAGTCTATTCCTTGTTCTTGTACGTATCCTTTTGCTACTAACCGTGCTTTGTATTTGATAATATTTCCATGTGCATCTCTTTTGGTTTTAAATACCCATTTGAGTCCAATTGCCTTTTGATTTTCTGGCAATGTAGTAAGAATCCATGTGTTGTTCTTGTTTATTGAATCCAATTCAATCTTCATGGCTTCAATCCATTTATGATCTTTTGATGCTTCCTTGTAGTTACGAGGTTCTTCTTCTATGAAGAGTAAACTAGGTGCTTCAACGACACTAGCTGTTTCGTAGATTGCTTTCAAATCCTTTAATCCTCTAACTGGTGTATGATCAATTCTTCCAGAGCTTCCTAACGAGCTTCTAAGTGAACTAATAGTAGTTTCTATTTCACTTTCTGAGTTAGGTTCGTAACTAAATGTTGGTGGTGTGAATGGTGAGTTTGGTTGAGAGGGGGAGTTTGGTTCTGATAATGAATTTGTTTCTGATGTTGGATCTGGTAAAGGATCCGGTATTGGAATATCATCATTACCTATGTTGACGGGTATTTGGTTTGCATTGTCAACTTCCTCTACTACAAAACTAGTCCAAAAAGTGTCTTGTGTACTTGTATCCTCTCCATTCTTGTCCCAATTCCACGGTTTAGTTTCCATAAATTTAACGTCTCTACTAACATATTTCTTCTTGGCTATTGGATCATATAACCTACATGCTTTTGATCCTTCCTCTACTCCTAAATAGATCATTGGTATGCTTCTATCATCCAGCTTCTTTAAGTGAGGTGTTGTTATCTTAGCATAAGCTGTGCATCCAAATATCCTTAGGTTTTCTAGGTTTGGTTTCCTACTGTAGAGTGCCTCATATGGAGTTTTATCTACTAGGGCTCTTGTAGGTACCCTATTTAGTATGTAAATAGCGTGTTTCACTGCTTCCGCCCAAAAAGTTAAAGGTAACTTCATGGCTTTCATCATACTTCTAGTAGTTGATAACACTGTCCTATTTCTTCTCTCCACTACTCCATTCTGTTGTGGTGAGTATGGTGCTGTCAATTGTCTAGCTATCCCATTATCCTTACAGTATTGTGTGAATTCATTTGATGTAAATTCACCACCTCTATCTGTTCTAAACATCCTTATTTTCAATCTCAATTCCATTTCTACTTTATGCTTAAATTCCTTGAATGTACTAAAGGCTTGGTCTTTTGAAGTAAGAAAGTAAGCCCACATAAATCGTGTACAATCGTCTACTAACAAGAATATAAGTTTCTTGCCTGAGTGTGTTGCTGGACTTATAGGACCGCAAAGGTCTCCATATATTAAATCCAACGGGTTCTCTGATTTGAATTTAGCTTGGTTTGGAAATGGTGTTCTATTATGCTTTCCCAATAAACATGCATCGCAAATCTGTCCTACATGATTTATTCTAGGTAATCCATTTACTAGACCCTTTCTAGTCATCTTGTTGATATCGTCAAAGTTTAGATGACCTAATCTAGCATGCCATAACCATGCTGGGTTATCTATATTTGCTAATAAACATATAGGTGAGTCTATTCGTAGTTTAATACTGTAAAGTCTGTTCTTAGATCTTTCTACTTTCATCAACAACCTTCTGCTCTTGTCATACAAAGTCAATTTATTCCCATCCATTATAACTCTACAACCTATTTCTGTAAGTTGTCCTAGACTTAGTATGTTACTCTTAAGGTTCGGTATATAATATACATCCGTTACTACCTTTTGTTCTTGGTTTATACAACCTAATAATATAGAGCCTTTTCCCTTTATTTCTACATATGACCCATCTCCAAAACGTACTCGTCCTGTTATCTTTTCATCTATGTCCCTAAAATGAGTTTTGGTTCCTGTCATATGGTTACTCGCACCGTTATCTAAATACCATACGCTTTCATCCTTTGAAACATATTTTCCTGGTTGAATTTGGCCTTCATTCAACAGTACTTCTTCATATTTGGTTTCATGTACGGTCATTAATAGTGATGGTTCTTCATCTTCTAAGATAAGGTTTGAATGTTCCTGAGCTGTTGTGTTTGATCTACATGTGTTCATGAAATGTCCAAGCTTATTGCACTTGTAACATCTAACGGTACTCAAATCCTTTCTATTCGTATTCTTATTTGGGTTTCCCTTATAGTTTGAGTTTCCTTCATGTGAGTTATTTCTATATCTGTTTTTCCGCCAGTTTTTCTTTGAATAATTTTGTTTATCTCCGCGTTTAATAAATTTCTTTCCTCTATCTGAGTGTTCACCCTGTGTGAATAGTAAATTATCCTGGCTTTCAACTTGATTTCCCTTACGGAGTTTTATTCTTTCCTCAAATGCCTTGAGTTTTCCAGTGATCTCATCTAGGGTAATATCATCTAGATCACTAGTCTGTTCTATGGATGCTACTATCTGAATGAATCTATCTGGTGTGGAGTCTAATAGTTTTCTAACTACTAGTGATTCATCCAATGTTTTGCCTAGTTCTTTTGCCTTAGTAACATAACCGTTTAACTTATCTGAAAATGCATCCACGGTTTCATCATCCTTCATCTGAAGGGCATTAAATCCTATCATTAAGGATTGCAACTTTGCTTGTTGCACTTTCTCTTCTCCTACGTGTCTCCTTTTTAGTGAATCCCATAATTCTTTTGCCTTTTTACAACTTGCTACTTGTAAAATTACATCTTCTGATAACGCTTGATATAGAAGGGCAATAGTTGACTTATCCTTCTTTTCATCTATTTCTACGCCTGCTTTAGGTTCTATTGTATCCCATAAACCATGTGCTTCTAATATAACTTTGATTTGTATAGCCCATACCGTATAATTTGTGTTTTTCAACTTAGGGCATTGGTATTGTGCAATAGGTGTTACGGGTTTTAGTGTAGTTGTTGCGTTTGCGTCATCGCCCATATTGAAAGTGTTAATGATCTTCACTTTCTAATCCAATGAGAATTCCTAAATTTTTTGTGGTATACTTAAAACTACGGGAACAATAATAGTTTTTGGAAATCCTAGTAATAATACGAGTATCTATAATATGAAAATTGTAACGAAATTCAAAGGTTTGAATTTTGTTTTGACCTCGTTGTGATAATTCACGGATTTGAATTTCCTTGTGTGTTCCCTTGTTTTTTGCTTCGTTGTCTTTGGTTCAATTCGACTTTGATCTCCAACAAAAAATAATTCGGACTGAATTTGCTTTCTTTCTTGGCTTCTGCTTCGGACCAGAAATAACAACCAAGGTTGTGTCTCTTCTTTGTGTCGAATTGGTGATGTCGAACCAAAAAGATTCCAGAAGTTCGATTAGATCAACGATAAAACAAACACCACTTTACACGTTCTATATTACCACGCCTTGGTAATTCTTGAAACAAATCAATATCTTTGCTTGTTCCTTTTCTTCTTTGCAGCGAAAACAAAAAAAAGTTTCTGGTTTTTTTTGTTGCTACGTACGTTGTTGTTGTTGTTGTGTTAAATTCGACACAACAAAATCTCCACACACTTATCTCCAAGATCTTCAATTCCTACGTATACGTTTTTCTTTCACAACAACGATTTTTGCTTTGTGTTAATCTCCAACTAGTTGTCTCTTGTTCTACACAAAGTCTCCTCTTTTCTTCCTTGACACCAATACGCTTGATGTTGGCGTTTGCAATTCCTTACGTAAACTAGATCGTGCACTATCTTTTCTACGCGTTTCTTATTCAACTTTCTTAAGTTTTCTTTGGAAGAATAGAAAGAAAACAAATTTGTCTCTCGCTCAAGAAGAAAAAACGAATTGTCCTTCTCCTTTTCCTGCGTTTTTCTTGGCTTCGGTTTTCAGAATATATGTGATGTTTTGCAGAATTTTGTTTTTGTTTTGGTGTATTGAATCCTTGCTCTTGATGCCAATTGTTGTCCCACTTTTCTGGATCGATTATGAATTGCAAATATAATATGAATAAGTAAAAACTAAAATTTCATTAAACATTGTAATGTTACATGTAATTACATATATATAAGGTTCCAACCATTGTGTTGAACCATTGTGTCTTTTCAAAGAATGGTTGTGACCATTCGAACTATCCTAACCATTGTGTCCATTCGGTTTGGTGTTTGTCCCAACCGAAATAACTAGAAGTTAGTTATTAACTTTCTACTTAACATAAATAGTCCTTCTAACTTTTAACTAACTAATAATAATACTAATATGCAATGTGAAGATTATATCGGGTCACAAAAACGTACAGGTGGCGGTTGCTTATCATTGTCCTGGAATTTCTTTGCATATCATTGGTTCTAGATTTGAAAACTGTCAGGGCATGTTTATCTAAACTACTATAGTAATTATAGTTGTATAATTGTCTTGAATGTGAATGATTGTTCATTGTGATCCTTTAAAAAGTTTCAAAGACCCAAAAGCCAAAAGACAATATGAGAATCCTTTAAGAGGCTTAAGGTAATTACAAGTTGCTTATTTCACCTTATATAACATAAATTAACCATTTTTCTTCAACCAAACACTCAAAGCCACTTTTTAATCATTACACAATTGTTAAAACACATGTTCCAAAATTCCGTAAAATTATCTTTATACATTATCAAATTTATTCCTTAACCCCAAAAAATGCTTGACAAAAAAATAAAAATAAATAAATAATTAAAAACTTAACTATTAAATGAAACCAAAAAATAAACTACCAATATTATAGTTTGGATGATATGTAAACACAAAAGGCTAAGAATTGCACATGTAGACGTAGCTCTGGAGTATATTCCAAGCAGTAATAAAAGTGTTTGTCAAGTCACATGAGCCCTCATCATGCGACCAAACTTTTGTTGCCACCTCCGGGCGCACTTTGAAGGTCTCGTTACCCTATTCGGGGATGATAAACATTTTCTCGAGAAGATTAGCTCGCAGCTGAAAGGGTCCCTGTGTCATATAGCCTAAACACAAAAGAGGCCTCATTAGAAAAAATTAAAATATAGATTAAGTTTTTTCTTTTCACTCTTTATATTATATTTTGGCATATAGAGTTCTATCTCAAAACAAAGCAATCCACAAAAGGGTTCCTGATCATTTTATCTACTTAACAGAAGTAATCCCATCCATTTATGTACCTATAGTATACAGATTTTTCCACTCTCAACCATCTCATCATTTCATATAATACACTTTTAAGAGTTAGATTTTCTCGATAAGAAAAACAACAAAGTCCATTTTTTATATATTGCATCTACTGATTGTGAAAGTTTTAAGTCCATTTGGAGTTAATTATTTACCTCAATAGATGGCCGGCTTAAGTAAATCGACATAAATAAGATTTTTTTCCGAGCATTTGAACAACTTCTGTAACACCCCCAAAATCGGTACAGCGGAAGCATTCGGGTCATGGGGTGCTACTAAATTGGAGATCACAACACAAGATAATAAAGAACGGAATACATACTCCGTTACAAATACATTTCATTAAAATTCATTCAATTTTACATCGAGTTTTAAAATAAATAGATAAGCCCAACGTCAAATGGTCCCATAAAAACAAGTCATAATGTTGCGTAAAAACGCTTAGGTAAATAGATTATGACCATCGCCTTGCCATGCCTTGACGAAAATAAGCAGCTCAAACACCTGAGTAAACATGCTAAAAGTCAGCAAAAAGCTGGTGAGTCTATAGGTTTATCAGTAAAGTAATGTGGACCAACAGTTTTGTGTACAAACATTACAACGCATATAATGTCATACAAAAATAGTCTATTGCGCTAGCACTAAGTTCATGCAACCGAAGCTAAACAGTTTAGTATGCCACAATGTAGCACATATAATAATAGTGAGAGCCCATAGCGAGTGTTTAACCCAATACACTCGTAGTCCGACTTGGTATACGTTCGCATTGACCCGTCTGGCCAACCGAACGGGGGAGTTACCCCCAATAGATCTATTTATATCAATCGCGCTTCCTAACAGGAATTAACGGTTCATGAAAGTGGGCATAACAGTGGGTTCAGGGCTTAGGCTAACTACGCAATAGTGTTGAGAAATAATAGCATGGTCCAGAAAATGTTTTGCATGTTTCTCACCCCATAGTTTTGTAAACGAGTATAAGTAAAGTGAGGCTATAAACTCACCTTAGTGGTTAATAGTCTTGATAGCGAAAAGTCAAATAGTGATAGTGAGCGGCACCGACACGCGACCTAGAATAGTACGGCAAAATTTAGTTTACAATACCAATTAAGACACAACGATGTTTAAATAAGTTTTTAAAAGCTTAAAGAAAATGTTTGTGTCGTTGTTGCTTGTGTGGCTGGGTTTATGTTTGTAAACAAATTTCCAAGTGTATAATTATTGACACATAGGAGTATATAACTCTTGGTTCGATAATAGTTGGCGACGAGGCGCGAGAAAGTAGCTTCAATAACAGTTTAAGTGTTGACGGAATATGTAATATTATCGTTAAAGAGATTATTAAGTACATTCATATATGTGTCATGTATAATAATAATTGAAAATAGTAGTATATAAATAATAACCTTTTATTTATATAATGTAAGTTGACAAAAAGTTCATTTCAAAAAACGTTAGTTATATATATAAAATTCTTCATGATAGTCTTCATATAAAATTCTTCGTAGTAGTCTTAATATGCAACGATAAATAATTATATGCCTCGTTGAAAATAGAGTTTTAGTTATAAGTAACTAAGCAAAAGTCCGATTATATTTTATAAGCGAAAACTCGACTCAAAATATGTTTCGAATAATCTAACGTTTGTTTTGGCATGAATTTTTCCGTGTTTAGAAAAATATTACTATCGTGTTTTTGTGTGTCGAGGTAGTAAATTATGCATGTTGGTAGTATATGTTGTTGACTTGTATATAACGGAATGTATATTATGACTTGTGGGAGTGTAAATGATAAACCATAAGTGTGTTTTGTAAATTTGGAGTTTTCAGTTTAAGTGTATAACTTTTGTAAACTTTTCACTTTTTACAAAATGTTTAACTTTATAATACATTAATTAAATTTTACACATTTTATTAATTTTGGGTTTGTGAAAAATCTGTTCGGACTGGGCCGTGAGTTGGGCTTGGCCCGACCATTTCTTGACACCCCAACTAACCCATATGTAATGCACTTTCCCACAAGCAGGATTTTACCAAAACATTATATACTTCATTTATGTGATTCTCAAATCGGATCATAGGGAAAAAGGAAAACTGTCCAGGACTGGACCTATACAAAGTTATATATGACGAGTCGGTTAGGGCGGCGTTTCGACTAGTATCAAACGAAAATAACAAGCAGTTTCGGTTTCCAATCGACTTGATTTTGGTTAATATGTTATAATTCACCCAAACCACAACAACATAACAACAACAACATATATAAAAAAAAATGTATATTCTCAGTTTTTGGACTAACCCAATTCGACCAAACACTTGACACTTCCTTGAAACAACATCAAGTTGCAGGTTAAAAAAAAAATTACTAAGGACTACATGGTTTACTCACGAAAACAGAAATCAAAATAATAACTTTCGACAGCCACAACAATCGCAACAAGAATAATACAGGTCGAATCTTTTATAAAGTAACTAATCTTATTCGAATAACAAAGAAAAATTATAAGTCGAAACTTATTGTGACAAGATAGCAGGTGGTTTTCTTTTGTTACCCACACGGCAAATCCGAATTTTTATCAAGACCACTTATCATCTATTAATTTTCAAAAGCCCTAAGATTTCATATATCAATTTCATCAACCCAAAAAAAATATTTCGATCCATATAAACTCAAAACTGATTCATACGAATGTTTTCTTTTAATCACAACATACCATAGTATCTAATTTACCCCTAATTACAAAAGCCCTAACATTTTAGCATCAATTATTCAATCATAAAAATTAGGGTTTTCTTCAGATTCAAATTAATTCAATAACACTTATATATAAAGATAACCAAACATATATAATCGAATTTATAAACAAGGTGTGAGATTTCTTACAATACCTTTTGAAAAAGATGACAACAAAGTGAACCCAAATCCGAATCCAAGCAGCAATCCACACCAAGAAGGGATGTGGTGCCACTATGAATCGGATGGGATAAAAAGAAAAAAAAATGGAAACCCTAATACTTGCCTTTGATTTTGAAACTCGTTTTTAACTATAAATGGACTAAAAACAAATCTTTGAGTCTTCCTCTAGTCACCCGTGACTCATCTTGGCTGGAAAAAGAGGTTGACAGTGGGAAAGTATCCCCTTGGCGTGCAAGGGTTATCCTTGGAGAGGAATCCGAGACTAGGGATGGATTTTTAATCACTTGTTTCTTGATTTTTCTCCCTTTTTTTTTGACATCTGCTTCTTGGGAAGAGAAGGAGAGCAGATCTGATTTTTTTGAAGAAAGAAGATGAATACGCGTTTTATGGGGAAGAGAAAAAGAGAACGTGTATCTTTTATTTGTTTTGGAGGAGTGTGAGGCGTGTGGGATATATTTTTTTTAAACGTTTCATTTTCTTTATACAAACGTATATACTAATTAATAGTGTAAAAAAATGTTATTTAACATTTATTTTTGGTCTTGTATACCCCGTGTTTCGCTGAGTTTTGCTGTAACGCAATATTTTTGGTCTGACGCGAAAGTGAAAAATATATCTGCGGGAAACGTCTTAATAATAGTAATATAAGAACGTATTTATAGCACTGTTTATTAATTATTGTATTGTTGCCGTAATTAAAGTACTGTCGGTACGCGTGTCGTGCTGTGCTCGAGATAAAATCTCGGTTCGGTAAATAAATATCAGTATAGGTCAGAAAATAATATTTTCACATTTTCTGATAAATATGGTCGTTGTTATGAGTTGTCGTAAGTCATAGTATGTGGGTTTGCTTCCCGAATAGTTATGTAAGCTTATGAATGCTTAACTCAAATAGTTGGACACTAATAAATTAATATTTACTATTAAATAAAGGTGAAAAATTACCGTTTGTCACATCCTTCCCGCCTTGGAAAGAAACCGTCCTCGGTTTCACTTACAATTACTCACGGGTGTTGAGAAAAGATGAGGATATTTACGCTTGATTTCGTCTTCACGCTCCCACGTGAATTCGGGACCTCTACGAGAGTTCCAACGGACCTTGATAATAGGAATGCGGCTTTGCTTAAGCCGTTTGACCTCTCGGTCAACAATTTCAACCGGTTCCTCAATAAAGTTCAATCTTTCATCGATTTGGATTTCTTCCAAGGGAATAGCAAGAGTTTCATTTGAGAGACATTTCTTCAAGTTGCCCACATGAAACACGTTGTGCACAGAGTTGAGTTCTTGTGGTAGTTCAAGTCGGTAGGCTACCGGCCCGATTCTGGCTAGAATCTTGAAAGGTCCAATGTAACGGGGATTTAGTTTCCCACGTTTCCCAAAATGGATCACACCTTTCCAAGGTGAAACTTTTAGCATGACTCTATCTCCAACTTGAAACTCAAGTGGTTTTCGTCTTTTGTCCGCGTAGCTCTTTTGGCGATCTCGTGCAGCTTGTAACCGGTTCTTAATTTGTACAATTTTTTGAGTAGTTTCTTGTACCAAGTCAGGACCAGTAATCTGACTTTCTCCGACTTCAGCCCAGCAAATTGGTGATCTACACTTCCTTCCGTAAAGTGCTTCATATGGTGCAGCTTTGATGCTAGTGTGATAGCTGTTATTGTAAGAAAACTCGGCTAGTGGCAAATGCCTATCCCAACCATTTCCAAAGTCTATCACGCATGCTCGCAGCATGTCCTCCAAAGTTTGGATGGTCCTCTCACTTTGACCGTCTGTTTGAGGATGATACGCAGTGCTCATGTCAAGATTACTTCCCAAAGCATCTTGAAGTGATCTCCAGAATTTTGACGTGAAACGGCTATCTCTATCAGAGATGATAGAAATTGGGACACCATGTCGTGCTACAATTTCTTTTATGTATAGCCGCGCAAGTTTATCCATGCTTTCGTTTTCCTTGATTGGTAGGAAGTGGGCGGACTTGGTAAGACGATCAACGATTACCCAGATAGTGTCGTAACCGCTGGATGTCCTTGGTAACTTGGTGATAAAGTCCATAGTTATGCGTTCCCACTTCCATTCGGGAATCTCTGGTTGGACCAGTAAACCTGATGGGCGTTGATGTTCAGCCTTGACCTTGGAACAAGTCAAGCACTGACTGACATACATCGCAATGTCGGCCTTCATGTTGGGCCACCAGTATAATTTCTTTAGGTCAAGGTACATTTTGTCGGCTCCTGGGTGTATAGAGTATCTAGACTTGTGGGACTCGTGCATGATGAGGTCACGCATCCCTCCGTAAAGTGGAACCCAACTTCTGTTCTTGAAGCACAACATCCCATCAGACCTCTTTACAAAACCATTTTCATTCTCAGGCATACCATAGATTTTCTCGTTGGGTCTATTCTCTTCCTTGATTGCCTCAGTCTGAGCCTCAAGGATTTTTGATGGGAGAGGTGAAACGATTGTCATACCTAAGGATCGAACCCTCAGGGGTTTTGGTCTATCTTTTCGACTAAGAGCATCCGCTACCACGTTTGCTTTACCAGGATGGTACCGGATCTCGCAATCATTGTCGCTGAGCAATTCTAGCCAACGGCGTTGGCTCATGTTGAGCTCCTTTTGGTCAAGGATATATTGCAAGCTCTTGTGATCTGTATACACAACACACTTGGTACCATAAAGGTAGTGTCTCCAGATTCTGAGTGCGAATACTACTGCTCCCAGTTCTAAGTCGTGTGTTGTGTAATTCTTCTCGTGTTTCTTCAGTTGGCGTGAGGCATACGCTATCACCTTCTCTCGTTGCATAAGTACAGCTCCTAAGCCGCTGTGCGAAGCGTCGCAGTAAACCACAAAATCTTCACTGCCCTCAGGTAGGGCCAATATAGGCGCACTGCACAATTTATGCTTGAGGAGTTGAAAAGCTTCTTCTGCTTTATCACACCATTCGAACTTTTCACTCTTCTGGGTTAGCTTAGTTAAAGGTTTTGCTACCTTGGAGAAACCTTCAATGAACCTACGGTAATAACCAGCAAGTCCTAAGAATTGGCGTATTTCGGTCGGTGTGGTAGGTGTCGCCCAATCCTTTATTGCTTCGATCTTTGTAGGATCCACGTGAATGCCCTGACTATCAATCACGTGACCCAGAAATTGCACTTTTGGTATCCAAAAATCACACTTCGAAAATTTTGCATACAACTCCTCCTTCTTTAGCAACTCTAAAATTTGTCTAAGGTGTTCCTCGTGCTCCTTTTTGCTTTTGGAGTAAATCAGGATGTCGTCGATAAAGACAATCACAAATTTGTCCAAGTACGGCTTGCATACCCGATTCATGAGGTCCATGAATACTGCAGGGGCATTGGTCAAACCGAATGGCATAACTTGGAATTCATAATGACCGTATCGAGTTCTGAATGCGGTTTTTGGGATATCTTCTTCCCGAACTCTAAGTTGGTGGTATCCTGATCTCAAGTCGATTTTAGAGTAGACGCATGAACCTTGAAGTTGGTCGAATAGGTCGTCAATTCTCGGGAGTGGGTATCGGTTTTTAATGGTTAGTTTGTTTAGTTCCCTGTAGTCAATACACATCCTGAAAGACCCATCCTTCTTTTTCACAAACAGGACTGGAGCTCCCCAAGGCGAGGAACTTGGCCTGATGAACCCTTTTTTTGAAAGTTCCGACAACTGGTCTGAGAGTTCTTGTAGTTCCGTTGGGGCTAATCGATAGGGCGCTCGTGCCACAGGTGCAGCACCAGGCACTAAGTCAATACGAAATTCGACCTGTCGAGTTGGCGGGAGTCCAGGTAAGTCTTCAGGAAAGACTTCTGGGAAGTCCCTCACGATTGGTACATCTTCCAAACATTTTTCCTCTGACTCATTTCCTTCCTTTTCGGTAACTTGCGCTAGAAAGAGATGACACCCCTTTTCGATGTACTTTTGGGCCTTGGTGCAAGAGATGATGTTTAGTCTTGACGCGTTTCTTCTATCTCTCCTGTCACCTTCTATGATTAGGACTTCGTCCCCATACGGTAGGCGAACGATCTTCTCGTCGCAAATGATGGAGGCATGGTACTTCGATAACCAATCCATGCCGACAATTACGTCAAAACTACCTAGTTCAACGGCATGAGGTCGATGTTGAATGGGTGGTTTAATAGGTTTAAGGTACAACCTCTAATGACAGTGTCTACCCTTTCTATGTTTCCATTAGCTAACTCCACATTGTATATGATGTCTAAAGTGGTCGGGGCAATACCAAGAAGTGGACTAAATGCAGTTGAAACAAAACTTCTATCTGCCCCAGTATCAAACAATATGGATGCATAACGGTTATTTAAAAGGAACATACCCGTCACAACGTTCGGGTCCTCTTGGGCTTCTACCTTGCCCACAGCGCCTCCCACGGGCTCCTCCTCCATTGCCTTGATTTCCTTGATGCCCAGCAGCTCCATTATTCCCACCGTTTCCTTGGTTCCTCTGATTACCCTGATTACCATGGTTACCTTGGTTACCTCGGTTACCACCATTTCCTTGATTCCTGGGCTTTTGGCATTCATTCCGGTAATGCCCTTTTTCACCACATCCAAAACATGTTATTTTAGCCTTCGGGTTGTTAGTTGGTGCAACTTGGGCATTAGCGAGGGGCCTTGCCTTGCAATCCCGGGTCATGTGTCCTATCTTTTGGCACTTGTGACACTTGACCGTGCACCGACCATTGTGGTGCAACTTGCAGCGGTTACACAATGGTAATTTGCCTTCATACGCTTTCTTTTCTGTTGGTCCAGCAGCGTAAACTTTAGCAACTTCTTGCCTTTTGTTTGAGTGGTGGTTAGTGTGGTTGTTTCGGGAGTGGTCATCCCATTTTCTTTTGTTTGTCACCACTGCTCCGACTGAGTCTTCAATCATTTGGTCCGTTAGTTTGTTGGCCAACTCCATAGTCTCATGGAGATCAGCAGCCTTGGAGGTAGTGACATTCCCCTTGACATATGGGTGTAGCCCTCCAATGTACCTTTCCAGCAAGCGAGCTTCAGTCGGTACCATTTCAGGGCATAGTAAGACTAACTCTTGAAAACGCTGGTTGTATGTGGCCATGTCGGTGCCTTGCACCTTGAGATTCCAAAATTCAGCCTCCAACTTCATGACCTCGTTGCGAGGGCAATACTTTTTGAGCATCATTTCCTTGAAATTTTCCCATGGCATTGCATAGGCGGCATCATGGCCAGCCGACTTCAGATAGTTGTTCTACCATGTCAAAGCAGCATTCTTGAAGGTAAATGATGCAAATTTAACCCTGTCTTCATCCGCACATCTGCAGATTCGGAATACAGTTTCCAACCTTTCCAACCACCTGACCAAGACAACAGCTCCTTCGTTTCCCTCAAAATAATCTGTCATGAGCTTTTTGAATTCCTGATAGTTACAGCCACGGTTATTGTTGTTTGCCGGTCTAGAGGTTCCGACATCAGTAGTTGAATTGTTCACATTTGCTGCAGCCAGCGCTGCTGCCACTCGCTCTTCAACTAGTTGGTCGAGCATGGCTTGATCTACAACAAGTGGAGTTGTTGCAGTAGTTCTGGCGGAAACTGGGTTAGCACGAGTAGATCTAGTTGCTTTCCGTTTGGGAGCCATATTGCTACGTAAAAAAAATAGAGAGAATAAATAAGATTTCATAACAAGAGTTTGTCATCATGCAAGAGTATAGTCACCACAAGTAGAGTATACTGATAACATCAATTATAGAGAGAATGGCACAATAGAATAACCAACCAAGCTTGTTATAGATTAAAATCGATATGCGTTCACAAAATTACAAGTTCATGGTGTAACGAAAGAAAAGTACAAGTCTCGAATACATAAACGGAAATACAAGTCTCGAATAAAAGAGAAAAAAAATACAACAAATACTAAGCTTGCATCATCTAATACAACAACACTACTCAACGCGAAGTCGCTCCATGCCTAACACCAGCTCTGCCTGTGTATTCTCCAACTGCTCCAGCCGCCTACTAGAGTCCTGGATAATCGTCAGGTGTGCTCCGAGCCTAGTCTCCAATGATGCGATCCTCTGCTCCTGTGCATGTACTAAGTCTTTGGTAAACTCCAAATCTGAGATACGTCTCCTTGCAGCTAGAATCTCATACTGGTCCTCCTGTCCAGCTCTAGTCAACCTAGCAATCTGAGACTCCATATCATGCATCTGGTGCCACTGACGCCACACAGTATCCCAGACTGATGTCAACTCACCCCGCATCATCCCCACACAATGGCGCATACCCTCAAGCTCACCACCTAACATACCAGTACTGTCATCCAATCTCCCTAATCTATCCAACTGCTCAGTATGCTCATCAAGTAAGCTCTCATGTGACCCCAGCAAAACAAAGATCTGCTCCAAACCAGTCACCTCTCCATCCTCCACTGGTGAAGCAACCGGAGGTGTGGAAACTGGAACAGATGGTGATGGTGGCACAAAAGAAGGCGAAGAAGGTGTATAATCTGGACTCACAACACGAGGTGCGGCACTAAACACACACTCAACATCCCTCCATATCTCACCATTAATCTCCTCCTCATAAACTCTCCTCGATCCCTGCCCAATCTCAAAAGTGGAAGGAACAACCCTTAAACCCTTCTCCAAAGTATGGAGTGTAACAGCTCCCTGACCCAAACCTGATGGTATATCATCATCTGTATCACCTCCCTGAATCTGTGCATCCCTCGAACTCTGTCCCGTCTCGCAGGTGATCGGCACATCCTCAAGGATAATCTCCAGTGGTCTCATACTCCCATCTGTACCTGTATGCTCAGTGATGTGCTCAACCGGTGCAGTCTCATCAGGTGTAACCTCAGCTGGTAGAGGTTCCTCTTCGGGATCTTCCTCCGAATGAGTCTCAATAGCTCTCCTCAATCTCTGATGTGGAGGGGAGTGAGGTAATGGCGAAGTAGGAGTGTGCTCATATGATGATCGAGTCCTCCTACGGGGCACTGATGATAAAGCAGATGTTAGGTGTATGTTACACCCTCGGACCCTCCTGTAAGAAGCCCGACGTCTGATAGTAGGGTTCTGAGTATGTGAGGAAACATGAATGGACTGAGTGGTAGTGATGTCAATAGTGGGTATGAGTGTAGGCTGAGTAGATGCATGATCAGTAATAGTAGTGGATGTAGGCTGAGTAGGAAATGATGGAGCAGGTACAGACTCAGTGATGTCAGGATCTAAAGCATTAAAGTCCTGGAGTATGATGTACGGATCCTCTGAGTCTGGTGTGATCTGGAACGGTGGAGTGTCAACGGAAGGCATAGTCTGTGACACATACGGTATAAGTGTGTAAGTATATGTAGAATACTCATAGTAAATAATATAAGTTTAGTGCATATAAGAATACTTATAGTGCATATAGTCAAGTAAGATCATCAAATAGTAAAGCATAATTAAGGCAAGTAAAGTGGCAAGTAAGGCAGGCAGGCAAGTGGTGGTCATAGGGACTTGTTTTTGTAAAAAGCGGTTATAGTTTAGGATTTATATGTACCTAGTTCTCTATAACCCTGGCTCTGATGCCAATCTGTAACACCCCCAAAATCGGTACAGCGGAAGCATTCGGGTCATGGGGTGCTACTAAATTGGAGATCACAACACAAGATAATAAAGAACGGAATACATACTCCGTTACAAATACATTTCATTAAAATTCATTCAAGTTTACATCGAGTTTTAAAATAAATAGATAAGCCTAACGTCAAATGGTCCCATAAAAACAAGTCATAATGTTGCGTAAAAACGCTTAGGTAAATAGATTATGACCATCGCCTTGCCATGCCTTGACGAAAATAAGCAGCTCAAACACCTGAGTAAACATGCTAAAAGTCAGCAAAAAGCTGGTGAGTCTATAGGTTTATCAGTAAAGTAATGTGGACCAATAGTTTTGTGTACAAACATTACAACGCATATAATGTCATACAAAAATAGTCTATCGCGCTAGCACTAAGTTCATGCAACCGAAGCTAAACAGTTTAGTATCCCACAATGTAGCACATATAATAATAGTGAGAGCCCATAGCGAGTGTTTAACCCAATACACTCGTAGTCCGACTTGGTATACGTTCGCATTGACCCGTCTGGCCAACCGAACGGGGGAGTTACCCCCAATAGATCTATTTATATCAATCGCGCTTCCTAACAGGAATTAACGGTTCATGAAAGTGGGCATAACAGTGGGTTCAGGGCTTAGGCTAACTACGCAATAGTGTTGAGAAATAATAGCATGGTCCAGAAAATGTTTTGCATGTTTCTCACCCCATAGTTTTGTAAACGAGTATAAGTAAAGTGGGGATATAAACTCACCTTAGTGGTTAATAGTCTTGATAGCGAAAAGTCAAATAGTGATAGTGAGCGGCACCGACACGCGACCTAGAATAGTACGGCAAAATTTAGTTTACAATACCAATTAAGACACAACGATGTTTAAATAAGTTTTTAAAAGCTTAAAGAAAATGTTTGTGTTGTTGTTGCTTGTGTGGCTGGGTTTATGTTTGTAAACAAATTTCCAAGTGTATAATTATTGACACATAGGAGTATATAACTCTTGGTTCGATAATAGTTGGCGACGAGGCGCGAGAAAGTAGCTTCAATAACAGTTTAAGTGTTGACGGAATATGTAATATTATCGTTAAAGAGATTATTAAGTACATTCATATATGTGTCATGTATAATAATAATTGAAAAGAGTAGTATACAAATAATAACCTTTTATTTATATAATGTAAGTTGACAAAAAGTTCATTTCTAAAAACGTTAGTTATATATATAAAATTCTTCATGATAGTCTTCATATAAAATTCTTCGTAGTAGTCTTAATATGCAACGATAAATAATTATATGCCTCGTTGAAAATAGAGTTTTAGTTATAAGTAACTAAGCAAAAGTCCGATTATATTTTATAAGCGAAAACTCGACTCAAAATATGTTTCGAATAATCTAACGTTTGTTTTGACATGAATTTTTCCGTGTTTAGAAAAATATTACTATCGTGTTTTTTTGTGTCGAGGTAGTAAATTATGCATGTTGGTAGTATATGTTGTTGACTTGTATATAACGGAATGTATATTATGACTTGTGGGAGTGTAAATGATAAACCGTAAGTGTGTTTTGTAAATTTGGAGTTTTCAGTTTAAGTGTATAACTTTTGTAAACTTTTCACTTTTTACAAAATGTTTAACTTTATAATACATTAATTAAATTTTACACATTTTATTAATTTTGGGTTTGTGAAAAATCTGTTCGGACTGGGCCGTGAGTTGGGCTTGGCCCGACCATTTCTTGACACCCCAACTAACCCATATGTAATGCACTTTCCCACATGCAGGATTTTACCAAAACATTATATACTTCATTTATGTGATTCTCAAATCGGATCATAGGGAAAAAGGAAAACTGTCCAGGACTGGACCTATACAAACTTATATATGACGAGTCGGTTAGGGCGGCGTTTCGACTAGTATCAAACGAAAATAACAAGCAGTTTCGGTTTCCAATTGACTTGATTTTGGTTAATATGTTATAATTCACCCAAACCACAACAACATAACAACAACATATATAAAAAAAAATGTATATTCTCAGTTTTTGGACTAACCCAATTCGACCAAACACTTGACACTTCCTTGAAACAACATCAAGTTGCAGGTTAAAAAAAAAAAAAAATTTACTAAGGACTACATGGTTTACTCACGAAAACAGAAATCAAAATAATAACTTTCGACAGCCACAACAATCGCAACAAGAATAATACAGGTCGAATCTTTTATAAAGTAACTAATCTTATTCGAATAAGAAAGAAAAATTATAAGTCGAAACTTATTGTGACAAGATAGCAGGTGGTTTTCTTTTGTTAACCACAAGGCAAATCCGAATTTTTATCAAGACCACTTATCATCTATTAATTTTCAAAAGCCCTAAGATTTCATATATCAATTTCATCAACCCAAAAAAAAATATTTCGATCCATATAAACTCAAAACTGATTCATACGAATGTTTTCTTTTAATCACAATATACCATAGTATCTAATTTACCCCTAATTACAAAAGCCCTAACATTTTAGCATCAATTATTCAATCATAAAAATTAGGGTTTTCTTCAGATTCAAATTAATTCAATAACACTTATATATAAAGATAACCAAACATATATAATCGAATTTATAAACAAGGTGTGAGATTTCTTACAATACCTTTTGAAAGAGATGACAACAAAGTGAACCCAAATCCGAATCCAAGCAGCAATCCACACCAAGAAGGGATGTGGTGCCACTATGAATCGGATGGGATAAAAAGAAAAAAAATGGAAACCCTAATACTTGCCTTTGATTTTGAAACTCGTTTTTAACTATAAATGGACTAATAACAAATCTTTGAGTCTTCCTCTAGTCACCCGTGACTCATCTTGGCTGGAAAAAGAGGTTGATAGTGGGAAAGTATCCCCTTGGCGTGCAAGGGTTATCCTTGGAGAGGAATCCGAGACTAGGGATGGATTTTTAATCACTTGTTTCTTGATTTTTCTCCCCTTTTTTTTTTTTTGACATCTGCTTCTTGGGAAGAGAAGGAGAGCAGATCTGATTTTTTTGAAGAAAGAAGATGAATACGCGTTTTATGGGGAAGAGAAAAAGAGAACGTGTATCTTTTATTTGTTTTGGAGGAGTGTGAGGCGTGTGGGATATATATTTTTTTAAACGTTTCATTTTTTTTATACAAACGTATATACTAATTAATAGTGTAAAAAAAATGTTATTTAACATTTATTTTTGGTCTTGTATACCCCGTGTTTCGCTGAGTTTTGCTGTAACGCAATATTTTTGGTCTGACGCGAAAGTGAAAAATATATCTGCGGGAAACGTCTTAATAATAGTAATATAAGAACGTATTTATAGCACTGTTTATTAATTATTGTATTGTTGCCGTAATTAAAGTACTGTCGGTACGCGTGTTGTGCTATGCTCGAGATAAAATCTCGGTTCGGTAAATAAATATCAGTATAGGTCAGAAAATAATATTTTCACATTTTCTGATAAATATGGTCGTTGTTATGAGTTGTCGTAAGTCATAGTATGTGGGTTTGCTTCCCGAATAGTTATGTAAGCTTATGAATGCTTAACTCAAATAGTTGGACACTAATAAATTAATATTTACTATTAAATAAAGGTGAAAAATTACCGTTTGTCACAACTTCCTACTCACTTTCTATACCCATGGCCTTAAAAACCACCGTAAACCTAAATGCATAACAGAATTATACATAATCAGTTATATAATACATGTTTTTTTCTTTAGTACAAGCGTTACTCCTAATTGTAGCATGTCAGGGTCTTGGACTCTTGCGCACCCTAGCGTGTTCAACTAATGTTAAGCCAAATAGTTGTGCATTGGGTTCATGGTCATGAAATTGTATTGTTTGCATCAGATATTATGTCACATATTACGTCAGGTTGCTAGAATTCTCTACTAAATGTTGATTTATTATAAGTTGCTTTCATGAGCGTTACATTATTGGTTCTATATTTGAAAATTGACACGGCATGTTTATCTAAACTATTGTTGTTATTAGAGTTGTATAATTGTCTTGAATGTGAATGATTGTTCTTTATGATCCTTAAGAAGTTTCAAGACTCAAAAGCCAAAAGATAATCTCAGAATCCTATAAGAAGCTTAAGGTGATTACAAGTTGCTTATTTCACCTTATATCACATAAAATAACCAATTTTCTTCACCCAAACACTCAAAGCCACTTTATTAATCATTACATAAATGTTAAAACATGTTCCAAAAAAATACTTGACAAAAATCAAAACCCTAATTATTAAATGAAACCTAAAATTAACTACCAAGTGCAAATTTTTATATGAGTATTAGAAAAGAGATTGATTATGAGAGTTATACCTATTTAAACAGGGGAATCGTGGTAGGAAAACATGTAACATCATCAACTCTAAGAAAACATCCACAAAACCAATGATTCCAACTTTAATCAACATAACCTGCTGGAGCAGATCTATATCATGAGAATGCAGTTAGAAACAAAGCAAAAATAGTGTAAAGGCCAATTTAAATAAATAAATAACTGACCTTAAATTTCTACTAAGAATCGCCTTGGAAATGGAGAAATGAAAAGAAAACTCGTTCAAATATATATACTCAGTATGTGGGTAGGGAAGGGTAGAAGGCACAAGTTTGAACAACAAAGTTGAAGTGTATATTTGTTTTGTGAAAAGTTGTTGGGTTTTAGATGGGGAGTTAAATTGGGAGGGTTAGTACTCAGTAATAAATATATACACCAAGTCAAGGTAGTAGTAAATGGGGAGGGTTTGTGCTCAGTAGTAAATATATACACCAAGGTAGTAGATCTTGGTAGTTGTAACTGTGACCCAAGTAAGTTAATGAAGAGTGAGTACATGGAGATTGGAGTGAGTACACAAACCTGAAAACGTTTTATCAGCTTTAATAAAAGCATGACAAAGACAATACAATATGGTGTCATACGCATGGGTCAGATTTTCAATGAAGTACAGGAAATAAATTGAGATACCTAAAGGGTTGATATGTTTCGTATTGTGCTGGAGCTTCAAATGCAATGGATAATAACTCGTGACTCGCCAAATACATCAAGCAAATTAGACCAAGTCCAAACAAGAGTTGAACATGTCCATAAAAATGATGTTAGTCCAAAGTGTCACTACTTGAGACTAAAGGAATATAAATCTTGATACAAATTCACCGACCTTGGAATTTAGAAATAATATGATGCAGCTACGCTACACACCTCAACTGAGTATATGTCAATCTTAAAAAAAAATAACTTTGAAGCAATGTACACAATAATTACAAAATCTAAAACAGTGTTCGAAATCAACAAACATCTACATCTCTGAAATTGGTATCATTAATAAAAAAAGAGCCGATGCACCTACTGTAATTGAATCACAATGGGACACAACCATGAAACTGACCTTCTCAACCTTTATGAATCGAAAAGGTTACACAAAAACTTCCTTTGCATTCCATTAGTGTTTCTTGTTTCCCCTTCTTGGTTTACCAGCAACAAAAAACATTGCTTTTACCCTCTTTGTTTGAAGCTACAACTTACTAGCAAAAAAACATTGATTCTGCTAACTTTGGGGGAGTGTAAGGAGTCTTCGGGCTGCTTCAACAGTGTGTGTCACCTAGGTTTTTCATTGATTAACATATCTGTCTCGAGATGCACCCGTCCTCTAGCTGCCAATTTGTGTGGATATATAAGTGGTGGCACTGCATAAAAAACACAAAAACATAATTTATATTTTGCAATATCAAAACCTAAATAGATTCAACAAAAGAGCGGCATTTACCGGTTGAGGCAGAAGGCTCGCATACAGCCTATCTAAAACACAAACGGGGAACTGTGTTAGGGAAATACCCGATTGCCTCACTACATTGTCCTTAAGTACGAGAACCACTTCTCTTACAATGATCTAGAACAATTGACACACATCTTGTGTTATACGTATAGCAACAAGGGAGATGCATACGTATAACACAAGATGTGTGTCAATTGTTGTAGATCAAGTCAACCATCTTCGGGATGCATACTTATCTACCACCGTTCCTGACAACATTTGATAATAAAAAATAGTATTAGAACATAGTTTTGAGCAGCAACTAGTTAAAGCCCGTTTTACTTGGAATATGACTATTCGAGTCTGGTCAATTGGGTTCAGAACTATATTTTGGTCAATTCGGGTCAACCCGAATGATCCGAGTTCTAAACAAGGTCGGGTTTGGGTTTAATATGTGTCTTACTCGGGTTCGGTTCAACCCGAGTGACCCGAGTTTGAGTTTTTTTTTTCTTTCTAATTTTTTTATGTATTTTTTATTGTAAACACCAAAATTGTATACGTAATTCTTAAATGACCTAGACCCGAACCCGAGTGACCCGAATTTTAAACAAGGTCGGGTTTGGGTTTGTTTTTTTGCCTTGACCCGAATTGACCCAACCCGATTGAACCGAACGTGACCGGGTCAACCCGAATAACACCCCTATCTACTAGAACGCCAAATTCTTCTACTTGTGTGGTTCTATCACATCATTAAAATAATTTGAGTTTTTTTTTTTTCATGTTTTATGATGTTTAAGCTCTAAAAAATTACACAGGTAACCTTATAGATGTAGGTTGGATGCATGTTAAGAGAGAAAGAAACAATTTAAAGCAAACTTTGACTTTTATTTAACAAACTATTGCAAACAACAGAAGCACAAACAAACTATCTTCAACTACTCAGTTTTATTATTACTAATCATTTAAGTTTTCAATATCACATAATCAAGCAGACATCAATTTCACTAGTATATCTACTCTCACTAGGTTACACACCTGAACCAAGCAACAAATTTCACAAAATACCATAAGTTAAGGTATTATATCACATTCTTGTTATCCCGTTATAACATATGCATAACACACACGGAGACATAAACAGAATTCAAACATATAAAACTCGCATCCTATGCACATCTTAGCATTTGTTAAATTCATGTCATCAGCAAAAATTGAATTAATCAAACACGTTGAGAAATCACAAAACATGGCGCAGTCATAATTCATAAATAGATCCCTTTAACATCAACAATATCTAAAATTATCACTTTAACATCTAAGCTCAAACAAAATACAACATAGTGCAGTAATAGATGAAATTAAAAGTTGGACAGCAAACATTTCAATACTAATATCATCCGTCACACATTCCCTTACATGCACAAGCTTTAATTAAGTAACGCCAACATGCTATAGGAGTATCATCTCTTGAAGAACTTGAAGTATTTGAAGTATCTGTTACAACATGCTATATGGTATGTTTTTTTTTTTATCTCGAGCTAAGTTAAGGTGGAAACTACTTTTTTTTAAGGCAATATGTTACCAAAACGACCCTAGATCAACAATGATTCTAACAATCTAAGCTAGATTGTTTAGAGTATGGAGTAAGATTTTTAGCATCATATGTCACTTGGATACTTGTTTTGTTAACTCAAGACACAGTGACAAGAGTATGCTTTCATGAAATTCGAATTTAAAGAGTAAATACATTTTCATTGGGTTACAGTCGTGACATGACTCACAAGAGCTGGTTGTGTCATCATAGTTTGCACATGCATGTTAATGCAGTAGTGTGGTAATTGGTAAATAATAAGACTTTTACCGGGAAACCGGCTGACGTGCTGTTGCAACTACAAACAGGACAAAAATATTAGCATAATACAAATTTTATAAAACATAATTAAGTAAAATGACATTAAAATTAGTAGAGAAAGCACAATGAGTTTTTTTTAAAAGTACGTTATGAATTTATAGCTTTTTCCGTAAAATGTTTACATACAAATTAAGAGTTTATATAGAACTAACCACAAGGGTGACCCAGCGGTAAGAATACCAGCCTTTTAAAGAGGAGGTCAAGGGTTCGAATCCAACGGGGAGAAAATTAATCCCCTTGTGGCCACGGAGATTCACCTGCGCCGACTCCGGGCTATCCAAAAGGATAGTCGCCGTGGGATTAGTCGGCTCGCCTTAACAACTAAATGGACTAAACTAGCACACCTAAGCAACATGCATGGCTTAAGGCTTTTGTTAAGCTTAATTATATCCTTACTCAAACTAATAGGGCTATCTCATAACAAAAGATAATCAAATAAAGGGTAAAAGCTATAAATGATTAAATTTTATATTAGGCTACTTATTGAGGGTGCAAAATGTTGGGTTAGGACGATTCAAGAAAGGGTTAAAATGGGTATGGTCAAATGTGTCTGGTCAACATAGAATTGTGGTTTTACTAACAAAAACTGTAATCACCTTGTATGTCACCCGTTAATTATTAGATTAGGAGTTAATCCTACTTGGTTCTTTTTAAAGAAATCGCTTTGTTGCATAAATAACTAGATGAGGTATTCATTTGTTTTCCTTGTGATGTTGACTTGTCTTATGGCGTTTAGTTGGAGAAATAACAAGGAAATGAACACTCATTTTAGATAATCTAAACAACAATGCTAACATCACGAGCCTATTTATAGGCAATACAGCTTATTAATTGACCAATTCAAACTAAGTTTGAATGAGTTTTTTTCCAACATGTACAAGTGTGACAATTACTTAACAACCTTCTTTTTAGTATCATTTCGATCTCCAAGTAAAATAGAAACATGTGATAATCTTGTAAAGGTCGAGATTGGTAATAGATGAGCATGTTCTATAATCGCCTTCCAGGTGAGGAAGATATTTCGAAACGCTTTTGTGGGAAAACGATGCTACCAAAGAGGGATGTATCTTATGAGTGTGAAAATGGCTTCTTCTTAGTACCCGATCATTGTTTTTTTACAATCAAAGTTTTAATGTTATTCTTTGTCATCCTTTATAAACTAGTTATTGATGTACCAAATTTCATATCTTATTAATACATGCACATACATCAACTAGAACATAAAATCGGAGCATTGGAACTTCTTTTAATTAAAACTTTGATAGCTACGACATTGCCATGATTTAATACAATGTTTGGGAACTCTTTTCTCCCTTCTTTGTAGTATCACTTTCTCACAACAGCCATTTGAGATCACCAACTTCTTTACTCGAGGGTCACAATTTTACATGACGTGAACTTCATTTTTCAATTTTTCTACCCTTGTACGATTTACTTAAACCAGCAAATGGCAAGTTCCCATTGCACCAGCAAATGGTAAGAAAAATTACATTTTTTTTAAAGGCAATATATTTCAACAAACAAAACAAAGTACATACAAAGGCATCTATTATATAACCAAGATGGTTAAGAATAAGGACCCATGAAAAAATTAAATAACATACAAATTACTTATTCTTAACATAATAAAAATTACATATTCTTAATCATGGCGACCCGCCCATCTCCGGCTCCACCTCGGTCTCTCTTTTCTTGTGTCTACGATAACATGCACAAGTACAGTGATAGGCGTTGAACAGCGCCACGACTCTGCCTATCACTCCTATCACTGACGCTATCACTTTTAGAGTGTCAGCAGCCTCCGACCCGTGAATATTATTAACAACGGTTACATTTTGGTATTCCAGAGGAAGAGGGCTAGGAGAAGGAGATATCATCTTATTATCATTATGAAAGTTGTCTAGGCCACGGACAACACTATTTGTTTTTACAAAAAACATCTTAGAGAGACGGAGATCTAGAGTAAAGTTGAGGTTTTTTATCAAGATGAAGATGAAGATGGTGAGGAATATGAGTGCGAGTAGGGCTATTGCAATGAGTCTTATAATTAGCCTCGAGTGTGGCTGCCCAACCTGAGTTTGGTTCTCTTGTTTAGTGATAGCCATTTTTGTGTGAATTTGACAACTTGTGGTTAGGGCATTATATATCATACCAAAAGGTGAGAATATTTTGCTAAGGGAATGTCTTGCAACCAAGTATTTGCTTTTTCTTTCCATCAATTCTGTTCTTTAACTTTAAAATCATATTGTAATATATCTGTAATTTCACATGATCTAAGTGTTTAATACATAACTAATACGATTAAATGTTACCTAGATTGTGTTGCAATCAACATTGAGGGAGTGTTCGACTTTTTTAGTGATGTTTAATACCTACATGACAATTATATAAATTTTGCAGTACTGCACAACTTCACAATTGTAGCATGTACTTTATTATGTGTACAAATTAATTTGTTTCATTTAATTATGGAGAAAGAATGAATACGTTGAGCTCTCAAGTGATTCTTAACTTGATGATGGAGAAAGAATGAATACGTTGAGCTCTCAAGTGATCCTTTGATTCATGTTTGAAAGTTTATGAAGCATATGTTCTTTAAGTTTTTGTTAAGTCTCCACAAATGTCTACCCAATAAGTTTCACTTTTATCACTTATAGACCTTATCAATGTGTATATTACGTACAATAAAGTATATATGTTTCGGTTTAAAATAACCAACAGACATTGACATGTCTAAGAACTAGCATGTGGTTCATTTACTTTTATTTACATTTCTAGCCAGCTGGCAAGTAAAAATACGTCATTCCAACGAGTTGTGGCATTATGTAAACATTAATAGCCGCCTGTTAGATTTCGAGTTGACAACTTTCATATTTCCATGCATTTGTTAGAATACATGGAAGGTCTTTGATCGCACGTATCTTATAACTAACTTGTGCGCACTTAAACCATAGATAATTCGGGTAAATAACTTGCTCGCTAATTGATCATTCAATTTATTCTATTTATTAAATGGCATATCCTCTTGAACAAATTTTCTATAGTGATTCAATACTAATCATCTATCATGGATGCACGTATTTTACCAGGTAATCCCTTAGAAAAAAAAAAAAAAAAAAAAAAAAAAAAAAAAAAAAAAACTAGTTATCCGTCTTATTCTAAAACCCGTCAACAACTTCATATGATATCTATAACATAAACATTTTCTGTAACATCTTAATTAAAATCATATGTATTGGTAGAAGTACATCGTCCTTCGATTCAATTAGGGTTTTTTTTTTTTTCTTTTTTTTTTTTTTTTTGACCAAGTTGAGGAAATTTACGAGAAATGAAAGTAGCAGTTTTTCCCAATGTTCTAAAACCAGGTTTTTTAGTAGACCCGGTCGAGTAGCCGGTTCAACCTATTGAACGACTGGGTCAAAGTGGTTTTAGACCAAAGAGAGAAATACCTTTATTTAAAACGTACACAAATAAAAACGTTATGCACCTTTAGTTTCAAACTAGTAGTACTAATAAGCATTAACAACTGACAAGGACTATTAACACTTGTATTTTTATAGGATACATCATTTCTATTACCACAGTTATCAAAGACTCGGTATTTGCTACATAACATGACTAGGGCCTATTGGTCATCACTAGGGGTGAAAACAAGCCGAGCCGAGCCCGAGCCTGCCAGAGCTCGAGCTCGGCTTGTTTATATATATAAAGCTCGAGCTCGAGCTCGTTTCGAGCCTAATATTTTGAGCTCGAGATCGGCTCGTGAAAATTTTCATAAGCTCGAGCTCGACTAATTTGTATGATGTTTAAAAGAAGAAAAGTTAAAATGGAGCTCGGCTCGTTAATTACATAAGGCTCGAGCTCGTTTACTACTTTTAAGCTCGTTTATACGTATAGACAATATATATATATATATATATATATATATATATATATATATATATATATATACGCATATAATTCTAGAGCTCGTTTTGGCTCGCTAGCCTACTCGAGCTTTTTGTATAGGGCTCAAGCTCGAGCTCGATTATTAAATGAGCCCAAAATTAGGCTCGAGCTCGGGCTCGAGCTCGTTTAGGCTCGGCTCGTTCGAGCTTTTTACCGATCCGATCTCGAGCTTTTCATGAGTGGCTCGGCTCGTTTCCACTCCTAGTCATCACCTAAAACCAAGTTTTTAACGAAAAAAAAAAAAAAAAAAAAAAAAAAAAAAAAAAAAAAAAACTTTCTTTCACTCTCTTTCTCACACAGTCACACTGATAGGGGTGGCAATTCGGGTCTGGTTCAGGTTGGCGGGTTTGAAAACCCCAACCCGAACCTGACCTATTTAAATCATCGGGTCAGCTATGTCAACCATAACCTGTTTACACGTAACCCGAACCTGACCCATTTAACCCGTATATATACTTGGGTTGACAGGTTAAATAGGTTTCACGTGTTGAATATGTTAAAAGGGTTTCGGGTTGACCAATTTAATCCGTTTTATATACAAAAGTTAGCACATTACACTAGTTAAATGGGTTAAACGAGTTAACGGGTCAACCCGTTTAAACTATTTAACCCGTATAATTAAATATAAATAATATTTAATTAAGGAAAAAAAACTTACACGGGTTGGCGGGTTGACCCGTTTATTTTATTCCCAACCCAAACCTGACCTGTTTAATAAACAGGTTAGACATGTCGACCCAAACCTGACCCAAAATTTATTTAGCTCAACCCGAACCTGTTAATTTTCGTGTCGATTTCAGGTCGGGTCAGAAATTGCCACCCCTAGTCACACACATACCTATCACCATTTTCAACGAGCTTCCTTTTCAGTCACCACCACCGAAACATATACTCTTCGCCGACGTACAAGAAACTAGAGCCGTATTCGGTCGATCTTCAATAAGATAAGCATGTTTATGTTTAGTTACATAGCCGGCATGTTATATAGATCATCTACTTACATCGTTCTTGTTCTTTTTCTTTTATATATATTGAACCGTCCGGTTTTTGGTCAGGCGGTTCGACCCGGGTTGACCAAAACCTGGCGGTTCAATCTGGTCTAAACCGCAGCAAAAACCCGCCTTACAACGGACCGGTCAACACTACAACAATTTTGGGTTTTGGAGACGGCAAATTTTTAGCGACTACAGATGTAGTCGCAATAGGTCCACAAAACGACAAAAATTTGTCAAAGTCAAAATTTTCAAAACTTATAGAGACTACATGTAGTCGCAAAAGGGTTCGTGTCGGAAAATTTTTAGTCAAAGCCAAAAGTGTTAATTTTGTTATGGGGGCGGCCAATCTTTAGAGACTACATGTAGTCGCAAAAGGGTTCGTGTTGGAAAATCTTTAGTCAAAGGCAAAATTGTTACTTTTGCTATAGCGGGAATTTTTGGCGCCCAATCTTTAAAAACTACATGCAGTTGCTAGAGGGTTTTTTTATTTTTTTTATTTTAATATTATAATTAATCACACAAAACCCAATCGTTTCCCACTACAAGAAAAAGGCCCTTTAGTGACTTTCTTAGCGACGTATTTTATGATTGCGACTTTTAGGTGATGGGTCGCTGTAAACGAGTCGCAAATTTTTTGCGACTCGTGACATGTGTCGCTAAAAAGAGCGACTAGTATAACGACTTCATAAAATAAGTCGCTATAAATTTGCGACTTCAATATTTCTTGTCGCCATTTGCATCGCTGTTTCAAAGAGATGTTGCCATCTAAGTCGCTTAACGCGACGCTATTTTTGTAAAAGTCTCTATTTTTGTAAAAGTCTCTATTTTGTAAAAGTCGCTATTTTTGTAAAAGTCTCTATATAGCGACTTAATTAGCGACTTAAATAGAGACTTTTACAGAAATAGCGTCGCGTTAAGCGACTTAGATGGCAACATCTCTTTGAAACAGCGATGCAAATGGCGACAAGAAATATTGAAGTCGCAAATTTATAGCGACTTATTTTATGAAATCGTTATACTAGTCGCTCTTTTTAGCGACACATGTCACGAGTCGCAAAAAATTTGCGACTCTTTTACAGCGACCCATCACCTAAAGTCGCAATCATAAAATACGTCGCTAAGAAAGTCACTAAAGGTCTTTTTTCTTGTAGTGATGCTTCTGTTTTCGGTTCTTTTCCTTTATTTTTTTCTTTTTTTCTTTTTTTTTTTGAACTTTGAATAGTGATAATGTAAAATGTATGTGTATATGTATGTTTTTATTTGTAAAATGTATATGTATGTTTTTATACGTATGTTTTTTTTGAATAATACAACTATATTAAACATAGGATTAAAATAACTTGAAACAACATACAATTATTTTACAAATACGATAACAACATTAAACTTAGAAACGGAAATTAAAAACCATAAACTACCATACGATAATAAAAACTATGATTCAATAAAATGAATCATCCGACACGTATCCCTCCTGACTCGAGTAGGAGGCACTTGAGTCGTCCTCACTGGATGGCACTACAAGGATCAGGAGAACAGGCGTCGAGGGTTTTCCCGTCGACATTATGTCGACGGCATAAGGCACAAAACGACAAAAAAAACGCTTGACCGAGCCCAACTGCGTTGAATTTTTCATAATCGTATTTTCCCGTCGACATGTCGACGGGACCATTTTAGAATATTTTTTTAGCCTCAATAATTCACCAAAGTTGGGCGCGAAATTTACCCGCTAATATATTACCGTCGACATGTCGACGGGAATATATTAATAACGTTTTATCTCGTAGTTAACGTGTGATTAAGCATAATAATTATTATGTTTTAAGAGTCCCGTCGACATGTCGACGGGAGTATATTACTAATTATAAACGTTTTTACTAAATGGGTAAAATATTGGGCGGGATATTTTCCCGCTTTCTTGTTCCCGTCGACATGTCGACGGGAATATATCTTCAAAAATCAGGCTATATATATCCTCACAAATACATTCCCGTCTCATTTTTTTACCAATATATACATTTTCACAAAATTATTTCCGTCTCATTTTACACATCTCACAAATAATTCAATCGTCAATTTTTACAAGACACACATGACTTGGCGTGGTTGCACAGTTGAAGAGGAGTACTCAAAAATCTTGTCACACGAGCTCCTCTTTAATGAAGTTATGTTAACTTTTGGTCATGCAGTTTATGAGGAATATGGTGATTTTAAGGATGCTGAACCGTGGATGAGAGACAAGATTATCGAATTAGTTATATGTTCCCGTCGACATGTCGACGGGATGGGGTTTGACGGACAACAAATCCTTTGACTGGAAAACGATGTGGGACCCACCGTGTCGACGGCGATTTTCGACGGGAACACGGTTCCCGTCGAAGGATAGCCGTCGATATGGTGCCGTCGACATGTCGACGGGACGGTATTATTCCGTCGACATGTCGACGGGTAGGGGTTAAAAAAGTCGCCGGGGAAAGCCTGTTTTGTACTAGTGTGGGACAGGTGGAAGTCCCTGAGCCCAACGCCATTCGGCTCTTCTGTTCCTGCAATCTTGTTTTCCTTTGAGGTACGCCTCACGCTCCCTTTCCTGACGGGCTTGTTCAGCTTCATACTCCCGTAGCACTTCCATATCCAGCTTGTTCAGCGTTATTGCCCACATGTTTACATTAGCACATAAAAAGTTTCTTGCTTGCATTCAGAATCCCATTTCCATATCGTCCATATTTGGTGGCATCCGATTTGCATGTGGCTGCCATTGTGGTTGTTAACAATAATGAGACGGCGTATAATAACCACAAGCATTTGTCAGCAAATATAATGATGCAACATAAATTGACCAACTTTATTCCAACTCGTTACCATCGTGACCAATCCATTTGCCACCAATAACAGACATCCATGATAGATGATTAGTATTGAATCACTATAGAAAATTTGTTCAAGAGGATATGCCATTTAATAAATTGAAAAAATTGAATGATCAATTGGCGGGCAAGTTATTTACCCGAATTATCTATGGTTTAAGATACGTGCGATCAAAGACCTTCCATGTATTCTAACAAATGCATGGAAATATGAAAGTTATCAACTTGAAATCTAACAGGCTATTAATGTTTACATAATGCCACAACTCGTTAGAATGACGTATTTTTACCTGCCAGCTGGCTAGAAATGTAAATAAAAGTAAATGAACCACATGCTAGTTCTTAGACATGTCAATGTTTGGTTATTTTAAACCGAAACATATATACTTTATTGTACGTAGTATACAAATTGATAAGGTCTATAAGTGATAAAAGTGAAACTTATTGGGTAGACATTTGTGGAGACTTAACAAAAACTTAAAGAACATATGCTTCATAAACTTTCAAACATGAATCAAAGGATCACTTGAGAGCTCAACGTATTCATTCTTTCTCCATCATCAAGTTAAGAATCACTTGAGAGCTCAACGTATTCATTCTTTCTCCATAATTAAATGAAACAAATTAATTTGTACACATAATAAAGTACATGCTACAATTGTGAAGTTGTGCAGTACTGCAAAATTTATATAATTGTCATGTAGGTATTAAACATCACTAAAAAAGTCGAACACTCCCTCAATGTTGATTGCAACACAATCTAGGTAACAATTAATCGTATTAGTTATGTATTAAACACTTAGATCATGTGAAATTACAGATATATTACAATATGATTTTAAAGTTAAAGAACAGAATTGATGGAAAGAAAAAGCAAATACTTGGTTGCAAGACATTCCCTTAGCAAAATATTCTCACCTTTTGGTATGATATATAATACCCTAACCACAAGTTGTCAAATTCACACAAAAATGGCTATCACTAAACAAGAGAACCAAACTCAGGTTGGGCAGCCACACTCGAGGCTAATTATAAGACTCATTGCAATAGCCCTACTCGCACTCATATTCCTCACCATCTTCATCTTCATCTTGATAAAAAACCTCAACTTTACTCTAGATCTCCGTCTCTCTAAGATGTTTTTTGTAAAAACAAACACTGTTGTCCGTGGCCTAGACAACTTTCATAATGATAATAAGATGATATCTCCTTCTCCTAGCCCTCTTCCTCTGGAAAACCAAAATGTAACCGTCGTTAATAATATTCACGGGTCGGAGGCTGCTGACACTCTAAAAGTGATAGCGTCAGTGATAGGAGTGATAGGAAGAGTCGTGGCGCTGTTCACCGCCTATCACTGTACTTGTGCATGTTATCGTAGACACAAGAAAAGAGAGACCGAGGTGGAGCCGGAGATGGGCGGGTCGCCATGATTAAGAATATGTAATTTTTATTATGTTAAGAATAAGTAATTTGTATGTTATTTAATTTTTTCGTGGGTCCTTATTCTTAACCATCTTGGTTATATAATAGATGCCTTTGTATGTACTTTGTTTTGTTTGTTGAAATATATTGCCTTATAAAAAAATGTAATTTTTCTTACCATTTGTCGGTGCAATGGGAACTTGCCATTTGCTGGTTTAAGTAAATCGTACAAGGGTAGAAACATTGAAAAATGAAGTTCACGTCATGTAAAATTGTGACCCTCGAGTAAAGAAGTTGGTGATCTCAAATGGCTGTTGTGAGAAAGTGATACTACAAAGAAGGGATTTATCGTCTATCTCTCGAAAAGAGTTCCCAAACATTGTATTAAATCATGGCAATGTCGTAGCTATCAAAGTTTTAATTAAGAGATGTTCCAATG
The DNA here is from genome assembly GCA_030686995.1 of Artemisia argyi. Classification (NCBI taxonomy): domain Eukaryota; kingdom Viridiplantae; phylum Streptophyta; class Magnoliopsida; order Asterales; family Asteraceae; genus Artemisia; species Artemisia argyi. Next base: position 183,948,921 of record CM060691.1, on the reverse strand, counting down.
CCCCGATTTTAAGTTCTAGTTGATGTATGTGCGTGTATTAATAAGATATGAAATTTGGTACATCAATAACTAGTTTATAAAGGATGACAAAGAATAACATTAAAACTTTTATTGTAAAAAAACAATGATCGAGTACTAATTAAGAAGAAGCCATTTTCACACTCATAAGATACATTCCTTTTTGGTAGCATTGTTTTCCCAATAAAGCGTTTCGAAGTATCTTCCTCACCTGGAAGGCGATTATAGACCATGCTCATCTATTACCAATCTCGACCTTTACAAGATTATCTCATGTTTCTATTTTACTTGGAGATCGAAATGATACTAAAAAGAAGGTTGTTAAGTAATTGTCACACTTGTACATGTTGGAAATAAAACTCACTCAAACTTAGTTTGAATTGGTCAATTAATTACCTGGAGTATCTAGCCGTTATTTTTCTAGTTGTCAGTCAAATTGCATCCGTTATTTTTCAGGGTTATTAGGAAGTTTGTTTTTCCTATCTTTCCTTTACGTATTGCCTATAAATAGGCTCGTGATGTTAGCATTGTTGTTTACATTATCTAAACTGAGTGTTCATTTCCTTGGTATTTCTCCAACGTAGCTAAACACCATAAGACAAGTCAACATCACAAGGAAAACAAATGAATACCTCATTTAGTTATTTATGCAACAAAGCGATTTCTTTAAAAAGAACCAAGTAGGATTAACTCATACGTAATCTAATAATTAATGTGTGACATACAAGGTGATTAAAGTTTTTGTTAGTAAAACCACAATTCTATATTGACCTGACTCATTTTGACCCTTTCTTGAATCGACCTAACCCAACATTTTGCACCTCAACAAGTAGCCTAATATAAAATTTAATCATTTATAGCTTTTACCCTTTATTTGATTATCTTTTGTTATGATATAGCCCTAAAATTAAATTTAAACATTTTGTTATGATATAGCCCTATTAGTTTGAGTGAGGATATAATTAAGCTTAACAAAAGCCTTAAGCCATGCATGTTGCTTAGGCTTGTGACAGTGGTGTGACCCATATTTAGGGATGGCACCTGTGGGCAATGGGCACGGGTACCTCTAACCCGTCACCCGCTCACGTAGTTTTTTTCACACCCATTACCCACCCGTCACCCACCAATGGGTACAAATTTCTACCCACGCCCTTGCCCGCGGGTATTTGTTGCCCATAGGTAAACCTATGAGTTAGTGTTATGCAACAAAATTACAAAACAATGATATAAAAACTAACTATGAAACTGTGTAGTAAGATGCCAATCAATTTGCCAAATACAGATTTGATTATGTGATCTTTCATACTCCCTTTTTAGTCTTGAAACACAAACATACTTTTAGATTAATGTGTTTTTTTGAAACTTGGTGGTAACTTTTAAATATATACCTGCAACATCATAAATATTTTATTAGGTAAGACTCGGCTATTCTGGCCAAGAACCAGTTAGAACCAGGTAAGACTCGGCTATTCTGGCCAAGACCCAGTTAGAATCAGGTAAGACTAGGCTATTCTGGCCAAGACCCAGTATGAACCAGGTAAAACTAGGCTATTCTGGCCAAGACCCAGTTAGAACCAGGTAAGACTCGCCTATTCTGGCCAAGACCCAGTTAGAAACTGGTAAGACTCGGCTATTCTGGCCAAGACCCAGTTAGAACCAGGTAATACTATGCTATTCAGGCCAAGACCCAGTTAGAACCAGTAAGACTCGACTATTCTGGCCAAGATCCAGTTAGAACCAGGTAACACTCGGTTATTCTGGCCAAGACCCAGTTAAAAGCAGGTAAGACTAGGCTATTCTGGCTAATATCCAGTTAGAACCAGGTAAAACTCGGCTATTCTGGCCAAGACCTAGTTAGAAACTGGTAAAACTCGACTATACTGGACAAGACCCAGTTATAACCATGTAAGACTCGGCTATTCTGGCCAAGACCAAATTAGAACCAGGTAATACTCGGCTATTCTGGCCAAGACCCAGTTAGAAACATGTAAGACTCGGTTATTCTGGCCAAGACCCAGTTAGAACCAGGTAAGAATCGGCTATTCTGGCCAAGACACAGTTAGAACCAGGTAAGACTCGGTAAGACTAGGCTATTCTAGCCAAGACTCGGTTAGAACCAGGTAAGACTCGGCTATTCTGGTCAAGACCCAGTTAGAACCAGGTAAGACTCGACTATTCTGGCCAAAACCAATTTAGAACCATGTAAGACTCGGCTATTCTAGTCAAGACCCAGTTAGAACCAGGTAAGACTCGGTAAGACTAGGCTATTTTGGCCAAGACCCGGTTAGAACCAGGTAAGACTCGGCTATTCTTGCCAAGACCCATTTAGAACCGGGTAAGACTCGGCTATTCTAGCCAAGAACCAGTTAGAACCAAGTAAGACTCGGCTATTCTAGGCAAGACCCAGTTAGAACCAAGTAAGACTCGGTAAGACTAGGCTATTCTGGCCAAGGCCCAGTTAGAACCAGGTAATACTTGGCTATTCTGGCCAAGACCCAGTTCGAACCAGCTAAGACAAAGCTATTCTAGCCAATACCCAGTTAGAACCAGGTAAGACTCGGCTATTCTGGCTAAGACCTAGTTAGAACCAGGTAAGACTCGACTATTCTGGCCAAGACCCAGTTAGAACCAGGTAAGACTCGGCTATTCTGGCCAAGACCCAGTTAGAAACAGGTAAGGGTCGGCTATTCTGGCCAAGACCCAGTTAGAACCAGTTAAGACTCGGCTATTCTGGCCAATACCCAGTTAGAACCAGGTAAGACTCGGCTATTCTAGCCAAGACCCAGATAGAAACAGGTAAAACTAGGCTATTCAAGCCAAGACCCAGTTAGAACCAGGTAAGACTAAGCTATTCTGGTCAAGACCCAGTTAGAAACATGTAAGACTCGGTTATTCTCTCCAAGAGCCACTTAGAACCAGGTAAGACTCGGCTATTCTGGCCAAGACCCAGTTAGAACCAAGTAAGACTAGGCTATTCTGGCCAAGACCCAGTATGAACCAGGTAAGACTAGGTTATTCTCGCCAAGACCCAGTTAGAACCAGGTAAGACTCGGCTATTCTGGCCAAGACACAATTACAAACTGGTAAGAATCGGCTATTCTGGCCAAGACCCGGTTAGAACCAGGTAATACTATGCTATTCAGGCCAAGACCCAGTTAGAACCAGTAAGACTCGGCTATTCTGGCCAAGACCCAGTTAGAACTAGGTTAGACTAGGCTATTCTGGCCAAGATCCAGTTAGAAGCAGGTAAGACTCGGCTATTCTGGCCAAGACTCAGTTAGAACCAGGTAAGACTCGGCTATTCTGGACAAGACCTAGTTAGAAACTGGTAAGACTCGACTATTCTGGACAAGACCCAGTCATAACCAGGTAAGACTCGGCTATTCTGGCCAAGACCAAGTTAGAACCAGGTAATACTCGGCTATTCTGGCCAAGACACAGTTAGAAACAGGTAAGACTCGGTTATTCTGGCCAAGACCCAGTTAGAATCAGGTAAGACTCGGCTATTCTGGCCAAGACCCAGTTAGAACTAGGTAAGACTCGGTTATTCTGGCCAAGACCTAGTTAGAACCATGTAAGACTCGGTAAGACTAGGCTATTCTGGCCAAGACTCGGTTAGAACCAGGTAAGACTCGGCTATTCTGGTCAAAACCCAGTTATAACTAGGTAAGACTCTGCTATTCTGGCCAAAACCCATTTAGAACCATGTAAGACTCGGCTATTCTAGCCAAGACCCAGTTAGAACTAGGTAAGACTCGGTAAGACTAGGCTATTCTAGCCAAGACCCGGTTAGAACCAGGTAAGACTCGGCTATTCTTGCCAAGACCCAGTTTGAAACAGGTAAGACTTGGTTATTCTGGCCAAGACCGAGTTAGAACTAGGTAATACTAGGCTATTCTTGCCAAGACCCAGTTATAAACAGGCAAGACTCGGCTATTCTAGCCAAGACCTAGTTAGAACCAGGTAAGACTAGGCTATTCTGGCCAAGACCCAGTTAGAACCAGGTAAGACTAGGCTATTCTGGCCAAGACCCAGTTAGAACCAGGTAAGACACGGCTATTCTGGCCAAGACCCAGTTAGAAACTGGTAAGACTCGGCTATTCTGGCCAAGACCCATTTAAAACCAGGTAAGACTCGGCTATTCTGGACAAGACCCAGTTAGGACCAGGTAAGACTCGGCTATTCTGGCCAAGATCGAGTTAGAAACAAGTAAGACTCGACTATTCTGGCCAAGACCCAGTTAGAACCAGGTAAGACTCGGCTATTCTGGCCAAGACCCAGGTAGAACCAGGTAAGACTCGGCTATTCTGGCCAAGACCCAGCTAGAACCAGGTAAGTCTCGGCTATTCTGGCCAAGACCCATTTAGATACTGATAAGACTCGGCTATTCAGGCTAAGACCCAGTTAGAACCAGGTAAGACTAGCGATGGCACCCGTGGGCAATGGGCACGAGTACCTCAAACCCGTCACCCGCTCACGTAGTTTTTTTCTCACCCATCACCCAGCCGTTACCCACCAATGGGTACAAATTTTTACCAATGCCCTTGCCCGTGGGTATTTGTTGCCCATGAGTTAGTGTTATGCAATAAAATTACAAAACGATGATAGGAAAACTACGTAACTATGAAACTTCGTAATTAGATACCAATCAATTTCCAACTACAGCTTTGATTATTTGATCTTTGATACTATCTTTTTAGTTTTGAAACTCAAACAAACTTTTAGATTAATGTGTTTTTTTGAGACTTGGTGGTAACTGTTAAATGTATACCTGCAACATCATAAATATTTTAATTAGTATAATTAATTTTAACATGGGTTTATGGGTACACCTACGAGTATTTTGACGGGTATACCTGTGGGTATTTTAAATGGTTGTCATTGGTTTACCCGCGATGGGTATGCCTCACCCGTCACCCACCCGCCACCCACTGATGGGTAAAGATTTTCACCCACGACCCACCCATGGGTGAAAATTGACGCGTTTACTCACCCATTTATGGCGGGTACCCGCGGGTTGTGGGTTTTTTTCTCGCCCATTGCCATCTCTACCCATATTGCATCATCTTTCCGGCTGCAACCTCAGCTTTTTCTCTCCTCAACCCATATTCAGCTCTCTCATCACAGTGGCAACACATATTGCATCATTTTTTTTAATTTGGGATTGCATCAAACAAAATGGTACAAACATCGTTCGTCCAAGCGATCGATCCATGCTCCACCATCGCCGGCGATCGATTTCAGACAAACCATCACAGTGGCTCAAACGATGTTCCAAATCGGTTGAACGATTCATCCGATCGATATTTTCAGGCCCTCTGTCACAAGCCTTAGGTGTGCTAGTTTAGTCCATTTAGTTGTTAAGTTGAGTTCTATATAAACTCTTAATTTATATGTAAACATTTTATGGAAAAAGCTATAAATTCATAACATACTTTTCAAAAAAACTTATTATTCAAAAAAACTTATTATGCTTTCTCTATTAATTTAAATGTCATTTTACTTAATTATGTTTTATAAAATTTGTATTATGCTAATATTTTTGTCATGTTTTTAACCGACACTATGCCATGTGGAATTATTGAGGTGGCATGTTAAAATAATAGAAATAAAGAAAAAAAAAAGAAAAAAAGAAAAAAAGAACCTCTTATATAATTAAGTTGGCATCTCATTTCCGGCACATACAACACCCACAAAACAAAACCCTAATTTTCATATCCATTAAATTGGCTTCGCTTGCTTAAAGGTTTGTTAATAATATAAACATGTATTTATCATTTTATACTTGTTAATTTGTCTTGTAAATGCTCAATTTTTAAACCCCTAATTAATTTCTATCTGAAACCCTAATGATGCAGATTTGGTGAAAGATGGTTTATTTGGAAGCTAGGCGACCATCGTGGAGTTGTTGGTAACGGTTTTGTTGGTGGACTAGACTACTTTCATAATGATAATCAGGTTAGACGTTTGTAAATATTATTTGATCTTTTAAATTCTAAGAGGGTGTTTGGTATTGCTTATCTAAGTGCATGTGTGCTTATTTCTGAACTATAAGCATTTTTTGTTTTGTTTTGTTTTGTTTTTGTTTGTTTGTTTGCTTGTTTGTTTGTTTATTTATTTATTTATTTATTTATTTATTTATTTTTATTTTTTTTTTGTGTGTGTGTGTGTGTGTTTAGAATCAACTTGAGTTGTAGAAAGGTTATTAGGAAAGTGTTAAGAGTGACCTTACAAATGCATATATTATAATGTCATATAGTATATATTGACACACAGTGTGATTAGGATGTAAAAGGATTGGCCTGGTTATTGGAATGTATTGTATCATCAAATTATATAACTTTTGCTGTGAAGTATTGGAATCATATGTATGACTCTTCTCTTTTCAGTTTCATGTGTCCACATTTTATTTAGAGCATGGGCATGTCTATGTCCCTTGTTTGTATCTCAATTTCTTTTTTTTTATTATTATTATTTTTTATTTTTTTAATAATATTCAGGCCTTGGTTCACAATGGGCGTGCTGCATAAGAAATATCTGGTTATGGAGTTCCTTGAAGGAAAAGGCATCCGCAAGCCAATGTACTTTAAGACGGATTTGCCTCCCCAGGCTACTAAGAGAGTTGTAAGTTTCTTTTTCGTCACACATAAAATGTTTTACTTATTCTTTTTAATGTTTTTACTTTCTGCGTTGGTAAATATACTACTGGAAGCAGTTATAAGGATTTAGGGTAGTGAAGTATGGCTATGGGGGGATGGGTTTGATAATGATTCCACACCTTATATTCATAACTGAACTTGTTTCTTCAAGATTGAATGGATAAAAAATCTAAAGATGATGATGAAAATCTATAAAATAGATGTTTTATCAAATGTAAATGGATGTGGATTTTCTTTTTCTAAAAATATATACATGAATATTTGCCTACACATGGATCTGTAATAATGTTATGATAGAACCAAATTTTGATTTTTGGTTATCAAGGAAGGATTATCAAGATTCAAGAATCTGGTTCAATTTTATGTTTGTTGTTGGTGTTGGTTTTATCGTTTAAACTTTAAAGTGACAATAAGAACTTAAAATGTGCTCCGTATTTCTTTTTTTGATGGAATAAAATGTAGACAAAGATATTATCAATTATTTATATTGTTTTATAATTTAAACAATCTTCAAACCCAATAATCTGTTCCAAACAACAGTTTTGAATCTATCATAGTTACTCCTATTTCAATTTGTTATCAAATGTAGGTCTATCATCAAAACTGAGAAAGTGTCAAATCATATTTGTAGGTAATGGAAACATTTTCTCGTTTCACACTTGATGGACTGGAGGTGGTTGTCCCAATGCACGGAAATAATAAAGTTGGTTATGGTTTCGTTTACGTGAAGTCTCTCGCTTCGTTTAATAGGATCCTAGCTGCTCTCCCTGGTTTTACAATGTTGGGTGTCCCAGTTACAGTACTGTTTTTAGGGGACGTCCAGGTCATGACATCCCTCCTGCGTAGGGTAAGTTATATGTGATTTAAAGTAAAAAATGAAATAAGCAGTTTTAGAGTAATAATAGTAATGCTAATGTTTACTTCAAAAGAACACCTTTTTTTATTCATAATTTATAACACCAACAATGATTGCGAATGTAGGTAACATCGCCAATGATTCCGCTTCAAATCCTTTGGTGGAATTGGCAAACGTATCTCATTGCCCAAATGAAGATAGTGTTGAGGTGCTCAAACTGAAGCACTTGATGCTATCAGAGGTACATCGATGTTTTTTGTAGAAACAAACACCACCTTAGCTTCACTCCAGATCTCCGTCTCTTCGTCTCTCTAACACAACTGAAAATTACCATTAGTTATGTCGCTCCTTCTGTTTTGGTAATGGTTGTGTCCGTGGACTAGACTATTTTCATAATGATAATAAGATGATATTTCCTCCTCCCCTTTTATGGAGGTCAAAAAGGTAAATGTTATCAACAACATACACGGGTTGGAGGCTGCTGACACTCTAAAAGTGATAGCGTCAGTGATAGGCGCAGTCGTGGCGCTGTTCAATGCTTATCACTGTACTTCTGTCTACTATCATAGACACAAAAAAAATCAGACCAGGGGCTGGAGCTAGAGATGAGCGGGATGAACCAATGACATTAATGATGGATGATAATTTCTTCGGTGCATAGATGTGAGCTTAGAGTGCAGTTAAAATCGCAGGATTACAATGTAATGATCGGTTTTTAATTAAAAAGTCATGAGCTTTTTTGCAGGACGTAATTTTGGTGTTTCGTTGCCGTTGGATTTTCCTATTTGCCCAATTTTCGCTTGTTTTTGTATGTATATGATCCAATATGAGCACTAATGGGATGTTTGGGGTTGCCTTTTTGTGAAATATTTTTTTGTTCAAAAAATGAGCCGGTAGCAAACTAGCAATATGTTTAGATTTTATTGCTTATTTACAGTACGATAAACAGACATAAACAGTTATGATGCTCCCGACTTTTAGAGGTTATGTTTGGTGCTTGGTTGCTGTTATTTTTAAGTTTCTCTTTATTTCTGTTTGTCATGTGAATGTATTATCATTTGCTTCCTCTAAAGGGATGTTTGGGAATAGGTAGTGTTTGAATTCAATTTGTTGTATCGCAATAAGCTAATAAGCCTTTTTCGAGTGTTTTGCAGATTATAGAAGTATGTAGTGCTGATGTTAAATAGCATCTTGAAACAACTTATATAGGTTGGTAAGCATAAGCTTTTTATCTCTGTCCACACACTAAAAAAGTACTTGAATCACTAAGAATAAGAATAAGTCACGAATATATAATCAAATAGTAACATCAAAATTTTTGGTGCATGTTCAATTTAATATGCAGGCGTTATTGCCCACATGTTTACATTAGCACATAAAAAGTTTCTTGCTTGCAATCAGAATCCCATTCCCATATCGTCCATATTTGGCATCCAATTTGCATGTGGCTGCCTCAGTGGTTGTTAACAATAATGAGACGGCGTATAATAACCACAAGCATTTGTCAGCATATATAATGATGCAACATAAATTGACCAACTTTATTCCAACTCGTTACCATCCCGACCAATCCATTTGCCACCAATAACAGACAAATATTTCCCGAGTCAACTCAACCCGTTTTGACCCGTTGCACAACCCATCTGACTCATCCATTTGCCACTTATAATATACCATCTTTCAATGACTCAAATTACAAAAGATATACATTGACTAAAAGGGGCAATGAAATGGTAATACACTACAAGTTTAGTACTGAAATAACTATGTAATCGTATATAACACACTACACGCATGTTTTAAGTTCAACAGATTTGAAAGAAAAAAAGGTGTTAAAACTTATCCCACCGCAATGAGTTTCTACATGTATAGGAAATTAAGTTGACCCAAACCCATTATGACCTGCGCCAATCGCCCATTTTGCCACATATAGTTTCGATTAGGAAATAGATGTTTATCTACCTCCCCTCCGGCGGCGGCAGGCACCGCAATATCTTCCAAGTTCGCTCTCCTATTATCTCCAAATCCGGGGAGATTTAATTGCACACACCTACAAGCATAAAATCACACACACGTCTCTTTAGTATTTATTATGAAAATTAGCTATCGACAAGTGGCTCTAAAGCAAATTCAGATGCTTACCTTAAGTCCTGCTCAACATTGCCAACAGCTCACTTTCCAAATCTTCTGCCACAATTAGCAGAGGTCTACGTTTCTGTCACAATAATAAAAATGATAAATGTGATGTTAACCAATCAGCAAAAGACCGCCTAAAGAGTGGTATAAAGTGTCTATATTGGTTGCCTTTACAGCGAGTTCCAAGATTCTGACAAGGGAGTTCATGTCTGAATTTTTTTGTCGTGAATACAATCAACGGATGTTCTAATTCCTGCCTACATGCAAAGAACATGTTCACGTAATATGAAAAATGGTAACTGGCTGCAGATAATTAGTACTGTTTAGAGCAGACATGTCACCAATTTATGATTACAAGTAATGTATGAAATATCAACTGGAATCAAATACTAAGCAGTGCAGAGGTTATACATGCAAAGAACTTCATTTGTGTCTTTGTGTCGGTCACAAAATAAGGTGAGATGTAACCTCGGCCTAGCTTCATCCCCTCAACAACTTCTAGTTCATTATCCAATGTATTGCCGTCCTGCAACATTATTAAATCGTTTTTTTTTTTTTTTTTTTTTTTTTTTTTTTTTTAAATAAACAATCAGTGATAAATATCTAATGATCAGGGACTGAAATTATGATTGTTCTTACAACAACTGTAATTACGCCTTCTTTTCCAACTTTCTCCATCGCTCTTGCAGTCAGTTCACCAATCTCACGTTCTCCATTGGCAGAGATAGGGGCTACCTAATCCAAGTAGGATGGAAAGAATTTTGACAAAATTTTTAAATATGCATGGAATCTCCACACACAAGCTCGCGTGACATAAGTTTCTAGAACAATGTTCTTTCAAGTATAATTGATACAAGCCCAAATGAAAACATCAGATAATCACACGAAAGGCGTGAGATTTGAGACAAGAAATCCTCAATGCGGACACTAAGTCTGGATAAATGAACAACGATGCCAGAAGTATGTATAGACAAGGTTTCTACGGTAAACACAATCACGAAGACGGGCAACTGAGATCAGAGGCGTATATGAGGGTGTGCGAGGCGTGCTATCCCACAGGGCCTCCAAATTCCAGGGACCTCAAAATTTTTATATGATATGTATATATTGTTGGAATTATTATATCATGACATTCATATTAATAAACCAAATACATCAAAGTGAGCATGAGCGGAAGCAATTAAAATAGATCGAATAACATGTAATTAATTAATCATTAATTTAAATAGTAAACATACCGTAGTGATTCTAGCCCGAACAAGAATCAATGCAATCTTCCGGAACCAATGAACCCTAATTAGGGTTTATAAGGATTATATGAATTACCCCTTACCTTTTTGTAATTCAATCCAACAATCAAACAATAGTGTGTTTGATTCACGTTCTTGTACACACGTACTAATTCAAGGAAAAGTTTATGCAAGTAATAACACAAAACAATTTTTGGACACAAGAAAAACGAAACCCTTAGGGGTGTTCGGTTTTGGTTCGACCAAGACAAGAGAAGGAGAAGAAAACACCAAGTTGTGTGTGTACAAGTTATGAGAAAAACCTTCACCTTGGGTTTGCTTATATACTAGACTTTACTTGGAGCTCAAGGCACAAAGGAGGTGGATTGACCTCCTTGGCCGATCGGTTTTGAAGCCCAAGAGGGGGTTCCGGAACCTTCTCTTGTTTCCATGTATTGTCTAGTAATTAGTTTCCTAATCTTCGTTTAATAATTAATTAGTCATTAATCAATAATACTAATTATTATTTAATTGTTTTGTGTTTAATAATTAATTATAACATTTTATAAATAATTATTACATTTCCTCTTCATACGTATTGTGTGCAATCCCGTGATCTCAAGTTCGATCCTAACACACGACTATTATTATTTTGTCTATAAAACCAACAGCTCCCACTTAGACATATCATAATAGTGTGATCACATCGATTAGCGTCTTGCAACACGTCGATGCCTCTAGTACAACTTGAGTAAGGCTCCTGGAAAACCTTTTAATGATTTCTCATTATTATTATCCCTTTGTTTCTAATACTACGTTAATAAGGATATGGATCTAGGTCATTCCTTAATTAACCATTCTGTTTCTCGTTTTTATAAATTGACAAGATTACCAAATCTTTTGAACCTTTCATAAAAGACCTTGGGCGTGGCCACGCAAACACCTTGACAACCCTACGATGGGCCCAGCAGTATTAAACTCCAAAAATTAATTTGAAGGAACAAATTCTTTATTGACTACAAGCAAAACACACAAACTTTGTAACACTTCCGAAAACAACCCTTATGACTACCAGTTACGTATAGCGTTAAGTTGTTCCACAAAAATGTACTACATTCATGACCGTTATCTTGTATCTCAAGTCTAAGGATAACTTCTTATGATTTACTTAATGACAAGATCCATAAAGTAACATCATATAGTTGGGATAAGTCCTATATTCAGTATCATCGAATATCATCTGAAATGACATGTCTACGCATCAATATACTTAAGTATATTATATCAACTTCAGATTTGTCTTAATTTAATAATATTCCCATATTATTAACTGACAACGGACAATTTAGAATAACTATTATTCATGGATATAAACATGCAAAAATAGGACAACAATAATTAACAAATAGAAATAAACATACCAACATACTTTATTTCATTAAAATAATAATTGTTTACAATATCCTTTATCCAAATACTAATCACAGTTATGCATGAAACTACTAGCTAATTTAAGTCCAATTCCATTGGCCAATTCATTAAGCTTTTCTTTCGCCAAAGCCTTAGTGAATGGATCAGCTAAGTTATCATCTGTGTGAACCTTCAACAGATTTATTTCACCTTCGTCAACCTTTTCACGAACAAAGTGATACTTCCGTAGAAAATGTCTGGTGCCTCTCATGACTCCAGGTTCATTGGCAAATATGATTGCAGCAGAATTGTCACAATACATATTAATAGGTAATTCAATTGAAGGCATAACACCAAGCCCAGAAACGAATTTCCTAATCCAAACAGCCTCCATAGCAGCTTCCGAAGCAGCAATGTATTCAGCTTCTGTTGCAGACATCGCAATTGTACTCTGCTTCTTGCTCCTCCAGTCTACAGCTCCTCCATTGATAACAAAGACATAACCCGTCTGAGACTTCGAATCATCTTTATTACTTTGAAAGGATGCATCACAGAAACCTGTAACACAAAGTTCTGTAGATGGATTTCCACCATATACCAAAAACATATCTTTTGTATTCCTCAAATACTTAAGAATATGTTTAACAGCAATCCAATGTTTTTCACCTGGATTCTGTTTAAATTGACTGGTAATATTTTGAGCAAACGCCACATCTGGCCTTGTGCACTTAACCGCATACATAATAGATCCTACAGCCGAAGCATAAGGAACTTTATTCATGCGAGCCACCTCTTCAGGTGTTGAAGCACAAAACTCATTACATAAGCCATGTTTTACTTCCATCGGCAAATATCCTTTCTTGGAATTTTGCATATTGAATCTTTTCAATATTTTGTCAATGTAAGCACTTTGACTTAATCCAATTAACCGCCTTGATCTATCTCTATAGATTTTGATTCCCAGAATGTATGCAGCTTCTCCTAAATCTTTCATAGAAAAGCACTTTCCAAGATATGCCTTTACAGCTTGCAAACTTGGAATGTCTTTTCCTATGATCAATATGTCATCAACATATAGAATTAGGAAAGTTACATTATCACTCCCACTAGCTTTGTGATACACACATGGCTCATCAAGATTTTGAGTGAATCCAAACTTTTTAATTTCAGCATCAAACCTCTTGTTCCATTGTCGTGATGCTTGCTTTAATCCATAAATGGATCTTTTAAGCTTGCAAACACGATTTGGAAATTCTGGATTTTCAAACCCTTCTGGTTGTGCCATATAGATGTCTTCATCTAGATGACCATTTAAGAAAGTGGTTTTCACATCCATTTGCCAAATCTCATAGTCATAGTATGCTGCTATAGCTATGAGTATTCTTATAGCTCTTATGTCTGCTACAGGAGAAAACGTCTCCTCGTAATCTATTCCAAAAGTTTGAGTAAAACCTTTAGCAACTAGACGAGCCTTATAAATGTGTGCATATCCATCCATATCAGTCTTGATTTTGTAAAGCCACTTACTCCCAACTACCTTGGCACCAGGAGGTAAGTCAACTTCTTCCCAGACTTCATTGTCATGCATGGATTGTATTTCCCCATCCATAGCAGCTTTCCATTTAGCTTTTTGAGGGCTATTAATGGCAGCTCTATAACTAGTAGGTTCATTAAGATCCCCTAGTGTATGCTGATCAACCTCTACATTAAGACATAGACGGTCAGGAGCTTTCACAGATCTCGCAGATCTGCGAATGGGAATTACTTCAACTTCCGGTGGAGGACCCAGACTTTCCGGTTCTATAGGAAGTGTGCTAGTGTTTTCTGAAGGTAATGCATTATTTAGATCATCTTCTAGATCATATACCCTCCCACTGATTTCTTGAACCACAAATTCACTTTCAAGAAAATCACCATATCTTGCAACAAACACTTTGTTCTCAGGTGGGTAGTAAAAGTAGTAACCCATAGTTTCCTTATGGTATCCTACAAAAATGCATTTTACAGATCTTTGTTGGAGTTTATCTTGTGAGTCACGTTTAACATACGCCTCACAACCCCAGACCTTTAAATAAGACAAGTTCGGAGCTTTTCCAGTCCATATCTCATATGGTGTCTTATCAACCTTCTTGGTGGGAACCATATTCAAAATACGAACAGCTGTTTCAAGAGCATAATCCCAAAAAGACAAAGGAAGATTAGTAAGATTATACATTGATCGAACCATGTCCAACAATGTACGATTCCTTCTCTCAGATACACCATTTTGTTGTGGAGTATATGGAGATGTGAGATTCTGGACAATTCCATTCTCAGTTAAGAAATCTTTAAAATCTTGACTAAGGTATTCACCACCTCGATCAGAACGAAGAGCTTTAATCTTCTTTCCCAATTGCAATTCTACTTCTGCTTTGAAAACTTTAAATGTTTCAAACACTTCATGTTTATGTTTAAGTAAATAAACATAACCATAACGGCTGAAATCATCCGTAAAAGTTAAGAAGTAGATAGCACCTCTCCTTGACACATGTCTAAGTGGTCCACATACATCCGTGTGTATTAAACCAAGTAGATCTGAAGCTCTTTCCATATTATTATGAAAAGGTTTCTTCGTCATCTTCCCAGAAATACAAGATTCACATTTATCAAATGACTCATCATTGATATTATTCAAAAGCCCTTCACGTTGTAGCTTTTGCATGCGAGTCTTGCCTATATGGGCAAGTCTACAGTGCCAAAGGTAAGACGAATTCAAGTCATACTTCATTCTCTTACTTATGCTGTACATCGAATTATTATTATTGTTGGAAGTCACACAATTATTCATATCAATTTCAAACACACCATTCATAGCAACAGCATTAAAATAAAATACACCATTTAAAGAAACAGAAATTTTATTGCCATCAATAGTATGAGAAAAACCAAGATCCAACAAACATGAAAAGGAAACAACACCTCTAATTATAGAAGGTGCATAATGACAATTGTTTAAACAAAGTACTAAACCCGAAGGTAAAACTAAATCAAACATTCCTATGGCTTCAACTGCTGCTTGTGCTCCATTCCCCACATGCAGAAATTGCTCCCCATAAGCTAGTCTCCTTTCCTCTCTAAACCCCTGCAGTGTATTACAAATATTAATACCACATCCAGTATCATATACCTAGGAATTTATTTTACGAGATAAAGTAAATAATTCAATGACAAATAAGTTACCTGAAGTGCTGGCGCCCATGTGCCCAGTCTTCTTAACCTTATTGTTTCGCAAGTCATCGAGATAAAGAGGACAATTCCTCTTCCAATGGCCCATCACCTTGCAGTAATGGCATCCTTGATCCTTCTTTGGATTATTCTTGATAGGAGGGTTCTTCTTTGGTTGAGGTGGTTGATAAGCCATAACTTGCTTATTCTTATCATCCTTCTTCTTTCCTTTACCCTTCTTCTTGTTCGCATTTGGCTTGTTAATTCTACCCCCTTGTATTGCTAGTACTTGGGGCGTAGGAGCCTTTTGTGGTGTACCTTTCTCATAATCAATGAGCAGTGCGTGCAATTCACTTACAGTCTTCCCCACGCAATGCATATTGAAGTTCCTCACAAAACCACTAAATTCCTTATCAAGGGATCTATTGATTAAGTTCACAGCCATATCATTGTCATAGGGTTTCCCAAGTGTTTGTAGTTGATCCATGTAACTTTTCATTTTCAACACATGAGCACTCACAGGTTCACCAGGACCTTGCTTACAACCATGTAGAGCTTCCATCAAATCGTAAATCTCTACATTTAATGGTTTCTCATAAAGTTTCTTGAGTTCATCAATCATGTCCTTGGGAAAATACTCCTCAAACTGTCTTTGAAGAGCTGTGGACATTCCCCCTAACATCATTGCGGCCACATCAATATGTTCCTTGCAATCAAGATTCCATTTGGCTTTAGCAGCATCAGTAGCTGCCGTGCCTTCAGGTTCAGCAGGATAAGGCGTTTTCAAGATTTCGAGTTGACCAGTCACTCGCAGGACAATCCTTAGTGAACGGTACCAATCATTGAAATTTTCCGAGCCAGTCAATTTTTCTCGTTCAAAATAATTTTTGAACACAGAACGTAAGTTGGTGTTATCAGTTTGAGCCATTTCTACAGATAAAGAAAGTTCAAAACATTAGTATTTTTGATAATACAATTTTTCAAGAAAATTAAAATACCCAAGGAAAATAAATCCATAGAATAATCTTGAAAACTAGGATCCTCCATAAACATAGTTTCATCACATTCAGTTGATCTGCTAGTAATGAAAGTATAATATGAGGTAACTTGTCGTACAAGTAATTGGCATAACATTTGTCCAATTCCTAGATATATGGGATTTACAATCACAAAACATTTGTATTGTAAGCATATTTAGTCCCCATCTTAATGCCTTGAGTCCAAGTCTCACTTCCTACTCAATTTAAGTCGTCTAACTTAAAAACTGTAAATTCACAAACCCATCACATCAGTTGATCTGCTAGCAATGAATTTATGAAATTTACCTCTCCATTGCAATCTCGCCAAGTCTCACTTAACGTAAATTACAACTTCAAGTGTTCTTAATTAGATGGCATTCAACTTAATTTTATAAGGGTATAACTATTTTGATGTGATCAAAATAATGTATGAAGAAGCATGCATACAACTTCATAACATTGGTTTTACAAAACATTTTTATTACCAATTTGCTAAGAGTAAAATAACAAAGTTTTGATTGAGGTATCGGGTTCACCAATTAAAGAATAACCATCAATTATCGTCCACTATATCGTACTTTTGCATACGCCCGAAGGCATAGTGTTTCGGATAATCATTGTGGAATTGTGGATTATTCACCCTTAAGATGACAATGTACATGTAATGGTTGTTCGGTAAGTCTAATTTACACACAAACGAGCGTTAAGACATGAATGTTGTCTATCTAAGGCCACAATTTAATGCGATGCCATCCTTATACCCATCTTGTAGTGTGTAAACTTCGGTCGAGCCTATTTAACCATTACGTACAAAAACATCAATCAACCAATCATTTGAAATTTTAACTCTTAAAAACCAAAACAATTTCGCTATTATTTAGTCCGTATTATTTTTTTCTATTCAAAAAATTACCCTTTTCGTTTATATAAACATGTCTAACACAATAAATAAACAAAACAAGTAATTATACAATAAAAAAATAAAACAACTAAATAAACACATATACATAATCATAACAATTAAATATGTATAAAACATGTAGCCACATGCAAATTTTATTCAAAAGTCCTATTAATAATCAAATCTAGGCGTATAACGTATTAATTCAATTAGGGCTTTCTTTTTCTTAGAAAAAGAGCCACATACATCGATAAATCGATTGCGTAAGCCAAAATTAAATAAATACCACATAGCACATAATTGATTACTTAATATTGGAGTCTTCCCCAATTCGACATCTATTAGAATTTACATGTTTTAATATAACTTAACCATTAATATATATATATAAGCAATTTAAACCATTTAAATAACACAATAAAAATCCATGCAAATATGCACTTTTTCATGGATTTAGCTTAACAATTAACACATTGCACCAAGATCGTTTACTAAAATGCATAAACAATTACATGACATCTTAGGGTTTCTTAGTCAAATTTTTTAAAAAAATAAAAGCTAAACCCTAAAAACCCTTAAAGGTCATTCGACCCAAATTAGGGTTAGGGATAAAAACATAAACCCTAAAAAAACATGTAACTATACGAATCAAAATCCAATTTTTATGCGTTGCGATAATTAATTACACATTATAACGGCTCTAGATGCCACTGTTGGAATTATTATATCATGACATTCATATTAATAAACCAAATACATCAAAGTAAGCATGAGCGGAAGCAATTAAAATAGATCGAATAACATGTAATTAATTAATCATTAATTTAAATAGTAAACATACCGTAGTGATTCTAGCCCGAACAAGAATCAATGCAATCTTCCGGAACCAATGAACCCTAATTAGGGTTTATAAGGATTATATGAATTACCCCTTACCTTTTTGTAATTCAATCCAACAATCAAACAATAGTGTGTTTGATTCACGTTCTTGTACACACGTACTAATTCAAGGAAAAGTTTATGCAAGTAATAACACAAAACAATTTTTGGACACAAGAAAAATGAAACCCTTAGGGGTGTTCGGTTTTGGTTCGACCAAGACAAGAGAAGGAGAAGAAAACACCAAGTTGTGTGTGTACAAGTTATGAGAAAAACCTTCACCTTGGGTTTGCTTATATACTAGACTTTACTTGGAGCTCAAGGCACAAAGGAGGTGGACTGACCTCCTTGGCCGATCGGTTTTGAAGCCCAAGAGGGGGTTCCGGAACCTTCTCTTGTTTCCATGTATTGTCTAGTAATTAGTTTCCTAATCTTCGTTTAATAATTAATTAGTCGTTAATCAATAATACTAATTATTATTTAATTGTTTTGTGTTTAATAATTAATTATAACATTTTATAAATAATTATTACATTTCCTCTTCATACGTATTGTGTGCAATCCCGTGATCTCAAGTTCGATCCTAACACACGACTGTTATTATTTTGTCTATAAAACCAACATATATATCCTATAAAAGTGACTTCATGTATTTGATTTATAGTGTTGCATTAAAAAATGATGGTCACACACATTGAAAACGATTATTTCTCATTTTATCTTTTTTAATTAAATTATTTACTTTCTATTTTAGGCCCCGTACTTGTCTTTAAACTGAATCGTGCACTGGGCCTCCATAAACTCAGAGACGGCACTGACTGAGATCACGTCGATGTACACGGTAGAAACATTGAAAAATGAGGTTCACGTTATGTAAAATTGTGACCCTAGAGTAAAGAAGTTGGGTGATCTCAAATGGCTGTTGTGAGAGAGTGTAACTACAAAGAAGGGATGTATCGTCTATCTCTCGAAAAGAGTTCCCGAAGATTGTATTAAATCATGGCAATATACCTACATGAAAAACCGCTTTTTTCGATTTGGCGGGATAAATTGGCGCCAACACTTTTTGCAGGGACATGTCACCGCCAAAAGCTGTTATCATTAGCTGAAACTATTGGGGGATAAAGTAATTGTTTTTTAGGAAGGACACTACAAGAAAAAAGACCTTTAGTGACTTTCTTAGCGACGTATTTTATGATTGCGACTTTAGGTGATGGGTCGCTGTAAAAGAGTCGCAAATTTTTTGCGACTCGTGACATTTGTCGCTAAAAAGAGCGACTAGTATAATGACTTCATAAAATAAGTCGTTATAAATTTGCGACTTCAATATTTCTTGTCGCCATTTGCATCACTGTTTCAAAGAAATGTTGCCATCTAAGTCGCTTAACGCGACGCTATTTTTGTAAAAGTCTCTATTTAAGTCGCTATTTAAGTCGCTAAAAGTCTCTACTAAGGAGGCCATGTTAGGAGCTAGTTGTCGGCTCGACATAGGAAGAGGTAGAAGCTTATAGAGTTGGGAAAGATCGTACACGGCCCCACGAATGGTATTAAGGAATACAACCCGTCAATTAAAACAAGGTTAACATTCAATAGGTAGAATTGGATAGCTAGCAAGGAGTAATACATCATAGGTATACATGCTTCACTTCCCTTGTAGAACCTTAATTTACTTTTCTTGCACATTAGTTTAATTAGTAGCTTTTGGGTTAGTTGATTATCAAATAATTCCTCCCCTCCTTCCAAAATCGAGATTTTACAGCTTTCATAAAATATAAAATACAAAAAGAATCATCCTTCACCCTTAGACCTAATTGACTTAGTTTTTAATCCTAACAAATACTATTCCCTGTGGAGAATGATCAATCCCCCGTACTTGCCACTCACTATACTACATCGGTCAGGTACACTGTCTGGTGGAGATTGCAAGCTTCTCGAGATCCCTCGAGAGTTAAAACCTTTTGCAAGGTTGCAAAACCACGCATCAAGTTTTTGGCGCCGCTGCTGGGGAATAGTTATTGTTTAGGTTGAAATTTATTTTGATTAGGTCTACTTATTAGATTCCTTTTTATTGAGATTTTTATTTTCATTTTATTAGCTTTCTTTAGTCTATCTTTTCTTTGTGTCTTTGTTGGTAAAAACCTTTCCATTGTCTCTTCCGTTCACCATTATGGAGAACGTGAATCCACCATACTACCGACCACGAAACCCATTCACTCCTAATGACATCTTGATGTTCAACCAATATCGAGATGAACCTATCTATGATGCATGGACTCGTTTTAAAAATTTACTCCAAATAGTCCCTCATCATGGTTTCGATCTATGGTACCTAAATCAAATCTTTTACTATAGTGTCCACCCGTATGACCAAAGGTACATTGACGATTTTGCCAATGGGGACCTTAGGGAATTAAATGCTGAAGAAGCATGGGATGCCATAGAAGATTGTGCCCAATATTATTATAGAGTAGACAACCCAACAAACAACATCACCGATCAATTAATAACAAGTTTGAAGGAGCAAACAGGAAGTTTGTCTGGGGATGATTACTCAGGGATACCTAAGTGGATGGCGCCTAATATCATAGTACAAAACAAACACATAGGTAATCTAGACACAATGGATGATGAGGTGGACAATCCAAGCCCACAAAGTACCCCACAAGTCCTACCATCATTTGAGGCATACACACCGCCTGTGACTTACCCGGAAGAAGTAGATGAGACTTTAGGAATCCCGATAGATGTAGAACCTTTAAACCAAAGACAACTTTAGGATATAGGTTTGAATACTTGTAGCCAAAACCTTACTCTTGGTTCTAGGAAATTTCCTAGTGTTGATGAACCGGAACCTCAATCTTCGCACAACTTTCCGTCCTTAGATATACATCTAGGAGACAAAAGAGGTACCGACCCACCCATCAACCAATATTATCTGGGTAGTTTTAGGATGAAGGAAGCCATTCACTCACCCCCTTCACCTCACGTGGCATATTTCCACCCTAAGGGTGTGTATCGCTACTTTCACCCACAATTAATCCTAAGTGTAGGGACAACCTCCCCTATTTTTGTTAAATAAGGGTAGAGTCAGGCTCGTGACTCGAACAAAAACAAGCGCTTCTTGGGAGGCAACCCATGTTTTTAATTGTTTGATGTTTTTATTTTATTTATCTGTTTGTGTCATATATGCTTAATCATAGTTGTTTAATTCTCATGTTTCGAATAATTTGTGAAAATGCTTTATTTTGTTTTTAACCTCGTCTTAATTGCATATAAAGGTATTTTACAAAAAGATAAGTGTAGGGAAAGTTATATTTTGTTAAAAAGAACGAAATTCGAACATGAAAAGTGTTACGCTTTTAGAGGGTCATTTAATCCCCTAATCGTGTTTTTATGATCACATATTTCCCTAAATCGTTCCTTTTATCATTTTATGTACTGGGGACGTGATTTCTGGAATATGAAGCATTTTGGAGCTTTTTGGACGTTTTTATTCTCGAGAATGAAGAAAACGAGAAAGTCAAGAGTCCAAGTTGGAAACAGTACCTGACGGCCTCAAGTATCACAAGGTGACGCCGTCACAGGTTGATCAAGAGATGGATATTTGCTTTACACTTGACGCGCCAGAAAGAAAATGGGAAGATTACACGTGACGGCGTCACGTTATAAAATGCCAAGGCCGTCACGTATTAACTTAAAGAGAGATGGCCCAGAAGACTTTGAGAGTGACGACGTCAGGGTTGAACCTGATGACTCCAGAGGTTAAAGAGTGATGACGTCAGAATGACGACTTGCACAAGAAGAAACCTTAGTAAAACCGTCACATGTTGATCAAGACAATCACAACTTACGCGCGGAGTAGCTAACACTGTTTTGGCCATAACTTTTGCATACGAACTCGGATTTGAGCGATTCAGAAAAGGAAATGATCGGGACGAAAAAATCTTCGATTAGGTGAAAAAGTGGTCATGACGCCATCAGGTGTTAGGTCTGATGCCGTCAGATTGGGCCGGATAGAAAATAGCCTATATATACAACATTATAACTTCACTTTTTGTAAGCCCCAAACCCTAAGTCCGATTCTAGGGTTAGGGTAGGTGTTTTTCCAGCAACTTAGAGGGTTTCAATCACTCCATAAACATCTTGTAATGATTTGTTGATTCTATCTTAATTCATGTCTTCAATTATCATTATTGTTGCTTGTTCTTCATTAATTATGCTTGGCTAATTCACCTTGTGTCTACTTATGATTGTGTGAAACATGTATATAATTGATTAGATCTTATTGATTTCTTTGTTGATGTTTGTGTCTATCTTCATCAATTAAGGTGTGACAACTTCAATAGGTCTAGTTGATTTAGTTTATAATTCTTGGTTCCTATTGTTTCTTGTTTTGATTGAATGTTTATCGATGTTAGGCTTAAGAAAACTGGCTAATCTCCAATTGGTAACTTGCTTGATGTCTTAAGAAACATGAATCGGATGTGTACTACGATTAATTGGTTGTGTTTAATGCATAAGTGACTACTAAGGAGGCCATGTTAGGAGCTAGTTGTCGGCTCGACATAGGAAGAGGTAGAAGCTTATAGAGTTGGGAAAGATAAATACACGGCCCCACGAATGGTATTAAGGAATACAACCCGTCAATTAAAATAAGGTTAACATTCAATAGGTAGAATTGGATAGCTAGCAAGGAGTAATACATCATAGGTAGACATGCTTTACTTCCCTTGTAGAACCTTAATTTACTTTTCTTGCACATTAGTTTAATTAGTAGCTTTTGGGTTAGTTGATGAGCAACTAATTCAACCCCTCCTTCCAAAACCGAGATTTTACTGCTTTCATAAAATATAAAATACAAAAAGAATTATCCTTCACCCTTAGACCTAATTGACTTAGTTTTCAATCTTAACGAATACTATTCCCTGTGGTGAACGATCAATCCCCCGTACTTTCCACTCACTATACTACATTGGTCAGGCACCTGGTAGGGATTGCAAGCTTCTCGAGATCCCTAGAGAGGTAAAACCTTTTGCAAGGTTGCAAAACCCCGCATCAGCTGGCTCTAATACCAATTGATACGAACCTATCCCATATTAGGCTCGTATCGATGTTCATAAGTCCAAGTGTAGAACTCACTCAAAAAGCTAGCTTGTAAGAGGAGGGGACACCTAGACTTATAAACCACCACCCAATCCCATACTTGGGCGATGTGGGATCGTAACATTCATGTCGGAAAATTTTTAGTCAAAGCCAAAAGTGTTAATTTTGTTATGGGGGCGCCCAATCTTTAGAGACTACATGTAGTCGCAAAAGCGTTCGTGTCGGAAAATCTTTAGTCAAAGGCAAAATTGTTGCTTTTGCTTGGGCGGGAATTTTTGGCACCCAATCTTTAGAGAATACATGTAGTCGCTAGAGGTTTTTTTTTTTTTTCTTTTTTTTTATATTATAATTAATCACACAAAACCCAATGGTTTCCCTCCTAACAATTACTTTATCCCACCAATAGTTTCTGCTAATGATAACAGCTTTTGGCGGGGATATGCTAATGATAACAGCTTTTGGCGGTGACATGTCCCCGCCAAAAGTGTTGGCGCCAATTTGTCCCGCCAAATCGCAAAAAGCGGTTTTTCATGTAGGTACATTGCCATGATTTAATACAATCTTAGGGAACTCTTTTCGAGAGATAGACAATACATCCCTTCTTTTAGTTACACTTTTTTTTTTTTAATATTATAATTAATCACACAAAACCCAATCGTTTCCCTCCTAACAATTACTTTATCCCGCCAATAGTTTCTGCTAATGATAACAGCTTTTGGCGGTGACATGTCCCCGCCAAAAGTGCTGGCGCCAATTTGTCCCGCCAAATCGCAAAAAGCGGTGTTTCATGTTGGTACATTGCCATGATTTAATACAATCTTCGGGAACTCTTTTCGAGAGATAGACGATACATCCCTTCTTTGTAGTTACACTTTCTCACAATAGCCATTTGAGATCACCCAACTTCTTTACTCTAGGGTCACAATTTTACATGACGTGAACTTCATTTTTCAATGTTTCTACCCATGTACATCGATGTGATCTCAGTTGCCCATCTTCGTGATTGTGATTACTGTAGAAACCTTGTCTATACATACTTCCGGCATCGTTGTTCATTTATCCAGGCTTAGTGTCCGCATTGAGGATTTCTTGTCTCAAAGCCTTTCACGTGATTATCTGATGTTTTCATTTGGGCTTGTATCAATTATACTTGAAAGAATATTGTTCTAGAAACTTATGTCACGCGAGCTTGTGTGTGGAGATTCCATGCATATTTAAACATTTTGTCAAAATTCTTTCCGTCCTACTTGGATTAGGTAGCCACTATCTCTGCCAATGGAGAACGTGAGATTGGTGAACTGACTGCAAGAGCGATGGAGAAAGTTGGAAAAGAAGGCGTAATTACAGTTGCTGTAAGAACAATCATAATTTCAGTCCCTGATCATTAGATATTTATCACTGATTGTTTATTTAAAAAACAACCGATTTAATAATGATGCAGGACGGCAATACATTGGATAATGAACTAGAAGTTGTTGAGGGGATGAAGCTAGGCCGAGGTTACATCTCACCTTATTTTGTGACCGACACAAAGACACAAATGAAGTTCTTTGCATGTATAACTTCTGCACTGCTTAGTATTTGATTCCAGTTGATATTTCATACATTACTTGTAATCATAAATTGGTGACATGTCTGCTCTAAACAGTACTAATTATCTGCAGCCAGTTACCATTTTTCATATTACGTGAACATGTTCTTTGCATGTAGGCAAGAATTAGAGCATCCATTGATTTTTATTCACGACAGAAAAATTTCAGACATGAACTCCCTTGTCAGAATCTTGGAACTCGCTGTAAAGGCAACCAATATAGACACCTTATACCACTCTTTAGTCAGTCTTTTTCTGATTGGTTAACATCACAGTTATCATTTTTATTATTGTGACAGAAACGTAGACCTCTGTTAATTGTGGCGAAAGATTTGGAAAGTGAGCTGTTGGCAATGTTGAGCAGGACTTAAGGTGTGTGCAATTGAATCTCCCGGATTTGGAGATAATAGGTGAGCGAAATTGGAAAATATTGCGGTGCATACCGGAGGGGAGGTAGATAAACAGCTATTTCCTAGTTGCAACTATAGGTGGCAACATGGGCGGGTGGCACAGGTCTAGTAATGGGTCATAATGGGTTTGGGTCAACTTAATTTCCTCTACGTGTAGAAACTCATTGCGGTGGGATAAGTTTTAACACCTTTTTTTTTTCAAATATTTTGAACTTAAAACATACGTGTAGTGTGTTATATATGATCACATAGTATTTCAGTAATAAACTTGTAGTGTGCTACTTTTTCATTGTCCCTTTTGTAATTTGAGTCATTGAAAGATGGTTTTCTGTCCCGTGTGTCTTTTTGTAACTAAAAAACCTTACTATTTGGCTTTTTATAATGATAATGATTATATACAGATGTTGTGCATATACATGAGAGTTCGATTTATATACAGTGGTCAAATTTTATACAAAGGTTTAGATTGCGGGTTACAAGGCGACCCAAACGGGATACAAACCATTTTTGAATAACTTAGATTTACAAACAAAAAAATACAATGGCGAAAACAGTAAAATTGGAAAAATAAGTTGGGATAATTATGCAAAAATGCCCTTTCAAAGCTGGATGAAACCTCTAGGTTTAATGCCTTAAATGTACACTTTTCCAGACTTTGGAGGTGTACTTGTTAGCTTTTGTATTATTTTTTTGTTACCCATTGGATAAAAAATAATACGAACCATTTGTACGTGAATGGGTTGCTGTTATCACCTATAATGGCAACAATGTTTAGCACTTACACTTGTATTATGCAGGTTATTAGCGAGGAACGTGGATTGATCCTTAATGATGTTAGCCTCGACAAACTTGGTACAGCAAAGAAGGTTACTGTTTCTCTTGATGATACGATAATTCTACATGGTGGTGGTGATAAGAAACAAATTGAAGAAAGACGTGAAGAATTAAGATCGCCTATCGAGAACAGTACCGCAATGTTTGACAAAGAAAAAGCACAAGAAAGGATGTCAAAGTTGTGAGGAGGCGTAGCAGTTTTTAAGGTATATATATTTCTTGTAGCGGAAAATTTTTTTTTCTTCTTTAAGGAATTATATGTAATTTAATTTTCTTCGGGTTGGAGGTGCCAGGGACGCGGAGGTTGGGGAATGAAAGGATAGGGTGACAGGCGCTCTTAATGCTTCACTAGCAGCTGTTGAAACTAAGGCTACTAAGGCTCTTAAAAGCCTTCAAACAGCAAACGAGGACCAAAGAAGAGGAGTCGAAAATACCCTTATTGGACCTCATTTCATTATGTTGATTATCATTAAATAGTAGACTATTTCTATATAAGTTGTTTATCAACCTATATAAGTTGTGGACAGAGATAAAAAGCTTATGCTTATCAACCTATATAAGTTGTTTCCAGATGGTGTTTAACATCAGCACTACATACTTCTATAATCTGCAAAACACTCGAAAAAGGCTTATCAGCTAACTGCGATACAACATAAGTGCTCATATTTGATCATATACATACAAAAACAAACGAAAATTGGGCAAATAGGAAAATTCAACATAACGGCAACCAAACACCAAAATTACGTCTTGCAAAAAAGCTCACGACTTTTTAATAAAAAACCGATCATTACATTATAATCCTGCGATTTTAGCTACACTCTAAGCTCACATCTATGCACCGAAGAAATTATCATCCATCATTAATGTCATTGGTTCGTCCCGCTCATCTCTAGCTCTAGCCCCTAGTCTGATTTTTCTTGTGTCTCTGATAGCAGTAACAAGTACAGTGATAGGCTGCGCCTATCACTGACGCTATCACTTTTAAAGTGTTAGCAGCCTCCAACCCGTGTATGTTGTTGATAACAGTTATATTTTCGATCTCCATAAGAGGGGAGGAGGAAATATCATCTTATTATCATTTTGAAAGTAGTCTAGTCCACTGACAACACCATTATCAAAACAGAAGGAGCGACATAACTAATGGTAATTTTTTAGTTGTGTTAGAGAGACGGAGAGATCTGGAGTGAAGCTAAGGTGCTGTCTGTTATTACAAAAAACATTGATGTACCTCTGACAGCATCAAGTGCTTCAGTTTGAACACCTTCCTCAACACTATCTTCATTTGGGCAATGGGTTTGCCAATTCGACCACAGGATTTAAAGCGGAATCATTGCCGATGTTACCTACATTCGCAATCATTATCGGTGTTATAAATTATGAATAAGAAAAGGTGTTCTTTTGAAGTAAACATTACTATTATTACTCTAAAACTGCTTATTTCATTTTTTTACTCTAAAATAAGCCTCACTATATTAGTACATTGCATTTTAATGTTTTCTTACAGATGAAGATGAATGAACACATGAACGAAAGAATACAATCGATGATAATCACACAAATCGCGATATCAACTATAACACGGAAAATGGACAAGCATTTAAGATCTGCATTTAGTTTCTTGCTACTATAAGACTGCTTGTCCATTTTTCGTGTTATTGTTGATATTATGTCGCAATTTGAAGGCTAAAATCTCATCTCAGCCCAAATTCAAAGGTTGTTTAACAATTTCCTAATAAGGCAGCTACATTGATTAAAAAATTATACTAGATGCCTACTAATTATCATAATAAGCAAAGATTAGCAAACACGTGTACCTAAAAAAGAAATTGGTCAGTATTGGTTGAAAGGAACTCAATACACCGTATTTTCTTATTCTCCCTGCCTTTATGAAGGTAGAGTTCAGCCTCAGCTCAGGTTCCGAGTTCATGTGTCCAACCAACAGTTCAACACTTTCCATGTCGGTCACAAGCTCATAATGACTTCCATCAGCTCTTTCTTATCGACTAGCAGCACAACTGTCAAAATTGTTCATTTACCGTCATATTTGCATTATTAGGCTTCGTAGAAGATAACTAATTTCTTATTTTTTTTTATATTAAATTTGACCTCAGAAAAGCCAAAATACGTGGTTTCTTATCTTCCTTTCTTTTTTTTGATGGACTCAAACATATATTATCCAAAATTGAAGTATATGTGACAGATCCATTTTCCAAAATTGCACCAGTTACAATAAGCTCATAGAAATGAAAACAATGAAGGGCTTAAATGTTTTTGCCAAAGAAAAAAATTATTAAAAGGTACCTTCTTTATGTTGATCTTTAAATACCTCGACACAATTTCTTCTTTTTGTTTATTTGTTTATTGGAGTATCATCTCTTGAAAAACTTGAAGTATATGTTACAATAAGTTTCATAGTACAACTAATTTCTTATTCTTTTTAATCACACAACAGACAGTTGGTACTACTTTTTGTTTTCTTGACTTATTACGAATGAATATGCTGATACATGGCTAAACAAAAACGTTAGAAACTTACTACATTATTTTAATCTTTCATATTCATCAGTGGGTTCGATGGTCACTTCGAGGTGAGCAAACAATCCTGCGCTAGCCTGTAAACATGGGTTGATGAGTAAAAAAAAACAATGGCTTTTAAAACACTTTCTATGGTAACAAAGCCGTTCCATAAAAATTACAACTTCAACTTTACCCTGTAATATTTATAATTATGAACCTATGCCTATTTTGAACTAAAACAAAGGTGGCTAACTAAACATAAGCTAAACCAAACAGCACCTTACATGGGCTTCAAAGAAGAATTAGCCAAACACCCAAACTATTCACAAAATTCGAAATAAATAAATACATTTTAAAAAAGAAAGAAAAACAATTACCGCCAAAGTTTCGTCAACCTGAGCTTGAGTCATAATACCTTCCATGTTCTCTATGTTGATTTTTGAATACCTCGACGCAATTTCTTCTTTTTGTTTATTGGATCTTGAAGAACGTATATGTTACAATAAGTTTCATATTACAACTAATTTCTTATTCTTTTTAATCACACAAGAGACGGTTAGTACTATTTTTTGTCTTTTTGACTTATTACGAATGAAATATGTTGATACAGGGCTAAACAAAAACGTTATAAACTTACTACATTGTATAGTGGCAAAACTATGAAGGGTTTGTTTGGGAACAACTTATATGATCATATTTTTAAGCTGTTCATCTGTAACAAGCAGTTTCACAGAAGCACATATAGGTAATAGGTTCTCATCTTATATGTGATTATAAAAAACTGGGCAGTTTTGTAGATATCAAGCTGATTCTAAACACACACACAAAAAATGCTCATTAGGGTTCAGTTTAAATTGAAATAGGAGTAACTATGATAAATTCAAAACTGTTGTTTGAAGATTGTTTAAATTATAAAACAACACCACAACAAACATAAAATTGAACCAGATTCTTGATAATCCTTGATAACCAAAAATCAAAATTTGGTTATATCATATCATAAGATTATTATAGTATGAAAATATTCATGAATATATTTTTAGAAAAAGAAAATCCACACCCATTTACATTTGATAAAACTTCTATTTCAAAGATTTTCATCATCTTTAGATTTTTTATCCATTTAATCTTGAAGAAACAAGTTCAATTATTAATATAAGGTGTGGAATCTTTATCAAACCCATACCCTAAATCGTTATAACTATTTAGGTAAAAACATTAAAAAGAATAAGTACAACATTTTTATGTGTTATGAGAAAGAAACTTACGACTCGCTTAGTAACTCGGAGAGGCAGACTGGTCTTGAAGTACATTGGATTGGTGATTTTTTACCCTTGATAAAGCAACTCCATTACAAGATGCTTTTTGTGCATGACAAGGCCATTGTGAAGCAAGGCCTGAATATTTAAAAAAAAGAAAGAAAATATATATATATATATATATAAGAAATTGAGATACAAATGCCCATGCTCTAAACAAAATGCGGATACATGAAACTGAAAACAGAAGAGTCATACATATATGATTCCAATACTTCACAGCAAAAGTTTTATAATTTGATGATACAACATTCCAATAACCAGGCCAATCCTTTTACATCCTAATCACACTGTGTGTCAATATATACTATATGGCATTATAATATATGTATGTATTTGTAAGGTCACTCTTAACACTTTCCTAATAACCTTTCTACAACTCAAGCTGATTGCCTGATTCTAAACACACACACACACACACACACACACAAAAAAAAAACTTATTACGGTTCAGAAATAAGCACACATGCACTTAGATAAGCAATACCAAACACCCTCTTAGAATTAAAAAGATCAAATCGTTAGATTGTGATATTTAGTGTGAATAAAAAACTGTTATACTCATTATTTATAATTAAGAGGGTTAACCTGTGTTTATATCATATAGCAAAAAAAAAAAAAACCTTATCGCCTTTGCTTGTATCATGTAAACATTATGAAAGTAGTCTAGTCCACCAACAACAACTACACGATGGTCGCCTTCCACCTTTCACCAAATCTGTATAATTGGGGTTTGAGATAGAAATTAGGGATTTAAAAATTGAGCATTTACAAGACAAATTAACAAGTATAAAATGATAAATACATGTTTATATTAACATACCTTTAAGCAATCCAAGCCAATTTTGACAGATTTAATGGATATGAAAATTAGGGTTTTGTTTTGTGGGTGTTTTATGTGCGGGAAATGAGAAGTGTAATAGTAGTAGTTGACTGCCAATTAATTATATAAGAGATTTTTTTTTTTTTTTTTTTTTTTTTCCACAAACAAATGAAACCGGGAAACCAGCAGACGTGTAGGTTGCAGCTAAAAACATGACAAAAATATTAGCATAATACAAATTTTATAAAACATACGGAGTAATTAAGTAAAATGACATTAAAATTAGTAGAGAAAGTAATAAGTTTTTTTGAATAATAAGTTTTTTTGAAAAGTACGTTATGAATTTATAGCTTTTTCCATAAAATGTTTACAAATAAATTAAGAGTTTATATAGAACTCAACTTAACAACTAAGGCTCGTTTTGTTTATAAGTGGGGTTGGATTCGGTATAGAATTTGAATTTGAAGTTGGTTTAGAAGAGAGAATATATATTTATTTATATATATTTTATAATAAATTTTAAATAAAATATATTATATAAATGATAAAATAGTAAATATGGAAGTATAAGAAATAAAATTATTATTCTACATTGTGAAAACATGTGGCTAGGAGTATATAAAAATAAAAAGATTATTTGACTTTTTGAATATTGTCAGTAAACTATACAAAATGTCAGAAAACCGGTGGACATACGTGACTTTGGTGAAAACCTTTATTTGAAGGTGTCAAATACTGTTGCCTAACCCAAAACTTGAACCAAATGATTTATTAATGTCATATCATCCCAAAACTCCATTCTATACCCCCAAACCAAACTGGCCATAAATGGACAAAACTAGCACACCTAAGGCTTGTGACAGAGGGCCTGAAAATATCGATCGGATGAATCGTTCAACCGATTTGGAACATCGTTCGAGCCATTGTGGTGGTTTGTTTGAAATCGATCGCCGGCGATGGTGGAGCATGGATCGATCGCTTGGACGAACGATGTTTGTACCATTTTGTTTATGCAATCCCAAATTAAAAAAAAATGATGCAATATGGGTTGCCACTATAATGAGAGAGGTGAATATGTGTTGAGGAGAGAGAAAGCTGAGGTGGCAGCCGGAAAGATGATGCAATATGGGTAGAGATGGCAATAGACGAGAAAAAACCCATAACCCGCGGGTACCCGCCATAAATGGGTGGGTAAACGCGTCAATTTTCACCCACGGGTGGGTCGTGGGTGAAAATCTTTACCCATCAGTGGGTGGCGGGTTGGTGACGGGTGAGGCATACCCATCGCGGGTAAACCCATGACAGCCATTTAAAATACCCACGGGTATACCCGTAGATGTACCCATAAACCCATGTTAAAATTAATTATACTAATTAAAATATTTATAATGTTGAAGGTATACATTTTACAGTTACCACCAAGTCTCAAAAAAACACATTAATCTAAAAGTTTGTTTAAGTTTTAAAACTAAAAAGAGAGTATGAAAGATCAAATAATCAAAGTTGTATTTGGCAAATTGATTGGGATCTTATTACGCAGTTTCATAGTTAGTTTTCATATCATCGTTTTGTAATTTTGTTGCATAACGCTAACCCATGAGCAACAAATACTTGCGGGAAATGGCATGGGTAAAAATTTGTACCCATTGGTGGGTGACGGCTGGGTGATGGGTGAGAAAAAAACTACGTGGGCGGGTGACGGGTTAGAGGTACCCGTGCCCATTGCCCAAGGGTGTCATCGCTAGTCTTACCTGATTCTAACTGGGTCTTGGCCAGAATAGTAGACTCTTATCAGTTTCTAACTGAGTCTTGGCCAGAATAGCCGAGACTTACCTAGTTCTAGCTGGGTCTTGGCCAGAATAGCCGAGTCTTACTTGGTTCTAACTGGGTCTTGGCCAAAATAGCCGAGTCTTACCTGGTTCTAACTGGGTCTTGGCCAAAATAGCAGAGTCTTACCTGGTTCTAACTAGGACTTGGCCAGAATAGTCGAGTCTTACCAGTTTCTAACAGGATCTGGGCCACAATAGCCGAGTCTTACCTGGTTCTAACTGGGTCTTGGCCACAATAGCCGAGTCTTACCTGGTTTTAACTGGGTCTTGGCCAGAATAGCCGAGTCTTACCAGTTTCTAACTGGGTCTTGGCCAGAATAGCCTAGTCTTACCTGGTTCTAACTGGGTCTTGGCCAGAATAGTCGAGTCTTACTTGTTTCTAACTGGGTCTAGGTCAGAATAGCCTAGTATTACCTGGTTCTAACTGGGTCTTGGCTAGAATAACCGAGTCTTACCTGTTTCTAACTGGGTCTTGGCCAGAATAACCGAGTCTTACCTGGTTCTAACCGGGTCTTGGCCAGAATAGCCTAGTCTTACCGACTCTTACCTGGTTCTAACTGGGTCTTGGCCAGAATAGCCGAGTCTTACATGGTTCTAAATGGGTTTTGGCCAGAATAGTCGAGTCTTACCTGGTTCTAACTTGGTCTTGACCAGAATAACTGAGTCTTACCTGGTTTTAACCGAGTCTTGGCCAGAATAGCCTAGTCTTACCGAGTCTTACCTGGTTCTAACTGGGTCTTGGCCAGAATAGCCGAGTCTTACCTGGTTCTAACTGGGTCTTGGCTAGAATAGCCGAGTCTTACATGTTTCTAACTGGGTCTTGGCCAGAATAGTCGAGTATTACCTGGTTCTAACTTGGTCTTGGCCAGAATAGTCGAGTCTTACCTGGTTATAATTGGGTCTTGTCCAGAATAGCCGAGTCTTACCAGTTTCTAACTAGGTCTTGGCAAGAATAGCTGAGTCTTACCTGGTTCTAATTGGGTCTTGGTCATAATAGCCGAGTCTTACCTGCTTTTAACTGGGTCTTGTCCAGAATAGCCGAGTCTTACTTGGTTCTAACTGGGTCTTGGCCAGAATAGCCGAGTCTTACATGGTTCTAACTGGGTCTTGGCCTGAATAGCTTAGTATTACCAGTTTCTAACTGGGTCTTGGCCAGAATAGCGGAGTCTTACCAGTTTCGTCTTGGCCAGAATAGCCGAGTTTTACCTGGTTTTAACTGGGTCTTGACCAGAATAGCCTAGTTTTACCTGGTTCATACTGGGTCTTGGCCATAATAGCCTAGTCTTACCTGGTTCTAATTGGGTCTTGGCCAGAATAGCCGAGTCTTACCTGGTTCTAACTGGCTCTTGGCCAGAATAGCCGAGTCTTACATGTTTCTAACTGGGTCTTGACCAGAATAGCCTAGTCTTACCTGGTTCTAACTGGCTCTTGGCCATAATAGCCTAGTCTTACCTGTTTCTGACTGGGTCTTAGCCAGAATAGCCAAGTCTTACCTGGTTCTAACTGGGTCTTGGCCAGAATAGCGGAGTCTTACTTAGGGGTGGCAATTTCTGACCCGACACGAAACCCGACCTGAAACCGACACGAAAATTAATAGGTTCGGTTTGAGCTAAATAGATTGTGGGTCAGGTTTGGGTCGACATATCTAACCCGTTTATTAAATAGGTCAGGTTCGGGTTGGGAATAAAATAAACGTGTCGACCAGGCAAAAAATTATTTATATTTAATTATACGGGTTAAATGGGTTAAACGGGTCGACCCACTAACACGTTTAACCCATTTAGCTCGTGTAATGTGCTAACTTTTATATATAAAATGGATTAAATGGTTCAACTCGAAACCCATTTAACATATTCAACCCATGTAACCTATTTAACCTGTCAACCTAAGTATATATACGGGTTAAATGGGTCAGGTTCGGGTTACGTGTAAACAGGTTAGGGTTGACATAGCTGACCCGATGATTTAAATGGGTCATGTTCAGGTTGGGATTTTCCGACCCGCCAACCTGACAACTCGAACCCGCCAACCCGAACCCGACCCGAATTGCCACGCCTAGTCTTACCTGGTTCTAACTAGGTCTTGGCCAGAATAGCCGAGTCTTACCTGGTTCTAACTAGGTCTTGGCCAGAATGGCCGAGTCTTACCTGTTTCTAACTAGGTCTTGGCCAGAATAGCCGATTCTTACCTGGTTCTAACTGGGTCTTGGCCAGAATAGCCGAGTCTTACCTGGTTCTAACTGGGTCTTGGCCAGAATAGCCGAGTCTTACATGGTTCTAACTGGGTATTGGCCAGAATAGCTTAGTCTTACCTAGTTTGAACTGGGTCTTGGCCAGAATAGCCAAGTATTACCTAGTTCTAACTAGGCCTTGGCCAGAATAGCCTAGTCTTACCAAGTCTTATTTGGTTCTAACTGGGTATTGGCCAAAATAACCGAGTCTTACCTGGTTCTAACTGGTTCTTGGCCAGAATAGTCGAGTCTTACCTGGTTCTAACTGGGTCTTTGTCTAAATAGCCGAGTCTTACCTGGTTCTAACTAGGTCTTGGCCAAAATAGCCGAGTCTTACCTGTTTCTAACTGGGTCTTGGACAGAATAGCCGAATCTTACCTGGTTCTAACTGGGTATTGACCAGAATAGCCTAGTTTTACCTGGTTCTAACTGGGTCTTGGCAAGAATAGCCGAGTATTACCTGGTTCTGGGTCTTGGCCAGAATAGCCGAGTCTTACCTGGTTCTAACTGGGTCTTGGCGAGAAAAAACCCACAACCCGCAGGTACCTGCCATAAATGGGTGGGTAAATGCGTCAATTTTCACCCACGGGTGGGTCGTGGGTGAAAATCTTTACCCATCAGTGGGTGGTGGGTGGGTGATGGGTTAGGCATACCCATCGCGGGTAAACCCATGACACCCATTTAAAATACCCACGGGTATACCCGTCAAAATACCCGTAGGTGTACCCATAAACCCATGTTAAAATTAATTATACTAATTAAAATATTCATGATGTTGCAGGTATACATTTAACAGTTACCACCAAGTCTAAAAAAAACACATTAATTTAAAAGTTTGTTTAAGTTTCAAGACTAAAAAGATAGTATGAAAGATCAAATAATCAAAGCTGTATTTGGCAAATTGATTGGTATCTTACTACGCAGTTTCATAGTTAGTTTTCATATAATCGTTTTGTAATTTTGTTGCATAACACTAACCCATAGGTTTATCCATGGGCAACAAATATCCGCGAGCAAGGGCATGGGTAAAAATTTGTACCCATTGGTGGGTGACGGGTAAGTGATGAGTGAGAAAAAAACTACGTGGGCGGGTGACGATTTAGAGGTACTCGTGCCCATTGCCACAGGTGTCATCCCTAAATATGGGTCACACCACTGTCACAAGCCTAAGCAACATGCATGGCTTAAGGCTTTTGTTAAGCTTAATTATATCCTCACTCAAACTAATAGGGCTATATCATAACAAAATGTTTAAATTTAATTTTAGGGCTATATCATAACAAAAGATAATCAAATAAAGGGTAAAAGCTATAAATGATTAAATTTTATATTAGGCTACTTGTTGAGGTGCAAAATGTTGGGTTAGGTCGATTCAAGAAAGCGTCAAAATGGGTCTGGTCAATATAGAATTGTGGTTTTACTAACAAAAACTTTAATCACCTTGTATGTCACCCATTAATTATTAGATTACGTATGAGTTAATCCTACTTGGTTCTTTCTAAAGAAATCGCTTTGTTGCATAAATAACTAAATGAGGTATTCATTTGTTTTCCTTGTGATGCTGACTTGTCTTATGGTGTTCAGTTACGTTGGAGAAATAACAAAGAATTGAACACTCAGTTTAGATAATGTAAACAACAATGCTAACATCACGAGCCTATTTATAGGCAATACATAAAGGAAAGATAGGAAAAACTAACATCCTAATAACCCTGAAAAATAATGGATGCAAATTGACTGACAACTAGAAAAATAACGGCTAGATTCTCCGGTTTATTAATTGACCAATTCAAACTAAGTTTGTTTGAATGAGTTTTATTTCCAACATGTACAAGTGTGACAATTACTTAACAATCTTCTTTTTAGTATCATTTCGATCTCCAAGTAAAATAGAAACATGTGATAATCTTGTAAAGGTCGAGATTGTAATAGATGAGTATGGTCTATAATCGCCTTCCAGGTGAGGAAGATATTTCGAAACGCTTTTGTGGGAAAACGATGCTACCAAAGAGGGATGTATCTTATGAGTGTGAAAATGGGTTTTTCTAGTACCCGATCATTGTTGTTGATGTACCAAATTTCATATCTTATTGATACACGTACATCAACTAGAACATAAAATTGAAAAGGGAGTAAATAGCGAGGGTTAGTACTCGGTAATAAATATATACTGATATACACCAAGGTAGTAGTTATTAATAGGGGAGGGTTAGTACTCAGTAATAAACATATACACCAAGTTAGTAGTAAGCATTGATAACTTGGTTGTTGTAACTTGACCTGAAGACAAGGAGGTTAAAGAATGGGTATTCCTGTTCTCGTGGCTTAGAACTTTATGATTTTGTTATTTGTTTTAAAAAGTTGGTTATGTGTTTTGTGTTTTAGCAAGAGTGTGTACATGGTGATTGAAGAGATATATATACAAACATGAAAAGGTTTTATCAGCTTTCACAAAAGCATGACAATGACAATACAATATGACAATGACAAAAGTGCAGGTCAAAACCTGCTTATTCTGTCAAGTTCTTAGTTCTAAGGGTCCACACGAACGGACAATAACTTGTGACTCGCCCAAATACATCAAGCCTTGTTTGCAAATTAAACCAAATCCAAACAACTGAATATGATGCAGCTACACACCTCAAATGAATCTATGTCAATCTTATACATAACTTTGAAGCAATGCAAAATAGTAAAATATTTGAATACCAACCAAAGCAATGTACACAATAATTACAAAACCTAAAACAGTGTTCGAAATCAACAAACATCTACATTCTACATATCTGAAATTGGTATCATTAATAAAAAAAAGAGCCGATGCACCTACTGTAATTGAATCACAATGGGACACAACCATGAAACTGACCTTCTCAACCTTATGAATCGAAAAGGTTACACAAAAACTTCCTTTGCATTCCAGTAGTGATTTAGTGTTTCCTGTTTTATTCCCCTTCTTGGTTTACCAGCAACAAAAAACATTGCTTTTACCCTCTTTGTCTGAAACTACAACCTACTATCAAAAAAACATTTTTTCTGTAACTTTGGGTGAATTGTAAGTACTCTTCGGGCTGCTTCAAGAGTGTGTGTCACCTTGGTTTCATTGATTAACATGTCTATCTCGAGGTACATCCGTCCTCTAGCTCCCAATTTGTGTGCATATACAAGAAGTGGCACTGCACAAAAAACATAATTTATATTTTGCAATATGAAAACCTAAATACATTCAACAAAAGACATTGCTTTTATGAAAACCTAAATAGATTCAACAAAAGAGCAGCATTTACCAGTTGAGGTAGAAGACTCACATCCAGCGTATCTAAAATACAAACGGGCAACTATGTTAGGGAAATGCCTCACTACATTGTCCTTAAGGACGAGAACCACTTCTCATACAATGATCTAAAACAGTTGACACACATCTTGTGTTATACGTATAGCAACAAGAGGGGATGCATACGTATAACACAAGATGTGTGTCAATTGTTCTAGATCAAGTCAACCATCTTCGGCATGCACACATACTTATCTACAGCCGTTTCTGCCAACAGTTGATAATAAAAAATAGTATTAGAACGTACTCAGCAAATAGTTAAAGCCCATTTTACTTGTAACTGTGGCCCTTGTATTTTAGGTCTAACCAGCAATCCACCAAATCACATAGCCAAATTATTATAGCTTAGTATATTTATAAGTTAACTAGTTTATGAGCTTTATAAGTTAATAAGCAAGATATCATATATTTTCCCTAGGAACTTCCACTTCATTGTCCCTCTATTCTAGGTGTCAATATTCTCTTACTGTTGTACTCTACTAGAACACCAAATTCGTCTATCTATTTGGTTCTGTAATACATCATTAAATCAGTTTGAGTTTCTTTTTCATGTCTTATGGTGTTTAAGCTCTAAAAAAGTAGTTAAATAACCGGGTAACCTTATAGATGTAGATTATGCTTGGGATGGGATGCATGTTAAGAGAGAGAGAAAGAACCAAATATAAGCAAATTTTGACTTTTATTAAAGCAATCAGGAGGCTTGATTGTGCAATTGAGCTCTCCCATTGGTTAATACAAAAAATTGGTTTTCAGTTTATTCTCTTATATACTTGTTGCATATCTGATGTAGTTTTAAGGAAAACAATGCAGGAAATAGACTCCATATACTTTAAACTAAGTTATCCACATGACAAATTATTACCTTAAATCATTAGCATTGAAAAATAAACGACTTTTGTTATCATAAGAGATAGTAAAATATGTAAGGTACTTACATTCCCTACCAGTGTAAAATGGTACCATCAAGCCAATCATTTAACATAAAAAATACTATCGGTATAGAAACCATCATACAACCCGTCAAGCGCCGGAGCTAAGATAAAATCACCATGTTTAGGACAGTTTATGAATTTCTCAGCTAGCTTTCTAATACTCATTGGCCTTTTTGCAACACTTTCAAGTATTTTTCGATTGTGCTAGGTTCCTTTTGTGGCAAAACGGTGTGGTTTTTCTTTTGTTTTGGAGGAATGTTCTTTTGTTTAGGAGGAATGTTCTTTTGTTTTAGAGGAAGTTTTTTCGGGGGAATTTTCTTTGGAGCACTTTGAGACATTATGGCTTCTGATGGCAATTGTTCTTCCACCTACATTCATGATATGACCTTGATTATACTAATTTGATATATTTTTTATAATATGTTTAAGGATAAGATGATTAGGAAATTACCTATAGATCACAATTATGCTCACTCATAGTCGGATAATACAATGGTGGGCTGCTTGATAGAGTCGGATGATACAATGGTGGACTGCTTGTCATAGTCGGATGATACAATGGT
The DNA here is from genome assembly GCA_030686995.1 of Artemisia argyi. Classification (NCBI taxonomy): domain Eukaryota; kingdom Viridiplantae; phylum Streptophyta; class Magnoliopsida; order Asterales; family Asteraceae; genus Artemisia; species Artemisia argyi. Next base: position 183,909,122 of record CM060691.1, on the reverse strand, counting down.
GGATTGCTTGATGTAGTCGGATGATACAATGGTGGATTACAGTGATGGTGACATTCTAGGAAGAACCTGCATATACAAGAGATACCTCAATATTAAGTTTGAGAAATTAATACTCAACACCTATTGTACAATTAGCTGAACTAGTTGCTCGAAAATCTTATCGGGGTTAGTTTATGCTATTTTTGTACCATTCTGACTTAATCCACAATTATAATCTTACTTCAGTCATATTAAAGAATACAAAATATTTAAGCTACAATCGAAACCACCGCTTTTACTTCTGGCTATATGATTTAGGGGTGTTTGGGATTATATCTGGTCTCTTATCAGCAAGTTGTTCCAAGTAGTTTATAAAGACATGTGGTGTATAGATATTGTATTGGGTCAGGGGGATACGGTGTTGGGTCAGTGGGATACGGCATGGTGTACAAAGCAGATCTTAACCTCATAGATATCCAAAATTTGTCATCAATGGAAGGGACGAATAAAGATGTACTGCCCAAAAAAACGCAAAACAGTAGCTATAAAACAAATTTTTAGAAGACAAGATGAGCTAGGTAAACAAGGGTATTTGGGAGAACAAAGAGCTCAAAGATGTAACTAGAACTTACTGTTTACGATTACCATTGAATGCTTTGTATGAGAACAATTTTTTGGTTGGTCAGCTAATACTAGCTAGAGAGAAGGCGGGAAGTCATCATGTACAGATGGACTGAATAACCAGCAAACAATATTATTACAGAAATTATGCCTAATTATTAAAGGGCAGACTCAAAATATATTCCACATCTCCCAACGATTTTCAACTTCTTGAGGTACCACAAAAATGTGGAAACTAAAAGCAGTGTTCGCCTATTTCAGTTTGAATTTGTTCATTTACATGTCTACTAGGATGAAGTTCTAAATAAACCCTTCTTAGTAAAACCAAAACTCAACCATCATATATTTTTACCGGGTAACCCTTAAAAAAAATCATTACTTCAAAAAAATGCAATATTATACCTTGGACAACACGCCTTTTTTCAAGAAAGGAATCCACTCGTCTACCAAATATTTTAGCCTGTTTTTGCCACCATTCGTCCTTATCTATATCAACCGGTTCGCTTCCATCATTCTTCATAAGCATTTTCGAACCAGCGACTTATCGACCTTTTTTCTAATTTGGGCGGACTTTTTACCTGATCTTCCAGGCTTCTTTGACGTACCACCTATTTGAAAAAAAAAAAAAAAAAAAAAAAAAAAAAAAAAACTTACCCTTTGCTTTTATCATATAAACATCAAATAATATTCACAAATGTCTTACCTATATTATTATCATTATGAAAGTAGTCTAGGCCACGGAAAACGCCGTTACCAAAATAGAAGGAGCGACATAAGTGATGATAATTTTTCTGTTGTGTTAGAGAGATGGAGATCTGGAGAGAAGCAGAGTAGGAAAAAAAACGGCGTCATCGACACTGGTTTATTAGGGTTTATTCTGATTCAAATTGATTTATTAGAGTCATTTATTGGATCCGGATACACAGCGGTAATTCTTCAATGGGTTTACTTTTACTAGTAGTGGTATAGAGGCCCAACCGCCCAAATATAGTGCAAGGCTAAACACACTATAGAGGCCCAAATATAATTCCCTCACTTTATCAGCCAAATCAGTTTTCTCTATTCTGCGGTCTTTAGGCGATTGGTTGCCACAGACGATCTTCATCTATTTATTTATTTTTTCAACGTCTTTCAACTAATAACAAATTTTAGTTTCATTACACGTTTTTATTTTTTCTTTTCCTTCTTTTATAAAAGACTTTACAAATAATATAAAAAATAAATAAAAAAAAACACCCCTTAGACTTGTCACATGTTCATAGCCAAATTAACATCCATTTACCAAATTAAAAAAAAAAAAGTTCATCTTCTACCCATTGAAAACACACACACAATCAATATATTTCTTATTCTCTTACAAAAAAAAATTTGTTGCATGCAAAACTTCAATTAGTTATACTAGTAATATATATTATGCAGTGGTGAAAGAAAAAAAATAAAAAAGAAACGAAGTGCAAGAATGAAGATCGTCTACACGACCCTTAAGCCAAAAACATGGGTGGTCGATCGACTGAGATTCAAAGCCACAGAAGTGGCGATCGACTAAGACCTTCAAGTTGGTCGACCCTTTAGCTCCTATTGTGTTTAGCCTAAAGCTCCATATTTTTCAAGTCTATACAGGGTTGTTATTCAGGTAAACCCGGCCGAATAAGTTTTATTCATATTGGGTTAACTGGGTTTTGAGGAGGAAAAATCTTGCTCGTACCCGACCTTAATAAGGTGTGGGTCATTTGGGTACAACTTATGCGGTTCGGATTTTTCAGGTACAGGTTAACCCGATTAAGCTAAATTATAATAAAATAAATAAATAAATAAATGGATGAAAGATGTGAAAAAAAATTAAAAATTATGTATGCGGGTTAACCCGAATGAGGTGAAAACTCGCACCCAAAACCCGACCCTAATAAGAGTCCAGGTTAATCAGGGTTAGCCCGGATAATGTTTTTCAACCCTTATAACGGTATTCGAATAACCGTATTTAGGTCCGGATCGAGTTGGGTTAGTCGTGTTCACGTATTTTTGGCCTTTGACATTGTCTAATTCCCCTTTGAATTTGGTCCTTGTGTCTTGTGCTCTTTTGTACTACTGATGTTTGGTTTGGTTTTAGTATAAAGTTGGTGCCTTAAAAAAATATTTAGCTGATTGTTGGCTAGTGCACCTGACTTCCTTTCGTATGTAACTACCAAAACTAATACTGAGTTATATGTTTCGATACGTTTGAACTTTTAAGATAAGTGAGGTTCTTTCATATCTTTGAAAGAAAATGATGTTATAATCTATTGAGAAATAAGGAGGGCTTATAAAAATGAGAAGAACTTGTAATCAGTTAGAAAACTCAAATATCTTTTCAAATATTACGAAAATTAAAACATGTGTGGTCAAATGGGTTGTGTCTACATAGAATTGTTGAGGTGGCAAAATGTTAGGGTCAGACCAATTCAACAAAGGATAAAAATGTGTTGTGTCAACATAAAATAGTGGTTTCACTAACAAAAACTTTTTGTTGTAAAAAAAAAAAAAAAAAAAAAAAAAAAAAAAAAAAAAAAACCTACTTTAATTTCCAAACTAGCCCACTGTCATAATGTTAACTACAAGGTCGATCAAATATCAAGTTTGGACATGCATTTTTACTTGAAACATTTTTGAGTTGTCGGTTTTTCCACATAAACTAGATAGGAGTTCAACTCGTATGTTATAGAGAATCAAAACCCTCTATATCATTCTTTTAATTTTCGAGATGGAGATTGAATATAAACATAATCTTGATTTTTGAGAGGCTTTGTTTATAACACACAAAATATCTACTAAAGAACAAGATTGCCACGGTTGTGCGTTTCTTAATCTTGAACCTCTTGTCACCCATTATTAGATTAGGAGCTAATCCTACTTGCTTCAACAAAAATTCCTTAAAAGGCTTATCATTTTCAACCATGGTAGGATATTGATTTTAAAAACGTTTTGAATGGTTTATAAAACTTGTTTTATAAATCAGACCGTTCCAATACAACTTGTTGTTCCCTTATACAAGGTTAGTTTAATTATAAAGTTAACCAAACCAAGTTCCGTGTTTAATAATGATGTAATGAAAACTTATGTAAGATACAAAGACTTTTAAGTTAAGACACAAAGTTTTCAACGTGCAGACACTAGAAGAGGAGGTGAATAGTTTATGCCTTTTAATTTCGTTTTAAAACAAATTTGTTCCTTTTGAAAATCTTTTTGATTCGAAGTTATGTGATATCAATCAACAATATATAAATGCAATAAGTATAAATGATGATGAATAATAAAGTATGAAAGTAAAGAGAAAGAACGATCAAACCGATACGCATAGATTTATAGTGGTTCGGTTACGAAGCTCTATATTCGACCTACTCCACTCCTCGAGTCTCACACTCGAGAGCTCACAACCACTATGTCAACAAGCTCCTTTTAGGCAGAGAAAACCATACACCGTTGCTTAAACCAATTTATGACACTAAGCAAAATGTCAAGTCCTAATCTAAGCTAGAACCAATCTACCCTCACAATTAACTACTAACCAGTACAACACTTCTCGGACTTACGCACCGTCCGGATCTACACTTACATAAGAATTCCAACTTACACACAAGTCGGATCTACCAATTTACAAGAATATAGATAGATAGAGTTTAAATCAAGAAGAGAATCGTAACTAAGGTTACGTGTGAAATGCCTATGCTATAACACTTTATTTCTTAGTGAATACGAGCGTTCTTATCTTTGCACTTTGATGAAAGAACGAATATGATCACTTATAAACAAATAACAACTAGGTAATGTGATCAAAGAAGAGGGATTAAGAAGACAGGAAGTTTGTGTGTGCCAGAGGTGAAGAAATCTGTTGAAATGGTCCAGTATTTATAGCCGGCTCGACGAGCGGGGGACGGTCCCTTAAAAATGGACGGTCCCTTATATATAAGGGACCGACCGTAGGACGCTCCTTTTTTTTTGGAACAGCAATATTATTAAGCTCCAACTAGCAAGAGACTAGTGGGCAAAAGAAAGAATCAAGACAGTTACAATCGATTAGTACAAGCCACAATTGGGTCGGCAATCCAATCTAACCAAATAGGACTAATGTTCTTATTCCTATGTTTCATCCATGAATGAGAGTGGATCATAATGTCTTCTCCAAGGGTATCTTTACGCGGTGGTTTGGAATCAAAGCAAACACGGTTACGATATCGCCAAATGATCCAAATGGTTGTTTAGATCACAACATCGAGACCCTGTTTTGCCAAATTCTGGATATCCACTGAATCACTCCATGACAACAGGTTGTTGAGAACCTTAGGGTAGTCTCCTAACTTCCACCATTTTGAGATCATCTTCCATAAGCCGCGAGCAATAGTACAATCTACAAAGAGGTGTTGTGAGGTTTCAACGCAACCATCACAAACTGGACATCTAGTAGAATCTATGTCGATACCCCGGGCATCAAGATTGTAGCCGGTGGGAAGCCGATCCATAGTAGTTCGCCAAGTATGTATGTTCACTTTGATGGGAAGAGTAGCATTCCATATGATGGTGTCGGCTTGGGATAACAAAGTGTTTCCTTCAATGTGTCTACGCATGGAGTGGACACTGAATATATTGGAGTTGTCAAGTGTGAAGATCCAAGAGTCAGGCGCATCAGAAGGGATGAAGTTGTTAAGAAGGCCCACCAAGTCTATGAGTTGCTCCATTTCAATGCCATCTCTAATGGGCCGACGCCAACACCAATTATAATGGGTTGAGCCATTAACTAACCGACACCGATCTTTTATTCAGCATGTTTTGGAGGTCTCCAGCATGAACAACCTGTTAAAGATAGATTTGAGGGAGGAAGTACCAAGCCATGTATCATTCCAGAACTCAAAAGTGGAGCCATCACCAACTTTCCTTTTAAAAACGTTCTCTAAGTTAATGTTGACAACAAACAATGATTTCTTGAGACCAATAATTGTTGTCCAAGGGCTGCAAGAAAGGTGAGTGGTAGGTTGTGAAACAACCCATAACCCTCCTTGGTTCCCATAAATAGAGGTAATTATTTGTTTCCAAAGTGAGTTTGAATCTTTGTGGAAAAGCCACCACCATTTCGTTAGCATGGCGAGGTTAGAGTCTTGAAGGGACCCAATGCCAAGACCCCCACATTTCCGAGGTGAACACACCTTTTTCCAAGCAACCCAAGACATTTTGTTGGTGTCAATCGAACCTCCCCAAAAAAAGTTGCATCTAAGCTTTTCAAGGTAATTGATCACAAACATTGGGGCTTTGAAAAGAGAAAAGAAGTAAGTACCAAGGGCCCCTAGAACCTACTTTAGAAGTGTGAGTCTACCGCCATAAGAGAGGGTCCTAGCCTTCCAAGAGGTTAGACGTTTGTGAAACTTTTCAATGATGGGCCTCCAATGATACCCCCTATTCATGCTAGCACCAATTGGTAACCCTAGGTAGACACAAGGGAAGGAAGATGGTTGGCAACATAATATAGAAGCAAAGTGATTGATTTCCAGATTGGTTACCCCTACGCCAAAGAATTTACTCTTTGAAAAGTTAATTTTTAATCCAGAAGCCATGTGAAAGCATCTCAATATCCGGCAAAGGTTTTTAGCATTGTCAAGGGACCACTTACCAAGGATAAGCGCATCATCCGCGAATTGAAGGTGAGATATGTCAATGCTATTTCTACCCACTTTGATTCCTTCAAACTGACCTTTAGCTTTAGCTTCTTAGAGAGTCACATGAAGAGCTTCCATAGCATTGATGAAAAGAAAAGGAGAAAGTGGGTCACCTTGACGCAAACCTTTTTGGAAGCTAAACTCTTTAGAAGGCGAGCCATTGATGAGGACCGACCCAAATGCCGTATTCAGACACCCGCGAATCTACCCCCTCCATTTGGCACTAAAACCCATTTGTTCCATGGTGTGGTCAAGAAACTTCCAATTAAGAGAGTCAAAGGCCTTTTCAAAGTCCACTTTAAGCATAAAAAGGCGTTCTTTCTTCTTAGAAGCCCACGAAATAATTTCGTTGACCATGAGTGGACCATCAACAATTTGTCTACCTTTGATGTAGGCCGTTTGAACATCGCTAACTATCGAGTGTACCACTTTAAGAAGACGGTTTGCAAGGACTTTGGCGATGACCTTGTACTGACAACCAAGGAGGCTAATGGGTCTGAAGTCATTTATATGAATGGGATCACACTTTTTAGGAACAAGGGCAATGAAAGAGGAGTTACAACCTCTAGGAATGAAAGCGTCAGTTTCAAACCTTTTAACCATGTCAATGAAGTCATTGCCAACAGTATCCCAAAAACGTTTAACAAATTTGAAAGTGAAGCCATCGGGACCCGGAGCTTTACTACCACCACAATTCCAAACCGCATCTTTTATTTCTGTGGAGGTGAAAGGAGCATCAAGACTAGACACCTCGGCATCTGATAGAGTTTTGAAAAGGTTGCTAGTGAAGCGAGGTCTAGTAGGTGAGTGATAAAGTCTCTTTTCGTAGTATATAATTATTCCGAGGAAATGCTCGTGAAAGTATTTCCCGGGTCGTTTTCCCAACGAAGGTAGAATGGAGTCGTGAATAATCGAATCGCGAAATCGAGTCGTGAAAAGTGGTAAAGTGAAAAATATGATTTTGGAATTCAAATAATAAAAAGTAATAGTGAAATAAGCAGAATGTACAAGCTAAATATGTACAAAGGTTGAAAACGTAAAAACGGAAATGCACACGCGTTATTTAAAACGTAACGTTTATTTAAAAATGATACTACGAACTTGGAAATATTTTCTAAAAATCTTAAACTATTAAAAAGAATTTTAAGAAAAAGAAAAATATTTTTTAGACTTTTTATTTATTTTCTAGAATTAATTTCCTAATTTTGGAATTAAAAATGAATTAAAAATAAAGAAAAATAGAAAATTAAAGTGGAAAAATAAAAATTTAATTCTAAAAATTCTAAAATATTATAAAAGAATTTATAAAAATATTTTTGTATTTTTCAGGGCTTTTTCTTATTTTTTATGGTTTTTTGGAATTTAAAAATGATTTAAAAATGATTTTAAACTAAAAGAAATTAAGAAAAATAGCAAATGAGCTCAGAAAATTATGAAAAATTACCAGAAATTCTAAAATAATATAAAAAGGTTGCAGAAAAATTTTGGATTAAAAATAATAAGCAGAAGTGCTTAAACAGGCCAAATCAGCTTATGGCAAGTGCTTATTTATAAGCACTTGCCACAAAACTTTACCAAATTGATAAAACTACTGTATTATGCTACTTAGAACTCTAATAAGCCAAAAATTGAACAAAATAAAACACAGAAGCACCAATGACAAACAATAAGCAGTAGCTAATAAACTAATGAATAAGCAAACACAACACAGATTAAACTATAAGCTATGAAATGAAGGAAATAGCTATAACACAACTAAACTAACTCAGAAAACTCAAATAAACACAAGTTCAAGCTCAAATGAGCATTAGCAGCCCAATTATCAAAAACAGTCCTATATTCTATACTACCATAAAGCAGGACCAATAAGCTAAACCTAATAAGCTCTAAACTACAAGATTATGAAGACAATAGCTAGACTACCATACAGACATTCAATAAAACAAATATCTAAAACTAGAACTATCAGCTACTATTCTAAAAGATGCCTTGAAAGTGGGTCTAGAACCTGTGTGCAGGGGAGAAATAAGCTCAAACAGCCAACTTCAAGCTACAATTCCAAAAAGCTAAAGAGTTCAAATCCTAAACCTACTTATTGATATTGGTTAATTAGCTATTAGAGAACAAAATTCAACAAACTTTATCTATTTTTGATTACTAAAGAAACCTACAAGTGCAGCCAAAAATCATGCCAAAAACTGAGTTCTAAATATTGTTTGACTTTTGAAATTACTACTAAACTTTGACTAAATCCAAATTAGACAGATTACTACTACTCCTGGATGTAAAATGAACATGTATAGGCACAAAAACCTCAATCTCAAACTCAGAATGCATCAATTGATTGAAAAGTAATGAGCAGACAACTACAACAAAAGACAGAAATAAACATTTGAGCTAATTTTGACTATACTCTAAATACCTACTGATTTTATGCTTTAAATCTCTATTACTATACTAGAGTGACTTATGTGAAATAATAAAACTACAACTAAACTACTGCATTACTCAACAGATAGCACATCCAAACACCCCTATATCTACACAGTTACACCAAAGAAATATGAAACAAGCTACAAATTACTAAACTGATGATCAATAAAGCTAAACTAATACAAATGGAAGCTCAAACAACAATCCTGAACAACAGAATTTAAACAGCAACTAAGTAAACAGACGTATGCTTATAACGAGGTAAAAAGGAACAAAAGAACTTACAAATCAATTCCCCTCAGCTAAACAGAGGGGTTTCCCTCACAGCCTATCTTTAGATAGGCTAGGCTCTTCCTTATCAATCCCAATCTACCAACAATCAACCAGAATAACAAATCAACTTCCACAGTTGACTATACTTTGACTTTCTATGAAAATTGATAAGAAATTAAGACTTGATTCAAATGTTTAACAAACTAAAATAAAAGCTGAAAGTTAAAGATAACTAAGCTAAAACTAGTTGTGAACAATAATAAGCTGAAATTAAAAATAAGCAATAACAACAATTTAATGAAAATGATTGACTGATAATGAAATTCATTTAAAGTAAAACTATTACAACTGAATTTTAAAGCAATTACAATTTGAGAAAAGATTTTGGCAGAGCTTCGCTATTCGAAGCTCCACACTAATCAAGCTATCTATCACTTCTTTTTATAGTAGGAGTGAGGAGAGGAGTCTACGGATTGCCAGGTTGGCAATCCGTGTGATTCTGTGCTTCTTTGCATCCATTCAGAGCCGTTTGATCAAGCATCAATAATTCCCAATCATTATCTACCCTCAGATCAATATTTGTGACGTGTATGGACCAATGAGGATCTGCCATATGGCCAAGCGTGTGTTTCTTTGCCCTGACGTACCCCTGACACATCTGACATGCTTCTAGAAACCCTGTGAGATTACCTAATTACCCTTAATTGCTGTAATTTTGGGATAAGGGTAATTAGGGTTCATGGATTACTGTAGCATGAATAGTTATTTCTGGGTTTGTGGGGGTAAATTGAGGGGCGGGTAATATTAGTACGGGGTAATATTATTTAATTTGATTTGATTCTTGGACCGGGTCAGGTTTAAAAGAGGTTGGGCTTGGGGTGTATAAGGAGAGTGGGCTTTTGGGTAATGGATATGCACAAACATGGGCTAGGTTCATTTCAGATTTGGTATAAAAATGTACAAGGGCCATTTGTGTAAACATTTCAAACTCCAAGGGCTGATTTTGCCATTCTTCAAAAATATAATCCAGGGACTAAACTTGCCAAATCTGAGTAGATAGAGGACTGAAACTGACTATTGGATTCCCGTCTTAGACTTTATAACCGTCTTCTACTCTCGTGCCCGTTTTACCGATAATCGTGTGATTTTTCGTCTTTTTATGATAAATCCATTCCTGCACATTCACAACACAAAAACACTTGTTTTCTTGGCATTTGTTAGCTCAAATAGTCGAATTGGGTCGATAATTTGTAATAAAAGGGTGTGTAAATTAATACACACCAAAATCCCCCCGACTAAAGTATTGCCGTGTCCTCACGCAATGTGATCAATTCACGCTTTTGGGATAAATAATTTCAAAACTCTTTTTGCTAACTTTGAAAAGTAGCAAGGAGGTTCGAAAGAAGTAATTAAATCATTTATTCCCGAAAACGCTCCGTTTTCCAAAAATTTCTTTTTATTCCTTTATTCCACTTACACTTTCTATTTTTGGACTTTTCTCACTTCATACTTGTGACGGTTTGTTGAACTTTCATTATTTGCAATAATTATTAGGGTCAACGAGTAGAAACACTTCTTTTAAGAAGCGACCATACGGATAAAAATCGTCATCCTTGATTTTTTCACGAGTCCCCAAACTAAGCGTACAAACGAGATCACAGCTTATATACAAATTAGATGCTAACACTACTCATAATAGTTACTTGTGGAAACTCCTTACTCCCATTTCCTAGGTTTCGTATCTCAATATTTTATTTTGTTGAGAAATGAATTGCTTCATATTTTCTCATTTCGATAATTTTTAAGTCCGATAGTGATACCTAAGTTAAAACGATAAGTAGTTGTTCATTTTCTCTTAAGAACCACTGCGATAGAAATTCGGTCCACATCAAGGAATTGGGGGTATATATAATATCAAGGATATAAGTTGCGGAGTACGATCACGTGCACCTCATGTGACTGATTACTAATCACGTATCACATGCACCTCACGCGCCAACAACTTATTTATATATAAGCTCTTATTCGATACAACTTTCAACTTTCACTTTTCTCATATTTTTCATACTTTTTCATACTTTTCACTTTTTTTCTTTCTTGACTTTACTTTTTTTCTCAACATAAATGGAAGCTTATCGGGTAGCTCCAAAACCACATAGATAATCAACTTTTGACTTTTGATTTTTCACTTTTCGCTCTTATTTTTTTATGTTCCTTGATATGTACCCAACTTCTAAAGCAAAAATTCTCTTAAGAAAATAAAGAACTAAATATTATTCAAACCTAAATATCACTAATTAACCTAGAACATCTATTTATATATTGGTGACGTTTCTGATGGGAGTAAAAAGCCACAAGTACCTCTTATGAGCTCTAAAGAGAACCACTACTCCACGTTTAGCATCTAATTTCTAAATAAACTCTATCATTTCTCGCTCTTCGCAATTTAAGATTCCAAATAATGAAACCCGCGAATACTTAGCCAATAATCAACCACGCATATATAAAGTCAGTTACAGAAACTTGCAAATTCTAGAAGAAGAATTCGCGTTTTCTAGCTCCTTATGTAAAAGACTAGCGAAAGCTTTTAAGCTGCGCATGTATAAAGTCAAGTACGGGAACTTGCAGATTCTTAAGAAAGAATTCGCATTTTATAGCTCCTTGTGTACAAAACTAGCACAAGCTTATGTGATCATCAATGGTTAAGGGAACAAGCTAGGGCTCAACACGCCCGGTCAAGTCAAAATATTTATTCCTACTCTCGCCAGCAAGAAAGTCAACAAGGTGTCAAAACACTTATTCAAACTTATTATATTTTTGCACAACTTTTCATTTTTTCACAATTTTTTATGCTTTTTCATGACTTTTTCATCAAAATTTTTGAAATTTTTCTTATTTTTTCAATTTTTTATTTTTGGTGGAAAAACGGAGTTGCAAAAGTTCACGACATGTGAAACATGCAAGGTCAAAATCGAATCGAAGATTCACCCTCCCCCCGACTAGAACGAAACATTGTCCTCAATGTTTTATGGGTTAAGGCAATCCTAACAAAATTCTAGGCCGTTTATTAATTATGCCAAAGAAAACGTTAGTCGATAAGATTTAACGGATATAGGATTTCCAAGTAACACCGATGAATGAGACTCCAAGTGAAGAGATAACGAGCACGAGAGTCATCATAAATCGCGGACAATCCTGAACAAACAGAATTTAAACAGCAACTAAGTAAACAGACGTATGCTTATAACGAGGTAAAAAGGAACAAAAGAACTTACAAATCAATTCCCCTCAGCTAAACAGAGGGGTTTCCCTCACAGCCTATCTTTAGATAGGCTAGGATCTTCCTTATCAATCCCAATCTACCAACAATCAACCAGAATAACAAATCAACTTCCACAGTTGACTATACTTTGACCTTTCTATGAAAATTGATAAGAAATTAAGACTTGATTCAAATGTTTAACAAACTAAAATAAAAGCTGAAAGTTAAAGATAACTAAGCTAAAACTAGTTGTGAACAATAATAAGCTGAAATTAAAAATAAGCAATAACAACAATTTAATGAAAATGATTGACTGATAATGAAATTCATTTAAAGTAAAACTATTACAACTGAATTTTAAAGCAATTACAATTTGAGAAAAGATTTTGGCAGAGCTTCGCTATTCGAAGCTCCACACTAATCAAGCTATCTATCACTTCTTTTTATAGTAGGAGTGAGGAGAGGAGTCTACGGATTGCCAGGTTGGCAATCCGTGTGATTCTGTGCTTCTTTGCATCCATTCAGAGCCGTTTGATCAAGCATCAATAATTCCCAATCATTATCTACCCTCAGATCAATATTTGTGACGTGTATGGACCAATGAGGATCTGCCATATGGCCAAGCGTGTGTTTCTTTGCCCTGACGTACCCCTGACACATCTGACATGCTTCTAGAAACCCTGTGAGATTACCTAATTACCCTTAATTGCTGTAATTTTGGGATAAGGGTAATTAGGGTTCATGGATTACTGTAGCGTGAATAGTTATTTCTGGGTTTGTGGGGGTAAATTGAGGGGCGGGTAATATTAGTACGGGGTAATATTATTTAATTTGATTTGATTCTTGGACCGGGTCAGGTTTAAAAGAGGTTGGGCTTGGGGTGTATAAGGAGAGTGGGCTTTTGGGTAATGGATATGCACAAACATGGGCTAGGTTCATTTCAGATTTGGTATAAAAATGTACAAGGGCCATTTGTGTAAACATTTCAAACTCCAAGGGCAGATTTTGCCATTCTTCAAAAATATAATCCAGGGACTAAACTTGCCAAATCTGAGTAGATAGAGGACTGAAACTGACTCTTGGATTCCCGGCTTAGACTTTATAACCGTCTTCTATTCTCGTGCCCGTTTTACCGATAATCGTGTGATTTTTCGTCTTTTTATGATAAATCCATTCCTGCACATTCACAACACAAAAACACTTGTTTTCTTGGCATTTGTTAGCTCAAATAGTCGAATTGGGTCGATAATTGGTAATAAAAGGGTGTGTAAATTAATACACACCAGTGAGTCATCCTCAAACTTGTGCTTATAAGAGTTAAAGATATGAGAAATTACCGAGGGGGGATCCGAAACCCATGCGCCATTTATTTGAATCCCATTTATCCTAGACTTCGCAAGTTTACTGTTAATCATACCGTGAAAAAACTTCGAGTTTTCATCACCTTCAATGGCCCATTTGATCTTCGCCTTTTGCATGAGGTCCATGTTATTGAGATGTTCCATATCTTCAATTTTCTTTAAGGCTGATAAGCGTTCAACAATATCCCTGCCATCAAGACCACTGTTCTCAGCTTTTATATCAAACGATTCAACTTTAGCTTTCAATTCCTGAATTGCTATTGTGTTCTTTAGGACCACACTATTACGCCATGCCTTCACATTATTTTTCAGCATCTGGAGCTTTAATTTAAGCGTCACAGAAGGGTGAGGACAGCGGGTGTTCGGCCTAATTGTAGCATAAAGCCTAGCTGAAGCAGGTCCTATATTGGGCCGGTTGTGTAGACTTGGCAGTGACCAAGTTTGAGAGACAATGTTAGGGAGATCATCATGCAAGAGCCATGAATTGAAGAATTTGAACGGGTAAGGTCCGTAGTCACCAGAATGAGTTTTCAAGATTATCGAAAAATGGTCTGATATGCCTTTTTGAAGAACAGTTAGATGAGAGTTTGGCCATACCGAGGTGAATTGGTTAGATAAAAAGATGCGGTCCAATTTACTCAATTTAGTGGAAAACTTGTTAATGCGAGTGAACTTTCTTCCCTCCATAGGTAGATCTATAAGCTCAGATTTGTTAATGAAGTCATTAAAAATTCTAGCACCTTTTTTGCAAAACACGGTGCCTATTCTTTCACTCTCCACACGAACCTCGTTGAAGTCGCCAAGAACAACAGAAGGGCCATTGAATTTCATAACGATATCCGAAAGAGTATTCCATAGAACTTGCTTTCTAGCAAGATCTTGAGGGGCGTAAACGACAATCATTAAGCACCCGACATTGGAGTTGATCCATTTACCAAAGACTACGATATATCTGTCACCCGCAGTGACTTTATGCTTAGAGAACATAGAGCCATTCCATATTGCAATTATGCCACCAGAGTTGCCATCCGCTTTTTTGATGGCATAGCTACAATTTTGATTCCCCCATAGAGAATGAATAAATGAATTATCATCTCTGCTAGACTTAGACTCTTGTATACCAATAAAGTGCAAGTTATTAGCATAGCACAGACTACGTACCCATTTGCGTTTAGGAGCAGAGCCAACTCCATTGACATTGACGGAAGCAATATTCATGGGTCCACAACGTTGACACCAATGGTTTTTCTGACAAGTTGTTCCTTGCCAGCCATATCGAAGCCGAGATCGCATCCAACCTCCATAGTTTTTTGAACTTCAACATCGATATTACTTGAAGGGTTAGCATTGTTCAAAAATCTGTTATTGCAACGTTGTATGTTTGAATCATTGTTGGAGAGTGAGGCTTCAAGTGATGAAGAATCAATTGATGGTGAGGGTTTAGTGGTTTTTTTAGATGGGTTGGAGTGTTTCTTCTTGCAAATACGGGGGTTTATACCACTGATGGGATTGATGAGTTTAAGTGAGGCAAATTTGGTGGGTTTTTTTGTTTTTTCTCCCTGATTCGAAGTGGCTGCTGATGGGGGTTTGGAGTAGTTTAGGGGATCTTGTTGTTTAGAGCTTCTCTGGTTTTGAGTGGTAAGTTTTGTCGTATTAACATGTTGAGAGTTTGAGTGCATTGGGCTTATGTTGTGATCCAAAGGAGGGGTGTGTGTTAGTAGGTTTGGATATGGGTTGTGTGGTGGGCTTAGTTGATTTATTGGGCTTAGTTGGATTAAATAGCTGGGGGTTTAGGGAAAGTGAAGAGGTTATACAACGGTCAACATGGGTAGAAGGGGCAAAAGATGCTAACCAGTGGTCACGTGAAGCCATATCTTTGTCAACCTCGTTTTTGTCAACATTGTCATTGTCATGGCAGTCTTTTTCAAGAGTTTCCTTAGTGGTTGGTGACCTTTCTCCAAATTGGGTTTCTGGGATAACGTACATAGGGATCTCCTTTTCACAACCTCCACAAATAGGAGAACCATTGTTGACCCTTTGACTTTCGGATGTCACAAGAGATTTTGAATTTTCCGGTGTGCAAGACAAAGGTGAGCATGTACCCATGTTATCAAACCCAGAGTTATTAGAGGGATTTTGACAGTCAACCGTATCATCTTTAATCCACCCCCCACCGTTAACCAGCTCATCGTCACCCTCGATGTCCTTCATGGTGAAATTACATTCAGATCCATCGTCAAACAAGTCGTCATCATCCTCTTGGTTATCACCTAGGGAATAATCCTTGATGGATGAGCAATCATCTTATGTATCTGAGTCCGAGACCATCTGCTTTTCAGGCTTGAATACTTCATCACATTCGCCCATGATTTCACGTATACGAACACAGACATGTACATCATCGATGGTTACTGGCATATTGCATAGTATAAAATCCATGCACTTGGTTCGTACACATACTTTTCCAGTAACCAAGTTATTATCGAGGATGTTACACTTTTCAGGGAAG
The DNA here is from genome assembly GCA_030686995.1 of Artemisia argyi. Taxonomy (NCBI): domain Eukaryota; kingdom Viridiplantae; phylum Streptophyta; class Magnoliopsida; order Asterales; family Asteraceae; genus Artemisia; species Artemisia argyi. The sequence continues at coordinate 183,893,003 of CM060691.1, read as the reverse complement.
ATGACTTCACCAAAATTTCTGGCAATATGTGTGAAGGCCGCTTCATGCCAAGCTTGAGGAGGAAGGCCTTCAATGGAGATCCAAGCTAGTCTATCCTCAATAAGGAAGTTGGCATTCCATGGCTTAAGGGTTTCAAAGCAGTTACGGATAGTTGAGTTGGTGATGAGGCTTTATAAGGGGGTTTCAATGTCAGGGATCATAATGATGTGCAACCCACCGAGATATTTGATTCTAACGTTGGGGAAGCCCGCCTCAATACATATAGTTTTTATGTTAGGAAAGGTTTCAACAGAGGAAACTTTTCCAACAAGGGAATGAGAGAGGGCAGCAACGAGGTCTGGGCAAGAGTGAATAACAATAGGCTTTGGTGGAGTGGGTTTGGTGGGAATGGTTATGCCGGTCAGAATGTTGGCGTAGGTTTTGTGATAAGAGTTGCAGACAGGTGATGGGTTGTACATCTTGGGTGCATTGGGTGCAGTGGGTGCATTAAGTGCATTGTATTTTTGGTGGGTTGGGTTGTAATCACGATGGTTTGTTTTAGAGTTGTCACGATGGAATCGAGCGATGTTGACCTTGAGATGGTGTTTACCAATGATGACGGTGTTGAGTATTGCCTCCATATATTTGGTGTCTGTGACATTTAGGAATCTGACGAAACCAAAAGCCTTACTGTTCTTGGTTGTTTTTTTAGCAAGTTAAACATCGGTTATCCTACCAAATTTAGCAAACGTTTTCCAGAGAGCCACTTCGTTCAAACCCTCTGGGAATTCGGTGAAAAAGAAGGAGGTGGTAGTGTTATGGGTATGTTGAGTTTTCCTGGTCTTTCTTTGTACCGTAGTCCAGCCGTCTCCCTGAAGATTGTTGTTGGTGTCCTCATTGTTGTGGTGGTGGTGGGGAGCAGGAGGGTTGGTGATTTTGGGTTGGTGGTGGCACTCTCTCTCCATTGACTTGGAAGGAGATCGTTAGTAGGGCTGTCCTTTCGAGAAAGGGTTTAATTTGTGATTATTAGATTAATACTACACGAATCCGTAGGACGCTCCTATTTTTGTCATTTTGTGGTGAAATGTTTATCTGGTGAATGTGCTATCCTTATGGGTGGGAAAAGAACGGATTTGAATATTTTTCTTACTAAAACATTTATTTATAATTATAAAATAATTTGTATAATTTAAATTTGTAAAAAGGTTTTGTGACATTTATAAAAAAAAATGTGAGTTTTAAGGACAAATTAATTTCTTTGATCACTTAACTAATTAGATATATTGTTTGTTCATACCTTAAGTAATGTTGTGTCGAAATGAGCTTTTTACGACTAAAACCTTGTTTACGTAGCGTGTTTTTACATTTTATGATTATCAAAACGTATGAAGGTCAAAAAATATAAATAACGTTTTTGATATTATTTGTATTAACATAATGTTTAATTCTTATTAGATATATATCCAAGAATTATGCTCAAATGTTTGCGGAACAACACTTGAGATTGAATGACAAGTATGAATGTGATCTTATCACTAAACTTAAACACAAAACAAAGGTTAAGTGGTTAAGCAAGAACTATACTAACCAACAGAGTTACTCTAAGACTTAGTTCTACTTAGAGAAGGAAACGAGCTCTTGAAAGTGTTACTAACTTTTGAATACAAGAGATACAGTTTCCTTATTTAGAATGATTTATTTATAGGCAAGTAACAACATGGATGCCCATGACGTAAAAGATACATGTCAACTTACAATAAGCTAAAGTACAGTTTGTACCTTAGCTTCTATTCCTAGTATGCTACCAGTTATACTTTCAACGTAACAGTGTTGACAACTATTTGTACTTTATACCAACTATAATACTTCTTCACTTTTGATAAGAGCTAAGAACTTATCTTCCCAAGACGTTTTCCGCCTAGACTTCAGAACCTTACTTTCTCAATCGAGGCACTAAGTCTTTATATTGAATCAGTTATTGGAGAAGATTTTTCAAAGAGTCGGCGTGTTATTATCATCACAGACTGACTAAATCATCTTGATCTTAGTTCTTGATATTCACTCTTTGAGTTACGCCTTAGGTTGTGACGAGTCTTTCTTCTTCAGACTCTAAAGAATATATTGACTCAGGTTGCGATGAGTCTTTCTTCTTCAGACTCTAAAAAACATATTTGTGATGAGTCTTTCTTCTTCAGACTCTAAAGAACATATTGAAGATGACTCTGACAGAATTATAATAAGAGACTTGTATTAACTTAGGTTATTTTTCATTCAAATATGTACTAAGAGACTTTGGCCTTTGAATTAACCCAGCAATTCCCAATATATCTATTTGATTAGTTAGTTTTACTTTTGAAAATTGATATCAAACCTTCAAAATTAGCTATTTTCTAAACCCAAAAACCATAACTACTATTCTCATATAGTTCCCTCTACGAAGCAAACACCCCCCTTATATTCTAGTCACGTGGTTAGCACATGCCAGTTGCAGCTGAAGGGTTCTTGAGCTACACATTATTCCCGCCTTATTTCCCCCAAATCTTCGATCCAAAAGGTTTAACCCTCAATTCATATTTACTGTAGTACAGTACTATGCAAACAATTTCAATAAGTTATATATCACTTGATGAATCTATGTTAACTAATTGATTCTTGTTTAGATGCTTATGAATCGTCGTGGCAGGTTCGGCTTTACGGACTGCGTAGTTATCGTTGTTCTAGTATCCGTTGCTTCGAATTCGATCAGGTCAATAATAAACCTAGGGTTTCAAATATATGTGAATTTTTAGTTATGTAAGTGCATATGTACACCTAGACTTTAAAAGCCACCAACCAATACTTTACTTGGCCGATGTGGGATTGTAAGTAACAACTAACGTGACGTGTGATGAAAGTTACTTGCAACGTACATGAGCTTATAAGGTTGCTATTAGTGTGATTAGTAACGAAATAGAAGCACGTTTTATTGCTGGTTATATTGATTGGGAAAACTTGCAAAATGTTGATATTCTAAGCTAAGTAACGGCACAATGGTATTAGGAAAGTTTAAGTAGGTGTTTGGGATTACTTAAATAGAGTGCTATCCTCAGTAATTACTTAAAAGAGAACCTTGCACCAGAACGAGGCTTACTCAGACTCTTACTTCGGGATAGCTGCTTTAGAACCTAACCTTATTTTTACTTCTAGGGTTTGCTGGTTCTAAAACCTGTCTCCCCTTTTTTTGAGGAAGTAAGGAAGTGGATAAACCTTATAACCCTCGAAATGGCCAAGGCTTTATAATCGGGTATAACTCGGAAGCCGGCTTGTGGACCCGCTATACGATGTATTAGTAGAACCCCTGGGATACGACGCCCTGCTCCTTGAGTATCATGGGATTGCTTATTTTGTCTGCTTGTGCTTAAAAATAAGTACTTATAGAAAAAGTACTTTCGGAACCAGTGTTTGGATCTGCTTATGAAAAACTGCTTTTCTGCTTTTTGGCGGTGTTTGGATGAAAAAAGTGCTTTTCTGCAGCAGAAAAGCGGAAAAAATAAGCAATTATGCATCTTAAAACTAAGGTTAATTATGCATAATGGCAGCGCATTTTTAGGAATAATCAGAAATAGGAATTAGTACATTCTTTTACCAATCAATATGTTGTTATTTGGTAATTTTTCAAAGTATCCCGTGAAGAGTGAAGACTATGCTAAATGCTCCTCACTATTCTGTTTCACTGTATATATCTGTATCATATACATTCTTAATGCAGTTCATTGGCAACTGCGGATTTGGAAAATGAACGGACGTTAGCTATAGTGAAACCAGATGGTGTTTCTGGTATGTATACTAGCTCAGTTAAGAAGATTATTCTGGAATCCGGCTTCGCCATCCAAAGAGAACTTACAGTACACCTTGATGAAGATAGCGTGAGAAGTTTTTATGCTGAGCACTCAACAAAGAGCTTCTTTCCAAGCCTTGTAAAATACATGACAAGGTAGTTTATTCTCGTATTATCATAGCAGCCTTTCTTTACCTTATTTGCTACTTAGGGGTGTTTGGTTGGAGGGTTTTAGTTGTGAGGGGGTTTATTAGTGTTTGAATATGTTTATTGTAAGGGTATGGGCCTGAAAGAATGGGTTTGATACATATTAGATCAGGCGTCGCACACACCTTAAGAGTTGGGTTTAGAAATCCATACCCATGTCCGTTCCCCTCTCTTCACAAACCCATATGGTCACACCCATGGTGATTTCTTAGTGCAAACCAAACACCACCTTAGTTATATCTTTCATGTATTTATAGTGAGATTTGTAGATGAATTCTGTGTAGTACTACTGTATCATGATAGCATACTAATTCACCGGGTATAATCCCTTTACCCAAAATCATGATAGCATACGGAAATGAGCCGGCGTACTAGGAAGTTGACCAGCTTAGTCTGGAACACCAATGTCTTCTAGTTTTACTCGTTACTTATTTAGCTGACATCTGATGATGCAGGGTTAAATCTGTTTACATGCTGCAGTTATTCTTCATCTCTTGTCATATATCCACTTATAGAGGCTTTCCAAATGTACCATCCTTGCATATAGTTACTGTTAATTTCTTGATATGCTCAGATATCCTTTTGTCGTTGCTGATCTATCTCTGATATCATTTATCAACGTGTTTTCTTTGTGTAACTTAACTCATTCACACACACACACGCCTCAGATGAGATTTGAACACACATATCTTGTTGTTTTGTCACACTCGGTCATTAAATTTATCCGTTACTTAAGTGAAAGCCTGCCAATTTTCATGTATTGGCCATTGATATTAATACATTGTTTCTTGATACTGGTGACTTGTTAGTGGCCCAGTCTTGATAATGGTACTGGAGAAAACTAATGCTATCGCTGACTGGCGTGCTCTTATCGGACCAACTGATGCCCGCAAGGCTAAAGTTACTCATCCTGACAGGTTGCTTTTCTTTCTCCAATTATGTTACATTTTTTAGATTTAAGCCTTATAACTTTGTGTCAGTAGGCAACTGATAAACAGAACTCCTTGTATAGTTTTTCATTTCTTAGAACTTTTATACTGTGTACAGCATCAGAGCCATGTGTGGCCAGGATTTAGAGCGAAACTGCGTTCATGGTTCGGATTCACATGATTCAGCTGCAAGGGAAATCTCATTTTTCTTCACTGATGCATTTCCAGGTCAATTTCTTATACTTGCCTGTATTGCATTGTAAATAGTCCTGCTCTCTTAAATAAAACTAGAAAGGTGCCCGTGCGATGCGGGGGCGGATTATTGGGGTGAAGAGTTGGGAGGTGGGGTGGTGGAAAGTGGTTGTTGGGGGTGGTTGTTGAGGTGGTTATAAATTGTTGGGGGTGGTTGTTGAAGTGGTTATAAATTGTTGGGGGTGATTGTTAGGGGTAGTTGTTTCTATAATTAGTAAGTAAAAGTCTGAATTTTTAAGCCTTTCTAATTATAGAATAGTCCCAAATACATTATATAGTAGTATAGATATAGATATTTTGAGTAATTTTAAGAAGTTGACCATTTAGACAAATAGCTTGGCGGGCTTCACCGTCGTCCTATCAATATTTTTAGCCCGCCCAACTAGCCGGGTTAGCAAAGTTATCTTTATATGGATACTCATGTGCCAACATTAACATCAGTTTATTTCAAACAGTACAAATGAACTCAAAGGTTCGGCTTGCAGTTTTTTAGCTTCTTAGGAGGACATCTTAGATTAGTTGAAGTTTGTGATGATAAGTTTCAGAAACAGTGCCAAACAATATATATCTACAACATATATCATGCTACTCTATTCGGTGACTTGAGGCTGCCTTACAAAAGGGAGAAAATTTGGACATCACCGAAAGGTCGAATGCTGTTTAAGGTCTAATCAACTAAAATTATCACGTAGACTAGTAGGCAGAGGCAGACTTTTGTTTTGCTTGAATGATCCTTTTTACCCTATAAAATTAACCTGTTACCCTATAGTAATTTTCATTGATTGTGCGTATCTATAGGCGCTCATTTGAACTCAGTTATAGGTCCCAGTTATAGACATTCGTGTTTCCGAATATATTACTAGGACTGGTATTTCCAGGCTACATATTCATCTGACCTTCAGTAGATGGGTCTTGTAGGAAGTTGCTTTTGACCTCTAGACAGAAATAATTTGTTGTTTAAGATGTCTAAATGCTTAGAAGTCAGTTTCTGGTTTTTGCTGTCTATATAACGTACAATTAGTTTCTATGGCTTTATCACAAGCATATGCCTGACAAGAGGGGACGGTGGTCAGTTTACCAAGGGAGAACTTAAATTAGGGAGAAATGTATGTAGACAACCTTTTCCTTGCATCTTGCAAAGAGGTTCTGTTCATGACCAGAACGCATAACCTTTTGACCACGTATGACTATAATAGTTGCACCATGACTAGTGCACATTCCTCTTGCAAACGAAGTAACGGACTATAAAAAAGAGGCGCCTAATATGAGATCATGATTAAAGAATTTATCATTTGTTTGGTAAATGACAGCAACAATTTTGTTGTATTACAATTTGTTATGGATTTTAAACTACATATATTTGGGCTCTTGAATTATTTGTATGCTGGAAACATATCTTCTACCTTAAATAATCGATGAGAACTTAACTTGTTATTTTACCGCATATAGTGTCCTTGTCAAGTTTTTTTATCCATCTCGTCAGCATATTGCCTTACACCTATTTTGGTAACTGTATAACTCGACAGAAGGAACAACTCAGAAGCATGACGAGCTTTGAACCATATTTGCATTCACAGACAAAAAAACACATGCCGGAAAGAACCCTATATATGTCATTCTACTCACGATACTCATGAATGGTAATTGAGGGCCTATGGAACCAGTAGTCGATGTTGTGCAAGTAGACTTGGCTAAAGTTTCACTGTCTGATCATGAGTTGTTTCAGTAGAAACGACTATATGTTAAAAACTCGTAAGGTATAATTTATATTCTTATATATAAGCAGTATATTTAAGAATATCATTGAATTAATAATATTATCCATTAGCATGTTAGCCTGATCTTAAAAGGTGATTATATTTTGTTATTCAAGTTACATCGATATCTTTATCCGTAGTGTTCACTTTTCTAGAGCTCAACAATATTCGGTCTGTTTGTTAAGGACATGGTTTTATGAACCAATGGGAGAGATAACTTTACATTGTCGTAAGATCATCGCCTCTACAAATGGGAAGTTTTTACAGTTTACCACGGCTGCCACTTTATAGACGATAGCGATTGGACATCATTATCTTTGATTAATGAAATTAAGGAATGATGAACTTCCGAATTAGGAAAGTTGATCACATGATGTGGGCTGTATTTCTTGACCCAATAACACTGATGGGCAAACCCCTTCACATGGGTTTATTTCCTCTTTTGGTTTAATGTTAAATTAGGCATTGGTGGGAGTGATATTTGCTTCATTGCTTGAGCCCATTTTCCTTTGACATGCATCTCGAGGAAAGTTAGTACAGAAGTCTCAAGAAAATAAACAGTAAATCCTAATATATATAGTTATGAAGGAAAAGTTAAATGTTACTCGTTCCGTCTTAAAATTATTGTCATGAAAGTGAGACCACTTTAATTTTCAACCACTCAAATAGAATATCATTCTACTAAATTATCTAGTTTTTACTTAAAAAGTAAAGTGGACAATTATTTTGAGACATCCCGAAAAGGAATTATGGACTATAATTTTGAGACGGAGGGAGTACTTACTTATAATTTTTGTCATAGGATGCAATATATATTTATTGTATGCGGGGTAGAGTCAGAATTTTAAGTTAAGAGGGACCTAATTTGACGTAAAAACTATAATGAAGTATATCACTCAATGATGTATCTATATTTTATTTTATTTTAGATTTTTTTTTTTCAAACCATGATTAAACCTAACACGATAATTAATACGAATAAATTAAATTTAAGAAAGCATAGTTTGACTAGTAAATTCATTTTATTGTTGTATTTGATTGTTCAAGTTCTTTGTTTTTGAACTTTAATCAACATATTTTAAATTATTAAGGGGGCTAAGTGCAAAAGTATTATGAAACTAGCTATTGTACCGAATAACTAATTAATAAAGTGAGTTAATTAGGGGTGAGTTAACACCCACTATAATATCACACCCAACAATTTTAGGTCATTTTTTCAAACTTCGACATTCTACTATTCACAAATTACTATTCATCAATCACTATTCATCGTTTTACTATTCATCATTTTTTAGGTCAATTTGACATTCCGAGAAACATTCAGAAATTTTACTATTCACTTGACACTATTCATTCCCGAGAGAAAACCACTATTCACGTGCATTACTCATGTCATCGTAAATTGAGTTTACGAGTATTCAAATTCGCGTAACCGTATTGGTTCAGGAGCGAATTCATGCATTATTATCAGGGACATTTCATACGGACTAGAAATAGTCTGCATATCATCATTAGGGCACTTGCATACTATTCCACTCGTAGGATAACTAAATTAATACTTTTGGTATAATTAACGATTTACGTATGTTTATTTTAAATAAACACTAATACGCGAACTATAAATGTGACTAACATGTCCGACACTCCCGACTATGATCCCAATATATTTTTATATTCATTTTAATAATATAAAAATTATAATATTAATTTACCCGGTATTTTGGAAATTTATTTATTTCGTATCGTACGTTTAATTTAATTTCGACGGTTTTCATAAAAATTAAACAATAATCACCCGAACTCTCCGTACTTGTACCCGACATATTTTTACAATTTTTACGACTTTATTATGTCCCGAATAACTTCAATAAAATTTATTTCTAACAAACCCGGTACCCGATAAAACCTAAAACTAACACTACATCATATTACCACTAACTTTTTAAATAAAACCCAAGACAACCCCCCCCCCCCCCCTTTCCCTCCTTTTTGCGCCGGCCAACCCCCCCCCCCCCCCCCCCCCTGGTCCTAATAAGCTAAAACCTCACCAACCCAATTTAATGCTAACCTAACTATTGTCTATAACTATATATTAACCCTTTTCATCCCATTTTTCTCACAAATATTTATCTAAGTGCAAGTAAACTTTTTCTCTCATTTTCTCTCTTGTATAATCGGCCTAGGGTGATCCAAGAAGCAAGAACAACAATTTTTCCAAGATCTAGATATAAACTTGTTCACTTAGTCATCCTTGTTGGAGTTTTGAAATAGAAACTCAAGGATTAGTAGGTTTTTCATCATCTAAACTCCCTAAACCTTCAAGTAAGTTAACAAACTCATTTTTATAATTTTTACAAGTTATTACTATGGTTATATACTTTTCTTACAAGAACTCATGCATATAATGGTTTATACCACTCTATTTTGTACATATTTAACTTTGAGCCCTAGAAATGAAAACATGAGAAACCCTTGTTAGACCTAGTGGATTGATGATATTTAAGGACCCATGACACCCTAAGAAGGTGTATGGTAGGATTAGACTAGTTTTGTGGTGATTGAAAGTGGTTTGATTGAAGATGGAACTAGATTAGAACCCTAGAAATGATTTTTGAAACAATAGAAATACCTACTGTCCCTATTTGTTAATTCGTGGGAAAATCAGTAGATGGTGGTTAAGTTTTGACCAAAGATTTAGAAAATACTTTCAAAAAAGAAACTTTAGGCGAAAGAACGGATTAAAACGAGCTTATAACGAAGGAGATATGATTTTTGCAAATTTAACGACGAAAACAATTTCTTATAAAAACTGCATGCTGTTTGGCAGTTTTCGACGGACAAAAAGAGGTGTTAAACGTAACCTAGAGGAGCCGAGTTATCAAAAATATATTAGTATATACAAAAACGAATCCGTGGATATAAAGAACAAGGAAAATGAGCTTAAAACGACCAAGTTATACCCGTTTTAACATCGTCAAAACTATATATATATAATTGGTCACAAATAAAAATAATAACTTACGCACTAAATTGTATATTTTCTAGAAATGTTACTAAGGACTATATTCTTAACAAATGAATACGTATGACCCAAGAGAATATTTATACGACTAAACGACGTTATTTTAAGGTCTTCAAGACAAGGAATTTAATGCTAACATTTTCATACGAGATAATACGACAAGTTATATACTTCTATATATGGACTTATTTTTCCTAAGTATGGAAACTATTTTACTATGACGATAACTAGTATTTCCAAATTACGAGTGGTATAGGTATCATGTGCATGTGCATTCATTACATTACGGCTTGATCTAAATTAGATCGCGATTATTCATTTAGGTTGCGGCTAGTGTTCGCGCCTCATTGTCCCGACTACTTTTACATCATTGTACCATCTTTGTACCATCATTTCGAGGTGAGTCTTCATAGCCCCGTTTTAATTACTTATTTGATTTCAAATCCCAAGGGGGAGAATACATTGTACAATTATTTTTCGTACATGCCCAAGTATTAAATTTCGTACATTGCTTAAGTTGCCTTACTACCACATTAAGTCCCCTTTATTATCATGGACCGTTAATTAAGATGCAAGCGAGGGTGAGTGGATAGATCTATCGAGGGTGACTCCTCCATTCGTGTTTGGGTTGCTCCATAAGGAAAACGAATGCATTTCATTTCTAATATATTAGAGTGTCTGGTAAACACTCCTTTGGGGCCAAGTAACGTCTAGCTTCGGGGTCATGAGCTTAAGAGATAATGTAGCTTTTTGACATTTTGTCACTTTACTGTATACTTGTGGCTTATGTACATACGATTTACCTATAAACCTATGATTATTCACCAACTTTATGTTGACCGTTTTCGCAATGTATTTCTCAGGTAACTAAGGCATATTCTCATGGCATGCATGGAATCATTTTGTGTATCAAGGATGACGTGTCTCTTTTTGGATTTCATGCACTTATGAACTATCGTTTGATTGTACTAAATTATTTCCTTAAACCTTTTTCACTTTTGGGACCTATGTTTTATAACTTTGAATATTTTGAATGAATCAAACGATGTATTTTCCAAACGACACTTTAGGTCGTTCAATATAACCTTGTTTGTGTGCTATAACCGTTACACCCTCAGGCATTCCATTCCGCTGCCATTCAGGTATTTTTTGGGGTGTGACAGATAATCACACTCCTAGTTCCGCCACTGATTGTATATATTAAGCCTTTATACATCAATAACAAATAGTAGGGTACTCACGTGATACGGCAGCGGATATTCTGTAATTAATACTTCCAGTAAGGACATATAACCTTGTAAAACAAAACTTTGACAGGTACCTTGTAATTAAAATAAAAAATAAAAAATTGGGGGGGGGGGGGGGGTGGGGGGGGCGGGGGGGCAATTCAATATATACCTAAAAGCATTGAATTTTCCCATTAAAATTTGTATTTTGTATCAATTTGTTTTACACCACCGAGATTGTTGGGGGAATTGTATAGGCATTTTATTATTATTATTATTTTTTACTAAATTCATGAAATGAAGATTATTTATTTGTGTTATTTCAATTTTTATTTTTGAAATGTTTTAGTGTGTTTTCTCATGTGTATAGCACATGAGAAAGTTTGTGATATGTAGTTTGTACAATAAGCTTAATAATTTGTATTTTTTAATTAATGGTGTATTAAAAATTACATTAATTGTATTTGGTAACCAGTCAATTTATGTATATAGTTGTGTAAAAGTTAATTGTACATAATGTTTTATTATATATACCGCTGAAATTTAAGTTTATGAGGTATTTAATGTTGGAAATTATGTTTAAATTGGTTGTACTTGATGTTTTATTTCTTGTATTGCTGAATTTTTTTTTTAAATATTTAACTATCTTAATGCATTTAATGCCAAAAAGGACTTGGTGCATTATAAAATAGTGAGATACCATTTGTGTCGGAACTAAATACGATAAAGATAAAAGGTAGACACTCATATTATTACTCTATGGTATACCCAAGCAAAGAGAAAAAGGTAGACAATCATATTATTACTCTATGGTATACCCAAGATAAAAGGTAGACAATCATATTTATTTATTTTTTTGTACTAAATTCATGAAATGAAGATTATTTATTTGTATTATTTCAATTTTTATTTTTGAAATGTTTTAGTGTGTTTTCTCATGTGTATAGCACATGAGAAAGTTTGTGATATGTAGTTTGTACAATAAGCTTAATAATTTGTATGTTTTAATTAATGGTGTATTAAAAATTACATTAATTGTATTTGGTAACCAGTCAATTTATGTATATAGTTGTGTAAAAGTTAATTGTTCATAATGTTTTATTATATATATTGCTGAAATTTAAGTTTATGAGGTATTTAATGTTGGAAAATTATGTTTAAATTGGTTGTACTTGATGTTATATTTCTTGTATTGCTGATTTTTTTTTAAATATTTAACTATCTTAGTGCATTTAATGCCCAAAAAGGACTTGGTGCATTATAAAATAGTGAGATACCATTTGTGTCGGAACAAAATACGATAAAGATAAAAGGTAGACAATCATATTATTACTCTATGGTATACCCAAGCAAAGAGAAATCGAGTATTCCCAAATAAGGGTGAGCGGAAACCGTACCGCAAACTGAACCACGACAAAAACCGATGGATTGGTTTTAAGAAAAAAACCGAAAAATGCGGTGCGGTTGCGGTTTTACCCTTAAAACCGAACCACAAAACCCACACCGCACATTTTGATTATTTAAAACAAAAAAAATGGCACATTGATTATTTAATGTGTGTTATAAGGATTCTAGTGCATATTATCATTAATATTCTTATAAGTCATAAGTGATGTATGTGTTTACATTAAATATATGCATTCTTATAATCGAAAAAAAACCAACATTGTAACAAAAACCCACATTAATTATATAAGTCATAAGTGATGGTGCGATGCGGTTAAAACCCGCAAAACCAGTAGAAAACCTGCAAAAACCGAAACGGCAAAATGTGGTGCGGTTCGGGTTCTATTTTTATAAAAACCGCAAATGCGATTGCGGTTCGATATTAGTCAAAAAGTAGTGCTATTTAGACCTACAACACATGCCTAAATACATGACTAATGCATAAATCACTTGTACAATTGTATTATGTAATTTCTCTCTCTAAATTTCCATCAATTATTTTTTTAAATTAACCAATCAAATCATTAGTTACATTTTTAAACATAATTAATAAGCACAACAATTATTTTTCTTAGTTAAAACCCGCACTAAACCGCACCACGCTGAACTCTATTCCCGAAGAAAAGGAGACCACTTTGAAAATATCCGTAACAATCATGCTCTTAGCTTAACTTCTTGTGATAAAATATAGAGAATGTATTATTCATGAATTGTGTCCAGGTACATTAGAGTAAGTAGTATAGTCTTGGAGTTAGTCAAACTATATAAATAGTTTGTATCCCTTTCATTTGTGTAATGTAATAAACACATTTCATAATTTAGTTACATTTCCATCTCTCCATTTCTAATGTAGGTTTGTTTTTAATTTTACTATTTGATGTAACATTTTTTTTGTTTGTTTCTTTCTTATCATATGTTGTAATTTAGTAATTTACTTTTGTATTTTTACAATATCATGTAACATAGTTTTGCTAGTAATATATAAGAGCTAACCTACCTTGTGGGTAGGGACGGAACCAGGGGTTTCGCGGGTTTTCGGAAACCTGATAGATTTTTTCGATATAGTATTAATTTAAAAAAAAAAACACTGATTTTTCTTAAATTCATCTTAAATGCACCCGGTCTACCGAAATATGTTTCTAATATTACGGTTCAAAAATTTTCTATACCCGATCATATTTGGTCCTGATTCCATCTCTGCTTGTGTGGTAACTTACTGTAGTACTCCATCTATCTCAATTATTGTTCATATTTCTTTTTTAGGATGCGTCAAAATAATTGTTCACTTTTTATTTTAATCGATAAAAAGAGACTTTAGTGGAGGAATATTTTATTTGATTGGTTGAAAAGTGTAGTGATCCACTTTAAACTGTGTAATTTTTGTCTTCTGACAATAATTTTGAGACAGAGGTAGTGATAATTTAACTAAAAACACGGATTCACACGTCTAAAATCATGTGATAGCATACTCCTGTTAAACCTACGTATATATTTGTAAGAGGAAATTCCTAAAAAGGTACAAAAATCTTTGGGTATTTCATGACTTGGACACCAATTGATCCCTTTTCCTATTTTGGTCATGCTCGACTGCTCAATTCCACCTAGTTTTTGACATGTGTCATTCCTTTGACTGCTTAGTTGCTCGACTCCACCCAAAATTTGACACGTGTCATTTTTTGTATTTTTTCTAAAAAAAGTACAAAAAGAATGACACGTGTCAAAATTTGGGTGGAGTCGAGCAGTCGAGCATGACCAAAATGAAAAAATGGTCAATTGATGACCAAGTCATCAAATACCCAAAGGTTTTTGTACCTTTTTGGGAATTTTCTCTATTTGTAAACCAATAGATTTCTGTATATACGCCCAAAGCGCTCAATAATATCAGAATATGATAAATCGGTCCAAATCGCCTTGCCAATAGGAAGCCAACTGGCGATTTTCGACAAGTCTTTCCTAATTTTTAGAGCAAGAAGCGGAACTAAAAAAAGCTAGATATTTTAGTAACAAAATTAGTCATATATGTAGGCCACTTTTTCGTAAATTAACGTACACAACTATGTCTAAAATTATGTCGTGACAAGCCTACTAATGCTTGAAAAAGGAGAGACATATTTGAAAATTTTACCACAATTTTTGAGGATCTTTCGAAATATATTTTTGTGGGATTTTTGAGGATTTTTCGAAATATAATTTTCCTATATATATTTTGTAGGCTACTTAGGACAAAGAAAAACTTGCTATTTTGAATCCCATTTAAATTACATGTAGACACATTAAAAAGAAAGTACAGTATATATAAATCCCAAGTTGATGATGTAGTGAATGACGTGTTTTTGCAAGCATAAATCCCATTTTTGAATAAACAGTACGTGTGTGATCAGTAATTACTACTTTTAGAAGGTGACCCACCCCATGCTTGTATTACGGGGTTATATATAAAACCTCTAGACAACATATCGTATTGAAAATCACGTTTCTTTATATGAAGATATCTTATCTTTGTTTTTGTTTATGGTTACAAAATAAAGCGGTTGATCACTCATTGATATAATTACTAATTACTATAGTAGATAGATTTCAATAGAACATGAGAGAAAGAAGTCCCCGATCCCGAAGCTCTATCTCACCTGGCAATGTTTATGCATTCGTAACTAGTTTGATTATTAGGATTAAGTTGCTAACGAGTTAGACAAAGTTAGGCCAAAGCCGATCGAACACAATAGTAGATATATATACACGTTAAAGAGCTTGAGTTAAAGAGCTTGGTATAAACGTTAGATAAACGGAAACACTTACATGGTTTACAACAACAATATTCAATCTCGTCAAAGCAAAGTATGAGATAGATAATTAAGACGTTAACTAAAGTTAAAACTTAGAGGGAAAAACACTTTACATAGCTACACATTGTGTATTAGTGATTAAGCCATGCAAGTTACAATAAAAATCTCAAAATGATGATGCATTGAGTGACGTGTTTTTGCATGCAAAAAACCATGTCGACGTGCAATCGAGTAATTACCACTTTTAGAAGTTAATTACCCGCCCCCATGCATGCAGTATTCAAAATTATAGACAGCAGGTACAATAGAAAATCACGATTCATTTATTTTATAAGATTTTTATATAGTTCTTCTAGCTTTTTTCAAATAATTGCACGTTAGATTCGAAGAGAACTTGATAGAAGTCTCGGTCTCTGGGTGCCTTTCACTGGTAGGTAACGTTTATACTTTCTCGAATAGTTTGGAGATTATTGGTAGCCACTGCTACTTATTAGGGTTGATGACGTATAATGCAGATAGCATGCTCATTAGGCCTGGACTGCATTGTACACAGTTAGGCTCCGGCCCAACACAACAAAATATAGCAAACAAACAGGTATACTGGACTACCGCCAAGCCCAATAACAAGTGGGTATGGCCTAGACCTACAAAGACGCACGCAGATCATCTAAGCAATACTCCGGTAGCAAACTTGCAGACCAACCCACAGCCGCAGAAGATGATCTGCATCCGCAATCATGATTAAGTTACGGATCTTTGCCCGACAAGGGTCTCACTCCGGCCACTAACAGCAAATAAGCGAAATACTACGAAACCCTAGTAATTGAGCTCACTTATAAAAGCCAACCTTTAAACACACTTATAAGGTATGACTTTCTCACACATCCCAATACATATACATTCTCGGACATGAATACTTACTTTCACACCGGAGCTTAATCGTGGGGTCCGTCTCCACGGTAAGGCTAACGGTTTACTTTTATTTGTGTAGGAAATCAATCCATTACTTGAATTAGTGCAGATTTCACTCATTTGGCAGTCCATTCAGGTAGCCGAATAAGCAAACCAAGCCCAATCCATACTCATCACACTTTTTGCACTAACAAGTTGTCGCCATCCGCGGGACCCAGTACACAACTGCGTTCTTGAAAATATATACTCACCATGAGCAAACATCCAGACCCTGCTCTTTCCACACCCACGTCTACTGTACGAAACACGGTGGGGAAGGAGAAAGCTTTGGAAGATCAAGGTAGGTCTGTGCCCGAGGCAGTTCTCCGAGAATACTGCGACAAACACTATCACGAGATACTACCGATCATAAATGAGAAAGTTCATAAGGAGAAGATGCAACAGGAGATACTCAAGGGGATCAAAGCCCACCTTATCTCTAGGGAGATGTCACAGCACCCTGGATCTGTAGAACCTAACAGAAAGAAAGAACTTAGAAAGAAAATCAAGGAAAAGCGACACGGAAGCTTATCTAGGGGTCTTGACCCAAGGAGCGGCCAGTCAAGATCTCCAATGGGGAGGGGGCCAGAAAGGAAGACAATATTCCAAAGGTCGGAGAGAGACACGTTAAACAGGATGGGAAACAGAGAAAGAAGAGTATCTATACATATGCAGGACTCCCGGGGATCGTCTTACCATAACAACAGAAAAAGGGATGACAACTGCTATCAAAACTTTTATTCCCGAGATACTAAAAGAAATCACGGCCGCAGGGCATCCTCCCGACAGAAGGACAACGCACCTGATAAAGAGGAGCGAGGCGACATACGCAAGGAGTTAAATTCAAAAAAGCAAGGGTTGAGTACTGAAGACAACGACCTAGCTCAGCCATGGGCGTGCAAGGAAGCTGATCCATTCACTCCTCATATCCGCTACTTCGACTTGCGAAAAGAACTCGCATGCCAACTAATATTAATACATATGATGGGAGTGAAGACCTGGAAGATCATAGTACGGGTTTAACACAAGGGTGATCCTAATGCCTCTTATCATGTAATAAATCCTACTACACGAATGTAGTCTCACTAGCGGTCTCAGGATGCATCACTAACGCAAGTTCTAGAATCTAAATGCTACCAGTACACTTATAAGCACTAATAATGAATGCTTTTCCTATCAAATCTAAAGGCGAACCTCACATATTTGGGTGGAAAATTTTTCTGAATGGTACGGTATTGTGCTAGTCATATAACTCCTATCCATGAGACGCTTGTTAAGGCTAAAGTTTCACTCCTAAATGTTGTAAAAAATTTTAAATTTGGCACTAAAATTACACTAACAAGTATTTCTCTTAGTTTTATTACACATCTACCATCGAACAAACAAACTCAAGTGCAATTGTATCCTATACGGTATCATCATTTACCCTTCCCTTACACTTAGTATGAACATTGTCCCCAATGTTCAATTAAAGGATGTAAAAGTAAAATAGTTAAAAGAATGAAAACAAATACTCCCCTGATTCGTTCGGTGAGGATAGTGTGTTAACAAGGTTAGATCTTCCTCCAAGAAAATGAACGTTCAAGCTTCCCTTCCAGAAATATAAATCATCTTCTTGTCATACATAATCTGTTAAACCTGAGAAAACAATCAAGGCAGCCTCGCGTAAAATCGGCGGCAATCTATATATACTAACAAGTTCTAGAAAGCAATTTAAGATATAATTCTTGTGGAATGAATGTTTGCAGATTTTCTGGAGTTTATAAAACTAAAGAATCAACAAAAACTTTTAAGACTCCGTTAGAAAAACAAAACTCGCAAAATTTCTAGAATTGTACACATGACGCCGTCAGGTTGCAAACCCTGACGCCGTCAGAAGTGACCTGCAGAAATCTTTATGTTAAGTTTCTGGAAAATTTCTAGAAAAACTTATGTCCTACTTCCTGAAAAATCCTGCAAAACATCATTATGACTCGATACAAGCATTTGACTCTAACAAATACTAATATACATGTTCATTTAATATTGTGGCGAATCAAGATCATTTACGTTCTTATAAACAAATGGGGTTTCTCTTACACTTAGCTTTTGCAAAATACCTTTATATGAAGTTAAGACGAAGTTAAATAACAAAATAAAGCATTTTCACAATTTAGTTTGAAACATGATCTACCAAAAAAAAATAAATAAAGCATGCATACGGAAACAAATAACATCAAACAAATAAAAATCAAGCAAATAAAAACTGAAAAATAAACAACCATGAAATTAAAAATCCTACATGCATAAAAGCCAAAAATAAATAAAAAGTATCCAAGACCAACAGAGGCCACATCCTAAATTATTACAGGATAAATTGTTTTAGAGCGTACAACCACAAATAAATTGTCCAAAGATCATAACATACATGACAAATCACTAGAGAGGGGGACTATAGCGGTAATCATAGCCAGGAGGGAGGTGCCCGGTGTACCCGTAGGGAGGATAGTCCTGCTCGCGTCCAGGGAATGGGTCGATCTGCAACTGAGGCTCGATGTGATCACGGGTCGAGAGATGCTGCATCTGGCGGACTGTGTCATCATACATCCAGTCAAACCTCTGGTCAGTGGTGGCTCTCCATGCATCCACCTGACCCATCCAAGCCCCCTGATGCGCCTGCCAATCTCCCCGACCCATGTGCCTGTAGTAGTCCGCAGAGCCAACCTCATAGTCCCCATACTGCTGCTGCTGGGGCGCACCCTCATCATCATCATCCTCATCATCAGCAGCAGCCACCGCTCCCCCTACTACATACCAAGCAAAGGACCCATCCCCCGAATCCATCACGATACTCATCTGCTTGAGGGACTTGGCCCTCACCACTATGCATACAACACAGTCACTCAGGTATCCCATGATCTCCGGCACAAGGATCCTATAGGAACGAGCCAGGCGGGTCATAAAAATCCCTCCATATATCTTATCACCATCCCTCTCCCCTACACTGGTCTTCAGATAACTCCCTACCCAGAATGGGATGTTACAATACACATCCTCTGAAAACATGGTGTACAGGTAGAAAAGGTCTGAAGTAGTGACGCGGTGAGTGGAGCCATGTCGTCCTGCCAAACTGTAAGTGATGCATCTATTGGCTAACCGGATCCTAGGATCCCTAATGGAGGCCGCCCCAGTGGTCGAGGTATATACCCCATTCCCAATATTCGGCCAGAACATAGCACACCTCAACTCATTCCTCATTGTCTCTCCACCCATCAGCCTCTACATAAAACCACCCTGAACAGCCTCATTCTGACTATACAAACCCAGTCTCCAAAAACTCTGTAACCGAGCATGACCTAAGTTCTCCCCACAGCCTAAAATAAATGGCAGTACCACCCATATCCGTTCTAGCCTAAGCCAAATCGAAATGAAAAGTAGCAAAGAATTCTCTCACCAACTCACTATAAACCATTTCCCTTATCCTAAACAACCTTTCCCATTGAGGACCCGTAAATGCATCAGTTTAGATCCTTTCAAGGAAAGCATTCTTGAAGCCATGGGCCCTCAAAAAGTCAATCACTGCCCCCCGCGTCGATATGGTGGTAGAGTAGTTCAGCATATTTGGTTGTAGAAGCATTATCCTCAAACACACCCCAACTATGAACCATGTCACCAAAGTTCATATGTTGGGACCTTGATGAACTCCCTCGGTGTTGTCGGGTGCGCTTGCTTATTTTCCTGGAAAAAGATGGAACAGAATGGAAGTGATTAGAATAAGAGTTCTATGTAGTTAAGCTGTCAGACCCGTCTGACACCGTCAGACCACAAAGCCTGACGCCGTCAGACCCAGCAGATATTGAACCATGCAATTACAAGGGAAAAATCAATTTTCAAACTCTAAATCCATGAGCCAAACACCCCTTTTTACAGAAAACATGGGTGGGGGATCAAAAAATTCGTGGTGTGAAAATTTTTTCCGCAATTGACTCATGACTCCTATCAATCATTACAACCCAATGCCTTAATTATGGTCACACAATACCTATAGAAGGGCATTACGAGTTCTAAGAATGAATCAATGTTAGGGTTTCGGATGATGGGGGTTTTCAAAATTGGTAGGTCTTAAGGATAATTGAACGAATAAGGATGAAGAAAAGTTACTTACCACGTGGAGATCGGTCACGGAAGATGTTGGATTTAGCCTTGAAGACTCGGAGGTGAAGTAGCAATTGGATATGGTTTGTGGGGTATGTGTTGAAAGTGATGGAAATGAGGTTAATATTGCTGAGAATGCGAGGTGACGGCATCAAGAGTAAATTCTGACGCCGTCAGATGCCCGGATTATGGACACTTTGTGACAATTTCAAATTTAGTCCATGCACTATTGTTAATAGCTAGTCAAGGGTATAAACTATGAATAGCTATTCCCGTTAGTGGAGTCCACAAGGGTCAAACATTTTGTTACTATCACGAAGTGTGGTGTGGTTATGAATAGGGCTGGTCACAATCCCACTTGGGTTGTAATCCTCATATTGGTAAATAGTGGGTAAGGGAGGGAGTTGTTCCATAGAGGTTTCTAAAGCTGAAGTGTTTTTGAGGTGCACCCTTTTCACACCAGGTTTAAAACCAAAGGAACGTTTCTTATGCAAATTAGGGAGCGTGACTTGCAATCTTCCTACGAAGATGTTGTGAAATTGCAAGTTCTTTTCTTCTTGAGGATGCTCATAGAAGTAAGGGGTAATTGAAGGTGAAGCACTTGGAGAGGGTTTTATTTATTTTTTTATTTTTTTTTATTTTTTATTTTTTTTTATTTTCCTCTCCGTCACACACCAAAGGGGTTGGGAGTTCAAAGATTTTTTCGATTTTCCTCGGTGTGGATTTTTCCCTAATCTTCTCCTTAATTCTTGATATAAATTCATCACCCGAGTCCATAAAAGCATTCCTTGTGCTTTCCATGCGAGTTTCTAAGCACTAAATCTGCTTCTCCTGATTATTCATGAAGGTTATCATTATCCCTTCGAACTCCTCTTGTCGTGAACGTTCAGGAAAATTGTACTTGCGAATTGCACTCACATGTCTATCAGGACTCATTGCGGCTTCAGCTGCAGGCATTCCAGCCCTCATCAATTCCTTAACCTGCCTCTCGATATTTTCCAATGATTGTTCTTGGGTAGCGTTTATGTAATCTAGATTCCCTTCTTTTGAAAACATCGGATCCTCCTATCCTTCTTCTTCGTATTGTGCTAACCCCTCAAGAACTTCCCAGCATTTATCAATGCTAAGTCTGTTTAGTCTACCATTGGCAGCGTAATCTACGGCCCTTCTCGTTTGATAATTAACTTTATCGTAAAAGATTTGAATTTGGAGCCACGGTTATATGCCATGATGAGGGACTTTTTGGAGCAAGTCCTTGTATCGAGTCCATGCTTCATAGAAGGTTTCACCTTGATGCTGTTGGAACATCAAGATATCATTTTTAAGCTTGGTAGTTCTCCCTGGTGGGAAAAATTGAGCAAGGAAATGAGTGGTGAGATCATCCCATGAGGTGATGGATCCCGCGGGTAAACGTTCAAGCCATTGACTAGCTTGATCACGTAGAGAGAATTGGAATAGACGTAATCGGGTCGACTCTCTAGTTACAACATCAAGGTCTATGGAATCTACGATTTTAAGGAAATCCTTGAGATGTGATGCGTGGGGTTTGCACCAGGCTTTACCTCTCAAGGGATCTTGAGAAGCTTACAACCCCCACCAGGTAGTGTACCTGATCGATGTAGTATAGTATAATGACAAGTACCGGGGGATTGATCGTTCAGCTAGGAATAGTGTCGCTAGGATTAGAAAACCTAAAGACTAGGTCTAGAGATGAGGGATAATTCTTTTTGTATTTTTATATTTTTATGAAAGCAAGTAAAATTCTCGGTTTTGAAGGAGTTGGCGGAATTAGTTGCTAGTCAACTAACCCAATACTAAGATGCAATCAAAATAAAATACTAAAAATGAAATTAAACTAAATTATACTAGAGTTGTGAGCAATATGTGGGAGAGATGTGTTTACTTAGATTTCACTACTCCCTAGATATCTTTTACACGTTAATTACTTGTTATAGTTGCGTGGATGACGGATTGTATTCCTTAATACCATTCATGGGGTAGCGTACCTACTTCCCCAATCCTATGAGCGCCTACTTAACTCCTATGTCGAGCTGGCTAAGAAGCTCCTAACATGGGATCACTAGAATTTGCTCATGCATTAAATACAACCAATAAAACCTAGTACACATCGGTTCATGTTTCCTAAGACGTTCAAGCATGTTACACAATGGAGATCTGCCAGTTTTCTTAAGCCTAACATTGAAATCATTCATCCAATACAACCATAAACAAGTAATCAACACATAATTAACATCTAGGTTTCATTAGATCCAAGCAAACACAAGATAGATCTAGCCTAGCATTTTGATATCAAGACAAGCACAAGATATAGTCAACCAACACATAGACATATTGATTAAATTAAGGAGAAGGCTTATCTTAATTGAACATGAAAGAATTCAAGGGATGAAAACCCTTGAAAGTACTGTAAAATATGAGCTAGGGTTTACAAAGTTCGGCCCTAGTTTCTCCACACAAGTTCCTCCCTTAATGAATAAAAAATAGAAAACTATATATAGAGTTTAGAAGGTGACGACGCCAAGAACAAATGTCTGACGCCGTCATCTCGCCGCCAAATAGTTCCTCGGACTGCCTAGATCTGGGTCTGACGCCGTCATGTATACACCTTACGCAGGCCGTCACAAAATTAACTCTTGACGCCCTTCTTGTGACGCCGTCAGGTTTGCACTGGGTCGTCACCACTTTTACTCTTGACGCCATCATGATTTTCCTCTTGACGCCGTCAGGTACTGTTCTCAGCATGGAAAATTAAGTCTTTGGCGTTTTCTTCACTTTTATGCTCCAAAAACGTCCGAATTGCTTCCTTTTCCGGAATTCACTCCCAAAGTATCTAAAATCACAAAAGGAACGATTTAGGGTAATATTTGATCAAATAAATTCAATTCCGGGCTTAAATGACCCCCTAAAAGTGGTTCATTTTTCGCCTCATCATATACCCTTACACTTGAGATTTGCTTGTCCTTAAGCAAATGCGCTTTTATTCTAATCAAAATAAAAGTTAGGGGTCATTTAACACTAATATAAAAGTAATTACAACAAATAATCGTTCCACTAAAGACCAAAGACAAGCACGGAGGTCATATACTAGCACCCCACAAATAGTGTTTAGATACTCACATCTCTCGGGTGTAATAAAGTAATATCACAATATGGAAACGGAAAATATCTCTCACTACCTGTCATAGCAAAATAGATTACCATAGGCTTGGGAAAGGATCAAACCTCCACCACATGGCGTAAGCACCTAGGATAAACTATCAAAGAGGTCTTTTAAAGGGTTGTAACGTTAGGTGTAGGGATATGGAATACACGATTTTGTTGGATATAGGCAGTCTTTACTGGTGGCGAGTTAACAATCTTGGTTAATTACATGCCAAGACTCGACTCGACTTAAGCTAATAAATGAAAAATAACAAAAACATAAAATGAACATAGAATGAAACGGGATGGTAGTCCGTATGTTTTTTTCTCTTTTCTTTTTCTATATATATATATATATATTTTTTCTTTTCCTTGATTTTTTCGATTTTTTTTTTTTTTTTTTTTTTGCATACACTCTTACCCTACCATCCAAAATAATACATCATAGGGAATGTAAATTCCCCTTACACTTGAATTTTTACATACTTTACAATAAACTAATCTAATGTACATACTTTTAAGATTAACGCATATATGGGGGTAATATATGATGTTCTTCCCCATTACTCCATAAAATAAGTACTTTACCCATGAGTCCCAATCGTCCCAAAATAATATGTACAAGGATATGACTCGACTTAGCAACCATGTAATCAATTAGATAATTAACTTAGGGTTTAACACATAACAATAATGCACTAAAAATGAGTACATACACGGAAGGCTAAGGCTATTTGGGTGTACATTTAAGTGGGGTGTAACAAATTCTTCCTTTAAGTAAGATGCTTAAAGTTAGAAACTAAAAGATAGGCTCGGAGGGGTGTACTAGGGGTATCGTGTACTAAAAATGAGTACAACGCTAAGGTGTGGGAAAAATTAATTGACTTAACTAGCCAAGTAATATGACTTAAATGGTCAAGTAATTTTAATACGGGTTTAACACAAGGGTGATCCTAATGCCTCTTATCATGTAGTAAATCCTACTACACGAATGTAGTCTCACTAGCGGTCTCGGGATGCATCACTAACGCAAGTTCTAGAATCTAAATGCTACCAGTACACTCATAAGCACTAATAGTAAATGCTTTTACTATCAAATCTAAAGGCGAACCTCATATATTTGGGAGGAAAATTTTTCTGAATAGTAAGGTTATGTGCTAGTCATACAATCTCCTATCCATGAGACGCTTGCTATGGCTAAAGTTTCACTCCTAAATGTTGTAAAAAATTTTAAATTTGGCGCTAAAAGTGCACTAACATGTATTTCTCATAGTTTTATTACACATCTACTATCAAACAAACAAACTCGAGCGAAAGTGTATCTGTAAGGTATCATCATTTTACCCTCCCCTTACGCTTAGGATGAACATTGTCCCCAATGTTCAAGTAAAGAATGTAAAAGTGAAATAAGTAAAAAGAATGAAATCAAATACTCCCCTGATTCGCTCGGTATGGATAATAAGGTAGTCAGGTTAGATCTTCCTCCAAGAAAATGAACAATCAAAGCTCCCCTTCCAGAATAATAATCATCTTCTTGTCATACATAACCTGTAAATCCTGAGAAAACAGACAAGGCAACCTCGCATAAAATCGGCGGCAATCTACATATGCTAATAAATCCTAGAAAACAAAATAAGATATAATGCTTGTGGAATGATGTTTTCAGATTTCCTGGAGATTATAAAACTAATAATTCAACAAAAACTTTAAGACTCCGTTAGAAAAACAAAACTGGTAAAATTTCCAGATTTTTACACGTGACGCCGTCAAGAGTAAACTCATGACGCCGTCAGAAGTGACCTGCAGAAATTCTTATGTTAAGTTCCCAGAAAATTTCTGGAAAAACTTGGTCCTACTTCCTGGAAAATCCTGCAAAACATCATTATGACTCGATACAAGCATTTGACTATAACAAATACGAATATATATGTTCACTTAATATTGTGGAGAATCATGATCGGTTTGTTTCTCAAAAACATATTTGGGGTTTCCCCTTACACTTATCTTTTGCAAAAATACCTTTGGATGAAGTTAAGACTAGGCCAAACAACAAAATAAAGTATTTCCACTATTTAGTTTTGAAACATGATTTACCAACAATAAAAATAAAGCATGCATACGAAAGCAAATAACAAACAAACAAAATAAAAATCATACAAAACATGGGTTGCCTCCCAAGAAGCGCTTTTCTTTATTTACGAGTCTTGTAGCTAGACTCAAGGTCATGGGTTACTACGTGATCTCATTGTTGGTTCCACTCTCTAGGTCGTCTTCTAAACCAGTTTTGTATTCCGGACCTAATTGCAAGCATTCTTTGTAGAAACCAAGCATCCTATTCTTCACATACTCTACTCCTCTACGTCTATCCTCATCATTCTTATAATAAGCCGCTTATTTGTGTTCCTTTTCTATGTTGGAGGAGAAGGCGGTATTGCTCAATCTTGTAGGGCATTTGGTAGGCAATCTCATCATTCTCTCCCTTGAACCTAACTATCCCTAAAGTCGGATCATAACTCATCTTAGTGGCCTCAACAAATGGTTTTCCGAACATTACTTGGCTTAGGCAATCATCTATCACCGGACGAGTGTCTTCTACTATCATAAAATCGATCTCATAGGTGAAATTACCTATAATCACATGCAATCCCTTCACTCATCCTACAAAATTACTTATCAAATTCTTATTGGGCATCATCCTATAATCAAGTTGTTTCTTCATCATCCAATTGTAATAAGTCCTAGTCATGATGTTTACAGGAGATCTAGGATCGATATAAGCTTTCCATATATGCATATGCCCGATGTTGCATGGTATGTTGATGTTAGAGGGGTCTCCCATTTTGATAAGGGGTGTGCCAAGGATATATGGTGTCTCGGGGCTATCAAATAAATACTTATGGTATTCCCGTTCTTCCTTGGAGGGCAACTTATCAAAGTACCTTTCTATAGTCTCTACTTCCTCTAACTCCTCTCTCTTATTAACCTCAACTTCCCTAATTTCATCCCTAGTCTCGGTTTCTACTTCAACTTCATCTTTGTCACTTTCTTCCATATTCTTATCTATTGGCTTAATGGTGACAACATTGACAAAGTGGACATGTTTGGATGATGAGGGGTCCTTAATTTAGATTCCGTTATTGGTGTCCCTAGTGTCCTCCCTAGGTGTAGTTAACGCTTGGTTGTTGAGGGCTTTCAACAAGTTGTCTATCTTGTTGGTCATCTCCGTTTGTTGTTGGTTGAATTCAGTTTCAAACCTAGCTATGTGAGCTTCTTGAGATGCCATGAATTTAGACATCAATACTTCAAGATTGTTGGTACTACCATAGTTGTTAGAAGGATTGTTGTTAAAAGTACGGTTGAAGGGTGGACCGTTTGGTTGGTAACGATTAGGCGGACTGGAAGAATTGGCTTGGTTTTGTTTCCACCTAAGGTTTGGGTGATTTTTCCAAGAGGGGTTGTAGGAATCACCGTAAGGGTTTGGCTCGGGTTTGAAAGTGTACCACTTATCTCCCGCTTCGTCGGTACGTGAGGATGCGTAGTCCGCAAAAGCTGTTCCGGGGAGTTCCACATAATCACGAGTGTCATGGGGACCACTACTTAATTCGCATGAAGAAGTGATTTTGTTCACTTGGCTTGAAGGCTTAGGAGCTTCGTAAGATTTCATGAGAAACTTGACTTGGTCCTCAAGTTCCATGATCCTACGGTCAGGAGTGCGAGAATTGTTCGAAGGCAAAGATATTGCCTTGACCGTTTTGTTCAAATCACGGGGATCATTCCAACTTTCGTTGTCATAGAGAGCAAGATCTTCTATGAGTTCCCATGATTGTTCCACACTTAGATCACGTAGCTTACCACTGGCCGATTGGTCAATGGCTCGCCTTGTGGAGAGATCGATATGGTCATAAAAGATTTGGACTTGGAGCGAAAGATCTATGCCATGATGAGGGACTTTTTCGAGTAAGTCTTTGAAACAAGTCCATGCTTCATAAGGAGTTTCATTTTGACGTTGTTGGAACATCAAGATGTCATTTCTAAGCTTGGTAGTTCTCCCCGATGGGAAAAATTGAGCAAGGAAATGGGTGGTGAGATCATCCCATGTGGTGATGGATCCCGCGGGTAAACGTTCAAGCCATTGGCTAGCTTGATCACGTAGAGAGAATTGGAATAGCGTAATCGGGTTGTCTCTCTAGTTGCAACATCTAGGTCTATGACGATTTTAAGGAAGTCCTTGAGATGTTGGTTTGGATCTTCGGAACGAAGTCCATGGAATGCACATCCGCTTTGCACCAACCGGATGGTGTCGGATCGCAAGGGGGTCACATTGGCTCTGGTGAGCTCAATGGTGTTTCGGTAGCCTTGGTGGCTAGGTCGGGAATACTCTCCTAAGGTTCGGGGCCTAAGAGGTTCTAGTGGTGGGTTTTGTTGTGGTGAGATGACGGGTTCAAAGATGTTCCCATCGTCCATGATGTCGGGTGGTGAAGAGTTACGAATAAAAACACGAAGAAATAAGATAGACTAAAGAGAACCTAAAAAATAAAATCTTACTAGAAAGGAATCTAGCAAGTAGACCTAATAAAAAGAGATTCTAACCTAGACAATAAGTATTACCCGGGCTGCGGCGCCAAAAACTTGATGCGTGGGGTTTGCACCAGGCTTTACCTCTCAAGGGATCTTGAGAAGCTTACAACCCCCACCAGGCAGTGTACCTGATCGATGTAGTATAGTATAATGACAAGTAACGGGGGATTGATCGTTCAGCTAGGAATAGTGTCGCTAGGATTAGAAAACCTAAAGACTAGGTCTAGAGATGAGGGATGATTCTTTTTGTATTTTTATATTTTTATGAAAGCAAGTAAAATTCTCGGTTTTGAAGGAGTTGGCGGAATTAGTTGCTAGTCAACTAACCCAATACTAAGATGCAATCAAAATAAAATACTAAAAATGAAATTAAACTAAATTATATTAGAGTTGTGAGCAATATGTGGGAGAGATGTGTTTACTTAGATTTCACTACTCCCTAGATATCTTTTACACATTAATTACTTGTTATAGTTGCGTGGATGACGGATTGTATTCCTTAATACCATTCATGGGGTGGCGTACTTACTTCCCCAATCCTATGATCGCCTACTTCACTCCTATGTCGAGCCGGCTAAGAAGCTCCTAACATGGGATCACTAGAATTTGATCATGCATTAAATACAACCAATAAAACCTAGTACACATCGGTTCATGTTTCCTAAGACGTTCAAGCATGTTACACAATGGAGATCTGCCAGTTTTCTTAAGCCTAACATTGAAATCATTCATCCAATACAACCATAAACAAGTAATCAACACATAATTAACATCTAGGTTTCATTAGATCCAAGCAAACACAAGATAGATCTAGCCTAGCATGTTGAAATCAAGACAAGCACAAGATATAGTCAACCAACACATAGAAATATTGATTGAATTAAAGAGAAGGCTTATCTTAATTGAACATGAAAGGATTCAAGGGATGAAAACCCTTGAAAGTACTGTAAAATATGAGCTAGGGTTTACAAAGTTCGGCCCTAGTTTCTCCACACACGTTCCTCCCTTAATGAATGAAAAATAGAAAACTATATATAGAGTTTAGAAGGTGACGGCGTCAAGAACAAATGTCTGACGCCGTCATCTCGCCGCCAAATAGTTCCTCGGACTGCCTAGATCTGGGTCTGACGCCGTCATGTATACACCTTATGCAGGTCGTCACAAAATTAACTCTTGACGCCCTTCTTGTGACGCCGTCAGGTTTGCACTGGGTCGTCACCAATTTTACTCTTGACGCCGTCATGATTTTCCTCTTGCCGTCAGGTACTGTTCTCAGCATGGAAAATTAAGTCTTTGGCGTTTTCTTCACTTTTATGCTCAAAAAACGTCCGAATTGCTTCCTTTTCTTGAATTCACTCTCAAAGTACCTAAAATCACAAAAGGAACGATTTAGGGTAATATTTGATCAAATAAATTCAATTCCGGGCTTAAATAACCCCCTAAAAGTGGTTCATTTTTCGCCTCATCAAGATATTGATTAGGATCTTCGTAATGAAGTCCATGGAATGCACATCCGCTTTGCACCAACCGGATGGTGTTAGATCGCAAGGGGGACACATTGGCTCCTTGAGTGAGCTCAATAGTGTTTCGATAGCCTTGGTGGCTAGGACGGGAATACTCTCCTAAAGTTCGGGGCCTAGGAGGTTGGTTTTCAAGTGGTGGGTTTTGTGGGTGTGATGAGTGTGTAAATACTCATCATTTTTACTTTTTTTTAGCTGCCAAGACATCTAAAAACACTCAATATTGCATCAAAATAATGAAAATATCCCAGGAATGTGTTTTATAAGTTTCAGATGCAAAATAATAAAAAACAGATGAATAATAAACAAAGTTTGCATAATTGGCAATTTCAGTCCCTCATCTTTCAAAAAGTTGTCAAATCTAGTCCCTGGTTATTCTAAAAACTTGAAAATGTCACCAAAGGTCCTTTTAAATCAAAAAGTTACATAATTAGTCCTTTGGTGCAAAGTTTCACAAAATGTCAAGTTTAGTCCCTGAACTTTGAAAATTGTCAAAAATGGTCCCTGGGATATTAAAACTTTGAGAAAAAACAAATTTTGTCCTTGTACTTCTCATATATGGCAGGATTGGTCCTTGGTTGCAAGTTTGGTGAAATTACAGATTTGATCCCTGAAGTTTGAAGGATTGGCAGATTCAGTCCCTGGGTGTGAAATTTTGGAAAAACTCATTTATGGTCCTTACACTATTCATACTTAGCCTATTTTACCCTTGGACTATGTTTGGAAAAATAACAAATCACACCCCTCAAAAATTCAGAATTACAAAAATGGTCCTTGAGATAATTTAAACCAAACCGGACCCTAAGTTATTATTTCAAAACCAAGCCTAATCCAAAAACAAACCAAGCCCACTCCCTTACACCTTTGGCCCAAACAAACAAAGCCCACAAAACACCCCGTATAATACAACGCAGGGTCAACGTTTGACCCTGAGGTCAAACCGGTCAAACAACCATCCCCTTCCCCCCACTTGACCCTGCAAGCCATCACCTCACCTCTCCCACCATCTCCACCACCCAAACCACTCACATCACCACTCCCATCATCTAGAATATGAATTTCTGGAGGGTGATAATAAATTACCCGTCATTATTGCTAAAGACTTAAAAGATGAGGAAAAGGCTGCACTCCTAAAGGTTCTTAAGTCACACAAGCAAGCAATTACTTGGAAACTCTCCAACATTAAGGGTATTAGCCAGGACTTTTGTACACACAAAATCTTAATGGAGGATGACTTTAAGCCAGCAGTGGAACAACAAAGAAGGGTAACTCCCAAAATCCACGAGGTTATCAAACAAGAGGTTCTAAAACTTCTTGATGCGGGATTGATTTATCCTATCTCTGACAGTCCTTGGGTTAGCCCAATTCATTGCGTTCCTAAAAAGGGTGGCATAACCGTTGTCACCAATGAGGAAAACGAGTTGATTCCAACTCGTTTGGTCACGGGTTGGCGAGTATGTATTGACTATCGTAAGTTAAATGAAGCCACCCGTAAAGACCATTTTCCTCTGCCTTTTATGGACCAGATGCTCGAAAGACTAGCGGGGAATGAATACTACTGTTTCCTCGATGGTTTCTCGGGTTACTTCCAAATCCCCATTGATCCACAGGATCAAGAGAAAACTACCTTCACATGCCCCTACGGAACTTTTGCTTACAAACGTATGCCTTTCGGCTTATGTAATGCACCAGGCACGTTCCAAAGGTACATGATGTCAATCTTTTCCGACATGATCGGGAAAACCATGGAGGTATTTATGGATGACTTTTCAGTCATCGGGGATTCATTCCAGTCTTGTCTCTCCCACTTGGAACAAATGCTTAAACGTTGCAAAGAAACAAATTTAAGTCTCAACTGGGAGAAGAGCCATTTTATGGTTAAAGAGGGCATTGTCCTCGGCCATAAAATTTCAAAAAACAGGATTGAGGTTGGCAAAGCCAAAATTGATGTCATTGCTAAATTACCTCATCCTACCACCGTTAAGGGTGTTAGGAGCTTTTTGGGTCATGCCGGCTTCTATAGTAGGTTTATCCAAGATTTCTCTAAAATCGCCCGGCCTATGACCCATCTCCTCGAAAAGGATGCTCCTTTCATCTTCTCTCCTGAGTGCATCAAAGCTTTTGAAACATTAAAGAAAAAGCTTACCGAGGCACCAATTGGGACCTACCTTTTAAGCTTATGTGCGATGCTAGTGATTTTGCCATAGGTGCGGTCTTGGGGCAACGAAAAGCAAAATACTTTCAGCCTATACACTACGCAAGCAAAACTATGACCGAGGCTCAGAGTCAATACACCACCACTGAAATAGAACTATTAGCTATGGTGTATGCCTTTGAAAAATTCCGGCCATACTTAATACTGACCAAATGCGTAGTGTACACGGATCACTCGGCTTTGAAGTACCTATTTGCAAAGCAAGATGCAAAGCCGAGGCTGCTCCGTTGGGTTCTCCTCCTCCAAGAATTTGATATCATTATCCGTGATAAAAAAGGAGCTGAGAACCTTGCTGCTGATCATCTCTCACGATTAGAAAACCCTCACCAGGATGTGTCCGAGAAACAGGAAATAAATGAAACATTTCCTCTCGAGACACTCAATGCGGTTTCTTTTCGTGGTGACTCTACTACCCCATGGTTTGCCGACTTTGCAAATAACCATGCGGGTAACTTCATCGTGAAGGGGATGACGTCCTAACAGAAAAACAAATTCTTCAAAGACGTTAAACATTACTTCTGGGACGACCCCTATCTCTTCAAAATCTGTGCCGATCAAGTCATCAGGCGATGTGTTTATGGACAGGAAGCCGTTGATATTCTCAAGGTTTGCCATGCTGGACCCACCGGGGGCCACCATAGTCCTAACTACACCGCCAAAAAGGTGTTTGATTCCGGTTTCTATTGGCCCACAATCTATAAGGATGCCCACGAACTTGTCAAAGCTTGTGATGCTTGTCAGCGTCACGGGAATATTTCACAAAAGAACGAAATGCCACAAAATGCCATTCAAGTTTGTGAAATCTTTGATGTCTGGGGCATTGATTTTATGGGGCCATTCCCATCTTCTCGTGGAAACAAATACATTCTCGTGGCTGTTGACTACTTGTCAAAATGGGTTGAGGCAAAAGCCTTACCCACCAACGATGCCCAAGTTGTTGTGAAATTCTTGAAATCCCTCTTTGCTCGTTTTGGAACTCCCCGTGCCATCATTAGTGATCGCGGTATACACTTTTGCAATGATCAATTCGCAAAAGTCATGCTTAAGTACGGTGTTACTCACCGTATTTCTACCGCGTATCACCCACAAACAAGTGGGCAGGTGGAGGTTTCCAACCATGGTATTAAACGGATTCTTGAGAGGACCGTAGGTGAAAACCGTGGAAACAAATACATTCTCGTGGCTGTTGACTACTTGTCAAAATGGGTTGAGGCAAAAGCCTTACCCACCAACGATGCCCAAGTTGTTGTGAAATTCTTGAAATCCCTCTTTGCTCGTTTTGGAACTCCCCGTGCCATCATTAGTGATCGCGGTATACACTTTTGCAATGATCAATTCGCAAAAGTCATGCTTAAGTACGGTGTTACTCACCGTATTTCTACCGCGTATCACCCACAAACAAGTGGGCAGGTGGAGGTTTCCAACCATGGTATTAAACGGATTCTTGAGAGGACCGTAGGTGAAAATCGTGCTTCCTGGTCGGATAAACTAGATGATGCACTCTGGGCCTTCCGTACAGCTTACAAAACACCCATCGGGTGTACTCCCTACAAGCTTGTATATGGAAAGGCGTGTCATTTACCGATCTAGCTCGAGTACAAAGCCTACTGGGCCTTGAAACATGCAAACTACGACCTTCATAAAGCGGGTGATCACTGTAAAGTTCAACTCAATGCATTAAACGAACTTCGTGATCAAGCCTACGAGAACTCTTTGATCTACAAAGAAAAGACAAAGAAGATTCACGACTCCAAGATTAAGAACCGTGTTTTCAACGTCGGTGACAGAGCCCTTCTTTTCAATTCGAGGTTAAAGATCTTCTCGGGGAAATTAAAAACCCGATGGACTGGACCAATCACTGTTGAAAAAGTATATCCATACGGGCCTGTTGAGTTATCTCAACCCGAAGGTCCCAACTTCAAAGTGAATGGTCATCGTTTGAAACATTATTTTGGAGAGGACATACCATCCATGGTTATCCCGGATCTCCAAACTTTTCCTATGGACCAATGAATTCGGGGATCGAGTCAAGCTAGTGACTCGGTGAACAAAAATTAGCAAAATATGGGTTTTCACCCATATCTCTGACTTCTTTCTACTTTCTACCACTCTAGTGTGGGGGAGTGGCCGTCCCCCACCTTTTGAAAAGTAAATATGTATATAAGTTTCAGTTGAAAAAAAAAAAACATGTTTACATATAAATAAAGTGAAAAATAAAATCGATATTTTCACAGTTAGTTTCGAATATTAGCTTTTTCCATTCAGAGAATCGGCATAATAGCCGGGACTTTGAATATTGAGGACAATATTCAATTCTAGTGTGGGGGGGGGGGGGGGGGGGAATTCTTGCGAATTTTATCACAAAATACTTTCTAAGTACCCCCATTTTGGCCCAAATTTTTCACTTTATTTCAAAATTTTTGTGGTTATCAGTCCGCCATGTCTAAATGACAAAAGGATTGGCTAATCCAGGAGCAAACGGCTCTTGGTAAAGATATCTCAAATCCGTTGATGGCTTGCAATTTGCCCAAAATTGTATGGTAAATCAACTCGCCATATCCCAAAAAGTGAATGAGTTGGCTAGCCCGCAAGATTATGATTTGTGGTAAAGGCCGTGGAAAAACCATAATTGGTAATCAGCTCACCAAGATGATGACTTAGTCCATCAAGAGTTCGCTAGTCCAGAAGCAAACGGCTTTTGGTAAAGACTAATCAAATCCGTTGACAGCTGGTGGTTTGCTCAAAATCACATGGTTATCAGGTGGACCATAGTTCTTACTTGAATCGATACATCTAGCTACTCTAGAAGTGATGGCTTTTGGTAAAGAGTTTTCAAATCTATCAAGTTTTTCTCAAAAGATTGCTAGGGACTAGCAACGTTTTAGTGTGGGGGATTGATGAGTGTGTAAATACTCATCATTTTTACCTTTTCTGAGCTGCCAAGACATCTAAAAACACTCAATATTGCATCAAAATAATGAAAATATCTCAGGAATGTGTTTTATATGTTTCAGATGCAAAATAATCAAAAACAGATGAAAAATAAATAAAGTTTGCATAATTGGCAGTTTCAGTCCCTCATCTTTCAAAAAGTTGTCAAATCTAGTCCCTGGTTATTCTAAAAACTTGAAAATGTGACCAAAGGTCCTTTTAGATCAAAAAGTTACATAATTAGTCCTTTGGTGCAAAGTTTCACAAAATGTCAAGTTTAGTCCCTGAACTTTGAAAATTATCAAAAATGGTCCCTGGGATATTAAAACTTTGAGAAAAAACAAATTTTGTCCTTGTACTTCTCATATATGGCAGGATTGGTCCTTGGTTGCAAGTTTGGTGAAATTACAGATTTGGTCCCTGAAGTTTGAAGGATTGGCAGATTCAGTCCCTGGGTGTGAAATTTTGGAAAAACTCATTTATGGTCCTTACACTATTCATACTTAGCCTATTTTACCCTTGTACTATGTTTGGAAAAATAACAAATCACATCCCTCAAAAATACAAAATTACAAAAATGGTCCTTGTGATAATTTAAACCAAACCGGACCCTAAGTTATTATTTCAAAACCAAGTCCAATCCAAAAACAAACCAAGCCCACTCCCTTACACCTTTGGCCCAAACAAACAAAGCCCACAAAACACCCCGTATAATACAACGCAGGGTCAACGTTTGACCCTGAGGTCAAACCGGTCAAACAACCATCCCCTTCCCCCCACTTGACCCTGCAAGCCATCACCTCACCTCTCCCACCATCTCCACCGCCCAAACCACTCACATCACCACTCTCACCTAATATGACAATCCTCATAAATGCACCACCCCCTTGCCTATAATAGTCCAAACCAATATACCCAATTTTCCCACCAAAAACGAAATCAAAGGCCAAGATTGATTCAGAGTAATTCAAGGGTCAGGATTGGTTGGGAAATGCTCAGAAGGTTAAGAGAAACCCTAATGGAGGCCTATAAATAGAAGAGAAGTCCAAGAAGCATGGTGTTAGCTTAATTTTAATAATTTTAGGTCGTATAAGTTATTTTCAAATTATCTTTGTGTAATTTAGCTTTCAATTAGTGTAAACTCTGTTTTCAGTGTAACTTTAAGGTTTTCTGTTAATAAAAATCAAGTTTCAACTTATATATCAGTTTGTGCCATTTTCAATTTATTTCAAGTTTTAATTAAAGCTGTATTGTTGATATTAGTAGATCTTATGGACTCTTAAGCTCATATAGGCTCCTAGAAAGCTTAAATAAGCTTTTAGAAACCATAAAATATTGCTTAGACATTAAAAACTCAAAAACACAAAAAAGTCAAACAAAGTCAAAGTTGCAGGTTTTATTGAAGAATAAGCTGGAGCACAGTAAATTTTGGATGGCTGTGGGTTAGAACTCCAAGGGGAGTGTTAGGATTGATCTCATGGTCCTTGGTTCATTGGGTTAAGCAGGAATGCACATTGTAAGATTTTGAAACTTATTTCTTAAATATCACTGTAGCATTGCTTATATTGTTGTTTCTTTGGCTTATTCATGTTCATTTAGTGTTAATTAGAAATAATATTGCTTAAATTCAGTAGTTTGTTCATTTTAATTGTTGTTTACTTGAAATCTCAATTTCACTGTCAAAATAGTATAGATTGTAATCTTGTTCAATTGTTGTTGTGTTCTGTGGTTAAGTGTTTATTTAGACTTAATATATCACAAGAAGTTATTGTGGATAAGTTTCATAAGCCCTAACACCTTTTTACTTCACAAATCACAAAACAGTCAACCATTAAGGCGTGTTTGGATCAGGGTTATCCTAGGTGTTGTGGTGTGTGATTGTTGTTGTTCTTTGTTTACACAAGTCACATAGGACCATATGAGCTCAGAACATTCATAATAACCAGGGTTCATTCAGAAAAAAGTCAAAATCTCATTTGACTTAGCCTAGATAACCCTCTATGTTGGATTAAGTGTGGCATATGCCCCAAATCCATTCACTTATGAGTGGTGTAGCCTAATTTAGTCTTACATTAGCTTAATTAATCAATTTCAATCAGTAGGGTAGGATCAAAGTTCACTTTAGTCAACTTAGCTCAATATCTAAAAAAGTCAAAATTGCATACTTAGGCAGAAAACCAAAATTTCAAGGATTTTTCTAGAATTTTGTGAATTTATTCAGGCCTTCAAACTTTCAGAGGTTAAAATCTATCACCTAAGCTTCAAGAATCTTGGTTTAGCTTACTTGTTGGATTTTTATTGTAGCTTGTACACTTGCTTCTTTTAACCTGCAGGGCAAGCTTATGCCCTGTGCACAGGTATTGGCCTATTTCCCAAGTAGCTTATTGACTCACCCAGTGGGACCCACACCCTATAATTTGGATTTTTAGAAAGCTAATAAGCTCAGTTACCAGTCCTAGTGCCTATTTTCCCCTTTTGAGCTTATTTGATAGGGCTGCAAGCCCCATCAAGTTTGTCCAATTCCCTGAGCCAACACTGAGTACTCAGTGTAAGACCCCAACTTCATAGCATCACCCAAAGCTCATTAATAAGCAATAAGCCCTGCTTATTGGCTTATTGTGCAGCCTACCAGTCCCTTTTCAGGTTCCAAGTTTCATTTTGGACTTTCCTTGGCTTCTGTGGACCCCACAGAGGTCCAAAACCACCCATTTCAGGCATGTTTTGGCCTAATAGCCACATAAGTGCTTATTTGTGATTCATAGCTTATTCAGTGTGCTTATTTGTTCTAATTTGCTTATTTCTTGTTAATAATCATCTGTGCATGCTTACTTTATCATTTCCTAGCTTTTTCACACATTGCTTAAGTCCTAATAAGCTTTAACTCCACTGTTTGGATAAGAGGGGGTGCACATAGCTTATTTTTATGCTATACAAAAAGTCATTTCACATAAGGTTCTTGTTTTTAGCTTATTTTTATCTGTCAAAAAGAAAAATCACAAAAAAAAAAAAAAGAAAAAAAGCAAAACTTAAAATTAGTGATAGCTTCTATTTAATAGAATCTATCTTTTTCATTTTTCTTTTTAACTTTTTAATAAGCACTTCATCATTTTAATAATTTTCTTAATTTCTTGTCACCTTTAAGTATTTGTAATAATTTTCTTAGATTTTTCTTTATCAGTTTACTAATTATTAGAATTAAAAATAGTTTAAATAATTAATTAGGTAATATTAGTAATTAATTAGTTTTCTTAAATTTTAATTAACAACAGTAGGTTTTTATATTTTTTCTAGGTTTTATAGATTAGTTAAGACTTTTAGAAAATAGATTTTTAAATTCTACTGTTCATTTTACAATTTTCTTATTTAATTTAGTTAAATTAGATTTAAATTAATATTTGAGTAAATAATTAGTAAAATAGTCTAAAAATAACTTTTAGAAACTTTTTATATTTTTCTAGGATTCCTGTGATGGTTAATTAGTTTTATAAATTTTTTTATAATTTTCTAAGTTATTTAGGTATTATTAGTAATTTAAAATATTTTAAATAGTTTAATTAATATAATTAGTTTTTAATTAATAAAAAACTCATAAAAAGACAAAAATATTTCTTTTTAATTTTTATACTTTCTTCAAGTTCTTTTTAAGGTTTAGAAATTAGTTTTGCAAATTTTTAGGTTAATTTGTAATCTTTATCCTTTTTAGTTAATTTAAATTAGGTTTAAATTACATTTTAAATAATTTTAATTAATTAGTTAATATTTAAATATTAAAATAATCATTTAAATAATTTCGGTTTCATTTTAAATTTTCTTTTTATTTTAAGTTTTAAAAAATTTCACTTGCACCCCCTGTAGTTTGTAATTTGTTAAAACCCACTTTTCCCAGTCTGTAATCTGATATCCCAAGTTGTGAATTTGTAATTACATCTGTATATCTGTTATTGTGAATATTATTCCAAATTATGCAAATACCAAATATCAGTAGCATAATCATCTCTCAAATCATCTTGGCTACTGTCCTCAGTGGCACTCATTCTCAAAAACGTTTTTCAAAAACACCATTGCAATCTCGCTGGGACATAACGACCCGAGGACACACTATACTATCCACGGAGAATTGGAACTGAGCTGTCTTTGACTTGTTGACCTTGGTCAATAATATCTGACCGTTCGGAACCAATCAGGGTGGTTTTGTTGTGGTGGGTTGATGGGTTCAAAGATATTACCACCTTCCAAGATGTCGGATGGTAAAGGTTACGAACAACGAAACGAAGAAATGAGATAGACTAAAGAAAACCTAAAAAATACAAATAAAACCTTACTGGAAAGGAATCTAGCAAGTAGACCTAATAAAAAGAAATCCTAACATAGACAGTAACTATTTCCCCGGCAACGGCGCCAAAAACTTGATACCTGGGAATTGCGCCCTCGCAACAGGTTTTTACCTCTCAAGAGATCTTGA
Source organism: Artemisia argyi (assembly GCA_030686995.1). Taxonomy (NCBI): domain Eukaryota; kingdom Viridiplantae; phylum Streptophyta; class Magnoliopsida; order Asterales; family Asteraceae; genus Artemisia; species Artemisia argyi. The sequence goes on along the minus strand of CM060691.1, from coordinate 183,853,632 downwards.
GAAGCTTACAACCCCCACCAGGCATTGTACCTGATCGTTGTAGTATAGTATAGTGACAAGTACCGGGGGATTGATCGTTCAACTCAGGAATAATGTCGCTAGGATTAGAAAGCCTAAGAAACTAGGTCTAGAGGTGAGGGATGATTCTTTTTGTATTTTTATATTTTATGGAAAGCAAGTAAAATCTCAGGTTTTGAAGGAGTGGGCGGAATTAGTTGCTAGCCAACTAACGCAATTAACTAAAGATGCAATCAAAATAAAATATCAGAAATGAAAATAAAACTATTATACTAATGTGGTGGAAACAATAATGAGGAAAGTTGTGTTTACTTAGATTTCATTACTCCCCAGATATCTTTTACATGTTGATTAGCTTGTTACAATTGCATGGATGACGGGTCATATTCCTTAATACTAGTCGTAGGGCCGTGTACAAAATTCCCTAACTCTATAGGATCCTACTTCACTCCTATGTCGAGCCGTTAGAAGCTCCTAACATGGGATCATTAGAATTCTCTTACGCATTAAATACAACCAAAAATCGTAGTACCCTCCGATCATATTTCTTAAGACGTTCAAGCAAGTTACCAATTGAAGTATGCCAGTTTTCTTAAGCCTAACATCGAATACAATCATCCGTAACAATTATAAACAAACAATCAACCCATAATCAACATCTAGGTTTCACTACATCTAAGCAAACACAATGAAAATCTAGCCTAGCATGTTAAAGAGAATACAAGCGTAAGATATAATCACACAACACATAGAAATATTGAATGATTTGAATAAGCACTTATCTTCAATTGAACATGGAAGAATCAAGGGGTTGAAACCCTTGAAAAGCTGTTATAATTCTTCTAGGGTTTATTCCCTCAAAGTTGCACACAAAGTTCCACACTAATGAATGAAAACTAGAAAACTATATATAGACTTTACACATTGATGGCGTCACGTTATAGCTTGTGACGCCGTCAACTCGCCGCCATGATAAAAGTCGTATTGCCTAGATCCACTTCTGACGCCGTCATGTAGAGAAACACTCTGGGCCATCACTAGTATTTGGACCCTGACGGCGTTGGTGACGCCATCTGGCCAATAAGCTTGAAATCTTTCTGGGTCGTCACGTTATAAGTTCCACATCCACCTCTTTTGTAACTCTTGACGCCGTCACGTGTAGAAGCTTGACGTCGTCAGGTACTGTTCCAACAAGGAAATTTGAGACTTAGCCATTGTCTTCACTTTTATGCTCCAAAAACGTCCATAATGCTTCCTTTTCCAGATTTCTCTCCAAAAGTACCTAAAATGACAAAATGAACGATTTAGAGCAATAATTGGTCAAATAATCTCGAATTCAGGCTTAAATGACCTCTTAAAAATGGTACACTTTTTGCCTCATCAACATATAACAATAATGCACTAAAGATGAGTGCATACAAGGAAGGCTAAGGCGATTTTGTTGTACATTTGGGGTGGATTGTAAACAAATTCTTTCTTTTAGTAAAATGCTTAAAGTTAGAAACGAAAAGATAGTCTCGGAGGGGTGTACTAGGGGTATCGTGTACTAAAAATGAGTACAACGCAAAGGTGTGGGAAAATTAATTGACTTTATTAGTCAAGTGTATTATGACTTCATTGGTCAAGTAATTATAGTACGGGTTTAACACAAGGGTGATCCTAATGCTTCTTATCATGTAGCAAATCCTACTACACGAATGTAGTCTCACTAGCGGTCTCGAGATGCATCAATAACGCAAGTTCTAGAATCTAAGTACTACCGGTACACTCATAAGCATATTTTCCTAACAAATCTAGGGGTGAACCTCACATATTTGGGGTGGAAAATTTTGAGTGGTACGGTTTTTCGTGCTAGTCATACAACTCCTATCCATGGGACGCTCATTAAGGCTAAAGCTTCACTCCAAAATGTTGTAAAAAATTTTAAATTTGGCGCTAAAATTGCCCTAACGAGTATTTCTCTTAGTTTTATTACACACCTACTATTGAACAAACAAACTCAAGTGCAATTGTATTCTCTAAGGTATCATCATTTACCCTCCCCTTACACTTAGGTTGAACATTGTCCCTAATGTTCAATAAAAAGTATGTAAAAGTAATGAAGGTAAAAGAATGAAACAAATACTCCCGTGATTCGTTCGGTGTGGATAATGTGGTAACAAGGTTAGATCCTCCTCCAAGAAAATGAACGTTGAAAGCTTCCCTCCAGAAATATAAATCATCTTCTTGTCCAATATAACCTGTTAAACCTGAGAAACAATCACAGCAAACCTCGTGTAAAATCGGCGGCAATCTATATATACTAAAATCCTAGAACGCAAATTAAGATATAATACTTGTGGAATGAATGTTTGCAGATTTCCTGGAGTTTATAAAACTAAAGATTTAACAAAAACTTTAAGACTCCGGCAGAAAAACAAAACTCGCAAAATTTTTCAGAATTTTACACCTGACGCCGTCAGGTTATAATCCTGACGCTGTCAGAGTGCTCTGACAGAAATCTTATGTTAAGTTTCTGGAAAATTTCTGGAAAAACTCACGTCTTAATTCCTGGAAATTCTACAAAACATCATTATGACTCGATACAAGCATTTGACTCACAAAAATACTAATATGCACATTCGTTTAATATCGTTGTGATTCATGTTCATTTCGTTCTTAAAAACAAATTTAGATTTCCCTTACACTTATCTTTTGCGAAATACATTTATATGTAATAAAGACGAAGTTAAACAACAAGGTATAGCATTTTCACAATTTATTTTGAAATATGAGCCACAAACAATAAAAATAAAATATGCATACGGAAACAAATAAAATCAAACAAACAAACAAACAAATAAAGCTTGGGTTGCCACCCAAGAAGCGCTTTTATTTATTTACGAGTCTTGTAGTTAGACTCAAGGTCACAGGCTATTACGTGACCTCGTCATTAGTCACAGTTTCTAGGTCATCCTCAAACTTAGTTTTGTATTCCAGACCTATTTGCAAGCATTCTTTGTAGAAGCCAAGTATTTTTCTCATTACATGGTCTACTCCTCTACGTCAATCCTCATTATTCCTATAGTAAACTGCTTGCTTGTGCTCTTTCTCAAGATCCGATAGAAGTCAGTATTGATCTATCTTATATGGCATTTGGTAGGCTACTTCATCAGTTTCGTCCTTGAATCTAACTATCCCTAAAGATGTATCATAACTCATGTTAGAGGCTTCAAAGAATGGCTTTCCAAACACTACTTGAGTTAGGCAACTATCTATTACCGAACGAATATCTTCTACAATCACAAAGTAGGCAACATATGTGAAATTTCCTACAAGCACATGCAATCCCTTTACTCTTCCTACAAAGTTACTCATCTAACCCGTGTCGGGAAATATCCTAGGTCCGAGTTGCTTCTTTATTATCCAATTATAGTGGAGCCTAGTCATAAGGTTTATAGGAGATTAAAGATCGATGTAGGCTTTCCACACATGCACATGCCCAATGTTGCACGATATATTGATATTAGAAGGATCGCCTGCCTTGATGATTGGTGAACCTAGGACGTAGGGTGTCTCGGGGTCGTCGAATAGATCCCTGTGGTATGCGCGTTCTTCCTTAGTTGGTAACCTATCAAAGTATTCCTCTACATTTTCTACTTCCTCATCCTTCCCTTTATTATCCTCCTTCTTGGATTCACTACCAATTCTAACCCTATCTACATCACCTTCTTCCCGATCTTTATCGATTGGCTTAATAGTGACAACATTAACAAAGTGGACATGCTTGGATGCTGAGGGATCCTTAACTTGGGTTCCGCTATTTGTGTTCCTAATGTCCTTATTTGGCATGGTCAACACTTGGTTGTTAAGAGCTTTCAACAAGTTGTCAATTTTATTGGTCATCTCTGTTTGTTGTTGATTAAATTCAGATTCAAACTTAGCTATACGAGCTTCTTGAGATGGCATAAATTTAGACATCAACCGTTCAAAATTATTGGTACTACCATAGTTTTTGGAAGGATTGTTGTTTAAAGTACGGTTAGGGGGTGGACCGTTTGATTGGTAGCGATTAGGTGGATTGGAAGAATTATTTTGGGGTGCGTTTTGGCTTTGTTTCCACCTAAAGTTTGGGTGATTTTTCCAAGAGGGGTTATATAAATCACCGTAAGGGTTTGGCTCGGGTTTGAAGTGTACCATTTGTCTCCCACTCCATCGGTACGCAAGGATGCGTAATCCGCAAAAGCTTGTTCGGGGAGTTCCATGCAATCACGAGTGTCGTGGGGACCACTACATAATTCGCATGAAGAAGTGATTTTGTTCACTTGGCTTGAAGGTTTAGGAACCTCATAAGATTTCATGAGAAACTTGAGTTGGTCCTCAAGTTCCATGATCCTACGGCCGGGAGTGCTTGAATTGTTCGAAGGCAAAGATATTGCCTTGACCGTTTTGTTCAAATCACGGGGATCATTCCAACTTTCGTTGTCATAGAGAGCAAGATCTTCTATGAGTTCCTATGATTCTTTCGCACTTCGATCACGTAGCTTGCCACCGGCCGCTTGGTCAATGGTTTGCCTCGTAGAGAGATTGATGTGGTCATAGAAGATTTGGACTTAGAGCCAAAGATCTATGCCTTGATGAGGGACTTTTTGGAATAAGTCCTTGAAATGAGTCCATGCTTCAGAGAGAGTTTCACCTTGATCTTGTTGGAACATCAAGATGTCATTTCTTAGCTTGGTAGTTCTCCCCAGTGGGAGAAATTGAGCAAGGAAACGAGTGGTGAGATCATCCCAAGATGTGATGGATCCCGCGGGTAAACGCTCAAGCCATTGACTAGCTTGGTCACGTAGAGAGAATTGGAAGAGACGCAATCGGGTCATCTCTCGAGTTTCAACATCAAGATTTATGGAATCTACAATTTTGAGGAAATCCTTGAGATGTTGATTAGGATCTTCGGAACGAAGTCCATGGAATGCACATCCGCTTTGCACCAACCGGATGGTGTCGGATCGCAAGGGAGACACATTGGCTCCTTGAGTGACCTCAATGGTGTTTCGATAGCCTTGGTGGCTAGGATGGGAGTACTTTCCTAAAGTGCGGGGTCTAGGAGGTTGATTTGGTTGTGGTGGATTTTGTGGGTGTTTTTGTTGTGGTGGGTTGGCGGGATCAAAGAGATTACCACATTTCATGATGGCGGATGGCAACGGTTACGAACAAAGGAACGAAGAAAAAGATAGACTAAAGAAAACCTACAAAAATTAAATAAAAATTTTACTAGAAAGGAATCTAGCAAGTAGACCTAATAAAAAGAAATTTCAATCTAAATAATAACTATTCCCCGGCAGTGGCGCCAAAAACTTGTTGCGTGGGATTGCGCCCTCGCAAAAGGTTTTACCTCTCAAGGGATCTCAAGAGGCTTGCAATCCCCACCAGGCAGTGTACCTGACCGATGTAGTATAGTGTAGTGGCAAGTACCGGAGGATTGATCGTTCTCTCGGGGAATAGTGTCGTTAGGATCAAAACTTAATTAAACTAGGTTTAGAGGTGATGGGTGATTCTTTTTGTATTTTTATAGTTTTTTAGAAAGCAAGTAAAAATCTCAGGTTTTGGAAGAGTGGGAGGAATTAGTTGCTAGTCAACTAACCCAATTAACTACTAATGCAATGAAAATAAAATAACAAGAAAGTAAATGTGGAGAAAAACAATAATGAGAGAAACATGTTTACTTAGATTTCACTACTCCCTAGCTATCTTTTACTAGTTGATTAGTTTGTTACAATTGCGTGGATGATGGGTTATATTCTTTAATACCATTCGTAGGGCCGTGTACGATCTTCCCTAACTCTATAAGCTTCTACCACTTCCTATGTCGAGCCGACTACTAGCTCCTAACATGGTCTCCTTAGTAGTTACTTATGCATTAAATACAACCAATTAATCGTAGTACACATCCGATCATGTTTCTTAAGACGTTCAAGCATGTTTCCAATTGAAAGTCTGCTAGTTTTCTTAAGCCTAACATCGAAATCATTCATCCATTACAATTAATAACAAACACCCTACCAATAATCAATAGCTAGGTTTCATTACATCTAAGCAAACACAAAGAAAACCTAGCCTAGCATGTTAAAGTAAAGACAAGCATAAGATGAAATCAAACCACACATAGACATATTGAATGATTATTGGAAGGATTATCTTTATTAGAACATGGATGATAAAAGGGTGAAAAAAATTCGACCTTGGGTTTCCCTACAAGTTCTCCCAAAAGTCTATCTAAAATTCTCCTCCCTATACATGAAAATTAGAAAAATATATAGATTTTAAGGGCTAACGACATCACGTGTAGATTCTGACGCCGTCAACTTGCCGCCAAAGAATTCCTCGTATTGCCTAGATCCAGATTTGACGCCTCCATCTATTAATCTTCTCATGGCCGTCAAGAGCAAATTACACGTGACGGCCTTGGTGACGCTGTCACGTGTTAAATTCCAAAAAACATTCTGGTGCGTCTCGTTATACCTTTTTATCCACCTCTTTGTCATAACGTGACGCCGTCACAAGCAATACGTGACGCCGTCAAGTGCAAATTCCAGCTTGATTTGGAGACTTTTCCTTTTTCTTCACTTTTCGCTCTAAAAACGTCCAAAATGCTTCCTTTTCCAGATTTCTTCTCCAAAGTACCTAAAATGACAAAATGTACGATTTAGGGCAATATTTGATCAAATAATCTCGACTTTGGGCTTAAATGACCCCCTAAAAGCGGTACACTTTTCGTCTCATCACACTGCAAGAATTGAGTTTAAACTATTAGTCATGACTCTTCATTTTCCCCATTACAATGCTGCTAGTTATACTTAGAACTGCTAAGTATAATTAGATGTTGTGATCATTGTGCATATGTTATGGCTTGTGTTTTCTTTGTTTCTATACTAACATTTTGCAGGAAAGGCAAAGAAAAGGCTGTTTGGATTGGAATTTGGGTGAATGCTAGTAACTCAAAACTTAATGTTGCTTGGCATAACTTAATGCTGCTAGGCATAAATTAATGTTGCTAGGTATAAATCAAGCTTAATGAATAGATGAAAAATCGATTCAACTTTTTATTGATTATAACAATATGTATATGATAATTTTTTCATCTTTTTTTTGTTTAATGAAGCAAGAAAGTTAAAATTAATATAATAATAAACCAAAAAAAAAAAAAAAAAAAAATCCATAACAAAAGTAAATTAAAAGGTTCATACATATAAAAAGTTAATTAACAATTAAATTTCGGAGATTTCTCCTGATCAAAAGACAAATGCACATTATCGTAGTTAATGGAGTCGAATCTCTCTTCCTCACTCAAAAATCCAACATCAGCCGCATCCTCTTCCACTGAACCAACCCGCGGCTTTGATAGCTTGTATTCCTTATCATCTTTCTTAATTTGAAGCAAACTTGCTTTGTGTCTTGCCTTATTTCTTCGAGAACTCCACGACTCATACCACTCTTCAATGTTAAACACCTTCTCTTGTTCCTTACCTGCATAAAATAAAGATTTGTCAATCAATACATTAAGAGAATCAAATATATATATCAAATTAATCCTTACATGGTTACGTTAGTTTGAACTGTTTTTTTATTGAACATATATGACATAAGCATACCTTTTTCTAACGCATTAACACTTGAACTTTCTCCTTCAAAACGTGGTTTCCTGAAATCAAATATGCATTATTAGATGATAAATTTACAGAAGTTAAATGTGGTTTGAATGTTTACGTGTACAAAAGTTTACTTACTTTAAGCGCTTCTTCTTGAATGAAACACACCTTGTTCTTTTCTTGTTTCCAGCCATAACTGTATATAATCGGTTTCTTAAAAGATTGTTTAAAAAGTGTTTGTTGAAAGCTAAGTGGCCTTAAAAAGAGATGCACATACGCCTATGGTCAGTCTTAGTAGGGAATCTTGAAAGTTTAAACATGAAAAATTATTGCAATTTACCAAGTTTAACGTCACATTAGCATGTGAAATGCACTAATTACTCGTGCATAACTGTGATCATTTTAATTTTACACATTAAATGCTCCTAAACATTCTATAATTTTATTTTTAAACTTTAAATGGTAATAAGCATTGTAAGTGGTTTCAAATGTTAGAAAATATAGAGTTTGTAAGAATAAACATAATAAAGAATAGCATAAAAGAAAGTGATTATAATGATGAATTGAGTTTTTTCAAACCTTGTTACAATAAAAATAGTTAACCAATGTATAATACAAAGTGATTACATGTATACAAAACTTTTTTTTTTACTAGTAAAATATGTGTGTGGCCGTCTATCGATTTACAACCAACGCGTTGGCGAATCTTAAATAGATTGACTGGAACATTAAAATGATTTTGTGTGAGCGCCTATCGATTAAAAACCCCATCTTTGCGACATGATGATGATAGACCTTCAAGTACTTCTTTACATGTAGATTTTTCCCAAAGTATATGAACATAGCTTAAAGACCCGTTGACACCAGGTAGATGCATTGAATAGCAAAGGTATGCAGTTAACATCAAACAATTGAGAAATCCATGTTCAGTTCATGGGCAGCGCGCTAAATATAAAGAAAAAAAAGTAAGTTGTTGATAAGAGTTTATGTAAATTGTAAACATGGTATAAAACGAAAAAAAATGTTAAGTGCATTTAGCGGATGTAATAGATAGAAAAGTAAAAATTTGTCATGTCATGTGGTGTATATTATTATTATTATTATTATTATTATTATTATTATTATTATTATTGTTATTGTTATTATTATTATATTAAATTATTATTTTATTATAATAATAATAATTATTATAATAAAATTTATATTATTATTGTTACTATTATTATTATTATATTACTTTTATTATTATTAATATTATTTTTATTATTATATTGTTTATAATTTAATAAATAATAATAATGCTATTTTATTATTATTATTATTTTATTATTAATATTTTACTATTATTATTTTATTTTATTATTTATTATTGTTATTATTTATATTATTTATTATTATTATTATTATTATTAAAATATTATTATTCTTTATTATTATTATTATTATTATTATTATTATTATTATTATTATAAACACATCAATTTATTATTATTATTATTATTATTATTATTATTATTATTATTATTATTATTATTATTATTATTATTATTATTATTATTAAATATCACTGAGAGTAAACCAAACACAATGACACATTTCATCAGTATCAATTCAAACAGATTATAGTTACAACAGATTCTAATTCTTTGAATTAAAATTTATTCAAATAACCCGAATAAAAAGCAGAAGGACGTATGGAAATGAAAAAATCATACAAAAATGTATGAAAACGTAATAAACGTTTCATAACATTTTAATACAGAGGAAAACGTTCAGAAAAGCTTAGAACATATGAAAACGAGCGAAAATTGCCGAAAACATTCAGAATGGATGAAATCGGTCGAACACGATCGCAATCGGTCGTAGTCGGTCTAAAACGGTCTAAATCCGTCAAAATCTGTCGAAAATTGTCAACGTCGGTCGAAAACTAGCAAAATCGATCAAAATCGATTGAAAACGGTAAAAAATGTACGAAAAACGTTACAAACGGATGAAAACAAAAAAAATTACAAAACGTATAAAAATGTTGTATGTTATTTGTCTTAGTTTAAAAAATCCAATGCACATGACCCATGACCCATGTTAATTAATTATTGTTGATCACCAATCATGTATTGGTCGATAACATGACACTATACGCCACTACAACCCAATGCACATGACCCATTACCCATGTTAATTACCCATTATCAACAGTCATGGATGTGTCGTAACATGACACTCTAAGCAACTATAACCCAATGCATATGACCCATATGATGTCAAATACCCATTATTGAATGTGACCAGTGATAACCTAATGCATATGACCCATGACCCACGTGAATTAGCCATTATCACCGGTCATGCATGGATTGCACCAGCTTTGTAGGTGTATAGTTATAGTGTGAATGTTATATGAATTGTATTTGAAGTTATTAAAGGCAGTCATGCATGGGTTACACCGGCTTGGTAGGTGTATACCGTTTGTTACAGACACTAAGAAGCAAGTATGCAGGGACCTCCCGATCATGTTATCCGGGATCGAGAAAGTTTAAACTCGGCTTGAGCGTGACTCGAAAAGCTCGATTTATTTGTAAAGGTGTGTTTTCTTACACAAATTAAAATTGAAATATAACCTAATAATCGAATTCGGTTCACCTTCGGCTCGAAAATCTCGATACATTTATAAACAACTATTTACACTTAGTACGCTTACATACAAAATATATGTAGAGCCGAAAAATGATCCGTTTTTAGGGGGTCATTTAAGCCGGAATTTGAATTTATTTGATCAAATAATGCCCTAAATTGTTCCTTTTGTGATTTTAGGTACTTTTGGAGTGAATTCTGGAAAAGGAAGCATTTTGGACGTTTTTGGAGCATAAAAGTGAAGAAAACGGCAAAGTCTTAATTTTCCTTGATGGGAACAGTACCTGACGGCGTCAAGAGCATTTTGATGACGGCGTCAAGAGCAAAAATGGTGACGGTCCAGTGGAAATGTGACGGCGTCAAAGCATGGCCGTCAAGAGTAAAAGTGGTGGCGGCCCAGAACAACATTACACATGACGGCGTCTGATCTGGATCTAGGCAATCCGATTTTATTATGGGCGGCAGGTTGACGGCGTCAGAAGTTTCTTCTTGACGCCGTCACCTTAGAAAATCTATATATAGTCTTTGTAATTTTCATTCTAAAAAGAGGACAATATTAGGGACGACTTGAATAAACCCTAGCTCGACTTTTACAGTATTTTCAAGGGTTTTCACCTCTTGAAACCCTTCATGTTCAATTAAGATAAGTATCCTTTCAATTCATTCAATATGTCTATGTGTTGTTTGAATATATCTTACGCTTGTCTTGATTTTAACATGCTAGGCTAGATCTCTTATGTGTTTGCTTAGATGTAATGAAACCTAGATGTTGATTATAGGTTGATTGCTTGTTTATAGTTGTAATGGATGAATGATTTCGATGTTAGGCTTAAGAAAACTGGCAGACTTCCATAGTGTAACTTGCTTGAACATCTTAAGAAACTTGAACCAATGCGTACTAAGGTTTTTATGGTTGTATTTAATGCATGAGCGAATTCTAGTGATCCCATGTTAGGAGCTTTTTGCAGGCTCGACATAGGAGTGAAGTAGGAGCTTATAGAGTTGGGGAAGTACGTACGCCACCCCACGAATGGTATTAAGGAATATAACCCGTCATCCATGCAACTGTAACAAACTATCGACCTGTAAAAGTTATCTAGGGAGTAATGAAATCTAAGTAAACATATTTTTCCCATTTATTGTTCACTCCACATTAGTAATTAGTTTTATTTACATTTTTGTTATTTTATTTTGATTGCATCTTAGTTATTGGGTTAGTTGATTAGCAACTAATTCCGCCCACTCCTCTAAAACCCGAAATTTTTTACTTGCTTTCATAAAATATAAAAATACAAAAAGAATCATCCCTCACCTCTAGACCTAGTTTTTAGGCTTTCTAATCCTAGCGACACTATTCCCAAGTTGAACGATCAATCCCCCGGTACTTGTCACTATACTATACTACAACGATCAGGTACACTGCCTGGTGGGGGTTGTAAGCTTCTCGAGATCCTTGAGAGGTAAAGCCTGGTGCAATTCCCACGCATCAAGTTTTTGGCGCCGCAGCCCGGGGAATAGTTATTGTCTAGGTTAGGAATTCTTTTTATTAGGTCTACTTGCTAGATTTCTTTCTAGTAAGATTTTATTTTTATTTTTAGGTTTTCTTTAGTCTTTCTTATTTCTTCGTGTCTTTGTTCGTAGCCTTTACCATCCGACATCATGGAAGGAGGTAACATCTTTGAACCCATCAACCCACCACAACAAGACCACCAACAAAATCCACCACTAGCAAACCAACCTCTTAGGCCCCGAACCCTAGAAGAGTATTCCCGACCTAGCCACCAAGGCTATCAAAACACTATTGAGCTCACCCAAGGAGCCAATGTGCCTCCCTTGCGATCCGACACCATCCGGTTGGTTCAAAGAGGATGTGCATTCCATGGACTTCATTCCGAAGATCCTAATCAACATCTCAAGGACTTCCTTAAAATCATAGATTCTATAGACCTTGATGTTACAACTTGAGAGTCGGCCCGATTACGCCTATTCTATTTCTCTCTACGTGATCAAGCTAGTCAATGGCTTGAACGTTTACCCGTGGGATCCATCACCTCATGGGATGATCTCACCATTCGTTTCCTTGCTCAATTTTTCCCACCGGGGAGAACTACCAAGCTTAGAAATGATATCTTGATGTTCCAACAACGTCAAGGTGAAACTCTATATCGTTTCAAGGACTTACTCCAAAAAGTCCCTCATCATGGCATAGATCTTTGGCTCCAAGTCCAAATCTTCTATGACCATATCGATCTCTCCACAAGGCGAACCATTGACCAATCGGCTGGTGGTAAGCTTCGTGATCTAAGTGCAGAAGAATCATGGGAACTCATAGAAGATCTTGCTTTCTATGACAACGAAAGTTGGAATGATCCCCGTGATTTGAACAAAACGGTCAAGGCAATATCCTTGCCTTCGAACAATTCTAGCACTCCCGACCGTAGGATCATGGAACTTGAGGACCAAGTCAAGTTTCTCTTGAAATCTTACGAAGCTCCTAAGCCTTCAAGCCAAGTGAACAAAATCACTTCTTCATGCGAATTATGTAGTGGTCCCCATGACACTTGTGAATGCATGGAACTCCCTGGAACTGCTTTTCCGGACTACGCATCTTCGCGTACCGATGAAGCGGGAGATAAGTGGTACACTTTCAAACCCGAGCCAAACCCTTACGGTGATTCCTACAACCCTTCTTGGAAAAATCACCCAAACCTTAGGTGGAAACAAAACCAAAACAATTCTTCCAATCCGCCTAATCGTTACCAACCAAACGGTCCACCCTCCAACCGTACTTTCAACAACAATCCTTCTAATAACTATGGTAGTACCAACAATCTTGAAGGATTGATGTCCAAGTTTATGGCATCTCAAGAAGCTCGCATATCTAAGTTTGAAGCCGACTTCAAACAAAAGCAAAGCGAGATGACCACCAAAATTGACACATTGTTGAAAGTTCTCAATGACCGAGAAATGGGAGCTCTCCCAAGCGACACGGGCAAGAACCCGAAACTAAACGTTAATTCCATATCATCAGTTTCGTCACCCACTTCTTGTCCGCAATACTACTCGGTTAAATTAATGAGCACGTGTTTCAAGCAAAACCAAATTCTCCAAAAGGACCAAACGAATGAAATACCCGATATCAAACCGGTCAAAAGCATAGTTGAAACACCTCCTACGCAAGACCTTGACTATGAATTCAAGGAGCCTCACCTTGAACGCCCCATCATTGATGTCTTAGCCCGTACTCCCTACTATAGTGCCCTCCTAGAAAAATATGAGAAATTTAAACTAGGTAAAAAGGGGACCGCCTTCGTTCAAAACAAGTTACCTAAAAAGCTTGATGATCCGGGTATATTTATTTTGCCTTGTAAGATAGGAAGATCCAAAGCTTTTGACACACTAGCCGATTTAGGATCAAGCCTCAACTTGATTCCCTTATCCCTTTTCACCACTCTCAAGCTAGGAAAGTTAGAGGCGACGGAGGTATTAATTGGTCTAGCAGATGGGAGTATTGCCCACCCGGTCGGGATGATCGAGGATGTAGTTGTTCACGTAGGAAAATTGACTATTTTAGCAGACTTTCACGTCCTAGATATGGTTAGTGACACTACATGCCCATTATTAGTAGGAAGAGGATTTTTAGCAACCGCTAGCGCCATGATAGATTGTAAGGAGTCTAAGATAGCGGTAGGTGAGGGCGATACTTGGTCGGTATATGATGTTAAGAAGCATAGCTACGATTGTGAGGATGAGCCGACACCACATTGGGTAGAGATGAATAGGAGACCATCTAGATATGGACCTTGGATAGAAAGAAACTTTATAGGAGCTCAACGCCCATTCTATCTAGAAAAAGATTTCATCGATAAAACACATTCGGAGGAACAACTCATAGCTAGAGATGAAGAACTAGACCCTTTTTGAGGACCCCCTAGTCTTTAGGAAAATGATTGAGTTCTTGAGCGTAATGCCTATTAATATAGAGATGAACAAATGGAAAAAAGAGGGGGATAAGTGTAAATGGAGGTGGGACAAGCCACCAAAGGAAGGTGACGGATCATGGCATATGAAGATGATTTTGTATGATCCGGATGGAGAAAAGTTTGAAAGGTCATACCGCACTAAGAAAACCGATAGGAAGTTGAAACCTAAGTTTGATCCCAAAGATGTCCTCAATGAGGAACTCACCCATGTCACGTAGTAGCCCATGACCTTGAGTCTAGCTACAAGACTCATAAATAAAGAAAAGCGCTTCTTGGGAGGCAACCCATGATTTACGTGATTTTTATTTTGTTTTATTGTTATTTGTTTCCGTATGCATGCTTTATTTTTATTGTTGGTAGATCATGTTTCAAACTAAAATGGTGAAAATACTTTATTTTGTTGTTTGGCTTAGTCTTAAATTCATCCAAGGGTATTTCGTAAAAGATAAGTGTAAGGGGAAACCCCAAATATGTTTTTAAGAAACAAAATTTATCATGATTCTCCACAATATTAAATGGACATGTATATTCGTATTTGTTAGAGTCAAATGCTTGTATCGAGTCATAATGATGTTTTGCAGGATTTTCCAGGAAGTAGGACATATGTTTTCCAAAATTTTTCCAGAAACTTAACATAAAGATTTCTGCAGGTCACTTCTGACGGCGTCAGGAAGAAATTCCTGACGGCGTCATGTGTAAAATTCTGGAAATTTTGCTAGTTTTGTTTTTCTAACGGAGTCTTAGGTTTTTGTTAATTCTTTAGTTTTAAAAACTCTAGGAAATCTGCAAACATCATTCCACAAGCATTATATCCCTTTAATTCCTAGAAAGCAATTTAAGATATATATGTTATTTTTCTATGATTTATTAGTATATATAGATTGCCGCCGATTTTACGTGAGGTTGCCTTGTTTGTTTTCTCAGGTTTAACAGGTTATGTATGACAAGAAGATGATTTATATTCTGTAAAGGAAGCTTTGATTGTTCATTTTCTTGGAGGAAGATCTAACCTTGTTACCATACTATCCACACCGAGCGAATCAGAGGAGTATTTGATTTCATTCTTTTACCTATTTCACTTTTACATTCTTTAATTAAACATTGGGGACAATGTTCATCCTAAGTGTATGGGGAGGGTAAAATTATGATACCTTATACGATACACTTGCACTTGAGTTTGGTTGTTTGATGGTAGGTGTGTAATAAAACTATGAGAAATACTCGTTAGTGTAATTTTAGCGCAAAATTTAAAATTTTTTACAACATTTAGGAGTGAAACTTTAGCCTTAGCAAGCGTCTCATGGATAGGAGATTGTATGACTAGCACAAAACCGTACCATTCAGAAAAATTTTCCACCCAAATATGTGAGGTTCGCCTTTAGATTTGATAGGAAAAGCATTTACTATTAGTGCTTATGAGTGTACCGGTAGCATTTAGATTCTAGAACATGCGTTAGTGATGCATCCCGAGACCGCTAGTGAGACTACATTCGTGTGGTAGGATTTACTACATGATAAGAGGCATTAGGATCACCCTTGTGTTAAACCCGTATCATAATTACTTGACCATTTAAGTCATATTACTTGGCTAGTTAAGTCAATTAATTTTTCCCACACCTTAGCGTTGTACTCATTATTAGTACACGAAACCCCTAGTACACCCCTCCGAGCCTATCTCTTTATTTCTAACTTTAAGCATCTTACTTAAGGGAAGAATTTGTTACACCTCACCTAAATGTACACCCAAATCGCCTTAGCCTTCCGTGTATGCACTCATCTTTAGTGCATTATTGTTATATGTTTAAACCCTTAGTTAATTATCTAATTGATTACATGGTTGCTAAGTCGAGTCATATCCTTGTACATATTGTTTTGGGACGATTGAGACTCATGGGTAAAGTACTTATGTTATGGAGTAATGGAGAAGAGCATCATATTATTACCCCCATATGAACGTTAATCTTAAAAGTACTCCAAGTGTTTTGATTATATTAATTCGAGTCATTAGATTAGTTTATTGTAAAGTATGTAAAAATTCAAGTGTAAGAGGAATGTTCATTCCCTATGATGTATTATTTCGGATGGTAGGGTAAGAGTGTATGCAAAAAAAAAAAAAAAAAAAAAAAAAAAAAAAAAAAAATCGAAAAAAAAGAGAAAGAAAAAGAAAAAAAAGGGGAAAAAGAAAAAAAAAATAAATAGAAAAAGAAAAGAGAAAAACATACGGACTACCATCCCGTTTCATTCTATGTCTGTTTTATGTTTTTGTTACTTTTGATTTATTAGCTTAAGTCGAGTCTAGTCTTGGCTTAGCAATACCACTAGTAAAGATTGCCTATATCCAACAAAACCGTGTACTCCATATCCCTACACCTAACGTTATAACCCTTTTTAAAAGACCTCTTTGATAGTTTATCCTAGGTGCTTACACCACGTGGTGGAGGTTTGATCCTTTCCCAAGCTTATGGTAATCTATTTTGCTATGACAGGTAGTGAGAGATATTTTCCATTTCCATATTGTGATATATACTTTATTACACCCGAGAGATGTGAGTATCTAAACACTATTTGTGAAGTGCTAGTGTATGACCTCCGTGCTTGTCTTTGGTATTTAGTGGAATGATTATTTGTTGTAATTATTTTTATATTAGTGTTAAATGATCCCTAACTTGTATTTTGATTAGAATAAAAGCGCATTTGCTTGAGGACAAGCAAATCTCAAGTGTAAGGGTTTATGATGAGGCGAAAAATGATCCGTTTTTAGGGGGTCATTTAAGCCGGAATTTGAATTTATTTGATCAAATAATGCCCTAAATCGCTCCTTTTGTGATTTTAGGTACTTTTGGAGTGAATTCTGGAAAACGAAGCATTTTGGACGTTTTTGGAGCATAAAAGTGAAGAAAACGGCAAAGTCTTAATTTTCCTTGCTGGGAACAGTACCTGATGGCGTCAAGAGCATTTTGATGACGGCGTCAAGAGCAAAAATGGAGACGGTCTAGTGGAAATGTGACGGCGTCAAAGCATGGCCGTCAAGAGTAAAAGTAGTGACGGCCTAGAACAACATTACACATGACGGCGTCAGATCTGGATCTAGGCAATCCGATTTTATTATGGGCGGCGGGTTGACGGCGTCAGAAGTTTCTTCTTGACGCCGTCACCTTAGAAAATCTATATATAGTCTCTGTAATTTTCATTCTAAAAAGAGGACAATATTAGGGACGACTTGAATAAACCCTAGCTCGACTTTTACAGTATTTTTAAGGGTTTTCACCCCTTGAAACCCTTCATGTTCAATTAAGATAAGTATCCTTCCAATTCATTCAATATGTCTATGTGTTGTTTGAATATATCTTACGCTTGTCTTGATTTTAACATGCTAGGCTAGATCTCTTGTGTTTTGCTTAGATGTAATGAAACCTGGATGTTGATTATAGGTTGATTGCTTGTTTATAGTTGTAATGGATGAATGATTTCGATGTTAGGCTTAAGAAAACTGGCAGACTTCCATAGTGTAACTTGCTTGAACGTCTTAAGAAACATGAACCAACGCGTACTAAGGTTTTTATGGTTGTATTTAATGCATGAGCGAATTCTAGTGATCGCATGTTAGGAGCTTCTTGCAGGCTCGACATAGGAGTGAAGTACGAGCTTATTGAGTTGGGGAAGTACGTACGCCACCCCACGAAGGGTATTAAGGAATATAACCCGTCATCCACGCAACTGTAACAAACTATCAACCTGTAAAAGATATCTAGGGAGTAATGAAATCTAAGTAAACACATTTTTCCCATTTATTGTTCACTCCGCATTAGTAATTAGTTTTAGTTACATTTTTGTTATTTTATTTTGATTGCATCTTAGTTATTGGGTTAGTTGATTTGCAACTAATTCCGCCCACTCCTCTAAAACCCGAGATTTTTTACTTGCTTTCATAAAATATAAAAATACAAAAAGAATCATCCCTCACCTCTAGAGCTAGTTTTTAGGCTTTCTAATCCTAGCGACACTATTCCTGAGTTGAACGATCAATCCCCCGGTACTTGTCACTATACTATACTACAATGATCAGGTACACTGCCTGGTGGGGGTTGTAAGCTTCTCGAGATCCCTCGAGAGGTAAAGCCTGGTGCAATTCCGACGCATCAATATATAAAAAAAACTGATGCTATATCATTTACAAGCTCGAAAACTCAACAATAACTCGAGTCGAACTTTTATAAGGTTGAGCTCAACTTACTAAATATTTAACTTTATTTGATAGGCTTGAGCTTGAATACTCCATCCCAAATTTTAACTTTTCCCCAACCCGCTTAAAATTTTCCCCAAATTTAAATTGCCCTCCACCTAAAATGTTTCATTGACCCGCCCATGTTTTTCAATACTCCATCCCAATTAATATCCACAAAATCTAGATTTGGTCTTCTTCTATCTCCTCAACACTCTCCTCATCAACGTCACCGCTCGCACCACCACCACACTCGCACCAAGACCACCGCTAAGGCCCGGTCCAATGATATGTTTGGCGGTCCAGTCTGGCTCGACGGTGGTGGTATTCAGCTCACTATGAGAAATTAGCATTGAATTTAGAAGGATATGGTGTTCCAATTGTGGTGGCTAATGTTTCGAGAATTGACTAGCTGAGGAATGCCGCCGGTTTGGTTGATCCTAATTACTGGCTAGGAACACTCCAACCTCGCCCTGTTCTTGATTGGTACTTTGCTTTTACATGGTTATTGAGCTACATGGTTCAAGCTCCTTGATTTTGGTTTCACTAAAGCTATATGTAATGTGTGCAGATATTTAAATAGGGTTGATGAGGCTGTCAATGAAGCTTTGAAACAATCTCAAGGTTCATATACCGCCTTGCTATCTTATAATGAAAAGATTTTTTGTGAATACCTGATTACACACTTCTGATGCATTCAGGCATCTTTATTTGGTGCCTATCTTAGTCATTAATTTATTAATACATCATCAGGTTCCAAAACAACTCGAAATGTCTTTCATGACATGTTACCCAGCCCGCCATTTTTATATGGTATTATCTTTTATTATTTTTAAAAGTGCATTCACGTATGAAATGGTTTTTTAAACAGTCAGATAATATTAACCAAGTTATGGTCAACAAGTCAGACAGCCTAAACCAATACTCCGGTGAGTGTAGTGTTTCCCCGGATCGTTAGATCCCAACGAGATGTGAAATCTGAAATAAAACGACTTTAAGATCAGGTGAATTGAACAGGAAAAGGGTTTAAGTGATTTGTACTACTAAAATATAAGAGAAAATAGTTTTAATAAGCTAAATTAACTAAAACGTGAAATCAGATAAGTGCACGTGAAAAAGGTACAAAAAAACGTAAACGTTTATTAATTAAACGTAAACAAAAACAAATTTACTTATAGTAGGATTTTATAAGCCTTAGGGGCTTAAATGCAAATTAAATAAATTTAAAATATTTATTTTATAATTAAAAACTATTTAATTAATTATTTTTATTTAATAACTATTTATTAATTATCTAATAATTAACTATTAATTATGAAAATGTAAAATAAGTCTAAAAATTAAAATTAAAATTTCTAAAAATCTAAAATATTATAAAACTTATTTTAAAATTAAAATTATATTTTTCACACTATTTATCTATTTATGATTAATTATTTAATTAAAAACTATTTAACTATTTAATTAAAGTTCAACTAAAAATTATAAATACTACAAATTAAACTAAAAATTTATAAAAATATTTTCTAAACCTAAAATAGAACTTGAAGAAAGTATAAAAAATAAAAATAAATCTTTTTGTCTTTTTCTAAATTTTCTATTAATTAAAAACTATTTATAATAATTAAACTAATTAAACTATTTTAAATTACAAATAATATTAAACTAACTTAGAAAATTATGAAATTTTTTATAAATCTAATTAACCATCATGGGAATCCTAAAAAATTATAAAAACTTTATTTTATGTATTTTTAATTTAATCTATTAATTATTATGCTATTTATTAATTATTACCTAATTAAAATAATTAAATTATAAAAACTAGTAAATGAACAGTATAAATCACAAGAAAATTTCTAAAATTATTTTATGACTTATAGAAGCTAGGAAAAATATAAAATATAAGTATTACCTTATAAAAATATATTATGCTATTTAATTTTTATTTATTATTTAATTATGAAATAAACTAATAATAATTCTAAATAACACTAGATGACAAAAGAAAATTCTGGAAAAATTTATAAAATTACTTTAATATATAAGAGATTTAATAAAAATATAAAAATAAAGAAGTGCTTATAAATAAGCTAAAAAGAAAATTAAATAGATAGTTTCTATTAAATAGAAGCTATCACTATAAGTATTTTTGGCTTTTTGTTGTTTTTCTTTTATAAAATTATAAAAATACTTAAAATAAGAAACTAATACAAAAACAATAAGCTTGGAAACACAGAATAAGCACTTAGAGTGCTTAATACCCAAAACAGTTGACTTTTTAGTTGACTTTGAAGGAAATAAGCTCAAGAGAGCTTATGTGGGGTCCACTAGGGTAGATTCTGGTTTTAATAAGCTACTTATACTATACTAAACAAGGTTCAACCAATTAAGTAGCTTGAATAAGCCACAGAATACAAATAAGCACTTGCTTATTTGATTCTGAGACAGAAAAGGGGACAAGTTTGTGAGGTCAAACCAAGTGGGGTCCACTAGGGTCTAGGCCAAACAAAGGGTCAAGGGTTCAAGCCTGGTAGGAGGGGGGTTGGGAGAACCAAGTTTTAGGTTGTGGGACCCAGTGAGAAGCTCTGAAAGAGCTTGGGAAGTGAGGGGTCCAAACTGGTTCACTCAGTTGAGTGAGTGAGTGAAATAAGCTAGTAAGCTTATTAAAAGCTTAAAAATAAGCCTAAGAAAGAAAACAAAAAGATAATATTATATATATGTGGTATATTAACAGATGTGAACAAGTGGGTTTACTAGATTAAGCTAATAAGCTTGTAATAAGCTTATGAATATTTCCAATAAAGCTGAGATCCAAACACCCTTGACAGTCAAAAAGATAGTCAATTTGAGCTTATAGAATAAGCTAACAAGGATCAACTGAGTAATGGACTATAAATTTGAGCTGGTAAGGATTCCACAATCACAAGCTTGATCAATGGGGATCACTGATAAGCTTTTGAAGGGCTTATAAAGTTGGGTGGGTTGACTGGATCACTCAGTAAACTGGGTGAAAGAACAAGCTTTAAGCTGAGAGCAGCCCTAGATATCAAGCTTGTAAAAGCTTGAAATTGATTGAGAATCAAAGAAGGCTTGCTAGGCTTCCTAACAAACCAAGTATTGCAAGCTGAAGCTTAAAAAATGAGCTTGTGATTGAGCTTGAAAAAGGCTCGACTACACTGAGTATTCAGTGTAGTGAGTTGAATTGCTTGATCATGGCAAACCAAATAAGCAGTTATGAGAAGCACTAAATGAAAAACTGAGCATGCAAGCAACAATATGGGCAGGTAAACTTCACAAAACAACAAATTTCACACTTTAAAACCAAATAACAAAGATTCCACAAGCTTATGAAAAATGGTTATCAAGCTGTGAGCAGGACAACTTTTAGAAAGATAGCCAAGTTACAAGCAGAAAATAAGCAGTTTAAAAAGCAAAATAAAAATTCTAAAAAATACTAGCAACAAGATGAGCAACAAAATGATAAAACCCTAGAAGCACAAGTTCTGACTCTACAGATTAAACCCTATTTGAAATTCCAAATTTTATTCAAAAAATATTATGCTGAACAAATTGACTTTTTATTGGCACTAACTAGTTGACTTTATTGAACTTTGATCCTATCTTAACCACTAGTTATGATGTTATAAGCTATAAAGAGATGAAATTAGGCTAAGTAATCAAGTTTTAAAACAATATGAAAAACATGGAACCACAGATCAAAACAGATTATTAAGCAATGATGATTCAAAATGAATTTTGACTTTCACTAAAAGGACTACTGAATATTATGACTGAAGTGGTATATCAGACCAATTTGTGTTCTACATCAAATAAGAACAAGGACACAAACCCCTTGGTGCACACAAAATCAGCTTATTCCAAACAACCTTTTAACAAGGTAATTGTGAGATTTTCAAGGTATTCCTCTGATTTAAACCTTACAACTAATTGGTAATCACTTATACTGATATAATAAACTAAATTGAGCACAATAATATCAACAATAACAGCAAGTGATTAAAAATAAAGAGTAAGCACTTAGGCAGTGATAAATGAGAAACTAAGCAACTGTGGATTCTGATAAACAAGTATCAAATTTTAAGCAATAAAATGACTAGAGTACACCAAAGAAACTTAAAAACACAAAGATAGACACTATTTAAGGGGTTCTACAGTAAAGTACCAAAGTATAATAAAATGCTTACAAATGGTGATGCAACTGAGAACAAGTGAACCAGGAACAAGAAACACACCTAATAGGTCTCCACAGACCCACTAAACCATATTTGATCCAAAATTGCTCAGCTTGCACCTTCTTGCTTCATCTTCTTGAATTTTTTTATTTTTCTCTTATTTAATTCTATTTTTTTTTATTTTTGTTTTTAGACTTAAACTGATTTTAAATGGTTTCTACTAGCTTATATAGCTATGATGGAACCTACATGAGTTTAATCAATCCATAATAACAACTAAAAACACATTTAAGCTAAATTGAGATTTTGAGTGAAATTTACCATAAACTAAATTTATATTAGAAACTGGAAATTGATTGTTGAAACAAGTTTAAAATACACTAGAAAGTTTAAGATTACAAGTTGAAAGCTTTTAGTTACACTGGAAATTGAAAACAAGCTAAGTCGACATTAACTAAAAAAATTACACTAGATACCTGTTGCTTCTGCCTCCTTCTCTTTCTTTATAGACTTTTGAGACTTCCACTAGCATTCTGAGCAAATCCCACTTGGATTTAGATATTTTCCAAGACTTTTTGGCCTCCTAGATATTTTGGCGGGAAACGTGGGTTTGACAGCTTAGGGTTGCTTGGCTTGATTTAAATTCAATTAAGGATTCTTGGAAGTTTGTAGAGGTGGAGGGACAAGTTTTGGAGATTTTTGAGCAAGTTGGGGTGATAAGGAAGAAACAGAGGTGATCGAACTGGTTTGGAGGGAAGATAAGTGAGAAGTGCATTTAATGATGGGGATTTGAAATGATTAGGTTGGGTGAGGTAGAGTAGCCAGCTGGGGAGGGTGATACCATGGGTGGTATTGGGTTGCAGAGGGGGGTGAGGTGAGTGAGCAGTGGTGGTGGTTTTGGGGAAGAAGGAGAATACGGGGTGGTGGTGTTTGACTTTGTTTGACCCGGCTTATTTAACTAAGGGGGGTGGGCTGGATTCATTTTGGGCCCAAGTGGACTGGACTGGATTTGGTTTTTTATGGGTTTAGTTTTGGTTTAAGGGTGGATCCGGTTTGGTTTTTAACTAATAAATCACAAGGACCAAATGTGTAATATAGGTAAAGTTGAGGGCTGTTTTGTGATTTTTCCAAACTCCACATAAGGACTAAACCTGTAATTAAACATTAGTACAAGGACCATAATTGCATATTTTTCCATTTTAAACCTTAGGGACCAAAACTGCAAATTCCACAAACTCCAGGGACTAAAACTGTAACTTTCTGATTTTTGAAGGGTTGAAATTGTAACTTCTCAAAAGTTATCATAAGGACCAATTTTGTCTTTTTAGAATAGTACAAGGGTGTAGTTTGATAATTTTCATTTTTAAACACCCAGGGACTAAATTTGACACTTTTCAAAAGTTGAGGGACCAAAGTTGTCATTTTGCTATTTTTAAACTTTAAAGGACTTTTCTAGACAACTTATGAATCCCAAGGACCTTTATGACATTTGTACAAGTTTTGATTTACCAGGGACTAGTTTTGCCAATTTTCCAAACTTCAGGGACTGAAACTGTAAATTATGTGAAATGTTTTGTTTTTCATCAGTTTTCAATCCTTATGCATAAAAACACAACCCAGGGATAATTTTATGTATTTTAAGGCATTCCTGTGTGTTTTCATATGTTTTTGTAGCTTATATGCAACAGAAATGATGAGTATTTACACACTCATCAATCCCCCACACTAAACTATTGCTAGTCCCTAGCAATCTATTTGAGAAAAAATTAATGGATTTTTACTCTTTACCAAAAGCCATCACTTCTGGAGTAGCCAGGTGTAAGAACTGTGGCACACCTGATAACCTTGTGATTTTTAGCAAACCACCAGCTGTCAACGGATTTGATTTGTCTTTACCAGAAGCCGTTTGCTTCTGGACTAGCCAACTCTTGATGGAATAGTCAACATCTTGGTGAGCTGATTACCAATTATGGATTTTCTACGGCCTTTACCACAAGCCATAATCTTGCGGGCTAGCCAACTCATTTGTTTTCGGGGAGTTGATGAACCATACAATTTTGGGCAAATTGCCAGCCATCAACGGTTTTGAGATGTCTTTACCAAGAGCCGTTTGCTCCTGGACTAGCCAATCCTGTTGTGGGTTAGACATGGAGGATTGATACCATTTATTGCATTTCTAAGTGTAAAAAAACTTTAAATTTTGATCAAATGAGGGTGCTTGATGGAACATGTATTTGAATTCGTGAGAATCCCCCCCCACACTTAGAAATGAATATTGCCCTCAATATTCAAAACACCGGGTGTTAAACCGATACTTAGAACGTAAGAAGGAAATATTTATAACCTTTATTTTAGGCTATTTACATACAAACTCACTTTTTTCTTTTTGTTTTAAACCCTTTTTTTTTTTTTTTTTTTTTTTTTTTTTTTTTTGACTCACTACCTACCAGGCTTGTGTCAGGTTTACCACGCTAGCTAATCACTTGTGAATGATTAACTGTAATAAATTCGCCCTAACAGCCCGGGAGTTGAATGATAAAGTTTATAATATACATACACCTTCCAGGTTTGTGTCAGGTTTACCACGCTAGCTAATCACTTGTGAATGATTAACTGTAATAAATCCGCCCTGACAGCCTGGAAGATGAATAACATAATATACATATAAAACATGTTTATTGAAATTTGAAAAATATTTACTTTTGAAATGGTGGTAGAAAGTAGAAAGAAGTCAGAAATACGGGTGAAAACCCATATTGCTATGCTTTTGATTACCGAGTCATTTAGCTTGACTCGACCTCGAATTGATTTGTTCATGAGGTAGCTTGTTTTTGATTCCCGAGTCACTAGCTTGACTCGACCCCGAATTTAATTGTCCTTGGGGAAAGTTTGGAGATCCGGGACAACCATGTTTGGGAAGTCCTCTCCAAAGTAATGTTTCACACGATGGCCATTTACTTTAAAACATGGACCGTTATTTTGAGATAACTCAACGGTACCATATGGATAAACTTTAGTAATAGTAAATGGACCAGTCCAACGGGTTTTTAATTTACCCGAGAAGATCTTTAATCTAGAGTTAAAGAGAAGTACTCGATCACCGACGTTAAAAACGCGGTTCTTTATTTTTGAGTCATGAATTCTCTTTGTTTTCTCTTTATAGATTAAAGAGTTCTCGTAAGCCTGATCACGTAGTTCATTTAGTTCATTCATTTGAACTTTTCTGTGATCACCCGCAGTTTTGAGGTCAAAGTTGGCATGTTTCAAAGCCCAGTAGGCTTTGTGCTCAAGTTCCATCGGTAAATGACATGTCTTTCCGTACACAAGCTTGTAAGGTGTACACCCAATGGGTGTTTTATAAGCTGTACGAAAGGCCCATAGTGCGTCATCTAATTTATCCGACCAGGCAGCACGGTTTTCACCAACAGTCCTCTCAAGTATCCTTTTGATACCACGATTTGAAACTTCCACTTGCCCACTTGTCTGTGGGTGATACGCTGTAGAAAGACGGTGGGTTACACCATACTTTTGCATGACTTTATCAAATTTGTCATTGCAGAAATGCGTACCACGATCACTTATAATAGCACGTGGGGTTCCAAAACGGGCAAAAAGAGATTTCAGGAATTTCACTACAACTCGGGCATCATTTGTGTGTAAAGCCTTAGCTTCAACCCATTTTGATAAATAATCAACTGCCACAAGTATGTACTTGTTTCCTCTGGATGATGGAAATGGCCCCATAAAGTCAATGCCCCAGATATCAAATATTTCACATACTTGAATAGCATTTTGTGGCATCTCATTTCTTTGTGAAATGTTTCCATGACGCTGACAAGCGTCACAGGTTTTAATGAGATCCTGGGCATCTTTATAAATTGAGGGCCAGAAGAATCCGGAATCAAACACCTTTTTGGCGGTGTAATTAGGACTATGATGTCCCCCAGTGGGTCCAGCATGGCAAGCCTTAAGAATTTCAGTGGCTTCCTGTCCATATACACACCGTCGGATGACTTGATCCGCACAGATTTTGAATAAGTAGGGGTCATCCCAGAAGTAATGTTTAACATCCTTAAAGAATTTATTCTTCTGTTGGGTTGACATCCCTTTCACAACAAAGTTACCCGCATGGTAGTTTGCGAAATCGGCAAACCATGGGGTAGTAGAATCTCCACGAAAAGCAACCGCATTGAGTGTTTCGAGAGGAAATGTTTCATTTATTTCCTTTTTCTCATACACATTTTGATGAGGGTTTTCTAATCGGGACAAATGATCAGCAGCCAGGTTCTCAGCTCCTTTTTTATCACGAATAATGATATCAAATTCTTGTAGGAGGAGAACCCAACGGAGCAATCTCGGCTTTGCATCTTGTTTTGCAAATAGATATTTAAGAGCCGAGTGATCCGTATACACTACGCTTTTAGTCAAGATTAAGTACGTCCGAAATTTCTCAAAAGCATACACCACAGCTAATAATTCTTTTTCTGTAGTGGTGTAATGAGTTTGAGCTTCGTTCATAGTTTTGCTTGCGTAGTGGATAGGCTGAAAGTGTTTCGTTTTGCGTTGCCCCAAGACTGCACCGATAGCAAAATCACTTGCATCGCACATAAGCTCGAAGGGTAAATCCCAGTCGGGGGCAATAAGAATGGGTGCCTCAGTAAGCTTTTTCTTTAATGTTTCAAAAGCTTCGATGCACTCTGGTGAGAAGATAAAAGGAGTATCCTTTTCAAGGAGATGAGTCATAGGTCGTGAGATTTTAGAAAAATCTTGTATAAATCGACGATAGAAACCCGCATGACCCAAGAAACTCCTAATACCTTTGACGGTAGTAGGGTGAGGCAGTTTTGCAATGACATCAACCTTAGCTCTGTCAACCTCAATCCCATTCTTGGAAATCTTATGGCCGAGGACAATGCCCTCTTTGACCATAAAGTGACTCTTTTCCCAATTTAGACATAGATTGGTGTCTTTACACCTTTTCAACATTGTTTCTAAATTGGTGAGACATGTTTGGAATGAATCCCCAATGACCGAGAAGTCATCCATAAAGACCTCCATCGTTTTACCAATCATGTCGGTAAATATGGCCATCATACACCTCTGGAACGTACCTGGTGCATTACATAAGCCAAAAGGCATACGTTTATAAGCAAAGGTTCCATAAGGGCATGTAAAGGTAGTCTTTTCTTGATCCGATGGATCAATGGGGATTTGAAAGTATCCTGAGAAACCATCAAGGAAACAATAGTACTCGTTCCCTGCTAATCTCTCAAGCATCTGGTCCATAAAGGGCAGCGGAAAGTGGTCTTTGCGGGTGGCGTCATTTAACTTACGATAGTCAATGCAAACACGCCATCCGGTAACCAGCCGAGTTGGAATCAACTCATTTTCCTCATTGGTGACAACAGTAATGCCACCCTTTTTTGGAACACAATGAATGGGACTAACCCATGGACTGTCAGAGATAGGGTAAATCAATCCTGCATCAAGAAGTTTAAGAACCTCTTGTTTAATCACATCATGGATTTTTGGATTCACCCTTCTTTGGTGTTGCACTGCAGGCTTGAAGTCATCCTCCATCAAGATTTTGTGTGTACAAAAATCTGGGTTAATACCCTTAATATCGGAGAGTTTCCAAGCAATTGCTTGCTTGTTTGACTTCAAGACCTTTAGGAGAGCACTCTTCTCCTCAACACTTAAACCTTTAGCAATAATGACGGGTAATTTATCATCACCCTCCAAGAATGCGTATTCAAGATGAGGAGGTAAGTCCTTGAGTTCGACCTCAGGAAAATCATCAGTTTCCTCAACATATTTGATTTCCTGATTATGAAGTTGTACTGGAGGGAGTGGAAGAGAATTGTCTTGATTTAGCAATCTCTCGAGGAGAAGAATATCTCCCTCTAGATCAATCTCAGTGTTATCAATTCCCAATGGGACTGAATCACTTTTGAGAAAAGCCTCGACCTCTTCCAAAAGGAAATCACTTCCCTCAAATGGAGTGAGAGAAGGGGAAGAGTCGGAAATGATAGGTTCAGATGATGGAGTGGCATCTCCACTCACAGAATTATGAGAATAACCAAGAAACTCTTGAGAGTATTCCTCAGAAGCAATGTCTATGATATCTATTTGATTAACTGCTTCAGAATCATAATTGGAGGAGTACCTCGAAGTTTGATCGAGGTTAAATGTAACAGCTTCATTACCCACACGAAGAGTGATTTCTTGCTCAAATACATCGATAAGAGCACGGCCCGTTCTAAGGAAACCCCTCCCCACAATGAGAGGGACCCTTTGATCGGCATCGAAATCAACCACTACAAAGTCAGCGGGGAGATGAAATTCTCCTACCTTTACAAACACGTCCTCGGCAATGCCGAGAGGACGAGATATCGATCGGTCTGCAAGCTCTAAAGTCATGCAGGTAGGAGTAAGATCAGGAAGAGAAAGTTTCTTCCAAACTGAGTATGGCATTAAGTTGATACTTGCACCAAGATCGGCCAAGGCATAGCAATCAACCATTCCTGGGAATAACATGGTATTAGAAATTTTCCAGGATCTCCCAGCTTCTCGGGAAGCTTCTTTAAAAGAACTGCTGAGCAGTTCTCATTCAAGGGAGTCTTTGCCATTTCAAACAGTTTCTCTTTGTTGCTTAACAAGTGTTTGATTGTCGATGCAAATTTGGGCATCAGAATAATAGCATCCGCAAAGCTAATGTCAAAATGCAAATCTTGGAAGATTTGAAAGAATTTATCCATCTGATGACTAGCTTTTTCACGGAGCTTTTGCTCACTCAAGCGTGAGGGGTAAGGAATAGAGGAGGTAGAAGGTTTGGACTGAGGTGTTTCAACTGGAATATCATTTGGTTCAAAAACAACTTTAGGTTTTGGTTTGGGTTTCGGGACAACATGAGGTGGGACGTCTTGGGTACCTCCCTTATGAGTAGGAAGTACTTCGTCCTTATTTACCTCGACGTTATTTTCCACTACCTGGGGAGAAGAAGTAGAAGGGGTAGTGGGAATAGTGGGTCCATCATATGAAACTCCGCTCCTGGTCGTGATCGCCTTTGCATCGCCCCTCGGGTTTGCGATCGTGTTGCTCGGAAGTTTTCCAGAGCCCGAGGGTTGTTCATTTAAAGATTTCTTAAGTTCAGAAATCTGGCTGACCAACAACCTGTTTGTCTCTTCTTGAGTTTTCATGAACTGCTTCAACAATTCATCTGATGACGGTTGTGGAGCTGGGAGAATGGCTTGTGTTTGGTTAGGGAAATTTTGGACACGGTTATTTTGATTATAACCTTGTTGTGGTTGAAAATTTCCCTGATTTGGATTACCATTTCCCTGAAAATGATTTCCGGGGTTGAAATTGTTTCTGTTAAAGTTTCCTTGATTATGGAAACCTTGATTCTGTCCAGGATTGAAATTCCCTTGGTTTTGATAACCTTGGTTCATTCGAGGTTGGTTCTGGTTTCTATTTTGCAAATTTGGGTTTTGGTTAAACCCGGGTGGTCCCATATGTGTGTTAGCACGGTAACTTGGTTCCATTTGAGGACGGTATTGATTACCTCCCTGATTTGTAGTTCCGGCTAAGGCATTGGCTTCAAAAGGACTACCATCCGTGGCAGTACAATTGTAGTAAGCATGTGGGCCACCACAAGTGACACAAACTTCCACTTTTTTAGCTTCAGCATGTGAAGGGTTTTGTGTGAAAGTGACTTTTTTCTGGCTTGAGAGAACCAAAGCTTGAATGGCGTCCGTGAGTTTATCTATCTTAGCATCGGTGCTAGAAGTACTCACGGGTGATGAAGTAGAAGGACCAGCACTCACTTGGGAGTTATATGGTTTTGTGCGTGTAGTGCGGACTTTGGACTTATTTTCAATGATTTCTAAAGCTTCTTTTGTGGTTTTGCTCAAAAAATTACCTCCCGCGGAGGCATTTAGAGAATCTTGGTCAGATTGACTCACACCATTATAAAACGTGTCAATTTGCATTAACTCTGTGAAACCATGATGAGGACATCGACGAAGCAATTCTTTGAAACGATCCCAAGCGTCACCAAACGATTCATCAAACCTTTGAGTAAATTTGATGATTTCATTTTTAAGACTTGTCGTTCTGGACGGGGGAAAAAATTCGTTTACAAATTTGGTAACTAGATCTTCCCATGAGTGTATTGAACGAGGAGGTTGTTTTTCCAGCCAAATCCGGGCTGCTCCCTCAAGAGAAAATGGGAAGAGAAGAAGTTTAACTGCTTCGGAAGGGACGTTCTTGTATTTGATGGTTGAAGTGATTTTATTAAACCATCTAATATGAGCATGGGGATCATCCCTCTCAAAACCATAAAATTGGCTTGAAGTCACTAGATTTAGTAACCCGGTTTTGAGCTCAAAGTATTCAGCCACGATGGCTGGGACAACAATAGCGTCTCCGTAACCCTCAATGGGTGCTTGGAGAAGCTCATTCATCGGACGGTCTTCCGCCATGATAACTTTCTTTGGTGAAACAGCACGTTCCTCAGATACGGCTGTTGGGGCAGAACGTCTACGGCGTCTTCGAGGAATTCTGACAAGCTCACGTAAAGGGCTTGTGGACCTAGAAGAACGAGTGCGCATGCACTAGAGACGACTCTAAGAATACTTAGAGTGACGGGAAATTTACAAATAGAAAATAAAATAAAATATGAACAAAAAGATGATTTATAACAAAGGGTGAAAATTCAAACTCACAGATATTTTCAAAAAGTCGTAATACGCAGCACACCTCCCCGGCAGCGGCGCCAAAAATTGATTGAGGCAAAAGCAGTCAACTAAATTCAACCACGGATATGGTCAAACAAGTCAAACTCCTAAGGCTCAATGCTCCGCGGAAGTATAAGGTTTCCCCGGGTCGTATGTCCCGACGAGGTGTGAATTGTAAACAAACGGTTTCGTGATCGGGTGAATTTGGACAGGAAAAGGTTTTGAGTGATTAGAACTAAGGAATATACTAGAAAATAGCTTAAACAAGCTATATGAATAAGACGGGAAAGGAGGTAAAACCAGAAACGATTAAAACCTAAAACCGCGTACGTTACGTTTAAATAAACGTAAACGTACGAAATAAAACGCGAGTTTTAACAAAACAAAATACTTACAAAAGTGAAAATCACGTTTTTACAATCCTAATAATAAAAGAAACTTTTTAGAAAATTAAAATTACTTTTTACAATATTTAATTAATTATTATTAATTAAAAACTATTTAATACTTATTATTAATATTTAAATAACTAAAATACAATATAATATTATTTAAATACTAAAAAGGTGAAAATAAAATTCCTAAAATTATAAAATAACTAAAAATAAGTTTTAAAAATAAAAATAAGTACTTTTGTCTTTTTGTGGTTTTTGTATTAATTAATTACTAATTAATTACTAATTATCTAATTAACTATTTTAAATTAAGAAAAATACTAAATGAACAGTGAAAATTCTAATAAAATTTTTAAAATTATTTTATAACATATAAAAGCTATAAAAAATATAAAAACTTGATTTTACTTAATAAAAACTAATAATGCTATTTTAAACTAATTATTAATTAATAATTAATAAAACTAAAATTAATTCTAATTAATACTAAATGAGTAAATAAAAATCTAAGAAAATTATTATAACTACTTTAATATATAAGGAATTTAATAAAAATATAAAATAGCTAAGTACTTATTTAAAATATAAAAATGAAAATTAAAATTAAATAAAATTAAATAGAAACTATCACTTAAAATTAACTTTGATTTTCTTGGATTTTCTTTTGGAAACTTATTTTACAACTAAAAATGAAAACTTTTTGTGAAAACAAACTTTATGGAACTTAAAATAAGCTGGAATAAGCCAATAAGTCAAGACAGTTGACTTTTGTTGACCCAAAGAGCAAAATAAGCTTAAATGACCAAGGGTGGGGCCCACTAAGACTAAATCTGATCTAAATAATCTAATAGGACAAGAATAAGCTGGAAAAGGTACTTGGAGTTCACAAAATAAGTAAATAAGCCACAAAAAAGCACTTTGCAAAACTCTTGGGGACTGAAAATGGGACAGATTTGTGTGTACAATTCAAGTGGGGTCCAGGGCTTCCAAGGTCAACCTAATGGTCAATACATGAAGCCTGGTAGGGGGAGGGTTCAAAGAAGCCAATATGGGTGGCTGTGGACCACCCTGGTGGCCAGAAGACCACCACAAAGTGGGTGGTGTGGAGGTGTCTGCTGGTGTGCAGGGCAGGTCTGGGTCAACTAGGTCACTTTAAGCTTGAATCTCAATGAGCAAATGAGCTTGAAACTAAAATTTTCTTTTTGATGATGATACACAAGCTGCCTATGATTGCAAAACAACAATTCTAAACTAATTCTAAGTAGATTTAAACCCTACAGAAGCATTCAAAAACCTGTCCAATCCAAACAGTTATGAACCTTTGACTTTTTGAATGTGGACCACAGTTGACTATTGTGAGTTTTGGACTGAATTTAACAACTTATGATGATGTTATAAACTTAGCTTAAACCATAACAAGCAGTCAGACCATCCTATGAACAGACATGCAAGATTAGGAATCATAAAATGTCCACAGTGGACTGCTAGGGTGTCCAAGATTGGATTTTTGACTTTTACCACTTGAAACTGAGTTTTGAAGCAAAAATTGATTGAGGCAAAAGCAGTCAACTAAATTCAACCACGGATATGGTCAAACAAGTCAAACTCCTAAGGCTCAATGCTCCGCGGAAGTATAAGGTTTCCCCGGGTCGTATGTCCCGACGAGGTGTGAATTGTAAACAAACGGTTTCGTGATCGGGTGAATTTGGACAGGAAAAGGTTTTGAGTGATTAGAACTAAGGAATATACTAGAAAATAGCTTAAACAAGCTATATGAATAAGACGGGAAAGGAGGTAAAACCAGAAACGATTAAAACCTAAAACCGCGTACGTTACGTTTAAATAAACGTAAACGTACGAAATAAAACGCGAGTTTTAACAAAACAAAATACTTACAAAAGTGAAAATCACGTTTTTACAATCCTAATAATAAAAGAAACTTTTTAGAAAATTAAAATTACTTTTTACAATATTTAATTAATTATTATTAATTAAAAACTATTTAATACTTATTATTAATATTTAAATAACTAAAATACAATATAATATTATTTAAATACTAAAAAGGTGAAAATAAAATTCCTAAAATTATAAAATAACTAAAAATAAGTTTTAAAAATAAAAATAAGTACTTTTGTCTTTTTGTGGTTTTTGTATTAATTAATTACTAATTAATTACTAATTATCTAATTAACTATTTTAAATTAAGAAAAATACTAAATGAACAGTGAAAATTCTAATAAAATTTCTAAAATTATTTTATAACATATAAAAGCTATAAAAAATATAAAAACTTGATTTTACTTAATAAAAACTAATAATGCTATTTTAAACTAATTATTAATTAATAATTAATAAAACTAAAATTAATTCTAATTAATACTAAATGAGTAAATAAAAATCTAAGAAAATTATTATAACTACTTTAATATATAAGGAATTTAATAAAAATATAAAATAGCTAAGTACTTATTTAAAATATAAAAATGAAAATTAAAATTAAATAAAATTAAATAGAAACTATCACTTAAAATTAACTTTGATTTTCTTGGATTTTCTTTTGGAAACTTATTTTACAACTAAAAATGAAAACTTTTTGTGAAAACAAACTTTATGGAACTTAAAATAAGCTGGAATAAGCCAATAAGTCAAGACAGTTGACTTTTGTTGACCCAAAGAGCAAAATAAGCTTAAATGACCAAGGGTGGGGCCCACTAAGACTAAATCTGATCTAAATAATCTAATAGGACAAGAATAAGCTGGAAAAGGTACTTGGAGTTCACAAAATAAGTAAATAAGCCACAAAAAAGCACTTTGCAAAACTCTTGGGGACTGAAAATGGGACAGATTTGTGTGTACAATTCAAGTGGGGTCCAGGGCTTCCAAGGTCAACCTAATGGTCAATACATGAAGCCTGGTAGGGGGAGGGTTCAAAGAAGCCAATATGGGTGGCTGTGGACCACCCTGGTGGCCAGAAGACCACCACAAAGTGGGTGGTGTGGAGGTGTCTGCTGGTGTGCAGGGCAGGTCTGGGTCAACTAGGTCACTTTGAGCTTGAATCTCAATGAGCAAATGAGCTTGAAACTAAAATTTTCTTTTTGATGATGATACACAAGCTGCCTATGATTGCAAAACAACAATTCTAAACTAATTCTAAGTAGATTTAAACCCTACAGAAGCATTCAAAAACCTGTCCAATCCAAACAGTTATGAACCTTTGACTTTTTGAATGTGGACCACAGTTGACTATTGTGAGTTTTGGACTGAATTTAACAACTTATGATGATGTTATAAACTTAGCTTAAACCATAACAAGCAGTCAGACCATCCTATGAACAGACATGCAAGATTAGGAATCATAAAATGTCCACAGTGGACTGCTAGGGTGTCCAAGATTGGATTTTTGACTTTTACCACTTGAAACTGAGTTTTGAAGGTTTATAAGACCTAAATACAACTAATATAGTATGCATGAACCAGAAAACAACAACCTAAGTTCCTTGAACCTACTTGAAAGACTTGTGCCAAACACCCCCTTACTAAACTGAAATGACAGTTTACCAAAGCAAATTACCAAATTCAACTATGAAACTAAGTTTAAACCTTACACTAACCTAAGATGATTATATATAAAAAGCTTTTAACAACTGAAAACAACAAATACCATATATTCCAGAAAATGAGTAATAAGAAATAAAAAAAATTGAAATGAGACTTACAAGAGATATACCCTAACTGAAATAGGGGTGATTCACAACCAAAAGCCTATCTTATATAGGCTTAAGCAACACCTCAGAACCATTAATCAAACACTATTTATCCATTTCTAATGTGAACCAACACCTTTGACTTTTGTTGACTGAGCTTGACTTATGAGATGTAACAGTGTACTTGAAGCAATAATCTCACAATAGCTATGTAAAGCTATAATGAGCCTTAGTAAGCCATAACCCAGTTTATGGAAGCTTATCAAAGCTGCACTACTTTAAATGGACTATAAGGCTCCAAACATAAAAATGAATTGCAAAGAGATTTAAAATTAAAATTGACTTGTATTTCCTATTGAAATTGGTTACACAACTGAAAGTAGAAATTACAACACTTCATTTTAAAACATTACATTGCTTTAATTAAATTCGAACCTAAACTACACTAAGGATTAAAAACTAACTATCTACTACCTTCGTTTTCTTGCTTTTTCTTCCTTTTTATAGTTCCTGGAGCACCTCTTTCTCTTTCCCACTTCTTTTTAGGGCCATTAGATTAGGAGAATGCATCTTGGCCGTTTAATTTTTATTGGCGGGAAAAAGTTTTTGACAGCTTGAGGTTTGCTTGTGAGGGTTTTGGGATCATTAAATGTAGTTTGGATGGTATTGGAGGCTAAGGGGACATGGAATGGGGTAGTGACAGGGTTGGTGAAGTTTGGAGTGTTGGGTGAGAGTTGCCAGGTCCAAGTGGGGAAGAAAGGTGTGGTCAACGCGTGGGTTGACTGGTTTGATTATTTGAAACGGTTTTGGAGGTGTTGACTGGTCAAAGACCAGGGGTGGGCTTGGGGTGTATGTGGTGGGCTAAAGGGTGGGTTGGATTTGTATTTGTTTTTTTGGATTTGGTATTGGATAAAAAAAATAAAAGGTCCGTTTGATTTTGTTAATTTTTCACAAGGATCTCTTTTGTAATTTTCAGAAAGTTGTGGGCTGAAATGGTACAAACTCCAAAGATGTAATAAGGACCCATTTTGCAATGTTAAAATATCCCAAGAACCAATATTTAATATTTTTCAAAATTTAAAAGTCCAGGGATCAAAATTGCCAATTTTGCAAAGTACAGGGACCAAACATGTAATTTTCCACAAAACTTTCACCCAGGGACTAAAATTGATTTTTGTAACTTCCCAAGGACCAAAATTGATTTTTCATTCAAAATTATCCCACCAGGGACTGAATCTGCCAAAATCTGAAACTCCAGGGACCAAAAGTGTAAATTTCCAAAACTTTCCAATTTTTCACCAAATGACTAAATATGACATTTTATGATTTCAAAATGACCTTTGGTGATAATTTTCTATATTTTGAATATCCAGGGACTAGATTTGTAATTTTATGAAAGTTGGGGGACTGGAACTGCCAATTTTGCAAACTTTGTGCGTTTTTCATTTGTTTTTGCTCATTTTGCATCTAAAACATATAAAACACAATTATGAAATATTTTCAGTATTTTGATGCATTACTGAGTGTTTTTGTATGTTTTGCAGTTCAGATTAGACCAAAAATGATGAGTGTTTGAGCACTCATCAATCCCCCACACTAAACTATTGCTAGTCCCTAGCAATACTGTTTTGAAAACTTGATGGATTTGAAAAACTCTTTACCAAAAGCCATCACTTCTGGAGTAGCCAGGTGTAAGAACTGTGGCACACCTGATAACCGTGTGATTTTAAGCAAACCACCAGCTGTCAACGGATTTGAGTAGTCTTTACCAAAAGCCGTTTGCTTCTGGACTAGCCAGCTCTTGATGGAATAGTCAACATCTTGGTGAGCTGATTACCAATTATGGATTTTCCACGGCCTTTACCACAAGCCATAATCTTGCGGGCTAGCCAACTCATTTGTTTTCGGGGAGTTGATGAACCATACAATTTTGGGCAAATTGCCAGCCGTCAACGGATTTGATATGTCTTTACCAAGAGCCGTTTGCTCCTGGACTAGCCAATCCCTTTTGTCGCTTAGACAAGGCGGACTGATTACCAAAAATTTTTAAGCACCAGTGAAAAAAATTTTGAAAAATTTTTGAAATTTTTGGCTAAAACGGGGGTATTATATAGTAAAATGTGATAAAATTCGCTAGCGAATACCCCCCCACACTAAGCATGAATATTGTCCTCAATATTCAAAATCCCGGCTATTATGCCGACATTTTGAACGTAAAAGGGCAACATTACAAGCTAAGCGTGGAAAACACCATTTTGTTTTTTCACTCAATTGTAACCATAGCATGGGGGACTCCCCCACACTTAGGGTGAAAACCCTATAAACATGCTATTGTTTTTGTTTACCGAGTCGCTAGCTTGACTCGACCCCGAATTCAATTGTCCTTGGGGAAGCATGATGTGGAAGAAACAATCTCAATCGGACTTTCATTCAAGATGTTTGGACAAACATATGAAGCATGTGAAAGTTCCACACCGATGAGATAAGTATCCGGCTCAAGATAATGATACATGAAAATGCCGGGATCAAATATAGTGTCCTCACTCCCGAAGGAGTGAAGAAGAGGAGAAATCACCTGGTAGGTGAAGGAAAGAAGAGAGATCTGAATAGCAATTAAGATAAGAACTTCCTCCTCAAGAAATGTATATTCAAGTGGAGGAGGCAAGTCCTTGAGCTTGATCTCAGGAAATTTATCAGTTTCCTCAACTGATTTGATTTCCTCATTATGAAGTTGTTTGGGTGGGAGAGGGGGGAATGAATCTTCATTTAACAAACTTTCTAGAAAAAGAATGTCCCCCTCAGGATCAAGATAATTATCATCAACTTCATATGAAGTTGAACTATCTTCAGCAAGAAAAGCCTCGAATTCGTCCAGATCATTTTCACTATCCGGAGGAAGTGGATTGATCTGAGTAAGTTCAATCGAAGGATCACGAGTAAGTAAGAATTCTAACTCTCTCAAATCCGCATCAAAGTCAAAGACTTCATTTTCATCCCTTGGTGGGATGGGAACTATATGAGAGAGTTCATCAGCGAACTCTTCAAGAAGAAAGTCAACATCGGAGTGTAGAAGTGATGCATCAATAAATTCAATGTCTCCATAAGATAAACAATCATCACTGGAATCAGAGACAGTCTCAATTTGATCATTTGGATTATTAGGGGGTGAAGGAATATCACACACATGATCCAAAGTCCCCTGTGACTCTCCTGGGATTGGGACAAGGATCTCAACACTAGACTTTATTAATTCGTCCGATTCCTTATTAGGAACAGTGCTAAGATGCTCATCCCCCATGTTTAGAGAGTGAGTGTGAACTTCGGGTGTGATAACAATAGACTGAGGGAGATGAGAGGAGCTAACATTCATGGAATTTTCAAGTTCCATTTGTTCAACGGCTAGTAATTTCCCCATCTCATTATTTTCTCCCTGATTCTCAATGGGAGGAATCACAAGTGATGAATCTAACGAACCCTTATAAAATTGAAGGATATCAAGGGTGTCTTCAATATCACTATCATCATCACAGTCTAGAAGAGCAGCTTGACGAAATTTAGCACGTGTTATGGCTGCTTGTTCTAAGACAAGTAATTCTTCCACGCTCAATTCGTTTTTAGCCTCTCGTTCCTCAGCAAGTAATTCTGCCATAGATTTCTCACGAGAGTCTCGAAACGGTGTAGTGACCAACTCCTCCTTAAGTTCTTTTAAAATATCAAGAGCCTTAAGTAAAAGGTCTTGCTCGGTTTCTTGAGGAGTTGCGTGAATCATATCGTACTGTGGAGGTGGGTCTGAAAACGAAGAGTCGTAATTGTTACAAGGAAATGGATTCCTTGTTTGACAATCCGAGCTAGAGTGTGGACCTCCACAGTAATCACAACAGTAAAACTGATGTGGCTGTGGGTGATAAGTGCTAGAGTTATAATCGTTACCAGGAAACTGCTTATAGACAAGCGTGTTTCCCGATTGACAATCAGAACTGTAATGTGAACCACCACAGTACTCACAACAGTAAAACTGTTGAGTCTCATGGTGTGGTAACTGATGGAATGAATCAGGTGTGTCATGGTAGGAATAGGGATTCTGGTTAAAGACAGACCCGTTTCCCGACTCTATCATGCCACAGCTGGGGCAATTGCCACCATTATGAGGATTACCACACCATTGGCAAACCAGAAGGTGTGGGTGAGACATAGAAAGAATCAAATGGTTTGGGAGGGGTAGGGATGAAGAATCAAAGATGTGAGAGGGTAAAGGTGAATATTTTTGTGTTTTTGGAAAGACATTTTGTACAAATGAGAAAGAAAATGTTTTTGTGTTTTTGTGTTCGTTGAAAACTGAGTTTAAAAAGTTTTCGGGAACGGTTTTGTTTTGAAAATGAGAAAATATGAACAAGGGATGGATAAATGTACAATGGAACGAATTCCAAAGACACTAATCAGAAAAACCGTTTAGATACGCACACAACCTCCCCGGCAGCGGCGCCAAAAATTGATTGGTCCTAAACAGTCAGATAATATTAACCAAGTTATGGTCAACAAGTCAGACAGCCTAAACCAATACTCCGGTGAGTGTAGTGTTTCCCCGGATCGTTAGATCCCAACGAGATGTGAAATCTGAAATAAAACGACTTTAAGATCAGGTGAATTGAACAGGAAAAGGGTTTAAGTGATTTGTACTACTAAAATATAAGAGAAAATAGTTTTAATAAGCTAAATTAACTAAAACGTGAAATCAGATAAGTGCACGTGAAAAAGGTACAAAAAAACGTAAACGTTTATTAATTAAACGTAAACAAAAACAAATTTACTTATAGTAGGATTTTATAAGCCTTAGGGGCTTAAATGCAAATTAAATAAATTTAAAATATTTATTTTATAATTAAAAACTATTTAATTAATTATTTTTATTTAATAACTATTTATTAATTATCTAATAATTAACTATTAATTAAGAAAATGTAAAATAAGTCTAGAAAATTAAAATTAAAATTTCTAAAAATCTAAAATATTATAAAACTTATTTTAAAATTAAAATTATATTTTTCACACTATTTATCTATTTATGATTAATTATTTAATTAAAAACTATTTAACTATTTAATTAAAGTTCAACTAAAAATTATAAATACTACAAATTAAACTAAAAATTTATAAAAATATTTTCTAAACCTAAAATAGAACTTGAAGAAAGTATAAAAAATAAAAATAAATCTTTTTGTCTTTTTCTAAATTTTCTATTAATTAAAAACTATTTATAATAATTAAACTAATTAAACTATTTTAAATTACAAATAATATTAAACTAACTTAGAAAATTATGAAAATTTTTATAAATCTAATTAACCATCATGGGAATCCTAAAAAATTATAAAAACTTTATTTTATGTATTTTTAATTTAATCTATTAATTATTATGCTATTTATTAATTATTACCTAATTAAAATAATTAAATTATAAAAACTAGTAAATGAACAGTATAAATCACAAGAAAATTTCTAAAATTATTTTATGACTTATAGAAGCTAGGAAAAATATAAAATATAAGTATTACCTTATAAAAATATATTATGCTATTTAATTTTTATTTATTATTTAATTATTAAATAAACTAATAATAATTCTAAATAACACTAGATGACAAAAGAAAATTCTGGAAAAATTTATAAAATTACTTTAATATATAAGAGATTTAATAAAAATATAAAAATAAAGAAGTGCTTATAAATAAGCTAAAAAGAAAATTAAATAGATAGTTTCTATTAAATAGAAGCTATCACTATAAGTATTTTTGGCTTTTTGTTGTTTTTCTTTTATAAAATTATAAAAATACTTAAAATAAGAAACTA
Source organism: Artemisia argyi (assembly GCA_030686995.1). NCBI lineage: Eukaryota > Viridiplantae > Streptophyta > Magnoliopsida > Asterales > Asteraceae > Artemisia > Artemisia argyi. Next base: position 183,812,267 of record CM060691.1, on the reverse strand, counting down.
ATACAAAAACAATAAGCTTGGAAACACAGAATAAGCACTTAGAGTGCTTAATACCCAAAACAGTTGACTTTTTAGTTGACTTTGAAGGAAATAAGCTCAAGAGAGCTTATGTGGGGTCCACTAGGGTAGATTCTGGTTTTAATAAGCTACTTATACTATACTAAACAAGGTTCAACCAATTAAGTAGCTTGAATAAGCCACAGAATACAAATAAGCACTTGCTTATTTGATTCTGAGACAGAAAAGGGGACAAGTTTGTGAGGTCAAACCAAGTGGGGTCCACTAGGGTCTAGGCCAAACAAAGGGTCAAGGGTTCAAGCCTGGTAGGAGGGGGGTTGGGAGAACCAAGTTTTAGGTTGTGGGACCCAGTGAGAAGCTCTGAAAGAGCTTGGGAAGTGAGGGGTCCAAACTGGTTCACTCAGTTGAGTGAGTGAGTGAAATAAGCTAGTAAGCTTATTAAAAGCTTAAAAATAAGCCTAAGAAAGAAAACAAAAAGATAATATTATATATATGTGGTATATTAACAGATGTGAACAAGTGGGTTTACTAGATTAAGCTAATAAGCTTGTAATAAGCTTATGAATATTTCCAATAAAGCTGAGATCCAAACACCCTTGACAGTCAAAAAGATAGTCAATTTGAGCTTATAGAATAAGCTAACAAGGATCAACTGAGTAATGGACTATAAATTTGAGCTGGTAAGGATTCCACAATCACAAGCTTGATCAATGGGGATCACTGATAAGCTTTTGAAGGGCTTATAAAGTTGGGTGGGTTGACTGGATCACTCAGTAAACTGGGTGAAAGAACAAGCTTTAAGCTGAGAGCAGCCCTAGATATCAAGCTTGTAAAAGCTTGAAATTGATTGAGAATCAAAGAAGGCTTGCTAGGCTTCCTAACAAACCAAGTATTGCAAGCTGAAGCTTAAAAAATGAGCTTGTGATTGAGCTTGAAAAAGGCTCGACTACACTGAGTATTCAGTGTAGTGAGTTGAATTGCTTGATCATGGCAAACCAAATAAGCAGTTATGAGAAGCACTAAATGAAAAACTGAGCATGCAAGCAACAATATGGGCAGGTAAACTTCACAAAACAACAAATTTCACACTTTAAAACCAAATAACAAAGATTCCACAAGCTTATGAAAAATGGTTATCAAGCTGTGAGCAGGACAACTTTTAGAAAGATAGCCAAGTTACAAGCAGAAAATAAGCAGTTTAAAAAGCAAAATAAAAATTCTAAAAAATACTAGCAACAAGATGAGCAACAAAATGATAAAACCCTAGAAGCACAAGTTCTGACTCTACAGATTAAACCCTATTTGAAATTCCAAATTTTATTCAAAAAATATTATGCTGAACAAATTGACTTTTTATTGGCACTAACTAGTTGACTTTATTGAACTTTGATCCTATCTTAACCACTAGTTATGATGTTATAAGCTATAAAGAGATGAAATTAGGCTAAGTAATCAAGTTTTAAAACAATATGAAAAACATGGAACCACAGATCAAAACAGATTATTAAGCAATGATGATTCAAAATGAATTTTGACTTTCACTAAAAGGACTACTGAATATTATGACTGAAGTGGTATATCAGACCAATTTGTGTTCTACATCAAATAAGAACAAGGACACAAACCCCTTGGTGCACACAAAATCAGCTTATTCCAAACAACCTTTTAACAAGGTAATTGTGAGATTTTCAAGGTATTCCTCTGATTTAAACCTTACAACTAATTGGTAATCACTTATACTGATATAATAAACTAAATTGAGCACAATAATATCAACAATAACAGCAAGTGATTAAAAATAAAGAGTAAGCACTTAGGCAGTGATAAATGAGAAACTAAGCAACTGTGGATTCTGATAAACAAGTATCAAATTTTAAGCAATAAAATGACTAGAGTACACCAAAGAAACTTAAAAACACAAAGATAGACACTATTTAAGGGGTTCTACAGTAAAGTACCAAAGTATAATAAAATGCTTACAAATGGTGATGCAACTGAGAACAAGTGAACCAGGAACAAGAAACACACCTAATAGGTCTCCACAGACCCACTAAACCATATTTGATCCAAAATTGCTCAGCTTGCACCTTCTTGCTTCATCTTCTTGAATTTTTTTATTTTTCTCTTATTTAATTCTATTTTTTTTTATTTTTGTTTTTAGACTTAAACTGATTTTAAATGGTTTCTACTAGCTTATATAGCTATGATGGAACCTACATGAGTTTAATCAATCCATAATAACAACTAAAAACACATTTAAGCTAAATTGAGATTTTGAGTGAAATTTACCATAAACTAAATTTATATTAGAAACTGGAAATTGATTGTTGAAACAAGTTTAAAATACACTAGAAAGTTTAAGATTACAAGTTGAAAGCTTTTAGTTACACTGGAAATTGAAAACAAGCTAAGTCGACATTAACTAAAAAAATTACACTAGATACCTGTTGCTTCTGCCTCCTTCTCTTTCTTTATAGACTTTTGAGACTTCCACTAGCATTCTGAGCAAATCCCACTTGGATTTAGATATTTTCCAAGACTTTTTGGCCTCCTAGATATTTTGGCGGGAAACGTGGGTTTGACAGCTTAGGGTTGCTTGGCTTGATTTAAATTCAATTAAGGATTCTTGGAAGTTTGTAGAGGTGGAGGGACAAGTTTTGGAGATTTTTGAGCAAGTTGGGGTGATAAGGAAGAAACAGAGGTGATCGAACTGGTTTGGAGGGAAGATAAGTGAGAAGTGCATTTAATGATGGGGATTTGAAATGATTAGGTTGGGTGAGGTAGAGTAGCCAGCTGGGGAGGGTGATACCATGGGTGGTATTGGGTTGCAGAGGGGGGTGAGGTGAGTGAGCAGTGGTGGTGGTTTTGGGGAAGAAGGAGAATACGGGGTGGTGGTGTTTGACTTTGTTTGACCCGGCTTATTTAACTAAGGGGGGTGGGCTGGATTCATTTTGGGCCCAAGTGGACTGGACTGGATTTGGTTTTTTATGGGTTTAGTTTTGGTTTAAGGGTGGATCCGGTTTGGTTTTTAACTAATAAATCACAAGGACCAAATGTGTAATATAGGTAAAGTTGAGGGCTGTTTTGTGATTTTTCCAAACTCCACATAAGGACTAAACCTGTAATTAAACATTAGTACAAGGACCATAATTGCATATTTTTCCATTTTAAACCTTAGGGACCAAAACTGCAAATTCCACAAACTCCAGGGACTAAAACTGTAACTTTCTGATTTTTGAAGGGTTGAAATTGTAACTTCTCAAAAGTTATCATAAGGACCAATTTTGTCTTTTTAGAATAGTACAAGGGTGTAGTTTGATAATTTTCATTTTTAAACACCCAGGGACTAAATTTGACACTTTTCAAAAGTTGAGGGACCAAAGTTGTCATTTTGCTATTTTTAAACTTTAAAGGACTTTTCTAGACAACTTATGAATCCCAAGGACCTTTATGACATTTGTACAAGTTTTGATTTACCAGGGACTAGTTTTGCCAATTTTCCAAACTTCAGGGACTGAAACTGTAAATTATGTGAAATGTTTTGTTTTTCATCAGTTTTCAATCCTTATGCATAAAAACACAACCCAGGGATAATTTTATGTATTTTAAGGCATTCCTGTGTGTTTTCATATGTTTTTGTAGCTTATATGCAACAGAAATGATGAGTATTTACACACTCATCATTATCCTTGAATTCATCTTTTAGATGTTTTTAAGCACCAATTATGCGGGGACTGATTTAAAAACTAGATTGACCATAACCAAATTGGCCAAAAGTAAATGCTACCTTGGAATCTTTACTTTTTTCTAGTTTGAAAAAAATAATCTGAAATGTATATATCTTTGTAAGGTTGAATAAAAGTTACAAATAAAAGATGCAGAATCAATTGTAAAAAAGCCTAAAATCGGAAATAGACCAAGATCTGATTATCAAAAAATATAGTTGTTTCTAATCAAGTAGTCACGTTGGTCTATTTGATTTTTTCAGCTTATCTTTTCCATTTTTAATTGGGTGGTTAGGACAAAGTTACTTGTACCTTTGTAAACCATTCCTAGAGTTTAATCTATACCTTATTTTTAATTGGGTGGTTGGGACAAAGTTACAAGATCTGATATGAGTTTTATTCCAATCATGTTTGTGCAGATAGTTGAACCAGTGGCGCATCAAGTGACTCAAAACTACCAAAGCAGATAGTTGAATCAGTGGCGAATCAAGCGACTCAAAATCACAAAAACAGCAGATAGTTGAACTAGTGGCGCCTAACAAACTAGATGCACCTGACAAAAGACAAGGCAATAGTGTGTCTATGTCAAATGTCAAGAAATAGATGCACCCGTAAACAATATATAAAACCACATACTTTTTATAGAGGAAGGTTTTCTAGCATCTAATCAAGAACTTTATTCCAGTATACTCATCTATTTCTGTTATGTTGTGAGCTTTGACATGTTCCTGTTCTGCTCTCATCATGATGTGGTTATTGTTGATATGCAGCAGCCTACATTTTCAAGGCTTTTATATCCAGATGATGAGATTAGATCAATGGGAGGAAAACTTGTAAGTTTAACTGCAAATTTTATTATTATGTTCATTGTTTTGGATTAAAAGTCTTCATGATGTTGTTTGAATTACTGTTGATCATGTTTTTGTTAGTATTGCTTAGATGGATTTAGTTCTACTCATGAACTTCAAAGAAGATGTGCACAGTATTTACTACTGCTAATACAAAAGTTACTACTGCTAGTGAAACTTGGTACTGCTCAGAGATTAAGACCGCTCGAAGTTGCTAGTTGCTTATGGAAAAGATTATAGATACTTAGGAAACTATTGTAAGCCGACTAGGACTCCTTGGTGTATAAAAGGATGTCCAATTTTATATTTGGTTCAGTTATATACATTCCAATTTTATTTTATTTGAATTTGTTTTGATATATATATTAGAATTATTTTGATATATATTAATTTAATAAATGTGACTAAAAGATGCATATAGTCACACTTATTAACACTTTGGTCACTGTTTGCTTAATTCATTGTGTGACTAAATATTACAAAAGGCCACACAAACATAAAATTCATGTGGCCATTGGATGATCAATAGTCACACAAAATACACATTTCTTCATTTTAAACAGCATATGGTCACACTTATTAACAATTTTGGCCATTTGATGCTTAATTATATGTGACTAAATACCCAAAACAAAGATGTTTTGTGTGACTAAATATTACAAAAGGCCACACAAACATAAAATTAATGTGGCCATTGGATGATCAATAGTCACACAAAATATACATTTCTTCACTTTAAACAACATATGGTCACACTTATTAACATTTTTGGCCACTTGATGCTTAATTGTATGTGACTAAATATCCAAAACAAAGATGCTTTGTGTGACTAAATATTACAAAAGGCCACACAAACATAAAATTCAAGTGGCCATTGGATGAACAAAAGTCACACAAAATACACATTTCTTCACTTTAAAGAGCATATGGTCACACTTATTCACACTTTTGGCCATTTTTTTGTTTTTTTTTAAATTATATGTGACTAACTAAAAAAAATAATACCTGTTGTGTGACTAAATCATTACAAACGTCACATTTATTATATATTTATGTGGCTACAGGACGGGAAATGGTCACACATAATACACATTTACTTGAATAAATCATTTCATATGTCACATATATTATATATTTATGTGGCCAAAGAATGAACAATAGTTACTCTCAAAAAACATTCGTGTGACTATAAAGAGACGGTCACTGATAATTACTAATCCAGTGAAACTAGTGCCTAATTTGTCACACATATTCGGGGTTTTGGTCACTCTTTTTTGATGGAAAAGGTCACGAACTCAACAATGTGACCATATGCCACCTACGGTGGCGGCACCTTTGGTGACACACAATGAAAAAAACGTGTGTGACTATATGCATATCGTCAAACATTTTTGGCTTGACTAATAGCACTTTCTGTACCAGTGCATACTATCCCCAGCAACAACTCCGACTGACAAAAGGAGCAATAGCAAGTTCTGCGAGTTCCATTGGGAAGCAACACTGGTACAAAAAGTTTTATTGGTCACGCCAAAAATATGTGACGATATGCATATAGTCACACACGTTTTTTTCGTTGTGTGTCACCATAGGTCCCGCCACCGTAGGTGGCATATGGTCACATTGTTGAGTTCGTGGCCTTTTCCATCGAAAAAGAGTGACCAAAACCCCGAATACGTGTGACAAATTAGGCACAAGTTTTGTTGGATTAGTCATTATCAATTATCGTAAACACTTTATAGTCACGCGAATGTTTTTTGAGAGTAACTATTTTTCAACCTTTGGCCACATAAATATTACTATTTCCCGTCCTGTGGCCACATGAATATACAATAAAGGTGACGTTTGTGATGATTTAGTCACACAATGGGTGTTGTTTTTTTGAAGTTAGTCACATACAATTTAACACAAAGTGGCCAAAAGTGTTAATAAGTGTGACCATATGCTGTTTAAAGTGAAGAAATGTGTATTTTGTGTGACTATTGATCATCCAATGGCCACGTGAATTTTATGTTTGTGTGGCCTTTTGTAATATTTAGTCACACAAAGCATGGTTGTTTTGGGTATTTAGTCACATACCATTAAGCAAACAGTGGCCAAAAGTGTTAATAAGTGTGACCATATGCTGTTTAAAGTGAAGAAATGTGTATTTTGTGTGACTATTGATCATCCAATGGCCACATGAATTTTATGTTTGTGTGGCTTTTTGTAATATTTAGTCACAGAAAGCATGTTTGTTTTGGGTATTTAGTCACATACCATTAAGCAAACAGTGGCTAAAAGTGTAAATAAGTGTGACCATATGCTGTTTAAAGTGAAGAAATGTGTATTTTGTGTGACTATTGATCATCCAATGGCCACATGAATTTTATGTTTGTGTGGCCTTTTGTAATATTTAGTCACACAAAACATGTTTGTTTTGGGTATTTAGTCACATACCATTAAACAAACAGTGGCCAAAAGTGTTAATAAGTGTGACCATATGTTGTTTAAAGTGAAGAAATGTGTATTTTGTGTGACTATTGATCATCCAATGGCCACGTGAATTTTATGTTTGTGTGGCTTTTTGTAATATTTAGTCATACAAAGCATGTTTGTTTTGGGTATTTAGTCACATACCATTTAGGAAACAGTGGCCAAAAGTGTTAATAAGTGTCGCCGTATGCTGTTTAAAGTGAAGAAATGTGTATTTTATGTGACTATAGATCATCCAATGGCCACGTGAATTATATGTTTGTGTGGCCTTCTGTAATATTTAGTCACATAACGAATAAAGCAAATAGTGACCAAAAGTGTTAATAAGTGTGACTATATGCATCGTTTAGTCACATTTTAAAAGTCAATATATATCAAAACAATTGAAATATATATTAAAACAAATTCAAATACAATAAAATTGGAATGTATATAACTGAACAAAATATAAAATTGGACATCCTTTTATACACAAAGGAGTCCTAGTCGGCTTACAATAGTTTCTTGTGTATCTATAATCTTTTCCATAAGCAAGTAGCAACTTCGAGCTATCTTAATCTCTGAGCAGTACCAACTTTAACTAGCAGTAGTAACTTTTGTACTAGCAGTAGTAAATACTTGGCATATTTTCTTTGAAGTTCATGAGCTGCACTAAATCTATCTAAGCAATATTAACACAAACATGATCAGCAGTAATTCAAACAACATCATGAAGACTTTTAATCCAAAACAATGAACATAATAATAAAATTTGCAGTTAAACTTACAAGTTTTTCTCCCATTGATCTAATCTCATCATCTGGATTTAAAAGCCTTGAAAATGTAGGCTGCTGCATATCAACACATCAGGATGAGAGCAGAACTAGAACATGTCAAAGCTCACAACATAATAGAACTAGATGAGCCACTGGTTCAACTATCTGTACAAATATGATAGGAGAGTTAATACTAGTACCACGTTAGTACTGCTGGAGCAGAGTTACTACTGGTAGTATATATATATATATATATATATATATATATATATATATATATATATATATATATATATAACAGAATGTATATAAATGAAACAAATATATATACAATTGTATTTCAAATTCAATAAAAATCGAATGTATATAAACGAAGCAAATATATTTAAAATTGTAATGTCGTATATAATCAAATTCTCAACTATCATAAGTTAAAACCTGTTGACTCTTTGCCGCCTTAGCTTGCTTTTGCAAGGTTTCACTAGAGACCAAATGTTTTTGCTTCGTTGGTACTAATTTTAGTCCAGTATTTTTTTCACTAATATTTAGTATCATAGTTGGTGGTGTAAACTGTAGAACCGGTTTGTCGTGGCTTAAGCGTTTTCGCATGTCCGATAGTTTTAACAGGTTCCTATATGTATATATAAAACACGGTACATTAGTCATGTATGTTTTCCAAAAAAATCAAAGGTGGATGTTTTATTACTTACCACTGTTTCCATTACTGGTACGTTTTTCAAAGTTTCAATGGCAATTGGAGTGGTCACCTGCAATATAAATTAAGAAATACAATGGTGTTATCATTAGAAAATTAAATTGTTAACAACATAAAAAAATGGCTTACATCTAAGTCTAATGGCAGTTTCTTTCTGCAAAACAAATATGGGAAATGTAAGAAACCAAGGAACTAATAACGTTGCATGATATAAGATCTGCCAACCATGAAACAGTAAAAATATACATGGGTTGGCTTTGGTGACTGAGATGGAGCATACCCACGCCTCGAAAATGAAGTGTGCCAGAAAATCCAGCTGAGGGAATTTTTAGCCAGGCATCCCATGTATCATCCTCACCCGTGAAAATAGCATGTAGCCACTACAAGAAACAAGTAACGTGATTAATGCTAACATAAAAGACGACAACATTAGATGTCCCAAATATAAGTTTAGCCTAAAAAACAAACATACGGGTTGCATATAAACTCGGGCAACAAATAATATACAATTGGTTACAATTTTCTGCAGTGCCAAACGTGGAACGAATAAATGTCAAACACATTACCAAGCAAGCAAATCACTAACATTTGGTACAAATGAAACAGTTTCACAAAAAGCAACCATATTTGAGTTAATTTCCTATATAACAGATGTTATGTTAATCTTTTGATAGATAACTTACGCAACTGCGATAAGCAAACTCCAACTGTTCAGCAACATCCTCCCGGAGTGGAAACCAAGTAAGACTACCTTTACGAGCAAAACAGTGGCCTCTTAGAACACGTCGATTGTCTCCATTCCAATAAACAGGAAAACTATGTCGTCGTAATAAGTCTACCTGCAACGATTACCACCACAAAAATTTATAATCAAAAACATGTTTTAGGCTAGTTTAATCAACGAAAATCAATGTAAATCATTTTATATTCGATTACACATTTAAGAAAATATAAATTAAATATGTGTTTGAGCATACCCATGAACAGAGTAGGATAGGTGAGAAGAGGGTGATGATGGCTCGACTGTGATGGTGGTGGTTATCTCGAACCAAACAACCGAAGCAAACAAACTCTCCCATACAGTTCCCTTGTCTTGATGACGGTGATGGCATGGAGGAGCGATGGTTGGTGAAACCACGGCGAGATAAGGCGGTGAAGTTTGGCGGTGGTTTGAGTCAGTTCTAGAGAGAAGGAGAATAGATGAATAGATAGAAGATAGATCTGACTAGTGTAAGTGTTAGTGTTTTGATTTTGGAGTAAAAGGGGCGGGATCTTGGGCAGGAGATTGAAATTTTTGGGGAAAAATTAGGGGCGGATCTTGAGCGCCTGATTAAAATTTTGGAGATTGAAAACCTATCAAATGAGCTCGAAATGTTTAATGAGTTGGGCTCAATCTTATATAAGTTCGACTCGAGTTATTGTTGAGTTCTCGAGCTTGTAAGTAATATATATATATATATATATATATATATATATATATATATATATATATATATATATATATATATATATATATATATTAAGTGTACTAAGTGTAAATATTTATTTATGAATGTATCAAGCTTTTCGAGCTGAAGTCGAACCGAATTCAATTCTTAGGTTATATTATATTTCAATTTTAATTTGTGTCAGAAAACACATCTTTACAGATAAATCGAGCTTTTCGAGTCAAGCTCAAGCCGAGTTAAAACTTTCTCGATCCCGGATAACATGATCGAGAGGGTGATGGAGGCTTGACTGTGATGGTGGTGGTTATCTGGAACCAAACAACCGAAGCAAACAAAATCACACCCATTGCCTCCCTTGTCTTGATGACGGTGATGGCGTGGAGGAGCGATGGTTGGTGGAACGACGGCGAGATATGGTGGTGAAGTGTGGCGGTGGTGTGTGAGTAGGTTCTAAAGAGAATGAGAAGAGATGAATAATAGAGAGAAGATATATCTGACTAGTGTTAATTAGTGTTTTGATTTTGGGTGAAAAAGGGGTGGGATCTTGGGCCAGAGATTGAAATTTTGGGGAAAAAGGGGCGGGATATATCTTGAGCCACATATTGAAATTTTGGGGAAAAATGTGAGCTCCAAATTTTTAATGAGTTGAGCTCAACCTTATGTCTGTTGGATTCAAGTTATTGTTGAGTTCTCGAGCTTGTAAGTGATATAAAATATGTTTTTTTTTTTTTTTTTTTTTTTTTTTTTTTTTTTTTTTTTTAATATGTAAGTGTACTATGTGTAAATAGTTATTTATGAATGCATCAAGCTTTTCGAGCTGAAGTCAAACCGAATTCAATTCTTAGGTTATATTTCAATTTTAATTTGTGTAAGAAAACACATCTTTACAGATAAATAGACCTTTTCGAGCCAAGCTCAAGCCGAGTTCAAACTTTCTCGATCCTGGATAACATGATCGAGAGGGTGATGGTGGCTTGCTTCTTAGTGTCCGTGACAAACAGTATACGCCTACCAAGCCGGTGGAACCCATGCATGACCAGTGGTAATGGCTAATTCAAATGGGTCATGGGTCATGTGCATTAGGTTATCACTGGTCACATTCATTAATATGGGTATTTGACATCATATGGGTCATATGCATTGGGTTATAGTTGCTTAGAGTGTCATGTTACGACATATCCATGACTGTTGACAATTGGTAATTAACATGGGTAATGGGTCATGTGCATTAGATTGTAGTGGCTTATAGTACGTGTCATGTTATCGACCAATACATTCCTAGTGATCGACAATGGGTAATTAACATGGGTAATGGGTCATGTGCATTGGGTTATAGTGTCATCTTATCGACCAATACATTACTGGTGAGCGACAATGGGTAATTAACATGGGTCATGGGTCATGTGCATTGGGTTGTAGTCACTTATAGTCTAATGGAAACCATGCATAACCGGTGATAATGGCTAATTCACATGGGCGACTTTTTTAATACAAAATACACTAAAGGGTGTGCTTGGTTCAAACTTGGAAAAGGGAAAGGGAAAGTGTAAGATAATGGTCGGGAAAGGGAAAGGTAAAGAAAATCAATCCCCCCAAAATATTGGGTAATGATCCATTCCCCAGAATCGGGTAATGGGTCATTGAATTATGCTTTACCAAGAATATTTTTTCATTACCTTTCCCATTCTTCAATTCACCCCCTATAACCCCACCAAGCATTAGGGGTGTTCAAAAAACCCGAGAAACCGCTCAATCCGAAACCCAAAAAAACCCAAAACCGAAACCGAACCGAACTGCCCCGTGAACACCCCTACCAAGCATGCCCTAAAATACAAATGTAGCTTTAATACTTACTATATTAGTTTTAAAAATTTTACTACTTTTTACTTTTAGATTTTATACTTTTAATATATTTTAAACTTATAATATATACAAAGAGTATCAAACACACTTCACTTTTAAACTTATAATATACATTATACAAAGCTTATCATATACGCTTCACACACTTCCACATAATCCTCTCCTTCTCTCTCACAGTTATAAAACTCACTCGCTTACAATTGACCAAGTAAACGGATCTAGGGTTTTGATCATTTATTCTCAGTTTTGTCTTAAATTTGTTAGTAACTTGTTACTTTATGTATTAGATTTTTGTTGTATTGTTTTTGTGAATAATTAGAGCAAAAGAGATATTAAGGTGTGTTTGGATTAGCTTATTTTGTGTGGTTATCGGCTTATTGAGTTTTGGGAAAGTTAATAAGCTCACTGTTTGTTGGCTTATTAGCTTATCCACTTAAAATAACATAGGCTTATTGGCATCCCCAAAACTCAAAAAGCTGATAAGATCATAAATTAATATAATCCAAATACCCCCTTAGAGCTATTTATTCTTAGGCTTAGGTTGACTATTTGTTATAAGAAGTATGTTGCATTTGTTTTGATAGAATAAGGAAGAACATGTTGTGCTGTTTTTGCGAATAATTAGAGCAAAAGAGATATTAAGGTTTGCTTGGATTAGCTTATTTTATCTTAGGCTTAGGTTGACTATCTGGTATAAGAATTATGTTGCATTTGTTTTGCGAATATTTAGGCTAAAACACCCAAGTATCAAAGATGGAAGAAGTATCAATGATGGGTGAACAAACACCACTTTCAAGTATGAACATAAACTTGTTTTGGTGTTGTTCATCCATTGTTGATTCATCTTTGATCTTTGTCAAAATACAGAAACAATTATCAAGTATAATTTGTAGGTTCGATGCTTGAATTTAGTGTCTTCGTATTCCAACATGTTGGTAGGTTATGTTATTGTTGGCTAGGGTAGAAAGGATGGTAGTTCATTGCAGTGTTAATATAAATTTAATATGATTTCATTCATGCACGATTAGCTCTCTAATGTCGTAGAATCTACATAATTAATATGTATGTTCGTCACATCTAAGAATATAAATGATAGTAAGAATCTATTTTCTAATAACTTAAAGCTCAATAATTAGGGCAGATCTATCTAGCATTTTAGATGGTTCCGTTGCTTAATTTGGAAAACGTCTACTACCGTATGTGTGGTTGATCTTGATCACAAGCTTTGGCTCTTTCAATAATGTACATTGATTAAAACTTTTGTCCCGACAATGAAGATACATTCTTGAAAGTGCCAAAGCTTGTGATCAAGATCAACCACACAAACGGTAGTATACGGTGTCCAAAAAACAAAGCAATGGAACCATTCTGCAATGTTAGATAGATCTGGCCTGATCATTGAGCCGTCTTCAATGCGATGATGATATAGTGTGTATTGTTTATGACAGGCCACACTCCTTCATTATCGCATTCAAGATGAGTGATGTTACTTAGACTCTATTCTTTACTCAACATTTCTAGATTGTTTGTATCACTCTGTTTGCATTTCATTCTTTTTTATGATCTAAATGAGTCTAGAATTTCAACATACCTTTCCATTCTGAATGCCCAAACATTTCATTTTGTTTTTTCAACAATCTAGCAATGCGGCTGGTGTAGTCCTTTGCTCAAAAGGAGTTGAAACGACAAAAGGAGATGTAGTGGGTACTCAAAAGGGTTACATATGTTGGTTTATTGCATTCCATTCTTTTTTCTGATCTAAAACCAGCCATCCACCAAGTAATGTTGCCATTGGAGTTCCAAGAACAAAGGTTGTTTTAAACACACCCTGAATTGCAACATTGACTATTTTTGTCCACATCAGTTGACTGTTTTGGCCTTGGTCTTTGCACACCTACATTTTTTGCCTTGGTACTGCAAATACTGTTTTTTTCTCATGTTTGCACATATGAAAAAGTAATGTCATGACTACGCAATTTCACCATGGTTTTGAAAGTCCAATTTAGTAATAAATAAGTTTGGTGAGGGGATTTGGGGGTCTGGTTCCTCCATATAATATATAGGGAGTTTGTTGCAAAAAAGGTGTCACACCCCCAAGATCGGGTCCAGCGGAAGCATACGTGTAGCTGGGGTGTAACTCAATTGTATCACAACACAAGTACAAAAATAGTTTTTGATTTCAAACATTTAGAATAACATGGTTAAGTTAAAATGTTGAATTTACATCATTAAAAGTAGTGCGGAAGTAGGCCCTTAAATAGTTTAAAACGGTCCCCAAATTAATAATCAGAGTCTTCTATGACTATGCCATGCCCTGCCAAAACCTCCTGTAGCGTGCCATAGGTTAGAACCTGAAAATACATGCTAAAGTGTCAACACGAGGTTGGTGAGTTCATAGAGTTTGTTTAACAAATAAAGTATATAGAAAAATGATCACACAGCAAAGGCATCGTAAATCCACTCAGTTACAAGTCCCGCCATAAGAGACTTGTAACCTGTGTGTTCACAACCCACTGCTAAAATAGTTTAGGTCTAGTAGTCAAGCACCCGTGGTCAATAATAAGTCAAGGCCGCTCCGAACAAGGGAGACTTTATATCGTTGCTCCGAACATGGGAGACTTCAAGTCACTCCGCCACCTAGGCAAAGAATTATTAGTCACTCCACCGACTTGGTGAAGAATTATTAGTCACTCCACCATGGCGAGATTTATTAAGTTGCTCTGAACATGAGAGACTTTTAACGTTGCTCCGAACATGGGAGACTTCATAGTGTTGCTCCGAACAAGGGAGACTTTTAACGTTGCTCCGAACATGGGAGACTTCATATCAAAGTACGTACGGTACATCAGGGTCAAAAGTTTAAGTCAAGTTCAAAAGTCAAGTCAAATTCCAAAGTTCAAAACAAGTTCAAAAGTCAAGTCAAGTTCAAAAGTTCAAAACAAGTTCAAAAGTTCATAATAAAGTTCAAGTCAAAACCATGTTTAAAGAGTCAAGTAATAGTTCAAGTAAAAACGAGCATGTATTCTCCCCCAAAAGTTGACAAAACAATTTAAAAGAGTAGGGGCTATGACTCACCTGGTACGATAGTTACGAAGACAAAAGTGGATACACAGAAATGAGGTTCGATCTCTAACCGCGACCTATAATGAACGAATGATACGATCTACTTAATTTATGAGGGGATGCGATGAATGTACATGCACATTAAGCCTATACCACTCGTAGTTTGAAAATAAGTGTTATCGTTGAATTATAATGTTTCCATAACTTAGGAAAATATGTGCTATTAGAAGTTGTCAAATATATATATAGTTCGCCTAGTTTCAAAAGTGTATAACTTGGTCGTTTTAAGCTCGTTTTCTACGTTCTTTACATTCCCGGAATCGTGGGACAACATACTAACATATTTTTGATAAGTCGGGATGGCTAGATCAAGTTTTATGCCCAAAACAGCCCGTGACAACTGTTCATCAGCAAGCAGTTTTTCAGAAAATATAGTTTTCGTCGTTAAACTCGTTTTTGGCGTATCTCCTTCGTTATTAACTCGTTTTCATCCCCGTTTTCGGCCATAGTTCCGTTTTGGAATGTATTTTCTAAATCTTTGGTCAAAAGTTACCCCAAACCCACTGAGTTGGCCACGTTTTCATTTTAGGGACAGTAGGTTTTATATTGTTCCAAAAATTGATTTCTAATGTTCCAAACTAGTTTCTAATCCAACCAAACCACTTTCAATCACCACAAAACTAGTCTAATCCTACCATACACCTTCTTAGGGTGTCATGGGTTCCTAAACATCATAAATCAAGTGGATCTAACAAGGATCTAACAATAATCCATTTCTAGGAATCAAAAGTTATATATATATATATAAATGAGTGGTATATACTAACATATGCATGTAAACCTTGTATGAAATCATATGAACATAATAAGAACATGAAGAAATTATGAACAAAAGTTTGACAACTTACAAGAAAGATTTGAGATGATTTGGATGAAAAAAATGTATAATAACCTAGGGTTTTACCACAAAACCCCAACTAGATCATGATTAGGACATGAATAAACACTTGATCTTCAAAAGTTTATGGATTCTTCTTGTTTCATGATGGTGGGTCGATCCATATAGAGAGAAAAGAGATGAGAAGTATTTTGCTAGTTGTGTTATTAGATGAAAATGAGAAAAATGGGATGAAATGTAGTATATATATGGTCTAGGGGGGCAAGATCCCCTTTTTAGGGAAAAGAGGCAAGGGAGGCATGGGTGTGGTGATGGCTATTAAATGATCTTGTCCAAAGAGTGCAAGTATTAGTTAGTTTTGGTTGTGTATTGGGTGTTATCGGGTACCGAGTTAACTAAAAATAAATTTTACCGAGGTGAAATAAAATACGAAGAAGTTGTAAAAGTTGTAAAATATTATTCCTGATAAAAATCGGATGTTAAAATAATTATCGGGTTGAAATATCGCAAACCGTCGGAGTTATAAGCTCCGACCTGAAAACGTAACAGTTGATTTGAAAACACCGGGTAAATTAATAATATAATTTTTATATCATTATTATGAGTATAAAAATATGTTAGGACCATAGTTGAGATTGTCGGATCGATTATTCAAAATATTAGTTCATAAAATAACGTTTCTTAGTTTATTAATCGTACGTTTACAAAAATGACGCAACCCACGTATAAATGACAAATTTTCTCCGGAGATGAATAGTGTTTTATGAATAGTAAAATTTTAAAACGCTTTTCAGAATATCAAACTGACCTCAAAAATGATGAATAGTAAAATGATGAATAGTGATCGGTGAATAGTAACCGATAAATAGTAAATGTCAAAGTTCGGGAAAAGACCAGAATTTACGAGTTGTGACAGTCTCTACCCCTTAAGGGAACTTCGTCCCGAAGTTCAGTTAACGTTGGTCTCCGAAGTGTTATAAAGGTGAAGATTCATGAGACGAAATGACAAGTTGACGTGCTTTCAGGCGGCGGTTCACGAGGTGAGGAAAAGTATAAGCGTTCTGACAACGAGGGTACACACACACATGAATGAAACATTTGGAAATTGAGTTAAGAATTCAATCCAGACAAAATTTTATTATAACCATTCTCAGTGTTGCAAAATTCACTTCTGAGTCAGACATAGGTGGTCAGCCTATATCTCACTATCCCGGGTTGAATATAGATGACCAGTCTATCTTCCACCGAGGTTTCATGAATTTTGAAATACTCAGCTTAGTTATACTAATACTATGTCCTTCACAAACACCAAGACGTTCAGAAAGACTAAGGCAGGTGACCAAACTCGAGGTCAAATGATGAAACTATGCAAGGAAAAACATAACAGGGTGACATATATGATACGTGAACATGCTTATATGAAAGACAATGATAGAAATCAATTAGAACAAATGAACATAATATACCAGATAATGAGACACAAATCTCATCACCTAAGTCAGCAACAAACCACAATGAGGCTTCAGCTTGGCAGGCAGGCACGTGACGGTCATAGGGTTAAGTTTTTCATAAAAGTAGCTATAGTCTAGGTTTTAAAAACACTTAGTTCGCTATAGCCGAAGCTCTGATACCAATCTGTCACACCCCCAAGATCGGGTCCAGCGGAAGCATACGTGTAGCTGGGGTGTAACTCAATTGTATCACAACACAAGTACAAAAATAGTTTTTGATTTCAAACATTTAGAATAACATGGTTAAGTTAAAATGTTGAATTTACATCATTAAAAGTAGTGCGGAAGTAGGCCCTTAAATAGTTTAAAACGGTCCCCAAATTAATAATCAGAGTCTTCTATGACTATGCCATGCCCTGCCAAAACCTCCTGTAGCGTGCCATAGGTTAGAACCTGAAAATACATGCTAAAGTGTCAACACGAGGTTGGTGAGTTCATAGAGTTTGTTTAACAAATAAAGTATATAGAAAAATGATCACACAGCAAAGGCATCGTAAATCCACTCAGTTACAAGTCCCGCCATAAGAGACTTGTAACCTGTGTGTTCACAACCCACTGCTAAAATAGTTTAGGTCTAGTAGTCAAGCACCCGTGGTCAATAATAAGTCAAGGCCGCTCCGAACAAGGGAGACTTTATATCGTTGCTCCGAACATGGGAGACTTCAAGTCACTCCGCCACCTAGGCAAAGAATTATTAGTCACTCCACCGACTTGGTGAAGAATTATTAGTCACTCCACCATGGCGAGATTTATTAAGTTGCTCTGAACATGAGAGACTTTTAACGTTGCTCCGAACATGGGAGACTTCATAGTGTTGCTCCGAACAAGGGAGACTTTTAACGTTGCTCCGAACATGGGAGACTTCATATCAAAGTACGTACGGTACATCAGGGTCAAAAGTTTAAGTCAAGTTCAAAAGTCAAGTCAAATTCCAAAGTTCAAAACAAGTTCAAAAGTCAAGTCAAGTTCAAAAGTTCAAAACAAGTTCAAAAGTTCATAATAAAGTTCAAGTCAAAACCATGTTTAAAGAGTCAAGTAATAGTTCAAGTAAAAACGAGCATGTATTCTCCCCCAAAAGTTGACAAAACAATTTAAAAGAGTAGGGGCTATGACTCACCTGGTACGATAGTTACGAAGACAAAAGTGGATACACAGAAATGAGGTTCGATCTCTAACCGCGACCTATAATGAACGAATGATACGATCTACTTAATTTATGAGGGGATGCGATGAATGTACATGCACATTAAGCCTATACCACTCGTAGTTTGAAAATAAGTGTTATCGTTGAATTATAATGTTTCCATAACTTAGGAAAATATGTGCTATTAGAAGTTGTCAAATATATATATAGTTCGCCTAGTTTCAAAAGTGTATAACTTGGTCGTTTTAAGCTCGTTTTCTACGTTCTTTACATTCCCGGAATCGTGGGACAACATACTAACATATTTTTGATAAGTCGGGATGGCTAGATCAAGTTTTATGCCCAAAACAGCCCGTGACAACTGTTCATCAGCAAGCAGTTTTTCAGAAAATATAGTTTTCGTCGTTAAACTCGTTTTTGGCGTATCTCCTTCGTTATTAACTCGTTTTCATCCCCGTTTTCGGCCATAGTTCCGTTTTGGAATGTATTTTCTAAATCTTTGGTCAAAAGTTACCCCAAACCCACTGAGTTGGCCACGTTTTCATTTTAGGGACAGTAGGTTTTATATTGTTCCAAAAATTGATTTCTAATGTTCCAAACTAGTTTCTAATCCAACCAAACCACTTTCAATCACCACAAAACTAGTCTAATCCTACCATACACCTTCTTAGGGTGTCATGGGTTCCTAAACATCATAAATCAAGTGGATCTAACAAGGATCTAACAATAATCCATTTCTAGGAATCAAAAGTTATATATATATATATAAATGAGTGGTATATACTAACATATGCATGTAAACCTTGTATGAAATCATATGAACATAATAAGAACATGAAGAAATTATGAACAAAAGTTTGACAACTTACAAGAAAGATTTGAGATGATTTGGATGAAAAAAATGTATAATAACCTAGGGTTTTACCACAAAACCCCAACTAGATCATGATTAGGACATGAATAAACACTTGATCTTCAAAAGTTTATGGATTCTTCTTGTTTCATGATGGTGGGTCGATCCATATAGAGAGAAAAGAGATGAGAAGTATTTTGCTAGTTGTGTTATTAGATGAAAATGAGAAAAATGGGATGAAATGTAGTATATATATGGTCTAGGGGGGCAAGATCCCCTTTTTAGGGAAAAGAGGCAAGGGAGGCATGGGTGTGGTGATGGCTATTAAATGATCTTGTCCAAAGAGTGCAAGTATTAGTTAGTTTTGGTTGTGTATTGGGTGTTATCGGGTACCGAGTTAACTAAAAATAAATTTTACCGAGGTGAAATAAAATACGAAGAAGTTGTAAAAGTTGTAAAATATTATTCCTGATAAAAATCGGATGTTAAAATAATTATCGGGTTGAAATATCGCAAACCGTCGGAGTTATAAGCTCCGACCTGAAAACGTAACAGTTGATTTGAAAACACCGGGTAAATTAATAATATAATTTTTATATCATTATTATGAGTATAAAAATATGTTAGGACCATAGTTGAGATTGTCGGATCGATTATTCAAAATATTAGTTCATAAAATAACGTTTCTTAGTTTATTAATCGTACGTTTACAAAAATGACGCAACCCACGTATAAATGACAAATTTTCTCCGGAGATGAATAGTGTTTTATGAATAGTAAAATTTTAAAACGCTTTTCAGAATATCAAACTGACCTCAAAAATGATGAATAGTAAAATGATGAATAGTGATCGGTGAATAGTAACCGATAAATAGTAAATGTCAAAGTTCGGGAAAAGACCAGAATTTACGAGTTGTGACAAAAGGTCCCTAAAACGTCCCTCAACACTAAAGGTGATAGCAGCGTAAACTATCTACTAGCAGCATTAACTGTGTACGTTAACATACCCAAGCACCCATGTAAATAACAATTATACAGAAACATTATTGGTAACATAGTGGTTCATACTGAATGATTAAAACATTAAAATAACATAATAATGATTCATATCATCTTACATCAGGCTAAATTCAATGATGATAATTTAAAGTTTTTTGAATGCTTTTGTAAAGATCAACAATGTTTCCACGGATTTCTTTTATTTCTTGAGTCCGAAGATCAACTTTGTTCTTAATCGCCAGTATGGTATCTTGGTCTTTCTTGTTCTATGCTTCCAACCGCCTTATTCGGTCGTTGTAAAGTTCAACCAACCGTTGTTCAGTACCATATAGGCCTCCAGAATTGCATTTGTCCCAGCAATATTGGGTTAGGCTGTGGATTTTATATTTTTCCGGCATTGGAGGAAGAGGAGAAGTATCCCTTGACGGAGGAGGAGGAGAAATATCCCTTGAACGTTTTGTTTTCTTTGAAGCAGGATTTGAAGATGATGAAGCCATTGCAGTTCCAAACAAAAATTGAATACGTAATGAAAAGATGAAAGAAGTTGGTTGTAATTCCTTTGTATTTATAGGCACACAAGAGTTGCCATGTCACAACGTTTAAGTGACACAACGTTTAAGTGTCACAACGGTTTACAAAGTGTCACAACGGTTTACAGTTACTTTTTTACAGTTATACCGGTTTATAGTAATTTATGCCTAGCAGCATTAAGTTATGCCAAGCAGCATTAAGTTCTGAGTTACTATAACTCTTCATGGTTTCATTTATTTGACTTTATGTAATCCTTTTTCTTGTTCCCTTGTTGTACCATCATGCTTCTCACCTAATTCTTGATTTCTTTCTCAAAAAAATCTAAATTCTTATTTCATCTATCAGCCAAGTAACATAAAAAAGGTGTTGGATCTCTTTATTAATCAGGTCATAACAGTGTTGAAGTAAGTTTGCCAATTCAGGGAGTAAACACTGTCACAAACACAAATTTTACACAACTACTAACTAGATTAATACCATTATGTTTATTCTTACAATATTTTCTAACATTTGAAACCACTTACAATGCATTTGTTTGAGATCTTTGTTTGACTTTTGGTATGATCCAGAGGAGGAATGTGATTGGTACAAGATGCATTTGTTTGAGATCTTTGTTTGACTTTTAACAAAGCATCATAACATAGTCAACAAAGTAAAATAACATAATAAATGAACAAACAGATAACATAATTAATAATATAACATTAAAATTGATAAAAAAAACATAACATGACATGATAAAAACATAACATTAAAATTCAAAGGAACATAACATGGTTGATAAAAAACATTGAAAGAAACTCTAAAGTCCCTTGACAAATGCGTGCTTGTTGAAAAGCTTGAGCTTCGCTTCGGCAATCTTCTTCTACAATTCCAAAAGCTCGATAACGTTGGACTTTTAAAGCTTCTTAAAATACTCCAAGCACTTGAACATCTGCACCGAAGGACGCACAAGTTCCATTTTAGCCATGTAATTGTTCTTTTGAATAACAATATCAAGCAACTCTTGATATGCCTTAAACATATCTTTCACATACTTCACATCACGCTGTTTCTCCCTATCAAAATACACGGTCATTTGGTATGGTAGCTCAGTTGAGTTAGCAGCCGCTTCAAGTTCCTGAAGAAGCACAAATTGAGACATTCTTACACCCTTTGATACAATTTATGTTTTACTGTTTTTGTTTACTGGATGAATGAGGAAGTCACTTGGGTTATAGCATATAAATAGGCGGGGTAATTACATGTGAAAATGTGTTTTAGGCATGTTTGGGTAATAAATGCTAAAAATTTGGGTTACCAACATACACATCCCAAAATTTCCTAGCAACATTAATTTATGCCTAGCAGAATTAAGTTATGCCAAGCAGCATTAACATAATTAAAGTAGATTACAAGTACTTCATTTCATTTAACTTGATGTTTTAACTTTATTTCGTTTGTAAATACAAGAATCTTAATTAGATTATAACTTTTACGTTATAGTTTTAAATGATTTTTAAAAACATTTAAAACTACAATATTAAAACAACAAATCTTTGTAAATTTTTAAAAAATAAAACAATCGTATCTAAATTCATTTTTCAACTAACTTCATCTATTTTTAGGTAATGTTTAACATAATTAAAGTAGACTACAACAACGTCATTTATGTTACAAGGATAAATGTGTACATGGTTAATGGTCACATATAATACCCTTATAATGTGGCCATAATCATGATTTAGATACACATTTGTGATATGGTGTGACCATTGTAAAGCATATAGTCACATGATCATGCTACAAATATATGTGACTATACACATTAAGATTTGGAAAGCAAACATACACTAAACTTTAGACACACATATTAACTTACGTGACCATATGTATTGAATTTTCGTTACGCTTAATCATGTTTGTATGTTTTAGTGTGACCATATATGACATTTGGTCACACTCTTCAAGTGTGTGACATATATTTGTCACTCTTAAATGCATATCGTGACTAACGTTTCAAACTGAATTTTTAGTTGTCACACATTTCAAATTCATATGTGGCTAACTATTCAGCAAAGAATAGCAGTCACGTTTATATAATGTGTGACAAACTTGACTATATAATTT
Source organism: Artemisia argyi (assembly GCA_030686995.1). NCBI lineage: Eukaryota > Viridiplantae > Streptophyta > Magnoliopsida > Asterales > Asteraceae > Artemisia > Artemisia argyi. Next base: position 183,789,315 of record CM060691.1, on the reverse strand, counting down.
AGCTACATACACAAGTACTTCATGTGACCATATATCTTTTTTGGTCACAGTGTTCTGTAACACCCCCAAAATTTGATACAGCGGAAGACTCAACAAGCTTTCGGGGTGCTACGGGGATTGGTATCCAACACAAGACATAATAGAACGAGATAAAGTAAACATAATAAAAACGCAACCAACACGGGGTTTTAAAGTTTACATTTATCCCAACAACATCCAGAGTTAGGCCCAAAAGAAAATGAAAGTAGGTCCATAATTCAATATCAGAGTTTAGAAAAATTGATCCATAAACCAGGAACCTTAGCCGAGCCATCCAAACCATGCATCCATATCACCTCTTAATTACCTGAGAAAACGTGCTAAAAGTCAGCTTTCGCTGGTGAGATCATAGGTTTAAATTCATCTAACAATATAGTGGACATATACGCAAAACGCTTGCTAGCTAGACTAAGGATTCACTAAAAGCCCGCGGATACCCTCCGCTCCAACATAACACCCGGATAACCTCCGAAGTATTAATAACCTATAGGTGCACACTACAATATCTAAATAAGCCAGCCTTGAATAGTACACACGAACCGTGTGACTAAAGCTGACAATTCCAAATAAGCCAACCTTGAATAGTACACACTAGATATGTGACTAAAGTTGACAATACATCCTAGTCTATACGCATAGCAAGTTTAGAAAGAATATAGAAGCGATAAATAGTCCACATAAAATAATTTGCACGTTTCTCACCCCAAGTATTGAAAACATAGTTCAAGTGTAAAAGTGGGGCTATGACTCACCTCAAGTCCAGAAAATAGCAAGAAGAAGTCGGTAGAAGTAAGATGTATAGTAACTCACAAGACGGCAACTACGGACTCGGCACGACCTAACAATATCAACTCGTTCAGAAATCATTTCCTCAAATTCAAAATATTCCCAAACCCGGAAGTAATCCGTTTTATTTTCCGAAAATCCATTTCGTAATAGTTTGGTGTATTTACGTTTGGTATCCATACGGGTGGTGGGTCGACACAAACAAACCAAAAAGTCACACAAAAGAATAATAAATAAACTGTAGATCTAATATTAGCCCAATATATTATTTAAATAAATTGCCAAAGTTTATCAAATCCGTCGATTTGATAATCCCCATATTTATTTACGTAACATACCGTTCCAAGATTACACCCAATCCTAAAGCACGTAGCACATAAATATTATATGGTATATATCGTAGTTTAATAAACTCCTTATATACATCGTCAAATTGGCCAGATTTCCCGATATATATATATTCGCATTTTATTACCCTTTACATATACCACAACCTATGGGCGTCGTAGGATACGATGCCCATTAATATACTCATTTCGTATAGCCAAATAACCCGGTTCAACCTTTCGGTTAAGTAGTTATTTGGTTATAGAAACGCTTATATTAATCGTCATATATCCGTGACAACACGAAAGTCACAATCAAATCTTACCTGAACTCGAGTGACCACGACTCCGCATAACTCGATAGGTTTACTCGTTGTATATATATAAAATGACATTTTATTTAATATTTTGTAATTGTCGAGAGTTTCTCGTTTTATAATACCTTTTTATGATAATACTTCCAATAATATTACGCTACTCTCGTAGCCTAATATATTTAGTCGTATTATTTATAATATGACTAGTGATTTTTATTATTATTAATATACGCATTCATATAATTATATATCCGTTATTCACGTCTATATATTCATATAAACGTTTATATTACCAATAATTATTATTACGAGTTTTATTATTTACGTTTTAATTGTAAATAGTTATCGAGTCATACGAAATGGTCACATGTCCGAGTCATGACTCTCGGCTCATTGTCCAAGTCCAAAGTAATAAGCAATAGTCATAAAAATCAATACATCTCGGTCCAACAATCCCAATCCACGTGCTACAACAATAGGGTCCGACTACGGCACCCGACTAACCTATCTCCGTCAATCTAAGTGACCGTTTCACAATCGGTCCCCAATAACACATTTCGTCAACACTTCTCAATACCAATATCCAATATCCAATGTCGAGACCAAACATGGTCTCGACCCACATGTATTCGGCCAAGTAATAATCAACCAAAACAATACCAAAACCAAGTTAACAACTAAGAAACAAACATAACAAAGGTCACATTCGGGTTGGTTTACCAAGCCAAACCCGAGTCCACACGACTCAATTGAGCCGCGGTAAACACCACGAGCCAAGAGGGGCTCGAACCAAGTACCAATATCACAAAAAAATGGCTCCAAGTAGCACTCCAAAATGCCAACATGACCACACGGGTCTCGGCAACATTTAACAAATACACGGCATCAAGCCACGACTCCCAAGCGTCGAACCAAGCATACTAACGTGAGCAATAACCCAAGAGCCATAACCAAGGCTCATATTAACAAGAAATCGAGCACCAAAGCTCGGATTAATGCCCAAGCCGTGAGTCATGAACTCACGGTTCGAACCAAACCCAACAAATAACAACCCGGATACCAAACCTTTTAATAAAAACGAGTTTCCAACACAAACCCATAAGTATTTCCCGTATTATAAGTGAAAACCCATTCGGATCTTAAACACATAGTGACCAAGGGTCACGTTTTAACAAAAATGCGAGTCATACTCGCCTCACCTTCGATCTAACAAGCTCCAAACCGTAAAACCCTTCGATAATAACCGATAGGTGGTGAAATATGGTCATGATTCGTGGTGCAAAATGATGTTATAGGCGCGTGTTGGAGTGGATCTAAAAGATTAGATGGTGGAGATCACGAAAATGGTGGTGGTTTGTAGTGGTGGCCGGCGGTGTGGTGGTTATGGCCGAAAAAATAAGCGGCGGCTAGGGTTGAGGGAGAAGAGAGAATGAGAGAGAGAGATAAGTGAGTGAGGGTGTTGTGTTGTGTGAGAAAAACCGGACCACAAGGACCAATTTTGTGGTTCACTCTTTTTAATTTTTTTTTCTTTTGTAAAGTTTATAAATAATAATAATAGTAATAATAGTAATAATAATGTTACTAGTTGTGTTGAGTGGGTAAAGTGGGTAAATGTAAAACATACGGCCCAAAACCCGAACTCATTTCAAACTACAATATCTCCCGAAAAACATCCCGTAAATAATTAAATATCGTCGGACTCGTAAAACAAATCATAAAATTTCCCGTTAGGTAAACCTAGTGCCGGAGTCGACGTAGTACCAGTGAGAATTTTTAGAAATACATCATCACGTAAATTCCATAATGAATTATTAAAATAATTCTCGAATTCCATAACGACATAAAATATAATTATCCATAAAAATTGGTCTTACAAGTTCGTTGCGAATAAAAATTCCAAATAAAAATTATAAACGAACTTTAACGTAATGCGGGTTTTCAAAATAGCTCCCTAAATTGCCGGTTGTCACATCCTCCCAGTCTCAGAAGAAACCCGTCCCGGGTTTCTCTCGGAACAATTCATCTACGAAGTGAAAAGCTTCGGATATCTCTTCCGGAACTCGTCCTCACGTTCCCACGTAAATTCTGGTCCGTGTCGGGAATTCCAACGAACCTTGACGAGCGGAATGCGACTTCGCTTGAGTCGTTTAACTTCACGATCTAAAATCTCAATTGGCTCTTCCACAAAATTCAATTTCCCATCAATACGAATATCCTTCATCGGAATAATAGGCATCTCATCAGAAAGACATTTCTTCAAATTACTAATGTGAAACACGTAGTGAACTTTACTCAGTTCATGTGGTAATTCCAACCTATAAGCCACGGGCCCAATTCTTTCTAAGATAAGAAATGGTCCAATGTAGCGTGGGTTGAGTTTTCCATGTTTCCAGAAACATATCACACCCTTCCAAGGCGAGACTTTCAGCATCACTTTGTCTCCAACCTGGAACTCTAAGGGTTTACGTCTCTGATCGGCGTAACTTTTCTGCCTATCTCTGGCCGCTTGCAACCGATCACGAATCTGAGCTACTTTCTCTGTAGTTTCCAAGATAAGTTCAGGGCCTGTGAGTTGGCTATCTCCAACTTCTGCCCAACCAATAGGCGAATGACATTTTCGACCATACAAAGCTTCAAATGGTACAACTTTAAGACTTGTGTGGTAGCTATTATTATAGGAGAATTCCGCAAGGGGTAAATACTTCTCCCAGCCTTTACCAAAGTCTATGATACATGCACGAAGCATATCCTCTAAAGTCTGAATGGTCCTCTCACTTTGACCATCGGTTTGGGGATGATATGCAGTACTCATATCAAGTCTCGTCCCCAAAGCCATTTGAAGTGATCGCCACAAAGCTGACGTAAAACGGCTATCGCGATCAGAAATAATCGATATCGGGACTCCATGACGAGAAATAATTTCCTTCACATACAACCTCACAAGTTTATCCACACTATCATCTTCACTAATTGCTAGGAAATAAGCAGACTTTGTCAGACGATCCACAATTACCCAGATAGCGTCACAACCGCTAGCTGTCCTCGGTAATTTGGTAATGAAGTCCATTGTAATCCTCTCCCATTTCCAGACTGGAAGTTCTGGTTGCGTTAGTAATCCTGACGGTCTCTGATGTTCAACTTTAACCTTAGAATATGTTAAGCACTTACTAACATACGATGCTATATTTGCCTTTATGTTTGGCCACCAATATAACTTCTTAAGATCCTGGTACATCTTGTCAGACCCAGGATGAATAGAGTACCTTGACTTATGCGACTCATGCATAATTAACTCCCGAATTCCTCCATATAAAGGTACCCAAATCCGATCTCCAAAACATAGTAATCCATCAGAACGCTTAACAAATCCTTTCTCATTCTCAGCCATCCCAAATATATTCTCAGCAGATCGGTTTTCTGCTTTCAACGCTTCCGTTTGAGCTTCAAGTATTTGAGACGGTAATGGCGATACGATAGTCATTCCCAATGACCTAACTCGTAATGGTGGTATTCTTTCCTTTCGACTAAGAGCATCAGCAACAACATTTGCTTTACCAGGATGGTAGCGAATTTCGCAATCATAATCGCTTAGCAACTCAATCCAACGTCGTTGTCTCATATTGAGCTCTTTTTGATTCAAGATGTGTTGTAGACTTTTATGGTCAGTGAACACAACACACTTTGTTCCATACAAGTAATGTCTCCATATCCTCAAGGCGAAAACCACAACACCTAACTCCAAATCATGGGTGGTGTAGCTTTTCTCATGCTTTTTGAGCTGTCGGGAAGCATAAGCTATCACTTTCTCTCGTTGCATTAGTACGGCTCCCAAACCTTTATGTGAAGCGTCACAATAGATGACGAAGTCCTCGTTACCTTCAGGTAACGCTAAGATAGGAGCACTACACAAAATCTTCTTAAGTAATTGAAATGCTTCCTCTTCTTTATCTCCCCATTCATACGTAACACTCTTTTGAGTTAATTTGGTTAATGGTTTAGCTATCTTCGAAAATCCCTCGATGAATCTTCGGTAATAACCGGCTAAACCTAAAAATTGACGAACTTCTGTTGGGGTCGTAGGCGCAGCCCAATCTTTTATTGCCTCAATCTTAGCGGGATCCACATGGACTCCTTGCCTATCAATTACATGACCCAAAAATTGTACCGTCGGAATCCAAAATTCACATTTAGAAAACTTGGCATACAGTTTCTCCTTCCTGAGCAATTCTAAGATAAGTCTTAGATGCTCCTCATGCTCCTTCTCACTCTTCGAATAAATCAGAATGTCATCGATGAACACAATCACAAACTTATGAGGTCCATGAATATCGTCGGTGCGTTAGTCAACCCAAACGGCATCACCTGAAACTCGTAATGCCCGTAACGGGTTCTGAACGCCGTTTTCGTAATATCTTCCTCGCGAACTCCAAGTTGATGATATCCCGATCTCAAATCGATCTTCGAATACACACTCGATCCTTGGAGTTGATCGAACAAGTCGTCGATCCTCGGTAACGGGTATTTATTTTTCACCGTTAACTTGTTCAGCTCTCGGTAATCAATGCACATACGAAACGATCCATCCTTCTTCTTCACGAATAAGACTGGGGCTCCCCAAGGTGAAGAACTTGGTCTTATGAATCCTTTTTCGGCTAACTCCGCCAATTGTTTTGACAACTCTTCTAGCTCGGTAGGTGCAAGACGATAAGGCGCTCGTGCTACAGGTGCAGCACCAGGTATCAACTCAATCTGAAACTCCACTTGTCTAGTCGGCGGGATTCCCGGGAAATCATCGGGAAACACATCAAGAAAATCACGAACTATAGGCACATCTCCAATGCACCTTTCCTTTTCCTTCGTCCCTCATTTCTCAGAAATTTGAGCTAAGAAAAGGTAACATCCTTTCTCCATTAGCTTTGGTAACTTAGTGCAAGAAATGACTGCTAACCGGGATGGGCTCCTCGAATCCTTTCGATCTCCTAATATATTTAGGATTTCCTTTCCGTAAGGTACACGCACGATCTTCTCGTCGCAAAGTATGTGAGCACGATACTTCGACAACCAATCCATACCAATGATGACATCAAAACTTCCTAACGTGACAGGTAGAAGATCTACGTTGAAAGGGTGGTTCAAGAAATTTAACGTGCAACCGCGAATGATGGTATTAATCCTTTCTATATTCCCATTTGCTAACTCTATATCATATCCAATTCCTAAGGCCATCGGGGGTTTCTCTAGTAAGGGTGCAAACGTAGTGGACACAAAACTCCTATCGGCACCAGTATCAAATAGTATGGAAGCATAACGATTATTGAGAAGGAACGTACCAGTAACGACGTTCGGATCTTCTCCTCTCTCGTTCCCGAGTGCATACACTCTTCCCTGAGCAGCTCCAGCTTCCACACATTGGTCCCCGTTATCTTTTCGTCCACGGTTTCCTCCAGCTCCACGGTTTCCATGATTGTACCCATTACCACCCGAGCCTTGATTTCCTCGGTTCCACGATTCTCTACACTCGTTCCTATAGTGTCCCTTCTTTCCACACCCATAACAAGTAACGTCTGCCTTATTTCTCATCTCAGGAGCAGCTTGAACCATAGCAAGAGGTCGAGCTCTACAATCCTTAGCTGTGTGTCCTTTATTTGAGCAGTTCTGGCATTTCACACTACACCATCCAGTATGATACTGGTGGCAACGACCACACTTGGGTGCATCACCGTTCTGGTTCTTCTTATCTCCATTCCCAATAGCATAAGCCTTAGCTTGTCTCTTGCTTCGGTGATCATTACCCTTAGAGTGATGGTCTCTCTTTCTCTTTCCATTCTTCTCCTTATTAGCTCCTTCCAATTCCAACGAATCCATAAGTTGTTGAGCAATTGTGATTGCCTCATGGATGTTTGCAGGCCTAGCAGAAATCACATCATTCCTTGTGGCTACAGGCAACCCATCAGTATACCTCTGGATCTTTTGAGTCTCAGTTTTTACCATATTTGGGCAAAGCAAGGCCAACTCCTGGTAACGACGATTGTAAGTCGTCATATCATTACCTTTCACTTTGTGGTTCCAAAACTCAATCTCTAGCTTCTTAACCTCATTCCTTGGGCAATAAGTCTGAATCAGCAGAGACTTAAATTGCTCCCAAGTCATGGCATAAGCTACATCACTCCCAACGGAATTTCGGTAATTGTTCCACCAAGTTAAAGCTTCATCCTTGAAAGTAAAAGAAGCAAACTTTACCTTCGCATTCTCCGCACAACCACTGACATTGAACACTGACTCAGTCTTCTCAATCCATCTAACCAAGTAAACCACTCCTTTAGTTCCACCAAACTCAATGGGTCCACAAATCTTGAACTCCTTGTACTGACATCCATTAGCACGAATAGGTGGAAAAGTTCCAGCAGAATTGTTGGAATGATTTGACTCAGCTAGTAGTTCAGCAACTCTTTGCTCCACAAGTTGATTGATCATAGCTTGATCCACAGTAGGTGCATTAAGTGGAACATGATCATTGTCTCCCTGAACATCAACATTTTGATTCCTGTTGTTGCGGTTCGTAGTGTCCAGGTTGTCAGGAGTAGGGGTTTCAACATTTCGAGTAGGTCGGCGTCCTCGGCGACCAGGGGTAGTCACTGCAGGACCAGTTCTGGTAGCTCTATCAGGGTTTCGTCGTGGGGCCATTGATCTGAAACATCATACAAGTTCATAAGTCTCCAACAGAACTTATCAATATGCTCAACAAAAGTAATTCAACGAAGCCAAGTCATGGAAAGAATAGCAATAATACACCACAAAACATCAATAAAGCGAATAGGGACTCAATTTCCATAATACCCAAAAATCACATAATACCATATACTAATAACCATCAACCATACAATAGAGATCCAACATCGTTCCACTACTGGAAAACACAAAACATACTAATCGTTCCCAAAAGAGACGAATACTGAACAAAATACATCAAAATATGATAACTAGCTTTTCTAACCGAACACTCCTCGGTGTAGAAAGCAACAAGACAACATAACCCAAGCAACTAGCCACGCTGCTGGCGGAGGCTCCTCAACTCCTGCCTCAAGCCATCAAGATCTCTCCATAAAGATCCTAGCTCCACGCTATGGGTGTCGCTGTCTCTCCTGAGGTCTGCCACCTCCTTCTCTAACTCGGTGTTCCGCTGCCATAACTTGCGGTCTGCCTCTCGAGCTGTGGCAAAACCTCGCTGTAAACTCCCAATGTGCTCATGAATCTCCATCAAAACTCTCCTCATCTCAATCGACCTGCCCTCAACAACAGTCATGTCAACTCTCAAATCCGCTATAAACTCTCCAATAACTCTCTCAAGTCGATCAGATAATCGCGAGATCTTCTCGCCTTGGGCAGTAATCTGAGCCCACATCCTGCCACTCTCACCTAACTCTGCCTGCTCAGCAGAAACCTTAGAAGATGCATCCGACGCCACTGGACTAACAGGTGGTGAATCAAACAGAAACGGATGATCAGGTGAAACAGGCTCAATCGGGTGTATAGGTGAGTCAGGCTCCTCAGCGTGAGCTGGTGGTACTAACACATCATCATCAGGCATCTCATCCTCCTGAGGGTCATCCTCCTCCTCAGGGTCATCATCATCACCCTGCTCAGCCTCCTGAGGGTCATCAGCTTCATGCTCACCCTCGTACTCCTCCTCCTCCTCATCGGAAGAGTACTTCATCAATCGTTGTCTCCTAACAGGTGAACCATGTGGAGATGTGGTAGGTGATCTAGGACGACGACGCAATGATGTGGGTGGCGCCTCTGGCTGAACAGAGTGAGCATCAATCTGTAAAGGTGATGGAGTAAGGCGTACCGACATGCGTGCCGTAGCTCGGTGGGCAAAGCGTGGGGCCACACGAGCCAAAGCCTGATGAAGAGTAAGCTGCCTCGATGTACCAGGGAGCCCTAGGGAAGATGAGGGCCCCTGCTTAGATGCAGCAGGTGGTGCTGAAGTAGAAGTTGTCTGCGGCACAGTAGCTGAAAGCATGAAATCTGGTAAGGATCATCAGATGCCATAGTGAACTGTGCAGGTAAAACCGGTGCAGTAAGAATATCCTCAACAACATCGGGCATATGGGAGGCCATGATCTGTGACAACGGCGTAGGGTAGGTGTAAGTGTTTCAAAACAACTAAATCACAACTCAAAATACCATACCAAAAATCCTCATCAAATAATTCAATCATATAATCTCAATAAAGAATTTCAAACACCGCATTACTAAAACATTTAGACCATATAATTCCTCGAAACGCCATCTTACTACTAAATCAATAAGCCTCAAAACCTCAAATCATCTCAAGAAATCTCAAATCTAATAATCATCTCAAATATCTCATAATACCTCAAAATAGTAGAAGATGCTTCGGCTTGGCGGGCTGGCGGGCAGTGGTCAAGGATCATTTTCTATAAAAATTCGGTTATAGTTTAGGTGTTTATTTACCTAGTTCTCTATAACCTTGGCTCTGATACCAATCTGTAACACCCCCAAAATTTGATACAGCGGAAGACTCAACAAGCTTTCGGGGTGCTACGGGGATTGGTATCCAACACAAGACATAATAGAACGAGATAAAGTAAACATAATAAAAACGCAACCAACACGGGGTTTTAAAGTTTACATTTATCCCAACAACATCCAGAGTTAGGCCCAAAAGAAAATGAAAGTAGTTCCATAATTCAATATCAGAGTTTAGAAAAATTGATCCATAAACCAGGAACCTTAGCCGAGCCATCCAAACCATGCATCCATATCATCTCTTAATTACCTGAGAAAACGAGCTAAAAGTCAGCTTTCGCTGGTGAGATCATAGGTTTAAATTCATCTAACAATATAGTGGACATATACGCAAAACGCTTGCTAGCTAGACTAAGGATTCACTAAAAGCCTACGGATACCCTCCGCTCCAACATAACACACGGATACCCTCCGTTCTAACATAGATATTCGGGTAACCCCCGCAATACCAATAAATACCCGGATAACCTCCGAAGTATTAATAACCTATAGGTGCACACTACAATATCTAAATAAGCCAACCTTGAATAGTACACACGAACCGTGTGACTAAAGCTGACAATTCCAAATAAGCCAACCTTGAATAGTACACACTAGATATGTGACTAAAGTTGACAATACATCCTAGTCCATACGCATAGCAAGTTTAGAAAGAATATAGAAGCGATAAATAGTCCACATAAAATAATTTGCACGTTTCTCACCCCAAGTATTGAAAACATAGTTCAAGAGTAAAAGTGGGGCTATGACTCACCTCAAGTCCAGAAAATAGCAAGAAGAAGTCGGTAGAAGTAAGATGTATAGTAACTCACAAGACGGCAACTACGGACTCGGCACGACCTAACAATATCAACTCGTTCAGAAATCATTTCCTCAAATTCAAAATATTCCCAAACCCGGACGTAATCCGTTTTATTTTCCGAAAATCCATTTCGTAATAGTTTGGTGTATTTACGTTTGGTATCCATACGGGTGGTGGGTCGACACAAACAAACCAAAAAGTCACACAAAAGAATAATAAATAAACTATAGATCTAATATTAGCCCAATATATTATTTAAATAAATTGCCAAAGTTTATCAAATCCGTCGATTTGATAATCCCCATATTTATTTACGTAACATACCGTTTCAAGATTACACCCAATCCTAAAGCACATAGCACATAAATACTATATGGTATATATCGTAGTTTAATAAACTCCTTATATACATCGTCAAATTGGCCAGATTTCCCGATATATATATATATATATATATATTCGCAATTTATTACCCTTTACATATACCACAACCTATGGGCGTCATAGGATAAGATGCCCATTAATATACTCATTTCGTATAGCCAAATAACCCGGTTCAACCTTTCGGTTAAGTAGTTATTTGGTTATAGAAACGCTTATATTAATCGTCATATATCCGTGACAACACGAAAGTCACAAACAAATCTTACCTGAACTCGAGTGACAACGACTCCGCATAACTTGATAGGTTTACTCGTTGTATATATATAAAATGACATTTTATTTAATATTTTGTAATTGTCGAGAGTTTCTCGTTTTATAATACCTTTTTATGATAATACTTCCAATAATATTACGCTACTCTCGTAGCCTAATATATTTTGTCGTATTATTTATAATATGACTCGTGATTTTTATTATTATTAATATACGCATTCATATAATTATATATCCGTTATTCACGACTATATATTCATATAAACGTTTAAGTGACCGTCAATCTAAGTGACCGTCTCACAATCGGTCCCCAATAACACATTTCGTCAACACTTGTCAATACCAATATCCAATATCCAATGTCGAGACCAAACATGGTCTCGACCCACATGTATTCGGCCAAGTAATAATCAACCAAAACAATACCAAAACCAAGTTAACAACTAAGAAACAAACAAAACAAAGGTCACATTCGGGTTGGTTTACCAAGCCAAACCCGAGTCCACACGACTCGATTGAGCCGCGGTAAACACCACGAGCCAAGAGGGGCTCTAACCAAGTACCAATATCACAAAAAAATGGCTCCAAGTAGCACTCCAAAATGCCAACATGACCACACGGGTCTCGGCAACATTTAACAAATACACGGCATCGAGCCGCGACTCCCAAGAGTCGAACCAAGCATACCAACGCGAGCAATAGCCCAAGAGCCATAACCAAGGCCCATATTAACAAGAAATCGAGCACCAAAGCTCGGATTAATGCCCAAGCCGTGAGTCATGAACTCACGGTTCGAACCAAACCCAACAAATAACAACCCGGATACCAAACCTTTTAATAAAAACGAGTTTCCATCACAAACCCATAAGTATTTCCCGTATTATAAGTGAAAACCCATTCGGATCTTAAACACATCGTGACCAAGGGTCACGTTTTAACAAAAATGCAAGTCATACTCGCCTCACCTTCGATCTAACAAGCTCCAAACCGTAAAACCCTTCGATAATAACCGATTGGTGGTGAAATATGGTGATGATTCGTGGTGCAAAATGATGTTATAGGCGCGTGTTGGAGTGGATCTAAAAGATTAGATGGTGGAGATCACGAAAATGGTGGTGGTTTGTAGTGGTGGCCGGCGGTGTGGTGGTTATGGCCGGAGAAATAAGCGGCGGCTAGGGTTGAGGGAGAAGAGAGAATGAGAGAGAGATAAGTGAGTGAGGGTGTTGTGTTGTGTGAGAAAAACCGGACCACAAGGACAAATTTTGTGGTTCACTCTTTTTAATTTTTTTTTCTTTTGTAAAGTTTATAAATAATAATAATAGTAATAATAGTAATAATAATATTACTAGTTGTGTTGAGTGGGTAAAGTGGGTAAATGTAAAACATACGGCCCGAAACCCGAACTCATTTCAAACTTCAATATCTCCCGAAAAACATCCCATAAATAATTAAATATCGTCGGACTCATAAAACGAATCATAAAATTTCCCGTTAGGTAAACCTAGTGCCGGAGTCAACGTAGTACCTGTGAGAATTTTTAAAAATACATCATCACGTAAATTCCATAATGAATTATGAAAATAATTCTCGAATTCCATAACGACATAAAATATAATTATCCATAAAAATTGGTCTTACAAGTTCGTTGCGAATAAAAATTCCAAATAAAAATTATAAACGAACTTTAACGTAATGCGGGTTTTCAAAATAGCTCCCTAAATTGCCGGTTGTCACATGTTCAATTGTGTGACATATATTTGTCACATATGTATATCTATAGTGTGACTAATGTTTCGAGCTGATTTGTATCAGTCACACGTCCCGAATTAAAAGTGACTAAAATATCGAAAAATATTTGCCAGTTACCCTCTAGTCACATATATACACCACTGTGTGACATATATTTTACGAAATGGTCACACAAGTCGAATCAAGTGTGGCTGTTTATTTAAGGCTGGTACATTTAGTCACGTAAATATGTTGCTGTGTGGCCATTCAATATACGCTATGTGTGACGAAAGGCCATATTTGTACTAGTGCAAGACATAGCACCAAAGAGTGCATGCACTTAAAAAAGCAAATAGAAGAAGCATTAAAAAACGGCAAGTCATTAGACGTACTAAAAGAACAGTCGGGAACAACTAAAAAAGGCGAAACGTCCAATAAGAACAAATCATCACTAACCTTAATGGCGCGGACCTAATCACGTGAAGGGTTAGCAAGAAGCCTCTTCCCTGGAATAACTCCTCTACGGATAATGATAGAAGGAAGTACCAGAAACACATCGGCCATGAAGGAAAGAGCTGATAAAAACCTTGTTTCGTGTCCTCCGATCCCAGCACAAGAGGATCTGTCCGAAAACGGAACATAAAACAGCCTCCGCTACGATAACTGTTGGGAATTATACTAACAGTTACCATGGCTAGTGAAGATATTACAACTGCTAAAGAATGCACTTGCAGTGGAAACACATTACCACTGCTAGTACATATATTACCACTGCTGTTAGGATAATTGTTAGGAAACGTGTAAAGATAAATATAGAATAGATCTTGTGTATATCTTATTCTATTAGAGTTATTCTTATCTTGTAGAAGATGACTCCTTGTACTATAAAAGGAGGTCCTAGGTTAAGGTTGTGATATACGTTTTTCTAGAGCTTCAAGGTGTAACCCTAGTGATACAAAGATCACTCGTATTATTATTATTATTATTAATAATATTGGAGCTTACAGTTTGTTACATACATTGTTCTCATTCATAAACAACTGTTTTATTCACAATCAAACTTCTAAGTATTACTAAGTAGATTCCGCATACTTAGTGATATAACTCAAAGTATCAATCTAACACAATTCAAGGTGTTTAGATCCATCAATAACTCCTATCGAGACCAATTGCAGGATCGAAGGATAAACAGAGAAATATTACCACTAGTAAAAAGGGGATGCAGGGATTACCAAACACAAACCTTGCAACTCACAACCTACAAAAGCTCTCTCTATGATGGAGAGGCACACGCGCTAAACGAAGGCGTCGACATAAATAAAAACCCACCCGACAAAAAAAAAAGAAACCATTCCGAGCGCGCAACCCTCGAGACAATGAAGAAATATCCAGGAAAGTAAAGAACAAGATGGCAAAGTTTACCGAACTATTGGCCAGAACAAGGAACAAATTCGTACAAACAAAAAATTACGACGGAACGTAGGGCATTAAGAGCCAAATTGATGCGGACAGAGGAAAGAATCACGGACAAGGCTTAACCTAATATGCTAACAACAATTCTCAAAGGCCGGAGGACAACTGCAACACTAAATGAAAAATCGGCAATAGCGATTATTTACATCTAGGCACGGAAGTTGCAATTGGTGAAAGGATGAATCCCCGAGATAACTCCTCAACGGAACACCTGGAGGATAATTCTGCGAACGAAATAATATCCGTACACGATTCTGGCCCGGATTATCAACGGCCAGCCTAAAAAGAACGAAAGAATGCGCCTTCCAGATAATCAAATCGGCCCGTGAGGATAATTCTCTTAAAGACACATTACCCGGACGTTACGAAGCAAAGGGAGAAAACATCCGCGAGGACATCTCAAACGGGAAGACCATTGGAAACGCAATTTTGTACTCCTTCCCGAGAAACTAGAATGACTAGTTGACTCACTTTATGTCAAACCTAGCTGCAAGTGGACTCTCGCACCCCTGGCGATTTTGGCGACCAACATCAACCCTAAATCGAATTCAACCTGATCGATCCTGCCTATACAATCCTCAATTGAGTTTGATTCTCTTACTTTAATTGTTGATTATATCAAATCGTTACTGGGTTTAGGGTTCTTGTCTCAATCGCATCTTAGGGTTTTTTTGTTAATCGGTTACCAAGTTTAATTATCTTCTTTTAATTATTACTTACACCGATTGTATCATGGGTTAGTTACTGCGATTCTATGCTTATAAACCCTAGTTTTTCTAGGGTTTTACTCGGTTAGTTTGAAGACCAGACGTATCTTCTTCTTGTTTATTTTGTTTGCAATTTATTGGTTAAGGGTTTCATGATGTCTGATATGGGAGAGAAGAACGCTGACCATCTACAGTCAGCTGTAACAAGAGTGACTCGTTTGGAGGGACAAACTGATAACCTGAACAAGCGTAACGATCAGGTTGTTCTGGAGAATTTGGAGCATGGTTCGTCATCTCATGTTTCAAAACAGCCTAATGTGGAGCAATTAATTGCTAATGCACATAACAAGTTTGATGAAGCAATGAATAAAATTAACAGTGATATTGCTAATATGGCTTCATCTTCTGAGTTGAACAATTCGAGTGGTCTTGGGCTTCATATGAATCAGAGTTTTACTTCTGATCCTAATGCACCCAAGATTGATACTACTAGTGGTAATGGTGTTAAGTCGTTTTCTTACGCGGGTGTTGCTTCTAATGATTCCCAGAAACATGTGTCTAATTTTCGGAGGTTATGCAACAAAAAAAAGGATAATGTTGACCTTTCTGTCCCGTTGAAAGTAGTGGAAGAGGTGAACATGAGGTTTGAGAATACTCTCTATGGATACTTCCTTGGTCAACGTCTTGCTTTCCCTGTTGTTGATTATTATGTTCCCAATGCGTGGTCTAAGTATGGTTTACAAAAGGTTATGATGAATGCTAAGGGGTTCTTTTTCTTCAAGTTTAACTCGAAGAGAGGTGTCGATGATGTTCTTGATAATGGTCCTTGGTTGATTCGTAATGTTCCTATTATTCTTAAACCATGGACATTGAACACAAACTTGCTTAAAGAGGATTTAACTAACATTCCAGTGTGGGTTAAATTCCATGATGTTCCTCTAGCTATGTTTTCGGATGACGGGCTTAGTCTTCTTGCTACTTTGATTGGGACGCCCAAAAGGTTAGATGCTTTTACCAGCCAAATGTGCAAGGAATCGTGGGGCCGTAGTAGCTTTGCTAGATGCATGATTGAAGTAAAGTCGGATGAGATGCTTAGGGATAGCATTACTGTTGAGATACCTTTACTTGATGGTACGGGTTCGACTATTGAAAAGATTCGGGTGGAATATGAGTGGAAACCTCCGCGTTGTGATAAGTGTAAGGTTTTTGGTCATACTATTATTGATTGTCCGAAAGTTGTTGTTCCTCCAGTTCAACCTAGTAAGCCGGTTAATGATGGTTTCAAGACTGTTAATAACAGGAAGAAAGGAAAACAAGGTGGTCCTATTATTCCGGGTAAAGGAGGGTTTACTAAACCTGTTGTGGGTAAGCAGTTTCAGTATCAACCCAAACAGACTCCTGCTGAACCTAAGAATGTTGGTGGCACTAAGAAGAAGACTTCTGATGTGGCTAGTTCTAGTGGAACAACGATCTCTACATCTAACCAATTTGATGCGCTTAATATGGATGATACGGATACGTTTGGTATTCCTACTTATGACACCAGCATGGATGTGGATACTGTCCGTACAATGGAAGTTAATGTGGATGAGTCGGTTAAAACTGGTGCTACATCACAAGAACCGCTTGTGAGTGATTCATTGGGAACTAAGGAAGTTGGTTCTACTCCTTTAGTTGACAAAATTAGTAAGTTTGAAAAGCTTCTTATCGATGGGAAAGGTACTCTTGTGGATGATGATGGTCATCCTGTTCCGTCTGCCTCTGTCACTAAGAGGGCTAACCCATTTTCCAAGGTGGGTGAGGTTGTGGTTTCTGATAGTGAGGAGGAGGAGGTTCTTAACACGTTCGACGAATCAGCTAATCTTTTTGGTAGTGGTCATGAGCGTGAAGATGAGTTTGATGACTATGATGATTACTCGAAGCAAATTCATGATCTTTCAGGGGAATTGGATGCTCTTAATGCCATTTATGGCTTTAATCTTCAAGGTCGTAGGAAGTAGTTTATATTTTTGTCCGAGTCCTTCAATGTGATGTGGTAGTGGTTTTGTTTTCTTGTCTAGAAAATAGGTAGTATCTTGTTATGTAAGCTTTTCGCCTATGTAACGGGCTGAGATATGGGATTCACTCATATCCGTTGTTCTTAAATGTTTTTTGGAGTAATATATTTACCGGGTCGTTTGACCTTTTACCCAAAAAAAACCTAGCTGCAAGCCTAGGCACGTGCCTACCTACTAAAAATTCAAACAAGCATACTGCTCACACGTATATTAAGGATGACCTCGAAGTTAATATGGTGCAATGCTTGAGATTGGTTCGCGAAAGATTTAAGCTTGGTTGATCATTTGATCAAGAATCATAATTAGCTTGAAATTTTCAGTTAGTATGGTGGTAGAACTAGAGAACATATAATTAGTCAATAGTAGTAAAATTCACTACATTTTTGCCTTGATTAAACAAGCTCGAGTCTAGCTGAATACGAGTTTGACTTGAACCGGCTCAAGACAACCGTGAATTCGTTTAAGTTGATGAAGTTCAATTCCATCATTTGCAGTTCTAGTTATTAGTACATGAATATATTTTGGCACTATAGGCTTGACAAGAATTCAATGTCAAGTTTAAGGTGATCGAAAAGCTTGTTAATCATGTTATTAAGAAAAAAAAATTAAAAAATAAAAATAAAAAACTAATGATGTAGCACATGACGTGTTTTGCATGCAAGGAAAAAAGTCTACGTACAATCTTTAATGACAACTTTTAGAAAGTACATGATATAATTAATACATGATTATTAAACTATTTGGCTATTTGCATATTGTTAGTTCTAGCTCCAATTAAGTATATGGGGAATGGTCTGAGTGGAAGCAAGAAGCGTAATGAGAGGATGATTGTAAGCTACTGTATAATTTAATTGGATAGTGATGTGGAAGAAGCATTAACGTTCGTTTACCTAATTAATGATTAAGTTAAGCAAGTTTGTTAACTTCTAAGCAGTCTTAATAACGATTAATTAGTCTCTTGAAACAACCTGCTGGACTTTCATTAACTCCTAATACGTGGCGCGTCTAATTACCCAACCCATGCACTAATATTCTAATTAACAAATTGTCTTTTGATAACTAAGTAAACAAGTCAACTCACACATGTAGAGTACTTATCTAAGTATTTCTTTTTCTTTTCTATCGGCACATTTGCTTATCTAATCAACTTTTGGTGATAAGGAATGGCTCAAACTATAGCTTATCATTATTAGTGGCTCAAGCCTATTAACCACACGCTTGAATCAAGCCCACATACCAAAGGTTCACGAGTCAGCCATGACAAGAACCATGTAAACGCAGGCTATGCTAGGCCTGGTAACATCTCTCAGGCCTCATAGTACATGTGAATAAGTCAATTGTCCTCAACTGTCACTAACAGTTAAGACGTACGAGTCTTACATAACACAGTAGGAAACACACGACCGACAAAATAGGAAGCATAGCACTCTCTTGTACGAGCCAAGAAGAAAGGGCCACCTGTCTTCCTTGTCTGCTCTCCAGACCTGGCTTCTACACAGCCGTTGATTAACGAAATAAATTTTGAGGCCCTCAAAAATTTTGAGGTCCTGAGCGGTCACTCACCTTGCACACACTCAAAGACGGCCCTGGGTCGTTGTTGCAAGTGATTAGTTGAGACACGCCCAACTTGACACAAACATATATGAAGCATGCGTGAGATTGTTCGAGCCAGAAAGATTTAAGTTTGGCTCTTTAGATCGTAATTTTTTTTATGTTATTATTTTTTACTTGAAAATGTTACTAATTTTTGTTTCATATACCAATTCAAATTAATAAAAAGGTGGAAGACAAATAAATAACAAGTTTTGCCGCTAGCCCTTTCTGGATTGCAAAGCTAATTCGTTTGAAAACAACATTTGTTGATCTAGGTGTCATAACATTACTATGCTTAACGCGTTGGACTATGTTGTGGAGCTCCACTGCCTCATGCGCAAGGAAACCAAAAGTATCGAACGCGAAAGAAATAGCTTGCAAATTTTCATTAGATCCTTTAAGTTAGTGAAGTTCAACTCATTTGCAGTTCTAGTTCATGAATATATTTTGGCACATGTGTATCACATAAGGCTAGCTTGTAAAGAATGACAATAATTCGATGTCAAGTTTAAGGTGAAAAACGTGTTTAATCATGTTATTAAGGGGAGAAAATAATAATAATAATAATAATAATAATAATAATAATAATGTAGCACATGACGTGTTTTGCATGCAAGAAAACAATGTGTACGTACAATCTTTAATGACCCCTTTTAGAAGGGGAGTGATTTGCACACACATTTTTTTAATTTGCACACTAATATGTACAAGCAGGTAAAGCTTGATGTATATATAATATAACTGTCTAATGCACTGATGAGTGTGTATGAATCAAAAAAATTAGTGTGCAAATCAATTCCCCTTTTAGAAGCACATCCCTAACTTTGTACTACAGACAACATCTTCTGGAAAACAACATTTCATTTGTTTATATGATTGCTTGTGATCGATCACGAGTACATACATATACGAGTTAATTTCACAAAAGGGTGTAGATTGACGGGAACACTTTGACCCCGAGTGTCTTTTGACACCAGCCATTGTACATCCCGTAAGGAATAGCTCCGACAACTCTTCTGACCTAGTGGGAAAAATAAGGCTAAAAACAAAACTAGAAGAATAACAACCTTACACTTACGGTTATCAACAGTTAAGATTTGTTTACATAAACGAGTTAATAAAAATGAAGGTTTTTCCTGTCAGATTTACACAAGGAGGTGAATTTGGCCCAGATGTATGCGACATAACTAGTTATCTCTGTGATAGTTTTCGACACTTTCTCTGACCGTCATCAAATGTGTATCTAGTGAAGTTTGAATCATACACCTCTTGTGAGGATATCAAATAACTTACTACTAGACCACTTTGGTGGTGGTAAACTTAAATGTGATCACCTAAATTGTGACTAGCTATAGAGTTCGATCGACTACCTTTAAAATCAAGCTTGAATGGTTATATGCCTCATGTTCATTTTCGGTAGCTTATAGTTTTTGACTCGAACGTGATCAAGAAATAACGTCCTTTAAAGCCAAAAGCCATGAATCAGCCAATATCATTACTTAAGGTTTAACTAATAACCGTGATGAAAGAAGTATTAATAGTTCATCACTATAGACATATAAGAGGCTCAAACATATTATAATCTATCAAAATGAACGAATTTTTACACATTGTAGCATCATAAATTAAGTATGATACATGATACGTATATATTATATACTAGGTGGCATCAAGCCACAAGCCAGTTGTAAAACTCACTCCAAAAAGCTAGCCCAAATGAAGAGGAGACACATAGATTTTATAAGTCACCAACCAATCACATACTTGCCTAATGTGAGATCATAACGTTACCCGACGCTTTGAAGAACCAATGTCCTCATTCATTGGTCATCTATATTAGTCACGGTTGACACCCATATTTTTGAGTCCAAGCTACCACTATATAGGTCACCACTCAGAGTGTTGCAACTTCGAAAGGTGGGACTAGCTCTGATACCCGTTGATATGATTATATCACATATTAGGTCGCATCAAGCCATAAGCTATGTGTAAAACTCACTCCAAAAAGCTAGCTCAAAAGACGAAGAGACACCTAGACTTTATAAGTCACCAACCAATCTCATACTTGGCCGATGTGTGATCGTAACAATATAATTAATAAATGATTAAATTGACACCTAGACTTTATAAGTCACCAACCAATCTCGTATTTGGCTGATGTGTAATCGTAACAATATAATTAATATATGATTAAACTATTTGCATTGTTTATGTGATCTCTTCTAGCTCCAACTATATGGGGGAAATGGTTTGAGTGGAAGCAAGAAGCGTAATGAGAGGATGATTGTACGCTATAATATAATTGGATAGTGATGTGGAAGAAGGATTAACGTTCGTTTAACTAATGATTAAGTTAAGCAAGTTTGTTAACTTCTAAGCAGTCTTAATAACGATTAACTAATCTCTAGAAATTAGAACCTGCTGGACTTTCATTGACTCCTAATACGTGGCCTCTAATTACCCATCCCATGCACTAATATTCTAATTAACCAACAATCTTTTGATAATTAAGTAAACAAGTCAACCCACACATGTACTTATCTAAGTATTATATTTCTTTTTCTTTTCTATCGACACATTTGCGTATCAAATAAACTTTTTGATAATTAACGTAAATATTTAATAAGCATTGATATTTCAAAGCATAAAGGTTGTTTGGGTGAAATTTAAGTGTTTGGAGTAGTCCAAAGGTCATTAGGTCCGAAGGGTTATAAGACTCGTTGATAGGGTTTCGGTTGTACATTTGCGGGTAGATCAGTTATTAGCGCATGATCATCTAAAGTAAGCTTAGCTACCAAAGCATAATGTTGCTTCTTTTCTCAATATTCTTATAGATGCTAAAAACCATACACTAGATCCAAATACATTGCCTAAACGAGAGTTTCATAAATAAAATGTTAAAAGAAGAACGATTCAACCAATAGCTAGAAGGATAATCCACACTAGATGTTGCGGTAGCATGAAAGTTTGAAGTGATTCAAAACATAAAGTTTTGATTGCCTATGGTCTGTCTCAGCCATATCTCGTGTTCTAATTTCTGGTCATATATATAGAGCAATCAGAAACAGAAAATTTGACACCATACGAGAATCACAAATATTAAAAGCATAAACAAGATTCATACTAACACTCGGTATGTGCTAAATATCATATGAAGAAAATAAATGGTGTGTCAATTGAACCAATACATGACAACCCATACATGATAGTATAGAATTACCATTGGCGGCCATGATTTTGGAAAGTCAAGATTCAACGTAATGATTTATGACAAAAGATTGGCAGGTGATAAGTGGAACCCGAGTACCGAAACTCTCTCCTTTAAGGCTCTCTTTCCGTAAGCTAGTAAGGAGTAAGGGCTTCCAGACCTATATGACTCTCTGACCGCAGTTATAGTTATTTAGGTGGTATCCTCAGATTGAAGAGATCAAATTCCTCCAGGGAACACACGAAACAAAGATATGAACTGGGTAAATAGAAATGGAAAAGAGATGTATCCAATTCATCAAAATGAGAAGCTTTTTCTACATTCATATGATTATTTATGTATTTATTTATTTTTATTTTTATTTTTTTGCAAAAAACAGAATTTACGTTGATATCTAAACTTCAACAAAGTTGAAGTGCAAAAATCATAATTCATATGATCTACTAAAAGTAGATTGGTACTACCCATATAATAAAAGCATATTTTGGTCCATGGAATCCCAAGAATGTAAGAACTCCAACCTGTCTGATGCTTCTACGGCCAAATATGATATATAAGTGGGACCCGCACTATGTACAAGCAGTGTGAAGAAACCGTTTTTTTTTTTTCGAATCTGAAACAACTTGGGCCAAGTAGGGTTCTACTAGAAAACCATGGATTTTTACCATTTAAAGACTATAAAGTTTTAAAAGTGTTTCGCACATCTTATACATGATTGACAACTTTCGCACAACAACAATAACAACGATACCCAATCCCGCATGAGCGGCGTATGAGGAGGTAGAATGACTGACAACTTCTGAAATTGCTCAAATGATGATAAATCTAAAAACATACACTATTATAAACTTTACTTAGGTTTATAATTATGCTATATCCCAAAGACCTAAACTTTTCTTGTACCTTTTTTTTGAACGGCGATTTAATTAAAGACTAGCAAGATGCTAGAGAAGCAAATTGCAAATGACTGGATAGAGTGTTACATGGATTATTAAACCACTCTATCCAATTAAGAGAAGCTTTCCTGTTCCTACTCGAAAACCAAGTGAATGACGAAAGTTTAATGTCATTTAAGAGCATCTCCTTTCTTGGACACTTGGGCGAGAAGATTGCATTGTTCCTGAAGTTCCAGAGGTGCCACAAAGTGGTGTTTACACCAACATCAAAGCCTTTTTGAGTTTGGGCAGAATGAGGACTCGATCAGCTAATAGGGCCGCATCATCTACGGATGAAACAAGGACTTTCAAAACCTTCCACCAAGCCATGACTTCTTTCCATACGTCTTTAGCAATTGAACACAAGGCAAATAAGTGGTCCTCAGTTTCAATATCATCATCACAAAGGGAGAATCGAACAGTGTCAAGATCGATCCCTCTCTTATCGAGATTAACTCGTATAGGGACCCTTTTGTTCATGATGCGCCACGCGAGAATATTCACCTTTGTGGGAAGGAATTTATTCCATCTGATGGGTTGGGAGGTTGAGGGATTTGACATGTGGTTGATATGGTTCCGCATACTTTTCACAGTGAAGTATCTTCAAGAGTCCTCAATGAATTCCCAAGTGTGAGGGGCGTCACTAAGGTGTAACTCATAAAGATTCATTTTGATCTGCTTGTGATCGAGGGTGTTTTAGCCAATCCCAATTAAAAGTAAGGCCAAACGGAAGTGTAATCGGTTGTTGGTTTGGGCCAAGGGCTAAAGATGGGTCGGATACAGAACTAGTGAGATGTGAGTTATGAGAGGAAATAGGACATCTATCACAAACCAAACAACTCTTGTTTGTTTCAAGATGGTATAAT
The DNA here is from genome assembly GCA_030686995.1 of Artemisia argyi. NCBI lineage: Eukaryota > Viridiplantae > Streptophyta > Magnoliopsida > Asterales > Asteraceae > Artemisia > Artemisia argyi. The sequence continues at coordinate 183,765,268 of CM060691.1, read as the reverse complement.
CACGGGAATGAGTCTTGAAGAGTTGCTCCACCAATCCAATTATCATGCCAAAAAGAAGTGTTTCTTCCATTTCCAACTTTTTTCTTGAAAAGCCTTGGTAATTCGATTCAAATGTTGCTCAGATCATTTTTTAGGTTGCAAATACGAGACCATGCTCAGATCATTTTTTAGGTTCCAAACTTTGCTTGTACATGATTGACAACTTTTGAAACTGCTCAAATGATGATAAATCTAAAAACATGGACTATCATAATCTTTACCTAGGTTTATAATTGCGACATGTCGCGAAGACATAAACCAAATACTAGCTTGAGACTAATTAAACTAACGAATAAAACATGAAATCGAATAATTTTTCTTCATCACAAGTTTTAGTTGAAGTAAAAGAAAAGAAAAGAAAATGCATTGTTGGTCTAATAAAATCTCGAGAATTTGTGCGGCTCACTTGGATTCATAATTGACCAATGTAAAATCAAGAAAAAATAGCACATAAACCTATATATAATTTGGAGCATCAAAGATGGATCCAACGGAGTAGAATCAGGACACGTATACTTCTTCGTCGACATTCTTTAACATGTATTTTTACGAGGAAACATGCATGGATTATTATAATCATAGAATGTCTTCATGCACAATATCAAGTAATATGAAATAAAGAAATCTTTGCACATATATAATAGGATGGTTGGATGTAGACAAGCATAAGTCATTTTGGAACTTGAAGTCTTTGGTCGATTTTCTCCCAAGCTTTTTATTTTATTATTTTACAAAAGCTAAACTCTCATTGGTTTCTAGGACCTGCTCAATACAAGTACTTCAACACTTGTTCATAACACTTGCCTTTGGCCTCCAATTCACAACCCATCACCACCACCATCACCACATTAATCACCATTGTCGCCGTTCTCGTTACATAACCATATATCGTCATCATGAAGGTGAGATATGATAGTTTTTGTAGGTTGCCATTTGCATAATTATAAGGTTTGCATAGTTTGCATGCATGTTTTGCACAGTTGATAATGTGTTATTGGTCTTATTGCAGCTTTTTGGTTGGATGCAAAGTAAATTTAATGGACATGGACAAAAGCACTCCAATGCTGCTAAGGCTGCTCGTAAGTAACCAATCGATCTTAAAGATTCACAAAAGGAACCTTTAATAGCATTCATTTAATTTGAAACTCGAATAATATTTTATGTAATGCATTGTGTAGATCACACCAGGCAAGAGCCCCCGAAAGAAGAGTTTAGCGATTGGCCACAAGGGCTGCTAACAATAGGAACATTTGGAAACAACGATCTACCAGTTGAAACAGAAGATATCCAAGAAACTCCTGTTACAGAAACATCGTCGCCAGATCTTTCTGAATTCACACCTGAAGAGATTGGAAAACTGCAAAATGAGTTAACAAAGCTTTTATCCAAGAAACAAGATACCCCTGCTGATCTCCCATTAGATAGATTCCTTAACTGCCCATCAAGCTTAGAAGTCGACCGTAGACTTTCTGTCACAGCCAACACCGAAGTGAATGAGAAAGAGGAAGATATTGATCGCACCATTAGAGTTATACTTGGGAGGTGCAAGGATATTTGTGTGGATAGTGGTAAGAAAACAGTCGGGAAGAAATCAATCTCTTTCCTTTTGAAGAAGATTTTCGTATGTAGCAGCGGGTTTCCAACGATCCCTAGTTTGCATGATCCACTTCCCGAATCAAGAATGGAGAAGGTAATATACTAACCTTGTTTTTGTTTTGTTTTTTTGCTTAATGTATCTACATACTTTTTCATTTGTCTCATTTTAGATATCGTACATCTTTTGTACATTTGAGTCATTAAAAATGGCTTTGTGCCATTTGGTCTAAATTTTTTATGTTATTTTGTTAGTTTGTTTTCTTGAATTCTAAGTATGAGTTTTGGTAATTGCAGATCTTAAGGGCTATGCTCAAGAAAAAGATCAACCCTCAACATTCTCAAGCATCATCGGCACGGAAGTTCATTGAGGGAAGACGGCCACCCAAGAACGCAAAAATTGTAGAGGACGAAAATGAGAATGAAAGGTCAAAATGGGTCAAGACAGATTCTGAATGTAAGTGTTTTTGTTATTGAAAGTCTACTTCTTTTTAGTTGTGCTCGATCTTGTGAAAAAAAAAAAAGGTATTGATAATTTTAGTATGAATTTTTGCAGATATCGTGTTAGAGATATGAAGCCATGCTCGAGTTACTAAAATCTTGTAAAGATCTTCCAACGAACACGACGGAAGTTGCATCTTTTTCTTGCTGATGTTTGAGGGTTTTAAGGTGAACCTTGGTTTTTTTCTCAACTTCATTAACAAGGATAGATGACCAAATGTTGAGATCTGTAAAGCAAAGGGTTGTTTCTTTGTTTGTTCGTTTTTTCATGCTTGTATCCATTTTCATGGGTCCAAATGCATGTTATATGTTGTATTATACATATGGGAAAAACTCACCCATTCATGTCTTGTTTTGTTTTATGATATTGGACCCATTTCTCATCAAACCATCCATACTATGTGAGTATGTTGTTTGGGATTAAAATAGTTGGATTACAAGTTTTGACAAATAGTTATTTGAAATGGGTTTGTATGTATACATTGTATGAATAAAACTTTGCTTGTTATTTGTGTTACATGATCTACTAAAAAATGTTAATGTAAAATGTATGTGATAAAAGGCATTTAGTCCTCTTTTATATAATCTTTGCCCTCAACTATCACATCCCCAATGTAGAGATAATGAATATTTCAATGAGTGTATTTACAATAACAAAATGCTAAACTACCAAATATATCTCTATGCATGTGTATCATTAACATCAAATGGTGAATAGTTTAGCCATTGTAGAATGAAAGATTTATAAAACATTTGTTCTGTCTTGAAAGACCTGAACGTTCATAAGATATTGTACTTGACTAAAAGCTAGAAAACTACTATCATCGTGGAGCACTTTTTCTAATATCGTGCAGGCCAAATTGTGTACATCCTACCTCCTTATATCATGTATATGCATGATTGAGTATTGTCGTTGCCTATAGAAATACAAATAAGGGTCGGTTTTATCATACACTATGTCTTGAAGACTTTTGTTGATATTGATATAAAGTGCATTCATAATACTGAATGCAATGAGCGGGAAAGACTAAGTGACCGCTTTAGAAGTTGATCGTGGATGAGGGTCAAAATCTGTTGTTTTTTCTTGACACAAGTTGACGAGTCATGAGAACAACGAGAAAGCAAGAAAGTGGAGCCGAAGAGTAAAGTGTGAGAAACCAGCAAGGTTGAGCACATGGAGACCCCCCACCCACAGTTTTTCAGAAGGGGAAAACTAGGGGTGTTCATCGGTTCGGCTCTCGGGTTTTAGGTTTTACGGTTCGGGTTCATTGGTTGAAAATTTGTAAAATCAAAATCAAAATCAAACCAAACCAATTTAGAACGAATAAAACCAAATCAAACACTAAATTATAATTCAGCTTAGTCTCAGTTAAAACGAAAAAAACTAAATTCATGTACACTTCATAAAATAACATATCAAAAGGTCTAATAAGTGTTGCAATAAATAAAAACCTAATAGTTCAAATAATTCAAAATGTCTCGTAAGTGTTGAAATAAATATAAAAGTAAAAGTCTAATAAACCAAAACGTTTATAATTTGAAAGGAATTATGTTAAAAGAAATCAAAATGAGAGTTTCTTTGACAAAAGTCTTCGGAATTTCTAAAAGTCTTTAAAAGCATTGATATTCCATCTTCAACGATCTAAAACCGAGATTCGAAATCAATGTAGAACTAAAATTATCAAAAAATCTAATTAACCAATCATAGTCACAAATTTTTATTTAAAAAAATTAATAAAAAATTTCCAACTCCTTTTTCAAACTAAAATATCTTGCAAACGGTAAATCGTCAAGTTAAAAAAAAATACACCATCGTGACCAATATTTTTTATCTTTAACTAGACGGACACTTCGATATACTTTCGACAAACTTTTTTTTTTTTTTTTTTTTTTTTCTTTTTTAGTTATGTCTGGAAAAATCACATGTGATTTGTATCTTAGATCACATGTGATTTCATGTGTGTGATTTCATAAATCACATATGATTTGTGATACAAAATATATTTGATTTTTCCAAATGTAATTGAAAAAAAAATCGAAAAAAGTTCGTCGAAAGTATGTAGAAATGGCCTCTCTATAGAAAGATGATTTAATTCTCGTCACGATGGTATGATTCGTTTTACGTAACGATAAACGGTTTGCGAGATATTTAATTTTTTAAAAAAGGCAAACGTTTTTTTTAATTAAAAAATGAATGACCATAATTGATTCATTGGATCTTTAGAGAATATTTAATCTATATGAACTTTCTCCTAAAACCGATTTGACTTACTCATTGCTTCTTTTATGAGATAAAAAGTCACATATATAACAATGTGTTAATATGCAAATACAAAACTAAGCTTTAAAAAAAAAGTGTGCCTAAAATAACCAGCTTTGTTTTATTTATTTAGATCACTGAATTTATAAAAATATATGTACATATCACTGAATTTGCAAAAGTACAACATTTATGTTACGTAACTTATCTAAAAATATGCATTCAAGCTATTTATAACACTGAAATTATAAAATAGTAATCTAAGTGTCAGTTCTTATAAGTTTAGTAATCCAAATAAAAATTAAAAATTTGTTACCTTAAGCAATTTTTTTTTTTTTTTTTTTTTTTTTTTTTTTTTTTTTAGAGTTCAGTGGTATATTTGTATATTAACAATTGATATATGAGGAAAATTCAAATGCATACTCATTTTTTTGTGCATACCAATGGACAAATCTCCACCCTCTATCCTTTTTGATCTAATGGCATAGATTAATCTATATTTAACATGCTTAACCTTAATTTTCCCAACTATATAAAGCCTTTTCTTTCTTTTTTTTTTTTTCTTTTTTTTCATTCTCTTCATTTTTTACACACACTTCGTGTGTGTGTTACCTCTGCTCTCATTCCTTCCATTCATAAATAAGTTATGTTACCATTCCGATCATCATCACCATCACTATTCCGATCACCATCACCGTTCCGATCATCATCTCATCATCACCATCAATGTTCCGATCACCACTCTGATTACCATCACTGTTCCGATCGACAGTTACCTTGTCTTTCATCATCACCGTTCCGATCACAATCACCAGCACCACTCCGATCACCATCACCGTTTCGATCATTATCATTATTTTTTATGGCATCTTTTGATCTGAAATAAGTGTTTGTTTCAAAAGCAAATTTGATTATATTGTTGCGGTTGATAATGTTGTTGAATCAGTTGATAATTATGTGAATCAAATTGTTAATATTTCTTCTTATCAAGTTACACACCAAGTGTTTGATGAAATGTGTAAGTAAAAAATATTTGATAATTTTGTTATTTGCTTTTGTGATTTTACTTATTAATTAAGTTGTTAGTTGAATTTATGTTTTTTAACTGCATTTGAATGTTGTTTTTGTGTCTAATTATGGTTTTGAATCTGCTCTGTAGCATACGTTTAGTATCACCAGTGATATTTGAAGTTGATGATTATAAGCTGGTTTAGTATCACCAGTGATATACGTTTAGTATCACCAGTGATAATTGTTAGTCTGTTTATTTATAAGTTGTTTATGTTAAGATGTTTAATTTTCTTATATAATATTTTTGACATTTTGATGAGAATGAAAATATAAGTTTGAGCTGTGAGTATAAGTTACTGATAAGTTATTAATTATACTGTAATATTGCTTATTATTTATTAATTAAGGTGTAGCTTACAGTGTTTTGAAGTCTCTTATGTGGTGCTCTATTTAAATGCTTGCACGGCTACCAAAATGCTTATGGAGTTATTGGCATTTTTCATGTTGTTTCTGAGTTTAATGCTGAGTATGTAATGAAGATCATTATTGGATTTTACACCAAGGTATTAATTACGTACTTTTTATGTACAAGATAGTTTTTGTGCCTTTCACTCTAATAGACAAACACAATAAATGTTTTTGCTGATGGTATATGTGTAGTATCACTAGTGATATGTTTGATATATGTGTAGTATCACCAGTGATATGCTTGATATATATGTAGTATCACCAGTGATATGTTTGATATATGTGTAGTATCACCAGTGATATGTTTGATAATCTGTTTCTTATTGTTGTAATTACTGATAAGCTGTCTATGATACTGGAATTCTTTTGTAGACAACCTGAGAGAGCTAAAGTCAAAAGTTGAGACTGATTTGCCAAGTCTTCTACCCCGAAAAGTTTGTAATATTGTTCAAGATTTTATGGGTATAAAGAATCCTCCTAAAGGATATAAGAATAACTGTATTAATGGTAGATGTGAGAAAGCTATTGAGAAAAGTAAGAACCAAAAGAAGGGTTGTAATATTTGTAGTTTAATTGATCATAATAGACATACTTATCTGTAACACCCCCAAAATCGGTACAGCGGAAGCATTCGGGTCATGGGGTGCTACTAAATTGGAGATCACAACACAAGATAATAAAGAACGGAATACATACTCCGTTAAAAATACATTTCATTAAAATTCATTCAAGTTTACATCGAGTTTCAAAGTAAATAGATAAGCCCAACGTCAAATGGTCCCATAAAAACAAGTCATAATGTTGTGTAAAAACACTTAGGTAAATAGATTATGACCATCGCCTTGCCATGCCTTGACGAAAATAAGCAGCTCAAACACCTGAGTAAACATGCTAAAACTCAGCAAAAAGCTAGTGAGTCTATAGGTTTATCAATAAAGTAATGTGGACCAGTAGTTTTGTGTACAAACATTACAACGCATATAATGTCATACAAAAATAGCCTATCGCGCTAGCACTAAGTTCATGCAACCGAAGCTAAACAGTATAGTATGCCACAATGTAGCATATATAATAATAGTGAGGGCCCATAGCGAGTGTTTAACCCAATACACTCGTAGTCCGACTTGGTATACGTTCGCATTGACCCGTCTGGCCAACCGAACGGGGGAGTTACCCCCGATAGATCTATCTATATCAATCGCGCTTCCTAACAGGAATTAACGGTTCATGAAAGTGGGCATAACAGTGGGTTCAGGGCTTAGGCTAACTACGCAATAGTGTTGAGAAATAATAGCATGGTCCAGAAAATGTTTTGCATGTTTCTCACCCCATAGTTTTGTAAACGAGTATAAGTAAAGTAGGGCTATAAACTCACCTTAGTGATTAGTAGTCGCGATAGCGAAAAGTCAAATAGTACTAGTGAGCGGCACCGACACGCGACCTAGAATAGTATGGCAAAAATTTAGTTTAGAATACCAATTAAGACACAACGATGTTTAAATAAGTTTAAAAACTTAAAGAAAATGTTTGTATCGTCGTTGCTTGTGTGGCTGGGTTTATGTTTGTAAACAAATTTCCAAATGTATAATTATTGACACATAGGAGTATATAACTCTTGGTTCGATAATAGTTGGCGACGAGGTGCGAGAAAGTAGCTTCAATAACAGTTTAAGTGTTGACGGAATATGTAATATTATCGTAATGAGATTATTAAGTACATTCATATATATGTCATGTAATAATAATAATTGAAAAGAGTAGTATATAAATAATAAACTTTTATTTATATAATGTAAGTTGACAAAAAGTTCATTTCTAAAAACGTTAGTTATATATAAAGTTCTTCGTGATAGTCTTCATATAAAATTTCTTCGTAGTAGTCTTAATATGCAACGATAACTAAATTTTATGCCTCGTTGAAAATAGAGTTTTAGTTATAAGTGAATAAGCAAAAGTCCGATTATATTTTATAAGCGAAATCTCAATTTAAATATATGTTTTCAAATAGTCTAAAAATTATACTTTCATATATCATTTTGTGATTACCGTCTTTATAGTTTTAAATGACAAGTATTTCTATCGAGGTTGAGTCGAGATAATAGATCGTATATGTTTATAGAATATGTTGTGTCGAGTTGAATATCACGGGAAAATATGTGTTCACTTGTGGTCGAGTAAATGATAAACCGTAAGTGAGTTTTGTAAGTTTGCATTTTTAGTCCGTGTATAAATTTTGTAACTTTATATTTTTCTACTGATTTTTGCTACCAAATCAGATTTTTAAGGACCTTATTGTTATATGGTATGGACCTTTAGAAGTCATTGGGCCACGAGTTGGGCTGTTCCAAATTGAGCCGTGAGTTGGGCTTTGCCCAACTTCTCTCAACACAACCTGAGAACACAACCAGGTGCTTATTTTCAACCAACAATATATACAACACAAATTCCTTACTTCCTATTATGTGCACATTAGTCGATTCGGGGGCAAGTTATTTTTTTTATATTCGAACCTGGACTTATAACTTTAGCGAGTTCGGCATGGTAATATGACTAAAGCCATGTCGATACTATTTTGACTCGAACACTAGTTTTTGGTTAACATATTTTAAGTCACACAACATCAACAACAACAATAACATATGAAAAAAAAATGCATATACTCACAGGTTTTCGACTAAACCAAATCGACCGAAAGTTTTATAACTAGAACCCTTTTGTATCAAGATAGCAGATAACCACAAGACAACCCGAAATTTTACCAAGACTACTTATCCTCTATTAATTTTCAAATGCCCTAAGATTTCATATATCAATTTCATCAACCAAAAAAAATATATATATACCGATCCACATAAACTCAAATCCGATTTGTACAAATGTTTTCTTTTAATCACCACATACCATAGTATCTAATTTACCCCTAATTACAAAAGCCCTAACATTTTAGGATCAATTATTTAATCATAAAAATTAGGGTTTCCTTCAGATTCAAATTAATTCAATAATACTTATATATAAAGATAACCAAACATATATATAATCGAATCTTAGAAACAAAAGTTTGAGATTATCTTACAAGTCTTTGAAGAAATTACAAGAAGAAGATCCAATCCGAGCCCCAAGCAAGCAATCCACACCAAGGAAGTTGTGGTGCCATTATGGGTCGGGTGGAATAAAAAGAAGGAAAATTAGTAACCCTAATACCAACCTTTTGTATATCGAAAATCGTTTATAACCAAAAATGGACTAAAAACAAAACTTGGCTTCTTCATATGTTATCTCGTGACTCTTCTTGGCTGGATAAGAGGTTGAAAGAAGAAAGTATTCTCCTTGGCGTGCAAGGGTTACTCATGGAGAGGAATCCGAGACTGGGATGGATTTTTAACCACATGATTTCTTGATTTTCTTCTCTCTTTTTTTTTTTTTTTTTTTTTGATATCTGCTTCTTGGGAAGAGAAGGAGAGAAAGGAGATCTGGTTTCTTGAAGATAAAAGATAATACGCGTTTTATTATATCCCTTTTATTTTGAGACGTGTGGGATATATTTTGTTTTAACGTTTCATTTTTTTTTTTTTTTTTTTTTTTTTTTTTTTTTTTTTTTTACAAACGTATCTACTAATTAAAGGTGTAAAAAAATGTTATTTAACATTTATTTTTGGTCTTGTATACCCCGTGTTTCGCTGAGTTTTGCTGTAACGCAATATTTTTGGTCTGACGCGAATGTGATAGAAATATATACCTGCGGTAAACATCTTAATAATGGTATTATAAGAACGTATTTAGTACCATTTATTAATTATTGTATGGTTGCCGTAATTAAAGTACTGTCGGTACGCGTGTCGTGCTGTGCTCGAGATAAAAATCTCGGTTTGGTAAATAAATACCAGTATAGGTCAGAAAATAATGTTTTCGCATTTTCTGATAAATATGGTCGTTGTTATGAGTTGTCGTAAGTCATAGTATGTGGGTTTGCTTCCCGAATAGTTATGTAAGCTTATGAATGCTTAACTCAAATAGTTGGGCACTAATAAATTAATATTTACTATTAAATAAAGGTGAAAAATTACCGTTTGTCACATCCTTCCCGCCTTGGAAAGAAACCGTCCTCGGTTTCACTTACAATTACCCACAGGTGTTGAGAAAAGATGAGGATATTTACGCTTGATTTCGTCTTCACGCTCCCACGTGAATTCGGGACCTCTACGAGAGTTCCAACGGACCTTGATAATAGGAATGCGGCTTTGCTTAAGCCGTTTGATCTCTCGGTCAACAATTTCAACCGGTTCCTCAATAAAGTTGAATCTTTCATCGATTTGGATTTCTTCCAAGGGAATAGCAAGAGTTTCGTTTGAGAGACATTTCTTCAAGTTGCACACATGAAACACGTTGTGCACAGAGCTGAGTTCTTGTGGTAGTTCGAGTCGGTAAGCTACCGGCCCAATTCTGGCTAGAATCTTGAAAGGTCCAATGTAACGGGGATTTAGTTTTCCACGTTTCCCAAAACGGATCACACCTTTCCAAGATGAAACTTTTAACATGACTCTATCTCCAACTTGAAACTCAAGTGGTTTTCGTCTCTTGTCCGCGTAGCTCTTTTGGCGATCTCGTGCAGCTTGTAACCGGTTCTTAATTTGTACAATCTTTTCAGTAGTTTCTTGTACCAAGTCAGGACCAGTAATCTGACTTTCTCTGACTTCAGCCCAGCAAATTGGTGATCTGCACTTCCTTCCGTAAAGTGCTTCATATGGTGCAGCTTTGATGCTAGTGTGATAGCTGTTATTGTAAGAAAACTCGGCTAGTGGCAAATGCCTATCCCAACCATTTCCAAAGTCTATCACGCACGCTCGCAGCATATCCTCCAAAGTTTGGATGGTCCTCTCACTTTGACCGTCTGTTTGAGGATGATATGCAGTGCTCATGTCAAGATTACTTCCCAAAGCATCTTGAAGTGATCTCCAGAATTTTGACGTGAAACGGCTATCTCTATCAGAGATGATAGAAATTGGGACACCATGTCGTGCTACAATTTCTTTTATGTATAGCCGTGCAAGTTTATCCATGCTTTCGTTTTCCTTGATTGGTAGGAAGTGGGCGGACTTGGTAAGACGATCAACGATTACCCAGATAGTGTCGTAACCGCTGGATGTCCTTGGTAACTTGGTGATAAAGTCCATAGTTATGCGTTCCCACTTCCATTCGGGAATCTCTAGTTGGACCAGTAAACCTGATGGGCGTTGATGTTCAGCCTTGACTTTGGAACAAGTCAAGCATTGACTGACATACATCGCAATGTCGGCCTTCATGTTGGGCCACCAGTATAATTTCTTTAGGTCAAGGTACATTTTGTCGGCTCCTGGGTGTATAGAGTATCTAGACTTGTGGGATTCGTGCATGATGAGGTCACGCATCCCTCCGTAAAGTGGAACCCAACTTCTGTCCTTGAAGCACAGCGTCCCATCAGACCTCTTTACAAAACCATTTTCATTCTCAGGCATACCATAGATTTTCTCGTTGGGTCTATTCTCTTCCTTGAGTGCCTCAGTCTGAGCCTCAAGGATTTTTGATGGGAGAGGTGATACGATTGTCATACCCAATGATCGCACCCTCAGGGGTTTTGGTCTATCTTTTCGACTAAGAGCATCCGCTACCACGTTTGCCTTGCCAGGATGGTACCGGATCTCGCAATCATAGTCGCTGAGCAATTCCAGCCAACGACGTTGCCTCATGTTGAGCTCCTTTTGATCAAGGATATATTGCAAGCTCTTGTGGTCTGTATACACAACACACTTGGTACCATAAAGGTAGTGTCTCCAGATTCTGAGTGCGAATACTACTGCTCCCAGTTCTAAGTCATGTGTTGTGTAATTCTTCTCGTGTGTTCTTCAGTTGGCGTGAGGCATACGCTATCACCTTCTCTCGTTGCATAAGTACAGCTCCTAAGCCGCTGTGCGAAGCGTCGCAGTAAACCACAAAATCTTCACTGCCCTCAGGTAGGGCCAATATAGGCGCACTGCACAATTTATGCTTGAGGAGTTGAAAAGCTTCTTCTGATTTATCACACCATTCGAACTTTTCACTCTTCTGGGTTAGCTTAGTTAAAGGTTTTGCTACCTTGGAGAAACCTTCAATGAACCTACGGTAATAACCAGCAAGTCCTAAGAATTGGCGTATTTCGGTGGGTGTGGTAGGTGTCGCCCAATCCTTTATTGCTTCGATTTTTGCAGGATCCACGTGAATGCCCTGACTATCAATCACGTGACCCAGAAATTGCACTTTTGGTATCCAAAAATCACACTTCAAAAATTTTGCATACAACTCCTCCTTCTTTAGCAACTCTAAAATTTGTCTAAGGTGTTCCTCGTGCTCCTTTTTGCTTTTGGAGTAAATCAGGATGTCGTCGATAAAGACAATCACAAATTTGTCCAAGTAGGGCTTGCATACCTGATTCATGAGGTCCATGAATACTGCAGGGGCATTGGTCAAGCCGAATGGCATAACTTGGAATTCGTAATGATCGTATCGAGTTCTAAATGCGGTTTTTGGGATATCTTCTTCCCGAACTCTAAGTTGGTGGTATCCTGATCTCAAGTCGATTTTAGAGTAGACGCATAAACCTTGAAGTTGGTCGAATAGGTCGTCAATTCTTGGGAGTAGGTATCGGTTTTTAATGGTTAGTTTGTTTAGTTCCCTGTAGTCAATACACATCCTGAAAGACCCATCCTTCTTTTTCACAAACAGGACTGGAGCTCCCCAAGGCGAGGAACTTGGCCTGATGAACCCTTTTCTGAAAGTTCTGACAACTGGTCTGAGAGTTCTTGTAATTCCGTTGGGGCTAATCGATAGGGTGCTCATGCCACAGGTGCAGCACCAGGCACTAGGTCAATACGAAATTCGATCTGCCGAGTTGACGGGAGTCCAGGTAAGTCTTCAGGAAAGACTTCTGGGAAGTCTCTCACGATTGGTACATCTTCCAAACGTTTTTCCTCTGACTCATTTCCTTCCTTCTCGGTAACTTGCGCCAAAAAGAGATGACATCCTTTTTCGATGTACTTTTGGGCCTTGGTGTAAGAGATGATGTTTAGTCTTGACGCGTTTCTTCTATCTTTCCTGTCACCTTCTACGATTAGGACTTCTTCCCCATATGGTAGGCGAACGATCTTCTCGTCGCAAATGATGGAGGCATGGTACTTCGATAACCAATCCATGCCGACAATTACGTCAAAACTACCTAGTTCAACGGGCATGAGGTCGATGTTGAATGGATGGTTTAATAGGTTTAAGGTACAACCTCTAATGACAGTGTCTACCCTTTCTATGTTTCCATTAGCTAACTCCACATTGTATATGATGTCTAAAGTGGTCGGGGCAATACCAAGAAGTGGACTAAATGCAGTTGAAACAAAACTTCTATCTGCCCCAGTATCAAACAATATGGATGCATAACGGTTATTTAAAAGGAACATACCTGTCACAACGTTCGGGTCCTCTTGGGCTTCTACCTTGCCCACAGCGTAGACCCTCCCACGGGCTCCTCCTCCATTGCCTTGATTTCCTTGATGCCCAGCAGCTCCATGATTCCCACCGTTTCCTTGGTTCCTCTGATTACCCTGATTACCATGGTTACCTTGGTTACCTCGGTTACCTCCATTTCCTTGATTCCTGGGCTTTTGGCATTCATTCCGGTAATGCCCTTTTTCACCACATCCAAAACATGTTATTTCGGCCTTCGGGTTGTTTGTTGGTGCAACTTGTGCATTAGCGAGGGGCCTTGCCTTGCAATCCCGGGTCATGTGTCCTATCTTTTGGCACTTGTGACACTTGACCGTGCACCGACCATTGTGGTGCAACTTGCAGCGGTTACACAATGGTAATTTGCCTTCATATGCTTTCTTTTCTGTTGGTCCAGCAGCATAAACTTTAACAACTTCTTGCCTTTTGTTTGAGTGGTGGTTGGTGTGGTTGTTTCGGGAGTGGTCATCCCATTTTCTTTTGTTTGTCACCACTGCTCCGACTGAGTCTTCAATCATTTGGTCCGTCAGTTTGTTGGCCAACTCCATAGTCTCATGGAGATCAGCAGCCTTGGAGGTAGTGACATTCCCCTTGACATATGGGTGTAGCCCCCCAATGTACCTTTCCAGCAAGCGAGCTTCAGTCGGTACCATTTCAGGACATAGTAAGACTAACTCTTGAAAACGCTGGTTATATGTGGCCATGTCGGTGCCTTGCACCTTGAGATTCCAAAATTCAGCCTCCAACTTCATGACTTCGTTGCGAGGGCAATACTTTTTGAGCATCATTTCCTTGAAATTTTCCCATGGCATTGCATAGGCGGCATCATGGCCAGCCGACTTCAGATAGTTGTTCCACCAGGTCAAAGCAGCATTCTTGAAGGTAAATGATGCAAATTTAACCCTGTCTTCATCCGCACATCTGCAGATTCGGAATACAGTTTCCAACCTTTCCAACCACCTGACCAAAACAACAGCTCCTTCGTTTCCCTCAAAATAATCTGTCATGAGCTTTTTGAATTCCTGATAGTTACAGCCACGGTTATTGTTGTTTGCCGGTCTAGAGGTTCCGACATCAGTAGTTGAATTGTTCACATTTGCTGCAGCCAGTGCTGCTGCCACTCGCTCTTCAACTAGTTGGTCGAGCATGGCTTGATTTACAACAGGTGGAGTTGTTGCTGTAGTCTTGGCGGAAACTGGGTTAGCACGAGTAGATCTAGTTGCTTTCCGTTTGGGAGCCATATTGCTACGAAATAAAATAGAGAGAGTAAATAAGATTTCATAACAAGAGTTTGTCATCATGCAAGAGTATAGTCACCACAAGTAGAGTATAATGATAAAATCAATTATAGAGAGAATGGCACAATAGAATAACCAACCAAGCTTGTTATAGATTAAAATCAATATGCGTTCACAAAATTACAAGCTCGTGGTGCAACGAAAGAAAAGTACAAGTCTCGAATACATAAACGGAAATACAAGTCTCGAATAAAAGAGAAAAGTACAACAAATACTAAGCTTGCATCATCTAATACAACAACACTACTCAACGCGAAGTCGCTCCATGCCTAACACCAGCTCTACCTGTGTGTTCTCCAACTGCTCCAACCGCCTACTAGAGTCCTGGATAATCGTCAGGTGTGCTCCAAGCCTATTCTCCAATGATGCGATCCTCTGCTCCTGTGCATGTACTAAGTCTTTGGTAAACTCCAAATCTAAGATACGTCTCCTAGCAGCTAGAATCTCATACCGGTCCTCCTGTCCAGCTCTAGTCAACCTAGCAATCTGAGACTCCATATCATGCATCTGGTGCCACTGACGCCACGCAGTATCCCAGACTGATGTGAACTCACTCCGCATCATCCCCACACAATGGCGCATACCCTCAAGCTCACCACCTAACATACCAGTACTGTCATCCAATCTCCCTAACCTATCCAACTGCTCAGTATGCTCCTCAAGTAAGCTCTCATGTGACCCCAGTAAAACAAAGATCTGCTCCAAACCAGTCACCTCTTCATCCTCCACTGGTGAAGCAACCGGAGGTGTGGAAACTTGAACAGATGGTGATGGTGGCACAAAAGAAGGCGAAGAAGGTGTATAATCTGGACTCGCAGCACGAGGTGCGGCACTAAACACACACTCAACATCCCTCCATATCTCACCATTAATCTCCTCCTCATGAACTCTCCTCGATCCCTGCCCAATCTCAAAAGTGGAAGGAACAACCCCTAAACCCTTCTCCAAAGTATGGAGTGTAACAGCTCCCTGACCCAAACCTGATGGTATATCATCATCTGTATCACCTCCCTGAATTTGTGCATCTCTCGAACTCTGTCCCATCTCACAGGTGATCGGCACATCCTCAAGGATAATCTCCAGTGGTCTCATACTCCCATCTGTACCTATATGCTCAGTGGTGTGCTCAACCGGTGCAGTCTCATCAGGTGTAACCTTAGCTGGTAGAGGTTCCTCTTCGGGATCTTCCTCCGAATCAGTCTCAATAGCTCTCCTCAATCTCTAATGTGGAGGGGAGTGAGGTAATGGTGAAGTAGGAGTATGCTCATATGATGATCGAGTCCTCCTACGGGGCACTGTTGATAAAGCAGATGTTAGGTGTATGTTACGCCCTCGGACCCTCCTGTAAGAAGCCCGACGTCTGATAGTAGGATTATGAGTATGTGAGGAAACATGAATGGACTGAGTAGTAGTGATGTCAGTAGTGGGTGTGAGTGTAGGCTGAGTAGATGCATGATCAGTAATAGTAGTGGATGTAGGCTGAGTAGGAAATGATGGAGCAGGTACAGACTCAATGATTTCAGGATCTGAAGCATTAAAGTCCTGGAGTATGATGTACGGATCCTCTGAGTCTGGTGTGATCTGGAATGGTGGAGTGTCAACGGAAGGCATAGTCTGTGACACATACGGTATAAGTGTGTAAGTATATGTAGAATGCTCATAGTAAATAATATAAGTTTAGTGCGTATAAGAATACTTATAGTGCATGTAGTCAAGTAAGATCATCAAATACTAAAGCATGATTAAGGCAAGTAAAGTGGCAAGTAAGGCAGGCAGGCAAGTGGCGGTCATAGGGACTTGTTTTTGTAAAAAGCGGTTATAGTTTAGGATTTATATGTACCTAGTTCTCTATAACCTTGGCTCTGATACCAATCTGTAACACCCCCAAAATCGGTACAGCGGAAGCATTCGGGTCATGGGGTGCTACTAAATTGGAGATCACAACACAAGATAATAAAGAACGGAATACATACTCCGTTAAAAATACATTTCATTAAAATTCATTCAAGTTTACATCGAGTTTCAAAGTAAATAGATAAGCCCAACGTCAAATGGTCCCATAAAAACAAGTCATAATGTTGTGTAAAAACACTTAGGTAAATAGATTATGACCATCGCCTTGCCATGCCTTGACGAAAATAAGCAGCTCAAACACCTGAGTAAACATGCTAAAAGTCAGCAAAAAGCTGGTGAGTCTATAGGTTTATCAGTAAAGTAATGTGGACCAGTAGTTTTGTGTACAAACATTACAACGCATATAATGTCATACAAAAATAGCCTATCGCGCTAGCACTAAGTTCATGCAACCGAAGCTAAACAGTATAGTATGCCACAATGTAGCACATATAATAATAGTGAGGGCCCATAGCGAGTGTTTAACCCAATACACTCGTAGTCCGACTTGGTATACGTTCGCATTGACCCGTCTGGCCAACCGAACGGGGGAGTTACCCCCGATAGATCTATCTATATCAATCGCGCTTCCTAACAGGAATTAATGGTTCATGAAAGTGGGCATAACAGTGGGTTCAGGGCTTAGGCTAACTACGCAATAGTGTTGAGAAATAATAGCATGGTCCAGAAAATGTTTTGCATGTTTCTCACCCCATAGTTTTGTAAACGAGTATAAGTAAAGTGGGGCTATAAACTCACCTTAGTGATTAGTAGTCGCGATAGCGAAAAGTCAAATAGTACTAGTGAGCGGCACCGACACGCGACCTAGAATAGTACGGCAAAAATTTAGTTTAGAATACCAATTACGACACAACGATGTTTAAATAAGTTAAAAAACTTAAAGAAAATGTTTGTATCGTCGTTGCTTGTGTGGCTGGGTTTATGTTTGTAAACAAATTTCCAAGTGTATAATTATTGACACATAGGAGTATATAACTCTTGGTTCGATAATAGTTGGCGACGAGGTGCGAGAAAGTAGCTTCAATAACAGTTTAAGTGTTGACGAAATATGTAATATTATCGTAATGAGATTATTAAGTACATTCATATATATGTCATGTAATAATAATAATTGAAAAGAGTAGTATATAAATAATAAACTTTTATTTATATAATGTAAGTTGACAAAAAGTTCATTTCTAAAAACGTTAGTTATATATAAAGTTCTTCGTGATAGTCTTCATATAAAATTTCTTCGTAGTAGTCTTAATATGCAACGATAACTAAATTTTATCCTCGTTGAAAATAGAGTTTTGGTTATAAGTGAGTAAGCAAAAGTCCGATTATATTTTATAAGCGAAATCTCAATTTAAATATATGTTTTCAAATAGTCTAAAAATTATACTTTCATGTATCATTTTGTGATTACCGTCTTTATAGTTTTAAATGACAAGTATTTCTATCGAGGTTGAGTCGAGATAATAGATTGTATATGTTTATAGAATATGTTGTGTCGAGTTGAATATCACGGGAAAATATGTGTTCACTTGTGGTCAAGTAAATGATAAACCGTTAGTGAGTTTTGTAAGTTTGCATTTTTAGTCCGTGTATAAATTTTGTAACTTTATATTTTTCTACTGATTTTTGCTACCAAATCAGATTTTTAAGGACCTTATTGTTATATGGTATGGACCTTTAGAAGTCATTGGGCCACGAGTTGGGCTGTTCCAAATTGAGCCGTGAGTTGGGCTTTGCCCAACCTGAGAACACAACCTGAGAACACAACCAGGTGCTTATTTTCAACCAACAATATATACAACACAAATTCCTTACTTCCTATTATGTGCACATTAGTCGATTCGGGGGCAAGTTATTTTTTTTTTATATTCGAACCAGGACTTATAACTTTAGCGAGTTCGGCATGGTAATATGACTAAAGCCATACATGAACCACAAGAAGAAAGGAAAGCACAAGTCGATACTATTTTGACTCAAACACTAGTTTTTGGTTAACATATTTTAAGTCACACAACATCAACAACAACAATAACATATGAAAAAAAAAATGCATATACTCACAGGTTTTCGACTAAACCAAATCGACCGAAAGTTTTATAACTAGAACCCTTTTGTATCAAGATAGCAGATAACCACAAGACAACCCGAAATTTTACCAAGACTACTTATCCTCTATTAATTTTCAAAACCCCTAAGATTTCATATATCAATTTCATCAACCAAAAAAATATATATATATACCGATCCACATAAACTCAAATCCGATTTGTACAAATGTTTTCTTTTAATCACCACATACCATAGTATCTAATTTACCCCTAATTACAAAAGCCCTAACATTTTAGCATCAATTATTTAATCATAAAAATTAGGGTTTTCTTCATATTCAAATTAATTCAATAATACTTATATATAAAGATAACCAAACATATATATAATCGAATCTTAGAAACAAAAGTTTGAGATTATCTTACAAGTCTTTGAAGAAATTACAAGAAGAAGATCCAATCCGAGCCCCAAGCAAGCAATCCACACCAAGGAAGTTGTGGTGCCATTATGGGTCGGGTGGAATAAAAAGAAGGAAAATTAGTAACCCTAATACCAACCTTTTGTATATCGAAAATCGTTTATAACCAAAAATGGACTAAAAACAAAACTTGGCTTCTTCATATGTTATCTCGTGACTCTTCTTGGCTGGATAAGAGGTTGAAAGAAGAAAGTATACTCCTTGGCGTGCAAGGGTTACTCATGGAGAGGAATCCGAGACTGGGATGGATTTTTAACCACATGATTTCTTGATTTTCTTCTCTTTTTTTTTTTTTTTTTTTTGATATCTGCTTCTTGGGAAGAGAAGGAGAGAAAGGAGATCTGGTTTCTTGAAGATAAAAGATAATACGCATTTTATGGGGAAGGGAAAAAGAGAACGTGTATATCCCATTTATTTTGAGACGTGTGGGATATATTTTGTTTTAACGTTTCATTTTTTTTTTTTTTTTTTTTTTTTTTTTTTTTTTACAAACGTATCTACTAATTAAAGGTGTAAAAAAAATGTTATTTAACATTTATTTTTGGTCTTGTATACCCCGTGTTTCGCTGAGTTTTGCTGTAACGCAATATTTTTGGTCTGACGCGAATGTGATAGAAATATATACCTGCGGTAAACGTCTTAATAATGGTATTATAAGAACGTATTTAGTACCATTTATTAATTATTGTATGGTTGCCGTAATTAAAGTACTGTCGGTACGCGTGTCGTGCTGTGCTCGAGATAAAAATCTCGGTTTGGTAAATAAATACCAGTATAGGTCAGAAAATAATGTTTTCGCATTTTCTGATAAATATGGTCGTTGTTATGAGTTTTCGTAAGTCATAGTATGTGGGTTTGCTTCCCGAATAGTTATGTAAGCTTATGAATGCTTAACTCAAATAGTTGGACACTAATAAATTAATATTTACTATTAAATAAAGGTGAAAAATTACCGTTTGTTACATTATCCAAACAAGGAAAAAGTTTCAAATGTCAATGGGGCAGCGGCGTAGTTGAAAGTGGAAGCGGTTTCTCAGTCTCTGCAATTGAATTATTAGTTTGTTGATTGATTGATTTTTTTTACTGAATTGTTAAGTTTATTTAATAGCATTGCTAATTTCATCCTGGACTTGTATATCATTTGTGATACTATTATTATTATTATTTTTTCTCTTCTGAATTGTTAGGTTTACTCAATAGCACTAGTAAAATAAAGCTTAACAAGTAAATAAAAAAACCTATAAAAAATATACAAAATTTCACAAGTGATAATACAAATATCACTAGTGATAATACACATATACAGTTCAACTTCAAATATCACTGGTGATACTACAGGTATGACACTTTTCACTTTTCAAATTACCATATTAAACTAAATACCACTCAAAACTTTATCAAAGAATGTCACAACTCACCATTTCAGGTCATTTTCCAAACTTTGGAAAAACACAATTCATCAGTTTACTATTCATCATTTTTTGTGTCAGTTTGACATTCCGAGAAGCATTCAGAAATTTTACTATTCACTAAATACTATTCATTGCCGGAAAAGTTTTAACTATTCACTTGCATTACACATTTCATTGTAAATTTAGTTTACGGGTATTAAAATTCGCGTAACCATATGGGTTTAGGTGCGAATTCATTTCATTATCAGTAAGGACACTGCTTACGGACTAGAGACAGTCTGCATATCATCAGTAGGTCATTTACATGTTATACCACTCTTAGGATTATCAAATTTATATATTTGATACATTTAACGTTTTCCTTATAATTATTTATAAATAAACGTTAACACACGGTTAATAAACAAGACGAATATATATCTAAATATTCCCACAATGCTCCCGACATATTTTTATATCCATTTTATCATCATAAAAGTTATTATTTTCATTTACCCAGTATTTTGGAAATTTATTTTATTTATAACGTAAGTTTATAAATATTACGACGGTTTTCGTGAAAACTAAACAATAATCACCCGAACACTCAGTAATTGTACCCAACATATTTTTAACATTTTTATGACTTTATTAAGTCCCGGTTAACTTCGTTAATATTTATTTCTATCAAACCCGGTACCTGATTATAACTAATACTTACACTAAACTACAATTATTATTACACTACATTTCCTAAGTGATCAAAACCGAATATACTACTCTTTTTCACATTGAAAACCGGCCACATGCCCTCCCCTAGACACCATGTGCTTCCTTTTAACATTTTGACTTATGTACACTTATAATACAATATATACTTATACTAAATATCTACAAAAACACATATAACATAAGCTGACATAATTTTTAGAATCAAAAAGCAAAAAATCCTCATCTTCTCCATCATGAAACCCACTACCCACACCAAAATCCTAGATCAAGCCATCATTTTCAAAGTACGAAGCTACAAAGTTGTTCATTTCATCATTCTAATCAAGAATCTTACAACAAAAACACAAGTAACACAAGGTTTCTCATCATCTAATCACCCATTATTTCAAAGTGAGTTATCAACTTTATTTTCATGATTTCATCTAATTAACACTTGTATCTTATGGTTTTCATGCTTAATTTCATGTACAAGTTAGCTATACCACATTATTTTTGTTAACTTTTTGAACATACAAACCCTAGATTTTGATTTAGGTGTTCCTTTGTTAAATTAACATAATTAGTAGTGATTAGGAACCCATGGTACCCTAAGAAGGTGTATGGTAGGATTAGTATAGCTTTGTGGTGTTTGCAAGAGATTTGGTTGAAGTAGAAACTAGTTTTGAACATAAAAAGGGTTTGTAACAAGTAAATATACCTACTATCCCATTTTGGTAAATCCTGGAAAATAAGTAAACACAAGGGAAACTTTGGCAAAATTTTTAGAAAATACTTTCAAAAACGAATCCGTAGGCGAAAGAACGGATTAAAAAAAGTTTATAACGAAAAAGTTATGATTTTTGAAAGTTTATTGACGAAAAGTATATTTTCCGAAAATTGTTGCTGTTGGACGTTTTTCGTCGGACAAAAAGAGGCTTTAGACGTAACCCGGAGGAGTCAAGCTTTCCAAAATATATTACTACATACTAAGACGTAACCGTGGATATAAAGAACAAGTAAAATGGACTTATAACGACAAAGATATTCACGTTTCAATATCGGCAAAAATCCTCTATAATTGGCAGCTTTCACTAGTAATAATAATAATACTACTTCTACGTACTAAATTCTAGATTTTCTAGAAATATTAACCAAGAAGCCAAATTCACAACTAATGAAGTATTAGTTATTACAAGTATATTTTTATCACTACAAGGCGTTATATCAAGGATTTCAAACAGAGGATTTTAACACTAACATTGATACATACGATATATATATATATATATATATATATATATATATATATATATATATATATATATATATATATATACATTTCAACTAGTTTTATTTTTCTAGTTGCCTTATTTTTCTAAGTCTTGGAAAATGTATATTTTTTATAACAACAAGTATTTTTCAAAGAGTAGAGTGGTATGGGAAACATGTGCATGGACATTCATAACATCATTTAATGATCTAAAGCAGACCGTTCATCATTCATATTAGGTTGCGGCTAGTGTGCGCGCCTTGTTTTTCTGCTCATTACATGTTCATGGTACCATCATATCAGGTGAGTTTTCATAGCCCCGTTTTCAATTCAATATTTTGATTTCAAATCCTACGGGGAAATACATTGCATCAACCATTTTAGTACGAGCCCAAGTACCAAAACATATGTACATTGCTTAAGTTACCTTACCAACCTGTTAAAGTCCCCTATTATTATCATGGACCGTTAATTTGCCGGTAAGCGAGAGTGAGTGGATAGATCTATCGAGGGTGACGCCTCCATCCGTGGTAGTTATTACCAACAGTAAGCGGATGCATTTCATGTCTACATTTTGGGAGTGTTCTGGTAAAACATTCAGGAGGGGCATATAATTTCATCAGTCATAGCTTCGGGGTCATGAGCTTAAGGTCTATTGTACAATTTTACTTAACTTTTGTTATGCACTTTTACTTGTGATGGCCATACAACATTACATTTTATAAACCTATGGAATTCACCAACATTCGTGTTGACGTTTTAGCAATGTATTTCAGGTTATTAAGGTAGCTCATGTGACATGCATTTGGACCTTCATGGAGTCGCGGAGTCGACGCGTCTCACCATTATTTCATGCACTTATGTAAACGTTTGATCTAGCAAGACTTGTTTTCATAAACTTGCAACACCTTTTGGGGACCTCATTTTGTAAACTCTGGATTATTTCAATGATCAAACGAAGTATTTTCCAAACGACACTTTAGGTCGTTCAATGTAACTGTAACTGTGATGTTATGACAGACACCCCCAGGTATTCCATTCCGTTGCAAGTCAGGTAAATTGGGGGTGTGACAGATTGGTATCAGAGCTAAGGTTATAGCGAACTAGGATGTATCTTGGACCCTAGACTATAACCACATCATCATAGCATCTCATCATTTTATCATAAGTGCATAATCATGATACATGTTGTTTCATGCATACCCTGTGCGAGTTATTTATACTCATATTTGTGTATATATATATATATATATATATATATATATATATATATATATATATATATATATATATATATATATATATATATATATATATCATTTTATTGACCTGGTTCACAAGTGACATGTCTTCAGATACTCACCCTGACATCCTTTTATCGGATTCCGACATTGAAGATGCCTTGTCATCTTCCACTACCATTATACCACCAGTTGCACTTATACCACCATTAGCACTATTGATTTGCCATAGGAACATGGTTTTCTATCATTCAGCCCATATATAGAATGCCTTTTGGTAGAGTATTCAGACTTAATCTTAATGGACTTATTAGGATGTTTATTGCAAGGAAGATAGTATGTTTCTTTCCATCACTAGTAGGGCGCTTACTACTCAGGTACTACCACCACCATCAGTTACTTATTACACTGTTGGTCGTCCCACAGTGCGTACTTTAGTTTTACCTCTTAGATGTCACGAGGTAGTGCGAAAGAGGGTAGTATTCCATTCACTAGTACCATCATTGTCATTTTTCTTTTCCATTCCCACTTGCCATGAACTAGATAACATCTAGTAGATAATACCAATATCACGGACTCAACAGGAACATCCGCAGATTCTTCAGGAATGGTTCAGAACCTACATTATCTAAGATTTGATAGATGCACAACTTCAGACACCACTTCAGGACTATCTCGACCTCATGATGCCACAAACCTGATTTCACACAGAGGGACACCAGGAAGTCCCTAGACCAGACTTATATCCTCACTAGCTTTTACTATTATCCTAGCCACAGAAAGTGTGGGACATAGTCTAAAGAACTTGTTGTCTTTTGATTGTTGTACAAACAAAAATATCAAGTGTGACTCTACTATGTAAGGAATGGTTGTGCTATTTGTGATATCGGTTCACGTAGACCAAAATTTTCATGTATTATATTCATGTGTTGTGAATATGATGACTTTGATTAACTATATCCTCATGGTCTCTTATGATTTGACGAAGAGAGAGTTAAGCAAACCACTCCAAGCATGACGCAAGCTACTGTTGGACAAGTCATTACCAAGAACATAGCCACCGCCCTCACTAAGGAACTTACTCACGTGGAATTTATGGGGTGCAATCCTCCCTCCTTTAGCGGAACTAGAGACACAAAGGAATTTCTCAAATGGTTTGAAGAAATAGAAACAATATTTCAATGTGGTGACTGTCGTAAGGAAGACAAGGTTAAGTTCGCCACATTGCACTTTTTAGGATCATGCCCAGGAATGGTGGACCAAACATATTAAGATGGTGGGAGTTGATGCTGCCTACTTACACTCTTGGGAGAAACTAAGAAGGAACATGAAACACTAAACTTTACCATGGTAGGAAATGATGTTGACGAGTATACTACTCATTTTCATGAATTAACACGACTAGGTTCTGCAATGGATGAACCGGAAAGCAAGAAACTTGAAAGTTACATCAGGGGACTCTCAAATGAAATTCGTATGTTGGTCATCGCATGGGAACCCGATACCATGTCTATCGAGGCAAAGGAACTCATAGTTCACACCAAGACATCAGGAAACAATAGTGACAATAAAAGGAAGTGGAACAACAATTTAGGTTGCAATGCTGCTCAACAATCACCCAAGGGACAAGAAGTGAATAGAGCCTTTGCTGCAGAACCGCACACAAAGAGAAGGTATATTGGAAAGTTACCTTGCTGCAACCTGTGTAATCAACATCACCGAGGTCATTGCAGTAAAACGTGTGGAGTGTGCAAGAAGCGGGGTCATTGGACTGAAGACTGTAGGAAACTCACAAAACAGAAGACCCCAGGGAATTGCTTCAAATGTGGAAACTTAGGGCATTTCAAGAATGACTGCCCGGAGCTAAGGAACAAGGAAAATCAGGAACTTGGAATCAAGACTAAATCACTCGAGGAATAGCGTGAACTGTTGAAAGAGAACCGCCAGGATATTAGCAACATCAAGGATAACAACAATGCTTCAGCAGGAGGAGCTTTGTTTCAATATATAAACCGTAGTTCGAGCCCTTTAGGGTTGTATCTTTCCTTTTGTACTTACCGTTGGTACGATGACATAACCTAGTTGTATTAAGCATTTTCTATCCCAATTGCTCAGGCTTCAATCGTTTCGCGACATTTTATCATTGTCTTATTAGGGATTAGGCTGATTTCGTTTTTGACGAATTAGTAGACTATTACCATTCGACAAGATTCACCCACGTATCCAGTACACCATTCAAGTTATTTTACTATCATATGGGGAAATTGTTTTACAGAAAAATTTCTGAAGTAAGCTATTTTATTACCATCCTATAAATTGATTTTTCTGTCATTACACCAAGTATTTACTATTATTACGCGAGGCAATTTTCATGTTACTCGAAAGAAAACATCAGGATACCATTTTAATAATAATGCATTGAACACCATCTAAAACTTTTGAGAAAAGTTATGATATTTTGACAAAATCTAACATCGCATCATTAGTCCTCAATTGTACATAGCCTGATCACCTATGTAAAATTCAGGAAGGATTATGCCATGAAGGAAATAATTACCTTTTCAAAGGATTGTTAATAACAATCTTCATTTAAAAGTTTTGTAAATAAAGGAACTCTTCCATAAACATCCCTTTTGCCGAACTATCCCTGGATACTTACCCTACCTGTCACCCACTTAGCCATTAAGTTGGATTTTCCCATTGACTTCCCTAAGAGAGACTTTCCATATCAATTACATGCAGGATTCCTCTATACAATAAAAGCAACGAAAGGATTACAGAACTACTACCCAGGACTAGAAGTATATAGTGAGAGAATTTATAACTCAACAACAAATTTTAAGATACCGCGAGACCATCCGAATCACCATCTCTGACTTAGTTGTCAAATTCTATCATTTAAGGGTACTAGCTAGACTGAGCTACAGGATTGAACTCAATATAAATGTCCGCAGGACAACACAATAGAAATAAACCAAGCTGCTAATTGTGACTGTAGAGCATTTCATTTAAACATGGCCTCATCCATACATAAACTTTCTTGTAGTAAATTTTCTCTCCTCAACGCATCCGCTGTTCAATCATCTGCTGTTGATGGTCTTGTTGTCGCAGACGGTCTTCTGTTGGCAATTGAATCAACTCTTACTGCTCGAGTAGACGGTCTTCTTGGTGAGTGAATCATCTTCATCCTATAATAAATAAGGACATTTACACCACCTATTACAGGTCAGGTCCTAAAGCTATAGTGTAATTCCCTGTGACTATTGACAGGAGATCCCCTAGGGCATTATGTCACTAGAAATTTCCGATAACCTCACCTCCATACCAAGAAAGGGATCAAACCAGAACATATCTCCTTATCTACATGGGAAAACAGAATAGACATTCATCGACACAACATCAAGTGATACGTTCGCCTTGCCAATTACAACGATAAACTATTTCAGGACTTAAGTTAGTCTAAATACCTATGCTTGTAGTTATGCCTGATAACCACCAATAGGCATTATCCAACCTCAGGAACTAAATGTTAGACATCTATGCATTTAAGCGAACATTTCCTATTCTACCATTTTATCCTTGTTAGTGTTTTCACTTTTAAATAAAGTTGATGCGTTTACATAAATCACATACCTTGTGAAAAAATGATTTCTGAAATTCCTATTTTGAACAAGTACGATCCTTTTTGGTCAATCTTTAGCAACACTATTGTACAATGAGAAATATACATAGACATCAAACTTTGGTAAGCAGTCTTAATTACAACATGTTTTAAAACATTTTTTCTATTTCATAACAACTGAAATTTTGAATCATCAGGAAAAATATTACTTAGTAAATCATTTGCTCCATTTTCTAAATTCATTTATTCAGAAAAGGATTTCAACCAAAACTCACAATCGCGAGACAAATTTCCAGAACCAATTTCCCTACAACATCACTTATGCATTTAGGATTTGTGACTTGACAATAAAGAATATTTGGAATATTTGATGAAGGAATTAGGAAGGACATCACAAATTAATCACGAACTTCAGTAGTGGAGACCAAACCCAATAGACAAAGAAGGACATATGTCTTATCATCCGTTGGAATAAAACACAAGGAATCAAATTATTACTTATATTCTATCCCTTTCAGATAACGCCAAGTTCGAAGGACCGAACGTTGTGGAATTAGTCACAAAGGTTTATTGTACCCATTTCAGTTATTCCTGTTAAGGAAACCGATTCACCTTGGACTTCAAGCAATCATTTCAGGATTTCCTTTAGAAACCCATTTAGATGTGAACATCACCTATCACCCTCAGACTGATGGTAAAAGTGAGAGAACAATTCAAACATAGGAAAGTATGCTCAGAGCATGAGTGATTGACCCTAGAAATGGTTGGACTAATCACTCAACATAAATCAAATTCATCTACAACAATAGTTATCACACCAACAGCGAGAAATTGGCAGAAGTTAGGTTAGTACATAACACACATCATTTGGATTGGGTATCCTAAACAACAAACCATCTAGATTCAAGTGGGAGAACAAACTAAGTTAAAAGCATTGCCTTGGATTGGCATGATACAAATTGGATAACAAGAGAGGTTGAACCTTTAGCATATTGGACCAGTTAAGATTCATTTTAGAATCGACCAACTGGCATACAAACTTGAGTTCTGGCAGAATTCAGCAGTATAGATTACCAGTATCACATTTAATACATTAAGAAGCGCAGACCATCTATTGATGGGCCAAACTCGGAAAAAGCTCAACTCACTAGTCCAGTAGGCATTCATGAAATAACCAGAAATTTCCTACAAGTCAAGAATCAGTTACAAGTTCAATAAGTTGTAAACCATTAAAACTTCAAGTTGGTAGACAGAGTTATGTTGAAAGTTCTGCCTAGGAAAGGCATGATATCATTCAGAAAACTTGGAAAGTTAAACCCGATATACACTGGACCATGCAATATTTCAGACAGAGTAGGCCTAGTGGCCGTCAGACTTGAACATTGTCAGAGAACAACAGGATTACACAAACATATTTCACATTTTCAAATCCCCAGAAATGACATTTAGATGAGTCACTCATGATTCCATTAGAAGGGATCCAACCCAAATGACAATCTCAGACCTTGTAAGAAAATCAACAGAAATCATGGACCGTGTGGTCAAACAGTTGAATCAGAGTCGAATTCTTATCGTTAGAGTTCGCTGGGATTCTCGAATATCATCACCTTTTCACCAATATGTTTTCAGAGACCAACATAAACTGAACTTCGGGACGAAGTTCCTTTTAGAGGGGAAGACTGTCACAACTCATCATTTCAGGTCATTTCCCAAACTTTGAAAAAACACTATTCATCAAACACTATTCATCAAAACACAATTCATCAGTTTACTATTCATCATTTTTGGTGTCAGTTTGACATTCCGAGAAGCATTCAGAAATTTTACTATTCACTAAATACTATTCATTGCCGGAAAAGTTTTCACTATTCACCTGCATTACACATTTCATTGTAAATTTAGTTTACGGGTATTAAAATTCGCGTAACCATATGGGTTTAGGTGCGAATTCATTTCATTATCAGTAAGGACACTGCATACGGACTAGAGACAGTCTGCATATCATCAGTAGGTCATTTACATGTTATACCACTCTTAGGATTATCAAATTTATATATTTGATACATTTAACGTTTTCCTTATAATTATTTATAAATAAACGTTAACACACGGTTAATAAACAAGACGAATATATATCTAAATATTCCCACAATGGTCCCGACATATTTTTATATCCATTTTATCATCATAAAAGTTATTATTTTCATTTACCCAGTATTTTGGAAATTTATTTTATTTATAACGTAAGTTTATAAATATTACGACGGTTTTCGTGAAAACTAAACAATAATCACCCGAACACTCAGTAATCGTACCCAACATATTTTTAACATTTTTATGACTTTATTAAGTCCCGGTTAACTTCGTTAATATTTATTTCTATCAAACCCGGTACCCGATTATAACTAATACTTACACTAAACTACAATTATTATTACACTACATTTCCTAAGTGATCAAAACCGACTTTGCTACTCTTTTTCACATTGAAAACCGGCCACATGCCCTCCCATAGACACCATGTGCTTCCTTTTAACATTTTGACTTATGTACACTTATAATACAATATATACTTATACTAAATATCTACAAAAACACATATAACATAAGCTTACATAATTTTTAGAATCAAAAAGCAAAAATCCTCATCTTCTCCATCATGAAACCCACGACCCACACCAAAATCCTAGATCAATCCATCATTTTTCAAAGTACAAAGCTACAAAGTTGTTCATTTCATAATTCTAATCAAGAATCTTACAACAAAAACACAAGTAACACAAGGTTTCTCATCATCTAATCACCCATTATTTCAAAGTGAGTTATCAACTTTATTTTCATGATTTCATCTAATTAACACTTGTATCTTATGGTTTTCATGCTTAATTTCATGTACAAGTTAGTTATACCACATTATTTTTGTTAACTTTTTGAACATACAAACCCTAGATTTTGATTTAGGTGTTCCTTTGTTAAATTAACATGATTAGTAGTGATTAGGAACCCATGGCACCCTAAGAAGGTGTATGGTAGGATTAGTATAGCTTTGTGGTGTTTGCAAGAGATTTGGTTGAAATAGAAACTAGTTTTGAACATGAAAAATGGGTTTGTAACAAGTAAATATACCTACTGTCCCATTTTAGTAAATCCTGGAAAATCAGTAAACACAAAGGAAACTTTGGCAAAATTTTTAGAAAATACTTTCAAAAACGAATCCGTTGGCGAAAGAACGGATTAAAAAGAGTTTATAACGAAGAAGTTATGATTTTTGCAAGTTTATTGACGAAAAGTATATTTTCTGAAAATTGTTGCTGTTGGACATTTTTCGTCGGACAAAAAGAGGCTTTAGATGTAACCCGGAGGAGTCAAGCTTTCCAAAATATATTACTACATACTAAGACGTAACCGTGGATATAAAGAACAAGTAAAATGGACTTATAACGACAAAGATATTCACGTTTCAATATCGGCAAAAATCCTCTATAATTGGCAGCTTTCACTAGTAATAATAATAATACTGCTTCTACGTACTAAATTCTAGATTTTCTAGAAATATTAACCAAGTACCCAAATTCATAACTAATGAAGTATTAGTGATTACAAGTATATTTTTATCACTGCAAGGCGTTATATCAAGGATTTCAAACCGAGGATTTTAACACTAACATTAATACATACGATATATATATATATATATATATATATATATATATATATATATATATATACACATTTCAACTAGTTTTATTTTTCTAGTTGCCTTATTTTCCTAAGTCTTGGAAAATGTATATTTTTGATAACAACAAGTATTTTTCAAAGAGTAGAGTGGTATAGGAAACATGTGTATGGATATTCATAACATCATTTCATGATCTAAAGTAGATCGTTCATCATTCATATTAGGTTGCGGCTAGTGTGCGCGCCTTGTTTTTCAGCTCATTACATGTTCATGGTACCATCATATCATGTAGGACCGTAGAACAACCTAAATCACTATTGAATCTTGCCTTAAACCTAGAGAGAGAGAGAGAGAGAGAGAGAGTGGGAACTCTAGTGTGTGGAATAATAACTTTGTTGATACTAAATGAATCACTAAGAGAACCAACCTCACAAATGAGTTTTACAAGAGTATTTATACTCATAGTCTAGGGCTTCTCTAATCTTTTACATTATTACACTAATGGCCCTTAGACTTTTACAAAACATGAGTACTAAGCATAAACTTAATCATAATGATATTCTAAAGCAACCTATAACTATACGTTAATGACCGACACTTTTTATAAATAAAATATGATCCTAACATATCAGGTGAGTTTTCATAGCCCCGTTTTCAATTCAATATTTTGATTTCAAATCCCACGGGGGAATACATTGCATCAACCATTTTAGTACGAGCCCAAGTACCAAAACATATGTACATTGCTTAAGTTGCCTTACCAACCTGTTAAAGTCCCCTATTATTATCATGGATCGTTAATTTGTCGGTAAGCGAGAGTGAGTGGATAGATCTATCGAGGGTGACGCCTCCATCCGTGGTAGTTATTACCAACAGTAAGCGGATGCATTTCATGTCTACATTTTGGGAGTGTTCTGGTAAAACATTCAGGAGGGGCATATAATTTCATCAGTCATAGCTTCGGGGTCATGAGCTTAAGGTCTATTGTACAATTTTACTTAACTTTTGTTATGCACTTTTACTTGTGGTGGCCGTACAACATTACATTTTATAAACCTATGGAATTCACCAACATTCGTGTTGACGTTTTAGCAATGTATTTCAGGTTATTAAGGTAGCTCATGTGACATGCATTTGGACCTTCATGGAGTCGCGGAGTCGACGCGTCTCACCATTATTTCATGCACTTATGTAAACGTTTGATCTAGCAGGACTTGTTTTCATAAACTTGCAACACCTTTTGGGGACCTCATTTTGTAAACTCTGGATTATTTCAATGATCAAACGAAGTATTTTCCAAACGACACTTTAGGTCGTTCAATGTAACTGTAAATGTGATGCTATGACAGACACCCCCAGGTATTCCATTCCGTTGCAAGTCAGGTAAATTGGGGGTGTGACAAACAAATATTCACAAATCAAGATGGATTAAACAATTGCTCGCTATGACCCATTTCTATGAGTTTGAATCTCTTGTGACAAATAACATGATTCACTTAAACTAAATACCTACTATTGACTTCCAACTTGTCAACTATACACATTTATTTATAACCGTGTAGATTAAAACATAACAACGCAACTGTTTTCATCAACTTGTTTTATTTACTTTTGTTCTTCAACAATCGTCCTCTTCATTGGTTCATCAACCAACACCTTCATTTTATTCCTAGATGCTTTCGGGGGAACCTTTGATATCACAGGTGATACCACCTGTGATATCACAGGTGATATCAAGTGATATCACTAGCGATATCACATGTGTGTCAGCTTCCTTCTATTTGTTGAATCAATTGTGGTGATGGAGGAACTTGTGCTATCACAAGTGTTTGAGCTTCTTCATTTTGGTTGTGGAGATGTTGTGCTTTCTTCAACGACAATTGCACTTGTTGTTGATTCTTTTCGTTTGATGAGGCTGTTTTTTGCACAGGTCTCATTCAAATCTGTATCAAAATATTTTCATAATTTTTGTTAGCGTACGAATAGTTCATTTGTTTTCAATATCATATGTCAAACAAATAACTATTTGTTATCACAATAGATATTCTACCACTAAAAAATAATTTAACTTTTATATCACATGTGATACACTACCAGTCAATATTGTTTTTAAATACCCCGGTAAAACCTTTCGAAACATGCACAATCATTAAACATACAAATCCACCACAAATCAAACAGAAGCATCACAACATATCTTTTGTTCTGTTAAACCTAACTTTTAATCTCTCATAATCACATCACAAATTATCGAAAATTAACTAGTAAAACACATTAATAATGATTCTATAACAGTAAAAACTAAAGTATTCGTTGTTTTAGATGTCGATTGTTTCATTTTATGTGTGCTTATGTGATTTGCACGGTTAAGTCAAGTACAAATATCACTAGTGATAATACACATATACAGTTCAACTTCAAATATCACTGGTGATACATACGTATGATACTTTTCAGTCACACATTTCATCAAACACTTGATGTGCATCCATGTATACAAAGTTTTTTACTCAGAAACTCAACCAAATGTAAACACTAAAAACACACAACCAATAAAAACAACTAAATAATTAGTCAGAAGCATCATACCTTCATCCCAAGATTCAGTAGGTTCATTTCGAACCGGTATTTTCGTGGATCTGCTTGTGCACTCGATGATTCTTCCATTTTTGTGTTTTGTTGATGATTTGAACGGTTAAAAAGTGGTTATTTTTTATTTGTTATGGTGGTTTTTGATGATGGTTAGAGAGAGAAAGTGGGTTTTTTGTGATATCTGATGTGTGAAAAGTGAGAGGTAGGGGGTGGGGTAAGTTTGATGAGTTGGCAAAAATGGCCCTTCCGTGTTTTTTATTATTAAATATTGTTTTTTTAAATAGATGCTTCTAATTGATCCATTGGTATGTGAGGGTTTTTAAGTTTGCAAAATAAAACGCCTCTTGAGATATATCAAGCTTGTGATAAAAACTATTTTAAAATGACGACTTGCACAAACATCCAAACGACTCATTTGATGATGTTCTCATTTCTACAAAAGTAAAGGTAAATATATATGTAGATATTGAAGTTCGAGTCTTTTGGTTCGGCCCAGTTAATTTTTCTTCAAAAGGTAAACCAAACGAAACACTGATTAAATACCTTGGTTCGACTTTAACCCAAACCATACATCAGTTAAAGTTTTGGGTTCGGTTCTATAAGGTTTTAGTCCGCTTTATCTTCTGATTTCACCGGTATCAAACGAAAACACCGAACACCCCTCAAACTAAACTTGGTTCGAGTTTATATGACGATAATTTAAAATCACATGAATTAATCAGTCAAAAAATAAAAAATAAAAATGCTACACTCACAAAATGATTCATAAAATGAGGTGTCACTCAGTATACTTTGTGATATGATTTAGCCACTCGTTCTCTGACACGTCATTTTGTGCCTCGTTTTATGGATTTATCTATACTATATTATAAAGCATTTGAGACTTACTACAAAAGAAAGTCTTAAAATTTTAAGACAAAAAACATTACCATTAAAGGAAAAGTAGAAAATTAATGTAAAATATGAAAATTTAAAACTTGCAAAATGTAAAAACTTGCAAAATTTTATATTATGAAAATTAATGTAAAATATGTAAAAAAAGGAATGAAAATTTTATAACTTGCAAAATGTAAAAGCTTTTATATGAAAATATACTACAAAATTGGTGAAGTTTGAAAGTAAGTGCATAACGTCATCACCACTCCCCTTCCAAATCTGGTCACAGATTAGGGTTTATCATCACCATTAGATCTCAAAACCAAAAACAACCCTTTTCAATCCAATCCAAGATTTTGTTATAAAATTTCTGGGTTTTCTTTAAAATTGAAAACCCATTTAGCAGATCAGTTGAAACCAAAGATTTTAAGGGTAAAAAAAAATTAAAGATTGAATCTTTACAGTCAATGCAATTATAGTAAAAAAAGAAGAAGATGTCTTGGGCAGGTCCTGAAGATATTCATCTTTCTACTTCTCTTGCTACTTATCTTGACAGTAAGTCTTTTTTTTTTTTTTTTTTTTTTTTTTTTTTTTTTAATTAAAGTTATATATTGGTCAATGCGTAGATATTCATGTCAATTTAGCTGTAAAAAGATTACATTTTTTTGTTTGTTATGAATTGAGAAAATGTGAATTTTATTTTCTTAGTTGCATTATTGAATTGGCATGGATGTTTGTTCGGTTAAGATATGGTAAACTTATATAAGCCCATAAGTCTCAAAATTTAGTTGTTAAACCTTGTAAAAGCTTACATTTTGTTTGTTTGTTATGAATTGTGTTATATTATTGATTGGCATGGATATTTTCTCCGTTACGATATGATAAACTTGGATCAAAAAAAGTGTAGATTGGCAGGGACACCTCAACCCTGTGTACCATAATGGTACCCATCAACCCTACCCAGCAAAGGTTTGATGCCTGTGAAATACCTCCACCCAATACCCAACCATGCTTGCGGAACGGAATCGAACTCGCGTCCTTTAGTTGGATCAAGACATCACATGGTTGGCCAGGCTTCTAAGGTAGCTGGTTAATATCATTAGAGCTTCTAGTCCCCATGTGAGGACTTCCCGGTTGGTCACCCAATCCGGTACTACTCTCACCTAGGATCGCTTAACTTAATAAGCTTCACCTAGTGGACCACAAAGCCCAATGATGATATGATAAACTTATATAAGCCCATAAGTCTCAAAATAAACCGGAAAATTGGGGCTTATGAAATATAAGCCTAAAGCAAATAAGCTCATAAGCCCACATATAAGTTTGTTATTGGGGCTTATGAGATATAAGCCGAAATCAAATAAGCTCATAAGCCCACATATAAGTTTGTTATTGGGGATTATGAAATATAAGCCGAAATCAAATAAGCTCATAAGCCCACATATAAGTTTGTTATTGGGGATTATGAAATATAAGCCGAAATCAAATAAGCTCATAAGCCCACATATAAGCTTAAACAAACACCCGAATAATGTGGAACACCAAGATTAACGTTTTGTTTTTATATGTATAGGAATTGTGTAGTATTTCTTTTTGAATTATTGATTAAAAAAGAAAACTTGATAACCATATGCTTTTGAACGTATGTAGGAGTAGTTAGTTAGTAGTGCGCGGTTCTGAATTGTGTCGTTTGTGTAAGCAAGTAATGGAATGTATCATGGAACTAGATTTTGGTAGCGTTAAGCAAGTAACGAGTTTTGGTTGTATGGAACATTTGATTACTCTGTTTCTTTCCGTAATTTGTTTGTCATGTAAGGAATTGCCATGAAGGGCAAGTGTTGCTTGAATGATTGTTTGCATTCGTGATATTATAATGATGCCAGTAATTGGTTAACCAATTTATATGATGCTTTATAAACTCTACTGCGGCTGGACTTAGAGAAGCATACTATGTATATGGCTTGGAAGTCATTAGACATTTGTCACGTATATATAATTAAAATGGAATAAAACATCATATACAATTATACATTTAACATTATAGAAATAACAGACATTTGACATTGCTTTCACTTAGATGTATCATGTATGACTAATACAGAGTCCTAGATTTACTAGCTAACGACTGGTCAAGTTTAGTTAGTAGTCAGTATAAGAATCAAATATCCATGGAACATATATGTAAAGCCATTAGAGAAATAAAATGACAGCAAACTCAACGAATGGGCACATCTGTAGTTTGAGACTGAATTATGGCAGGAGATATTTTTTCTCTCCGCTATAGTGTTGAGGACATGAAGTCTCTTCTTCTTTGCCCAATTGTTAAATTTATCTTGATTTAAAGGTGGCAATTAGGAATTACCATCTTAGCTGAATGTTGCATTCTTTTCTCCTAGTGAAAACGATATTTGCTTCAATAAAAATGCAATCTCGTATATTCTTACGATTTTGTTCCGTATATACTAGTAGAAACTCCAAAAGGTGTTGTGAGTCACTGTGCTCTGTGATCTATAACCTATGCTACATGAAATGAACATATTGCTGTTATTAGCGTTATGTATGTTTTTCCTCCTTTCCTATGTTGCAACTGTTATTGGTCAATGGTATATTTCAAGTTATCTGCCTAATTGTTCATTTCCATGTGCGACATTGAAATTTGGTTTTATCTAGTTTTGTAAAAAACTTATGCTGTTATGATAACTGAACTTAAACATGTGCATTTTTTCTGCAGAAAAACTTCTTATATTGCTAAGAGATGGTAGGAAGCTGTTGGGGATACTTCGGTCTTTTGATCAATTTGGTACTAAAATTTCTCACTGTTTATTAAACGTGTGCATTAATAACTGAAAAGTATGTCTAGAAACATAATATTGAGAAATGGATGTTTCATCATTTGCAGCTAATGCTGTCCTTGAAGGAGCTTGTGAACGAGTAATTGTCGGTGATCTTTATTGTGATATCTCGCTAGGTCTCTATGTAATACGTGGCGAGAACGTTGTTTTAATAGGCGAGCTGGTATGTTGACTTTTGCTAAAAAATGTTACTTTGATGAAGATTTACTTTATCTTATTTCATTTATTCGTGTGAATTGCTTAGGATCTAGAGAAGGAGGAACTTCCACCTCATATGACCCGTGTTTCTGAAACTGAGATAAAAATGGTAAGTAACCACTACTTCCTGTTAATTAACAGCTATGATTATCAACTAATTGTGTTCGTAAGTTTTTTTTTTTTTTTTTTTTTTTTTTCAAACATAGCGATTATGCTGAAAATGTTATGTTTGTGCGGAATTTGGTGTTTCATGATATTTATTTGTGAAATAGATGGTCATTTCGGTGTATAAACTTAGAATTTGGATACATATTATAATGGATCCGACACCAAATAGGTCATATTTGTGATTATCGCTTCTTTTTGTTTCCTGTAATGAAAGCTTATATCCGCATACTGTGCAGGCTCAGAAAGTAGAAAGGGAAGCAACAGACCTCAAAGGTTCTATGCTAAAGAGGATGGAATTTCTCGACATGGACTAAAATGGGTGTGTGCTGTGATCATTATGCATCGGTATCATGCATGCCACGTGTTCCGCAAATATTAACGCGGGTGCTGGATGCTGCCAGTTATCTGTTTCACCCTTTCGCCTCTATGGTTTCAGTTGCATAGTTTTTGTATAACCTTTTCAATTTATCAGGGTTGAGAAGGTAAGTTTATTGTGATTCAATTACAGTAGGTGATTGGTTGGTACTCAAATATTTTACAGTACTATTTTGCATTTCTTTAAAGTTATGTATAAGATTGACATATATTCAGTTGAGGTGTGTAGCTGAATAGTGAACCTGTTAGTTTGCCGCAAGATTTATATTTCCTTCTGTCTCGAATGGTGACACATTTTGTTCATCTTTTGTTTACATGTTTCACTATTGGGTCTAACAAGGTTTAATGTATTTGTGGTAATGATGAGCTACCATCCATCCGGATGCGAGACTTCCTTCAAAGCCAATCGGGCTTGAACTGATGATTTGTCGGGGTGAACTTGATAGGGCACACGACTGCCAAAGGATACCTTTTGCATGGTATCGTCTTACTGACTCGACTCCTAAGATCTCCTTGTGTGTGTGTTTCTCCAACTCAATGACTTGTAAAATGTTTGAAAGAAATTTAACTTATGAAGTTATGATAACCTCGCTGATCTCTCTTAGAATTTGTATGACACAAACTGTAATCTAAAATTGAGGAGCATCTCAAGAATATATAGTCGGGTAGTGAGTGAGAATGGGATTGTATCATTATGAAAACCGAGTTTATAAAACTACTTTTGGAAGCTAAAATGAACTTAATGTGATACTTTTGGAGTTAATAGTTTTAACTTTTAGGGTCCGTTTGGTTTACAAGTGGGATTAGATTAGGATTTGGATTTGGTATAGGATTTGGATTTGAGGTAGTTTTAGGAGTGAGAAATTATATTTTTTTAAAATATATTTTATAATAAATTTTAAATAAAATATATTATTTTGAATGATAAAATAGTAAAAAATAATATGAAGAATACAATAGGGTCCACATGTATAGAGAGAGAAAAATTAAGATGTCCCACAAAAGTACATATACCTATTTGAAACCCACCTTCATAGCCAACTATCACTTTTTCAATCCAAACTCCATTCCCCATTTTAAAAGAGCCAACCAAAGAAATAATAAATGTCTTGTCAATTCAAAAATCATTCCATACCCACAAACAAAACGGGCCCTTAAGCCATAAAGAAAGAGGGTTGATACTCACACACACATTTTTTTTTTTTTTTTTTTTTTTTATACTTTCATCACAGTGTTACACACCTAATGCACATGTTACAAGGTGAGATATGCATGATTGTTGTGCAAGAATAAAAAAAAAGTGGTGTGAGTATTAATGGCCATAAAGAAAGCGTGTTGTACTTTCTTGACATTGGGCAGTTGGATGAATAAGTTTTTAAAGTTGGTTTTGAATTCAACATAAATTGTAGCCAACAATTAATGCCTTCAACAACCTCTCCATAAATAACATTCATTTATAGGGTCTCTTCCAATCCTGTCATTTACATCATTTGTTAAAACTCACCATCACATTTGTATGACACAAACTGTAATCTAAACCCTCTTAATTAACGAGCATCTCGAGAATATAGTTAGGTAGTGAGTGAGGGGGTTGGCAACACTCCCATCACCTCAAATCCATTCACTCACAAACAATCAATCCTCTTATGCCACATCACCCTCCCACTTTTCCATTCACTCACTCACTTTTTGTTGGCATCACACCCCTCACCCTTCACTCAATTTTTTTTTTTTTTTTTTTCTTCTTCTTATATATCATTTCTTCTTCTCTGTCACCTACTCCCAAATACATTTCTCAAACTCATACATCACCATGCCATTAACCAAGTTTAGCATTTTGACCCTTTGACTTGACATAGACCAAAACCATTTTGTTTTCTTTTCTTCTTCCCTCGCTGCTACTGTGTCACTACCATCACCACGAAACCCAAACACCTCCATGACACACCACCTTGTCACCACCTTATAACTCCATGGCCATAAAAATAAAAAAGGAGCCGTTACCACCCCCAACGGCTATATTCCTTCCCCAACGTTCCAAAATTATGCTCCTCCCCGTGCGTGAGTTTTTCACTCACGATATGCTTACCGTGCGGGGTCAAGGGACCGGCGGTGGTGTTCCCGCACGGGAGCCACCCCTCACCGTGCCTCACCGCATGCACTGCCAACCCCCTGAGAATGGGATTTTATCATTATGAAAACCGAATTTATAAAGCTACTTTTGGAGTTAATTGTTTTAACTTTTTAGCTATAAAGAAAGGGGGTTGATACTCACATCATTTTTTTTATACTTTCATCACAATGTTACACACCTAATGCATATGTTACAAGGTGAGATATGCATGATTGTGGTGCAAGAAGAAAAAAGAGTGGTATGAGTATTAATGGCCATAAAGAAAGCGTGTTGTACTTTCTTGACATTGGGCAGTTGGATGAATAAGTTTTTAAAGTTGGTTTTGAATTCAACATAAATTGTAGCCAACAATTAATGCCTTCAACAGCCTCTCCATAAATAACATTCATTTATAGGGTCTCTTCTAATCCTTTGTCATTTACATCATTTGTTAAAACTCACCATCACATTTGTATGACACAAACTGTAATCTAAACCCTCTTAATTAAGGAGCATCTCGAGAATATAGTTAGGTAGTGAGTGAGAATGGGATTGTATCATTATGAAAACCGAGTTTATAACTACTTTTGGAAGCTAAAATGAACTTAATGTGACACTGATATGTTTTGCAAAATTAAGTGGAGTTGCAAGCGCAACTTGTATTATAAGTTGAAAGCTGAAGTTTTTAATTTTATGTTTGTGTTTGCCGAATAAGTTATAAATAGAGCTTATTGTTCTAAATTTTCCAAACTTTTGCGTACCTATTCATAAACTAGGTGAGTACCGGTGCATACCGGCAGAAAATTAAAGACAAATAATTATAGTTGCGAAATTGTGGATAAGTTTTTCGTGTATGATATGGATGTATATTATTTACTAGGTTAAACTTTCAACGTATACGTACTCAACTACTTATAGAAGAAGGAAAGTATGTGGATGAAAAGTAAGTACAAAGAATATTTCAGAATATGAAACATGGGTAGATAAGTAATTTTAGAGTTCTAATTAAAAAAAATTTAAACAAATGTGTTTTATATATAGTAGAGATGTGAGATAGGGCTGTTATTAAAATAAATCATTTAAAGTATAAACTCCTAAATACAACACTTTACTTGTGTTACTTTTTCGCATCTCTAACTTAAGGGCACGTTTGGTAGGGTGAAATTCAAAGAAATGAAATGATGTGTAGAAATCAAATCACAGAAATGAATTCTCATAGAAATTCAATATAAATTCTAGTGTTTAGTAATATCAAAGAATTGACTCAAGAAATCATTATTATTATTATTATTATTATTATTATTATTATTATTATTTAGTTGTAGAAAGAATTCATTTCCTTACCAAAAGGATGGGAAACACACTCTCCACAAAATACAAAGGAAACAAATTATAGGAGTTACAATTCTCCACCTTTTTATTTCTTTGAAGTACTAAACATAAGAAATGAATTCATTTTCATTTCCTTATCCTCAACTTTTTGTACCAAACAGGCCCTAAGTATAAGCTTCTAATAATTTATTGGAAAAAATTGGACACCTCTAAATAAAAAATATGAGTTAATAGTTTTAACTTCTAAGCCATAAATAAAGTGTGTATGTACTTTCTTGACAGTAGGTAGTTGGATGAATAACTTTTCAAAGTTGGTTTTGAATACAACATAAATTGTAACCAATAGTTAATGCCTTCAACCACCTCTTTATAAATATCATTCATTTATAAGATATGTCTACCCATTGCTTCAATCCTTTGTCATTTACATCATTTATTAAAACTCACCAACACAAGTATGCTAAAAAGTAAAAACACACAAGTGCACCAAGTTGTGTAGGGATGGTGGTGATGACCAATGTTGGCAAGTGGCGATGGTTGTCAAAATTTCTAGTATTAAGCTTTAGTGAAGATCATAAATTGTTTTTGCTTCTATTTTTTGAAGCACAAAAAAAGTATATAATTTCTTGTTGAAATAGGTGGTCTCGGAATACTAAGGTATGTAAAATCATCTAATTTTAGTTTCACTCCACATTTTAATATTATTGTTTTGAAAGTCTTACATTTTATTTAAAATATTACTTGAGAAATATTAAAAGATTCATGAATTGTTCTTGACTAGAAGAATACTCACGTATATCGACGGTGTATAGAGGCAAAATAATTGTACTTGCTAACTCGTGGTTCTAGTGTGACTCTTTAATACTACACTTAAAGTTCAATTTGTAATCATTGTGAGAAAAATATATATAAATAAGAAACAAAAAAGATAAAAGTTTGAGGATCTTGTTACAATTTTTAATAAAAGGTATATTAGTAATTAAATTATACATATTTTTTGAGATTTAAGAAAAAATGTTTTCTCTTTATGTAATATAAAGATAGAGATATTTTAAAAGATATTTAACTAATTCCAGTAATAAGAGGTTTTTTTTCTCATTTTAAAGGGTAAATTGCAAATTTCGTTCCTAATGTTTGCCAAAATTGCAAATAATATACCGAGAGAAAAAAATTGCGAACTTGCCACCGAGAGCTAAAATTAAGTG
The DNA here is from genome assembly GCA_030686995.1 of Artemisia argyi. Taxonomy (NCBI): domain Eukaryota; kingdom Viridiplantae; phylum Streptophyta; class Magnoliopsida; order Asterales; family Asteraceae; genus Artemisia; species Artemisia argyi. The sequence continues at coordinate 183,722,526 of CM060691.1, read as the reverse complement.
CAAAATAGCCACCGAGAGCTAACGATCATTAATACCCCATGTAAATTGACCAATATACCCTCGTCTAGTTATTCTAGTCTTTTTAATGGATAGATTGGCAGTGCAACTAAATATGAATCTTAGTTATGTATACATTTGAAAAAATAATAATCTTATTAAATTGTCTTATATCCTGTAGGCTGGATGTGTCGTGTCAGTGACAACAATTTGTTTAGGGGTTGTGTATGCTTTGCCAGAATTCACTGCAATTTTAGATGATCAATCAAAATGGACGATAATAATTGGTGTGATTGTGATGATAATACCAGTAACTTTAGTTTGTGAAAAAGTGAACGTTGAGAAGTCTGATAAATGGATGACTCGTAAAGTTCATAACGACTAATTTATTGATTTGTAAACCCTTTAAATATTTAACTTGGTCATTTTTTTCTAATCAGGATGGGGACTATCTTGAACATTCTCATTGTTTTGTGTTTTGTTTTGGCTACGCTATGTTAATGGTGTTATTGAACACCTTTCAACAACAAACTATGTCAAACTATCAAGTTTGCCAACGGCAAGTGGCCTTTTTCGATACTGTTTTGCTGGTCACCCTATCTACTAGTACTATATAGATCGATCATGACAAGGGAAAGGGATGTAACATACCATACAATCTTAGTATGGTTGTAAGTAAAAAGCGGCAAACTTTTTGAAAATTCAGCGAGATCTTTTACTTATTCAATAGTTACTTTATGTCTCAAAGGTTTTTATGTTAATGGTGTTACTGAACACCTTTCAACAACAAACTATGTCAAACTATCAAGTTTGCCAACGGCAAGTGGCCTCTTTGGATATTGTTTTGTTGGTCAGCCTATCTACCAGTTCTATATAGATCGATCGTGACAAGGGAAAGGGATGTAACATACGACAAAATCTTAGTATGGTTGTACGTAAAAAGCTGCAAACTTTTTGTAAATTCAGCGAGATCTTTTACTTATTCAATAGTTACATTATGTCTTAAGGTTTTTATGCATAATTAGCTTTATGTTAATTTGTCCATTACGAAGCTTCATCCTGAGCTTAGTGACATATCTTTATGCCGCCGGTTTGGGATACTCGATGTTTGGAGAAAATGTCAACTTGTATTTTAAGTTGAAAGTTGAAGTTTTTAGTTTTATATTTGTATTTGACGAATAAGTTATAAGTAAAGCTTGTTGTTCTAAATTTTCCAAACTTTTGCATACTTATTCATAAACTAGACGAGTACCAGTGCATGGCGACGGAAAATTAAAGGTAAATAATTATAGTTGCGAAATTGTGCCTAAGTTATTAGTGTATGATATGGATGTATATTATTTATTCGGTTAAACTTTTAACTTATACGCACTCATAGAAGGAAAGTATATGAATGAAAAGTAACTACAAAGAATATGAAATACGGATAGATTAGTAATGTTAAAGTTCTATTTTTAAAAATTTAAACAAATGTATTTTATATATAGTAGAGATGTGAGATAGGGTTGTGATTCATACAACTTGTGGATAGTCCGTTGTAGTAAAATAGAAAAGTAAAACAGATACTCAAAATAAACTCTTAAATACACTTTACTTCTGTTACTTTTTTGCATCTCTAGCTTGTATAAGCTTCTAATACTTTATTGGAAAAAAGTGGACTCCTGTAAATAAAAAATATCGAGTTAATAGTTTTAACTTTCAAGTTATAAAGAAAGTGTGTTTGCACTTTGTTGACGGTGGGTAGTTTGATGAATAAATTTTCAAAGTTGGTTTTGAATTTAACATTAAATTGTAACTAGCGATTAATGCCCTCAACAACCTCTCAATGCTCTAATACTTTGTCATTTACATCACTTATTAAAACTCACCAACACAAGTATACTAAAAACAACACAAGTGCACCAAGTTTTGTAGTGATGATGGTAATGACCAATGTTGGCAAGTGGCGATGGTTGTCAAAATTTCTAGTATTAAGCTCTAGTGAAGATCAGAAATGCTTTTTGACGCACAAACAAAGAATATAATTTCTTGTTAAAATAGGCGGTCTCGGAATGCTAAAGTATGTAAAATCATCTCATTTTAGTTTCATTTCACCTTTTAATATAATTGTCTTGAAAGTCTTACATGGTATTTAAAATATTACCTGCTTAAGAAGTATTAAAAGATCCATGAATTGTTCTTGTCCAAAATATACTCGCGCATATCAACGGTGTATAGAGGCAAAATAATTGTATTTGCAAACTTGTGGTTCTAGTGTGACCCTTTATTACTACACTTAAGGTTAAATATGTAATCATTGCGAGAAAAATGTCTGTAGGCCGGTAAGAAACAAAAAATAATAAAAGTTTAAAGATGTTGTTATCATTTTTAATAAAGGGTATATTAGTAATTGAAATATACTTATTTTTAAGTTTAAAAAAAAAAAAAAAAACGTTTTCTCTTTATAAAATTTAGAGATCGAGATATTTTAAAAGACATTTAACTAATTCTATCAATATTGATATTTAACTAGTATTTAGTTTTGGCGTTGGTGAAAAATGATATGTTTATTTTTGATGGCCATGATCCTGGTATTATTGATTTCTAGGGTTTTAGTGAAAGTGGTTTTGTCTTCAACAATGGTTTTCTTTGGAAATGGAATAACACAAGAAAAATCATATGTGGTTATCTATGACGTTGATAAAGAAAGACTTCATTTGTCCCAGGCAACACTAGGCGACCCTCAATCAGATGGCTTGGCTACTCTAGTTAGCCAAGTAGGTGATAATGAGCTAATCCACTTGTGCACCATTCAAAGAGGAAACAATGATAGTCATTCCTTAGAGCATCCACAATGGGAAAATCACACAAAGACTTTTTACTATTACAAAAAGCTTTTTGATATGGTTTTTTGCATTGCATGACTAGTTTTTCGAAAAGCTTTTTGCAAAAGCTTGGTAAACACCAAGTCTTTCATAGAAGTCTTGGGCATTAAATGAGGTTTGCATTTAATGCATTAAATGCATCAAGTCTTTAAGACTTATGCCTTTGTAGATGCTCTTAGAGCATCTACAATGGGAAAACCATATAAAGACTTTTTACTATTACAAAAAGCTTTTTAACATAGTTTTTTCCATTGCATGACTTGTTTTATGAAAAGCTTTTTGCAAAAGCTTGGTAAACACCAAGTCTTTCATAGAAGTCTTGGGCATTAAATGATATTTGCATTAAATGCATTAAATGCATCAAGTCTTTAAGACTTGATGCCATTGTAGATGCTCTTAGATGTGGAGTTTAAAGGAATGGATCCAGTAGTTTTTGTCTATGAAGGGAGAACACAACATTCATGTTTCCGGTTTCTACTATGAAAATGTAGACACAAAGGATGATTGTATTGTACTTCCCGACGATGACGGAAGTGATTCTGACAATAATGGTCACTACATATAAACCCTAAAAACCCTAAACCCACAAACGGGATTTGGTCTATTTATCTTCTAATAGGTATGTGTACTTTAAGTTTTGCGTACGTAATGTTCTTTAGTTATGAATTTTGTAATAAGTTTAGAAGAACCTAAAAAAAAAAAAAAAAAAAAAAAAAAAAAAAAAAAAACACTCAGATTGCATAAAAAACAAATTTAAAACTAAATGACCGAAACACTAGATATAACCTTCAATAAATTAAACAATCTCACTTAATACAACCTAATTATATATCGATTGACGCATTAAATAATTTTGATACATTTCTTTTAATCCTTTGTGATTTAGGGCTCGAACGCGTGTCTATGGATAAAATAAGAGATGTGGACCGATGCTCAGTTGCGGTTTTGATGGCATGTACAAGTGTTGCATGTGTCTTGCATGCCAGCGGGCCCTGTACTCCAATACATTTTTACTGGGTCTCCTGCAATAGTGTCCTATTTATGGATTGCAGATGCGGCTGACAGTGATAGGATGTCCAAGCGTATGATCCATATTTGGACACGTAAAAAGGGCAGGACAATGGGACTATCCGTTGCAACGGCTCGTCAAGTTTGTTCATTACCTTACTACGAGGGTGCCGGACTAATCTGTTAAGGAGTACCCAATAATTACCACAAAATTACGATTAAGTGGCAAGAATATTACGAAAAATGAAAACAGTTCAATTTTGGTTCGTGACATTAATAGGAAATTTCGTTAGGGATAATTATCAAATATGGGTTTATGAAAGGAAATTTTCACTCCATTTTCTAGTTTACAACTAAATCAAAATATATTTGGTACTTTTCTAAAAATACAATTTAGCCTATGTAATTACAAAAACTTACAATTTAATATTTGCACATTGTTTCTAACACATTTGTATAACATAGTTGCTACGTGTATTATAGTAACATATTAGAATATTACGTTTTTACTACCTTCGAACTAGTATTTACATTAAGAACAACTTTAGCATTCATTTGTTAAACCAATTTTATATTTTGAAAAGTTAGTTTTGTATTAATTTTTTTTAGAGTGAGTTATTTTATAAACTAAGTTTTTGTTACAAACTAAGGGACAACTCCTTACCATTCATCTAGTTTGATCTAATGGTGGGAATTAACATGAGATTTAATAAGACAACCTAAGTTCATGTTTTTTTTTTTCTTTTCCTTTTTCTCTATCTTATTTATTCATTGTTTTCCTTTTTTCTTTTCTTTCTTTTTTTATTCCTTTTTTTTTTTTTTTTTTTTTTTTTTTTTTTTTTTCTAACTTCACGTTTTTTCTTTAATTCATTTTTTTTTTTTTTTTTTTTTTTTTTTTTTTTGCGTTTTTTTTTGTTTTTCATACATATTCGTCGGTTTTTTACGTTTTCGTCAGTTTTCTTACGTTTTCGTTCGTTTTCATACATTTTCGTCCGTTTTCATACGTTTTCGTCTGTTTTCGCTCGTTTTCTTACGTTTTCACCCGTTTTCATACGTTTCGTCCATTTTAATACATTTTCGTCTGTTTTTATACGTTTTCGTCCGTTTTCTTACGTTTTCATCTGTTTTCGAATTTTTTTTATACGTTTTCGTCTGTTTTCTTACGTTTTCGCCCGTTTTCATACGTTTTCGTCCGTTTTCATATATATATTCGTCCGTTTTCTTACATTTTCATCTGTTTTTTAATTTTTTTCATACGTTTTCGCCCGTTTTCATACGTTTTCGTCCGTTTTCATATATATTCGCCCGTTTCTTACGTTTTTGTCCATTTTCATACGTTTTCGTCCGTTTTCATATGTTTTCGTCCGTTTTCATACGTTTTCGTCCGTTTTTATACGTTTTCGTCCATTTTTATACGTTTTCATATGGTTTCATCTGTTTTCATTCATTTTCGCCCGTTTTCATACGTTTTCGTCCGTTTTCATTCATTTTTGTTCGTTTTTAAATGTTTTCAAACGTTTTCATACCTTTCTGAATATCACAAGTGATATACTGTGATTATCAGAATATCACTTGTGATATTCAGAATATCGTGAGTGATATTGAATATCACTCGCGATATTCTGAATATCACAAGTGATTTTTAACATTCTGTAATATGAAAATCACAAGTGATATTCAGAATATCGCAAGTGATATTCAAAATATTGCAAGTGATATCTGAATATCGCAAGTGATATTCTGAATATCACAAGTGATTTTCAACAAATGTTCTGTGACATGAAAATCGCAAGTGATATTCAGAATATCGCAAGATATATTCTGAATATCAAAAGTGATATTCTGAATATAAATCACAAGTGATATTCAGAATATTACAAGTGATTTCACGCTTTTTTTTAATTCACGTTTCTTCAAAAGTGATATTTTGAATATCACTTCGAATATCACAAGTGATATTCTGAATATCACAAGTGATTTTCAACAATTGTTTTGTAACATGAAATTCACAAGTGATATTCAGAAAATCACAAGTGATATTCAGAAAATCACAAGTGATATTCTAAATATTACAAGTGATATTCCGAATATCACAAGTGATTTTCAACTAATATTTTGTAACATGAAAATCACAAGTGATATTCTAAATATCACACGTGATTTTCAACTAACGTTTTGTAACATGAATATCACTTGTAATTTTCTGAATATCACTTGTGATATTCAGATTATCACTTGTGATTTTTCATGTTACAAAACATTCGTTGAAAATCACTTGTGATATTCAGAAAATCACAAGTGATATTCAGAATATCACAAGTGATATTCCGAATATCACAAGTGATGTTCAACTAATGTTTGGTAACATGAAAATCACAAGTGATATTCTGAATATCAAAAGTGATATTCAGAAAATTACAAGTGTTATTCAGAATATTATAAGTGATTTTCACATTTTTTTAATTCACGTTTTTTTTTACTTTCTTACGTTTTCTTCTGTTTTTTTTCGTTTTCATACGTTTTCTTTCGTTTTCATACGTTTCTGAATATCACAATTGATATTATTAATATCACAAGTGATATTTTGAATATCAAAGAAAATCACTTGTGATATTAAGAATATCAATTGTGATATTCAGAAACGTATGAAAACGGACGAAAACATATGAAAACAAACGAATACATATGAAAGCGTAAAAACACGCCTGTAAAGGGACAAAAACGTATGAAGAATTGATGAAAACGGACGAAAACGTATAAAAACTGCTAAAAAGTATGAAAACAGACGAAAGCGTCTGAAAACAGACAAAAATACATAAAAACGAACGAAAATGTTTATAAACGTATGAAAACAGATAAAAATGGATGAAAGCATATAAAAACAGACGAAAACGTCTGAAAATAGACGATAATGTAAAGAATTGATGAAAACGTTTGAAAGCAGATAAAAACGTCTGAAAACGTATAATACTGCCGAAACGTATGAAAATAGACGAAAAAGTTTGAAAACAGACAAAAATGTACAAAAATGGATGAAAACAGACAAAAACGTCTGAGTATCACCGAATATCACTTGTGATATTCAGAAACGTATGAAAACGTCTAAAATTGGCCAAAAAAATTGAAAAACGGACGAAAACCTATGAAAATGAACGAAAATGTAAGAAAACGGACGAATATGTAGGAAAAAGGACGAAAACATCTAAAAACGGACGAAAACATAAAAAAAATGGTAGAAAACATATGAAATCAGACGGAAACAAATGTAAACATATGAAACCGGACAAAAACGTATAAAAACGGATGAAATCGTGTAAAAACGGATGAAAACGTATGAAAACGGACGAAAACGTATGAAAACGGACAAAAACGTATAAAAACGGACGAAAACATCTGAAAACGGACAAAAACGTATAAAAATGGATGAAAACGTATGAAAATGGACAAAAATGTCTGAAAACATATAAAAACTGTCAAAAACGGATTTAAACGTCTGAAAATAGACGAAAACGTAAAAAAAACGGACGAAAACGTATAATAACGAACAAAAACGTCTGAAACAGACGAAAACGTAAAAAAACGGACGAAAACGTATAAAAACGGTAAAAAAAGTCTGAAAACGGACAAAAACGTCCGAAAACGTATATAATCATGTGAAAACAGACAAAACGGACGAAAACGTAATAAAGTGGGAAAAAATCGTGAATTTATTTAAAAAAGAAAAGCTTGACTTATTTTTTTTTTTAAAAAAAAAAAAAAAAGGTGAATTAGAGGGAAAAAAAAGGAAAAATATATAACGTTAATTGGAAAAAAAGCCAAAAAAAAATAAAATAAAAAATAAATAAATAAATAAATAAAGTGAATAATAAAAAAGACAAAGAAAAAGGAAAAAAAAGACATGAACTTAGGTTTCCATGTTTAATCTTAGGTTAATCTCCACCATTAGATCAAACTAAATGAATGGTGGGGATTTGTACCTTGGTATGTATAAAAAAACTAGTCCATAAATGAACTTTTCTCTTTTTTTGTAATGGTAATTATTGTTATTGATAGCAAGTTTTTCAAAAAGGATTATCGACATTAGTATTCTATTTTCGTGCTTGAAATTATTATTGTACATATATTCCGTAACTTTATTTAAATTTGAAAAGTTATACTACCTCCGTCACATATTAAATGTCCACTTTGACTTTTCAAAGTCTTTTTTTATCAACTTTGACCTTAACTATTTTTATTTATGTTATATAATACATGGTGCAAAATATATTAATGAATTAGGTTTTAAATGTACTTTTCATTGATATAATTTTTATCGAGTATCATATAATACAAACAAAAATATTTAAGATCAAAGTTGAAAAAAAAAGACTTGAAATGTCAAAAATTGACATTTAATATGGGACGGAGGGAGTACGTTTCAAAGCACATGCAACAATATACTTATGGAGTACAAAACAGTAGGTTATGAACTAGCCGCAACACACGGGGTTATAAACTCGTTATTTTTTAAACTCAAACTCGAACAAGTCATATTTTTAGTTCAGTTTTACATTTTTAAATGATAACTCAAACTCCATGAGGACCAACTAAAAATAAAACAAACCATTACCTACTAAATTCCCATTTTAGATATCGAATACATAGAATAAGATGAAAAGCTTATGGGCCGTTTAGTTGGTGAAAAATTTCTCAATTTTTTCATCTCTAAATTTTTTGAGAAGGGGATGGTTTTTTTCTCTATAGAAGAGTTAGAGAATTTTGAAAACGCGTTTAGTTGGATTTATATTTTTAATTTTTAAAAATAATAAGAAGATTATCTCAAATTGCGACGGTGGCGGCGATGGCAAGCGGTGACGGTCGGCGGTGGAGGATGACACGAGAGATTAGGGGTAGAATGGTGTATGTTTCTTTTAGAGTTGAGAAAAAAAATTAGAAAGAAAAAAGTGAGAATGGTAGAATGGACTTTTTAATTTCTTAGTTAAAATTTAGAAAATGAGAATTTCATTTTTTATTTTTGAAAATTGTTAGAAAAAAGTGCGACTAAACGCGTTTTCAGTTTTTTCATTTTCTTAAGAAAAATTTCTTGGAAAAATGAAGAATTTCTCTTCAACTAAACGCACCCTTACATGTTTCATTACATACATTTGTTAAAGGTATTCTCGATAGTGGTCTCCCTTCCTTTGGGAATACCCGGTCTCCCTTCGCTTGGGTATACCATCGAGTAAGAATATGACTGTCTACATTTTATCTTTATTGTACTCTGCTTCGATCGACAGAATTGAGTATTGTTGTTGATGTGGAGAGGCTTAATACATACAATTACGATATATTGCATCCTATGACAAGAACTATAAGTTTTTAACATTTAATTTTTCCTTCATAACTACGTATATATTTTCTTGAGATTTCTGTACTAACTTTCCTCGAGATGCATGTTAAAGAAAATGGACTCAAGCAAATATTACTCCTACCAAAGAGGAAATTAAGCCATGTGAAGGGGTTTGCCCACTAGTATTATTGGGTCCAGAAATACAGGCATTGATGTAATCAATTTTCCTAAATTAGGAAGTGAATCATTCTTTTCCTTAAATGAAGATACTGATGCCCAATCGCCATCGTCTATAAAGTGACAGCCGTGGCAAACTGTAAAAACTTCCACCGAATATTTTTCGAGAAAATAGCTCTACAGCAAATCCCACTTGTAGAGGCGATGATCTTACGACAAGGTTACTCTCACATTGGTTCATAAAACCTTGTCCTTAACCTACAGACCGAATACTGTTGATCTCTAAAAAGTGAACATTATGGATAAAGAGATCGATGTAACTTGAATAACAAAATATAATCACCTTTTAAGATCAGGCTAACATGCTAATAATGATATTCTTAAATATAAAGCTTATATATAAGAACATAAATAATAGCTTAAGAGTTTTTAACAGATGTCATTTCTAGTGAAACAACCCATGATCGAATAGTGAAACTAAAGCCAAGTCTACTTGCACAACATCGACTACTGGTTCCATAGGCCCTCAATTACCATTCATGAGGATATCGTGAGTAGAATGACATACATAGGGTTCTTGACCGCATGTGTTTTTTCTTCTGTGAATGCATATATGGTTCAAAGCTCATCATGCTTCTGAGTTGTTCCTTCTGTCGTGTTATACAATTACCAAAATAGGTGTAAGGCAATATACGACGAGATGAATAAAAAACGTGACTAGGACACTGTATACGGTAAAATAACTAGTTAAGTTCTCATTGATTATTTTTAGGGAAGAAGATATGTTTCCAGCATACATATAATCCAAGAGCCCAAATATATATATATATACACGTAGTATATAGTTTAAAATCCATTATAATATCACAAATTGTAATACAAATTTTTACCAAATGAATAAGAAATTCTTTAATCATGATCTATTAGGCGCCTCTTTTTTATAGTTCGCTTGCAAGAGGAAAGTGCACTAGTCATGGTGCAACTACTAAAGTTACTCATTCGTGATCAAAAGGTTATGTGTTCTGGTCATGAACAGAACCTCTTTGCAAAATGCAAGGAAAAGGTTGTGGACATACATCTCTCCCTAATTTAAGTTTGTCCTTGGTAAACTGACCACCGTCCCCTCTTGTCAGGCATATGCTTGTGATAACGAGATAGAAGCTACTAATTGTACTTTATATGGACAGCAAAAACAAGAAACTGACTTCTAAGCATTTAGACATCTTAAACAACAGATTATTTCAGTCCAGTGGTCAAAAGCAACTTCCTACAAGACCTATCTACAGAAGGTCAGATGAATATGTAGCCTGGAAATACCAGTCCTAGTAATTACTATAACTGAGTTCAAATGAGCGCCTATAGATACGGCACAATCAGTGAAAATTACTATAGGGTAACAGGTTAATTTTATAGGAAAAACTTTCAATTCCGCGTACCAAAAAATTAGTCTTTTTCTCTTGCTTACTAAGTCTTCATCTTCTCCCTCAAATTTCGCAACTAGCAGTGTAACTATCTAATGAAGTATCGTTGTCTAATTTATATTCAAATTCTTGTAGTCTTTTTTTCAGTAATTAACTATCAGCACAATACTTTGTAAAAAGGATCATTCAAGCAAAACAAAAGTCTGCCTCTCCCTACTAGGCTATGTGATAATTTTAGTCGATTAGACCTTACACAGCATTCGACCTTTCGGTGATGTGCAAATTTTCTCCCTTTTGTAAGGCAGCCTCAAGTCACAGAATAGAGTAGCATGATATATGTTGTAGATATATATTATTAGGCACTGTTTCTGAAACTTATCATCACAAACTTCAAATAATCTAAGATGTCCTCCTAAGAAGCTAAAAAATTGCGAGCCGAACCTTTGAGTTCATTTGTACTGTTTGAAATAAACTGATGTTAATGTTGGCACATGAGTATCCATATAAAGATAACTTTGCTATCCCGACTAGTTGGGCGGGCTAAAAATATTGATAGGACGGTGAAGCCCGCCAAGCTATTTGTCTAAATGGTCAACTTCTTAAAATTACTCAAAATATTTTATTTAAGAGAGCAGGACTATTTACAATGCAATACAGGTAAGTATAAGAAATTGACCTGGAAATGCATCAGTGAAGAAAAATGAGATTTCCCTTGCAGCTGAATCATGTGAATCCGAACCATGAACGCAGTTTCGCTCTAAATCCTGGCCACACATGGCTCTGATGCTGTACACAGTATAAAAGTTCTAAGAAATGAAAAACTATACAAGGAGTTCTGTTTATCAGTTGCCTACTGACACAAAGTTATAAGGCTTAAAAGTTAAATCTAAAAAATGTAACATAATTGGAGAAAGAAAAGCAACCTGTCAGGATGAGTAACTTTAGCCTTGCGGGCATCAGTTGGTCCGATAAGAGCACGCCAGTCAGCGATAGCATTAGTTTTCTCCAGCACCATTATCAAGACTGGACCACTGACAAGTTACCAATATCAAGAAACAACGTATTAATATCAATGGCCAATACATGAAAATTGGCAGGCTTTCACTGAAGTAATTGGATAAATTTAATGACCGAGTGTGACAAAACAACGAGATATGTGTGTTCAAATCTCATCTGAGGCGTGTGTGTGTGTGTGAATGAGATAAGTTACACAAAGAAAACACGTTGATAAATGATATCAGAGATAGATCAGCAACGACAAAAGGATATCTGAACATATCAAGAAATTAACAGTAACTATACGCAAGGATGGTACATTCGGAAAGCCTCTATAAGTGGATATATGACAAGAGATGAAGAATAACTGCAGCATGTAAACAGATTTAACCCTGCATCATCAGATGCCAGCTAAATAAGTAACCAGTAAAACTAGAAGATGTTGGTGTTCCAGACTAAGCTGGGCAACTTCCTAGTACACCGGGTCAATTCCTTATGCTATCATGATACAGTGGTACTACACAGAATTCATCAACAAATCTCATTATAAATACATAAAAGATACAACTAAGGTGGTGTTTGGTTTGCACGGCCATATGGATTTGTGAAGAGAGGGGAACGGAAATGGTTATGGATTTCTAAACCCAACTCTTTAGGTGTGTGCGACACGGGGATACCTGATCTAATACGTATCAAACCCATTCTTTCTGGCCAATACCCGTAAAATAAACATATTCAAATACTAATAAACCCCCTCACAACTAAAACCCACCAACCAAACACCCCTTACTCCCTTAAGCAGCAAATAAGGTAAAGAAACGCTGCTATGATAATACGAGCATAAACTACCTTGTCATGTACTTAACAAGGCTTGGAAAGAAGCTCTTTGTTGAATGCTCAGCGTAAAATCTTCTCACACTGTCCTCATCAAGGTGTACTGTAAGTTCTCTTTGGATGGCGAAGCCGGATTCCAGAATAATCTTCTTTACTGAGCTAGTATACATACCAGAAACACCATCTGGTTTCACTATTGCTAATGTCCGTTCATTTTCCAAATCCGCAGATGCCAATGAACTGCATAAAGAATGTATATGATACGTCATATATACAGTGAAACAGAATAGAGAGGAGCATTTCGCATAGTCTTCACGGGATACTTAAGCATACTTTACCAAAAGATAACAACACACTTTGAAAAATTACCAAATAACAACATATTGATTGGTAAAAGAATGAAACTAATTGCTATTTCTGATAATTTTTTAAAAACGCGTGGCCAATATGCATAATTAACCTTAATTTTAAGATGCATAATTGCTTATTTTTTCTGCTTTTCTGAGCAGAAAAGCACTTTTTCATTGCCAGAAAGCAGAAAAGCAGTTTTTCATAAGCAGCTTATTTCGTGTTATTTATTTGATATTGAATTATAATGACTTTTTAATCTCATATTTGACCTAAAACCGTCTATAAATGAACTTGATCGAAATTTTATATGAAATTATTAATTTTACAAATATATTACCTTTTTTTTTTATGAAATAAGCAAATCCAAACACGGGTTCCAAAAGTACTTTTTTTATAAGTACTTATTTTTAAGCACAAGCAGTAAAAATAAGCAATCCCAAACACCCACTTAAACTTTCCTAATACCATCGTGCCGTTACTTAGCTTAGAATAGCAACATACTTTACAAGTTCTCCCAATTAATGTAACCAGCTATAAAACGTGCTGCTATTTCATTACTAATCACACTAATAGCAAACTTATCAGCTCACATACGTTGCAAGTAACTTTCATCACATGGCACGTTAGTTGTTACTTACAATCCCACATCGGCCAAGTATGGTATTTTTTGGTGGCTTAAAAAGTCTAGGTGTCCTCTCCTAGAACATTTCACATATACACTTACACAACTTAAACCCTAAAACTTTATTGACCTGATCGAAACCGAAGCAACGGATACTAGAACAACGATAACTACGCAGTCCGTAAAGCCAAACCCGCCACGACGATTCATAAGCATCTAAACAAGAAACAATTAGTTAGCCAGAGATTCATCAAGTGATATAATTTATTCAAATTGTTTGCATAGTACCTACTACAGTAAATATGAAATTAAATTTATAAATAAAGTTAGGAATAAACCTTTTGGATCCAAGATTTGGGGGAAATAAGGCGGGAATAATGTGTAGCTCAAGAACCCTTGGCTGCAACTTAATTGCATGTGCTAACCACGTGTTTAGAAAATAAGGGGGTGTTTGCTTCGTAGATGGAACATTTAGAAAGGGAAATTTACCAAAATAAATATGTCGCCCTGTGCCCTGTCACTTTTTAATTCAGAAATAATTTAATTCGAAAATAGACCGAGCGACCGGCTGACCTGTACAACATGCTAAGTGTCGGCTTATAAAATCGACAAGTGTCCCATTGTACAAGTTGCCAGATCGTCCGGTCTATTTTCAAACTAAAATTATTCCCAGATTAAAAAGTGACAAGCTGTAGGGCGACTTGTCTATTTTTGTAAATTTCCCTTTTAAAAAATAGTTATGGGTTAACCACTTTTGGTGGGTTTAGTAGCTAGTTTTGAAGGTTTGATGCCAATTTTCAAAAGTAAAACCAACTAATCAAACATTTATATTAGGAATTGTTGGGTCAATTCAGAGAGCCCAAAGTCTCTTAGTACAGATTTGAATGAAAAACAACCTAAGTTAATACAAGTCTCTGATTATAATTCTGTCAGAGTCATCTTAAATATGTTCTTCATAGTCTGAAGGAAAAAGACTCATCACAACATGATGCACGACTCATAAAGTGAAGATCAAGAACCAAAAAATCTTCTCCAATAACTTATGCAATCTAAAGACTTAGTGCCTCAGATGAGAAACTAAGGTTCTCAAGTCTAGGCGGAAAACTTCTTAGGAAGATAAGTTCTTAGCTATTATCAAAAGTGAAGAAGTATTATAGTTGGTATAAAGTACAAATAGTTGTCAACACTGTTACGCCGAAAGTATGACTGGTAGCATACTAGGAATAGAAGCTAAGGTACAAACTGTACTTTAGCTTATAGTAAGTTGACACGTATCTTTTACGTCACGGGTATCCATGTTGTTCCTTGCCTATAAATAGATCATTCTAAATAAGGAAAATGTATCTCTTGTATTAAAAAGTTATTAACACTTTCAAGAGCTCATTTTCTTTTCTAAGTAGAACTAAGTCTTAGAGTATAACTCTGTTGATTAGTATAGTTCTTGCTTAACCACTTAACCTTTGTTATGTGTTTAAGTTTAGTGATAAGAACACATACATATTTGTCATTCAATCTCAAGTGTTGTTTCGCAGGTATATAATTCTTGGATATATATCTAATAAGAATTAAACGTTGTGTTAATACAAATAATATCAAAAACGTTTTATATTTTTCGACCTTCATACGCTTTGATAATCACAAAATGTAAAAACACGCTACGTAAACAAGGTTTTAGTCGTAAAAAGTTCATTTCGACACAACATAGGTATAAACAAACAATATATCTAATTAGTTAAGTGATCAAAGAATATAATTTGTCCTTAAAACTCACATTTTTCATAAATGTCACAAAACCATTTTACAAATTTAAATTATACAAATTATTTTGTAAATATAAAGAAATGTTTTAGCAAGAAAAATATTCAAAATCTGGTCTTTTCCCGCCCATAAGGATAGCACATTCACCAGATAAACATTTCACCACAAAATGACAAAAATAGGAGCGTCCTACGGACGGTCCTTTATATATAAGGGACCGTCCCCCACTCCTCGAGCTGACTATAAATACTGGACCATTTCAACAGATTTCTTACCTCTGGCACACACAAACTTTCTTTCTTCTTAATCCCTCTTCTTTGATCACATTACCTAGTTGTTATTTGTTTATAAGTGATCATATTCTTTCTTTCATCAAAGTGCAAAAAAAAGAGCGCTCGTATTTGCCAAGAAATAAAGTGTTATAGCATAGGCATTTCACACGTAACCTTAGTTACGATTCTCTTCTTGATCTAAACTCACTCTATCTCTATTATAGTAAATTGGTAGATCCGACTTGTGTGTAAGTTGGAATTGTTATGTAAGTGTAGATCCAGATGGTGCGTAAGTCCGAGAAGTGTTGTACTGGTTAGTAGTTAGTTGTGAGGGTAGATTGGTTCTAGCTAAGATTAGGACTTGACATTTTGCTTAGTGTCGTAAATCGGTGTAAGCAACGGTGTATGATTTTTTCCGCCTAAAAGGAGCTTATTGACGTAGTGGTTGTTAGCTCTAGAGTGTGAGACTCGAGGAGTGGAGTAGGGCAAAGATAGAGCTTCGTAGCCGAACCACTATAAATCTCTGCGTATCGATTTGATCGTTCTTTCTATTTACTTTCATACTTTATTATTCATCATCATTTATATTTATTGCATTTATATGTTGTTGATTGATATCACATAACTTCGAATCAAAAAGATTTTGAAAAGGAACAAAATTTTTTAATACGAAATTAAAACGGAGAAACTATTCACCCCCTCTTCTAGTTTCTACACGTTAAAAACTTTGTGTCTTAACTTAAGAGTCTTTGTATCTTACATAAGTTTTCATTACCTCATTATTAAACACAGAACTTGGTTTGGTTAACTTTATAATTAAACTAACCTTGTACAAGGGAACAACAAATTGTATCGGAACAATCTGATTTATAAAACAAGTTTTATAAACCATTCAAAACGTTTTTAAAATCAATATCCTACCATGGTTGAAAATGATGTAAGCCTCGTAAGGATTTTCTGTTAAAGTAAGTAAGATTAGCTCCTAATCTAATAATGGGTGACAGGAGGTTCGAGATTAAGAAACATACAGACGTGGAAATCATGTTCTTTAGTAGATATTTTGTGTGTTATAAACAAAGCCTCTCAAAAACCAAGATTATGTTATATTCAATCTCCATCCTGAAAATTAAAAGAATGGTAGAGAGGGTTTTGATTCTCTATAACATACGAGGTGAACTCCTATCTAGTTTATGTGGAAAAAACGACATCTCAAAAATGTATCAGGTAAAAACGCATGTCTAAACTTGATATTTGATCGACCTTGTAGTTAACATTATGACGGTGGGCTAGTTTGGTAATTAAAGTAATTTTTTTATTGTTGTTGTTGTTGTACCGTCACTTTTCATTGAAAACATGGAAATTACATAAAATTGGAGGGGAGTCTAAACACAATCTGTGCTCCTACTCCTTTTTGAATACAGAAACTAACTCGATGAAAAGTAAAAACACCACTCTTAATATTGTTAGAGTGACTGTTGGCAATAGACTTGATACGAGAAAGTGTATTCAAAGCTTCCACCTCAAGTTCCCCAAACGTAGAAAAAACAAAAGGGATGAACTTGTATCCATTGTCTTTACACTTGGACTCATACTTCTTTCATTTCTTTTCCACGACATTACTCAAGGCTACCCAAGGGGCCCATGATGTCACCCCAGTCCCAGCAAACGGAGAGACCCCAGTCACATCCAGACATGCATCCTTACCTTGGAGCTAGTTGAATAATAGCACATATGCAGGACGTGATTCTGTCACACCCCCAAAATCGGGTCCAGCGGAAGCATACGTGTAGCTGGGGTGTAACTCAATCGGTAACACAACACAAGTACAAAAATGGTTTTCACTTTAATTAATTAGAATAAAATCGTTAAATCAAAATGTTGAATTTACATCGTTAAAAGTAGTGCGGAAGTAGGCCCTTAAAAGTAGTTTAAAACGGTCCCCATATAAATATCAGAGTCTTCTATGACCATGCCATGCCCTGCCAAAACCTCCTGTAGCGTGCCATAGGTTAAAACCTGAAAATACATGCTAAAGTGTCAACACGAGGTTGGTGAGTTCATAGAGTTTGTTTAACAAATAAAGTTTATAGAAAATGATCACACAGCAAAGGCATCGTAAATCCACTCAGTTGCAAATCCCGCCATAAGAGACTTGCAACCTGTGTGTTTACAACCCACTGCTAAACAGTTTAGGTCTAATAGTCAAGCACCCGTGGTCAATAATAAGTCACAATATAAGCACCACCTATATAATAATGTATGCCATGCAAAGCCCCTAATTAAATAATATGCGTCCCGTAACATGGTGGACGAGAGGTTGGCCGACCTCAAATAGCGCTATCCATACTACTAATAGGCGTCGAACAATGCGAATGTACGAACAGTACATCATACAACTATTATATAAGATTAAGAACGCTCCGAACATGGGAGACTTAGCACGCTCCACCAATAAGGCGAGACTTTAGGGTTAAGAACGCTCCACCAATAAGGTGAGACTTTGCACGCTCCACCAAAAATGGTGAGACTTTAGGTCATAGTACGTACGGTACATTAGGGTCAAAAGTTTAAGTCAAGTTCAAAAGTCAAGTCAAGTTCCAAAGTTCAAAACAATTTCAAAAGTTCATAATAAAGTTCAAGTCAAAACCATGTTTAAAGAGTCAAGTAATAGTTCAAGTAAAAACGAGCATGTATTCTCCCCCAAAAGTTGACAAAACAATTTAAAAGAGTAGGGGCTATGACTCACCTCGAAGCGATAGCAATGATGACAAAAGTGGATACACAGAAAAGAGGTTCGATCACTAACCGCGACCTATAATGAACGAATGATACGATCTACTTAAATTATGAGGGGATGCGATGAATGTACATGCACATGAAGCCTATACCACTCGTAGTTTGAAAATAAGTGTTGGCGTTGAATTATAGTGTTTCCATAACTTAAGAGAATATTTGCTATTAGATGTTGTCAAATATATATATAGTTCGCCTAGTTTCAAAAGTGTATAACTTGGTCGTTTTAAGCTCATTTTCTACGTTCTTTATATCCACGGAATCGTGGGACAAAATACTAACATATTTTTGATAAGTCGGGATGGCTAGATCAAGTTTTTATGCCCAAAACAGCCCGTGAGTACTGTTCATCAGCAAAGGATTTTCAGAAAATATAGTTTTCGTCGTTAAACTCGTTTTTAGCGTATCTCCTTCGTTATAAACTCGTTTTAATCCGTTCTTTCGCCCACGGCTTCGTTTTTGAAAGTATTTTCTAAATATTTGGTCAAAAATTACCCACCACCTACTGATTTTCCCACGATTTCAAAATAAGGACAGTAGGTATAAATATAGTTTCAAAAATCATTTCTAGTGTTCCAATCTAGTTCTAACTTCAACCAAACCACTTTCAATCACCACAAATCTAGTCTAATCTTACCATACACCTTCTTAGGGTGTCATGGGTTTCTAAACATCATAAACCAAGTGGATCTAACAAGGATCTAATAATAATCTATTTATAGGGATCAAAAGTTATATATATATATATATATATATATATATATATATATATATATATATATATATATATATATATATATATATATATATATAATGAGTGGTATATACTAACATATGCATGTAAACCTTGTATGAAATCATATGAACATAATAAGAACATGAAGAAATTATGAACAAAAGTTTGAAAACTTACATAGAAAGATTTGTGAGCTTATGGAGATGAAAACTTATAAAACCTTGGGTTTTTATCACAAAACCCAAACAAGAACAACTAAAGGAACAAGATTAGAGCTTGATCTTGGAAAAATTATGGTTTTTGCTTCCTTGTCTTGCCTTGGCCGGTTCTACACCAAGAGAAAAGAGAGGAAAAAGTTTTCTTACAACTAATAAAAATGAAATGTGAGAAAATGAGTGAAAAAGGTTTATTATATACTTAGGGGACAAAAGTTTGGTGGTAATAAATTTTATTGGTGAGATTAGATATTATTAGGACAATGGGGGGGGGGGGGGGGGGGGGGTTGGCCGGTTTTAAAAGGAGGAAAGGGGGGGGGGGGATATGTTTTGTGATTTAATTTAGAAAGTTAGTGGTTTAGTGTAGTTTTATTAGTTTTAAGTTTAGTCGGGTACCGGGTTAACTAAAAATAAATTTTATCGAAGTTATTCGGGTCATAATAAAGTTATAAAAATTGTAAAAATATGTCGGGTACAAGTACGGAGAGTTTGGGTATTTATTATTTAGTTTTCACGAAAACCGTCGTAATTTAGTTAAACGTACGATACAAATTAATTAAATTTCCAAAATACCGGGTAAATTAATATTATAATTTTTGTATCATTATAATGAGTGAAAAAAAATGTCTTAGGACCATAGTTGGGATTGTCGGACCAATTATTCAAAATAATAGTTCATAAGATAACGTTTATTAGGTAGATAACCGTACGTTTACAAAAATGACGCAACCCACGTATAAATGACAATTTTCCCCGGAGGTGAATAGTATTTTATGAATAGTAAAATTTTAAAACGCTTCTCAGAATATCAAACTGACTCCGAAAAAGATGAATAGTAAAATGATGAATAGTGATCGATGAATAGTAACCGATGAATAGTAAATGTGAAAGTTCGGGAAAAGACCAGAATTTACGAGTTGTGACAGTCTCTACCCCATAAGGGAACTTCGTCCCGAAGTTCAGTTAACGTTGGTCTCCGAAGTGTTATATAGGTGAAGATTCATGAGACGAAATGACCAGTTGACGTGCTTCCAGGCCGCGGTTCACGAGGTGATGAAAAGTATAAGCGTTCTGACAACGAGGGTATACACACACATGAATGAAACATTCGGAAATTGAGTAGAGGATTCAATACGGACAAAATTTTATTATAACCATTCTCAGTGTTGCAAAATTCATTTCTGAGTCGGATATAGGTAGTCAGCCTATGTCCCACTATCCCGGGTTGAATATAGGTGACTAGTCTATATTCCACCGAGGTTCCATGAATTTTGAAATACTCAGCTCAGTTATACTACCAAGACGTACAGAAAGACTAAGGCAGGTGACCAAACTCGAGGTCAAATGATGAGACTATACAAGGAGAAACATAACAGGGTGACATATATGATACGTGAACATGCTTATATGAAAGACAAGGATAGAAATCAATTAGAATAAATGAACATAATATACCAGATAATGAGACACAAATCTCATCACCTAAGTCAGCAACAAACCACAAGTGAGGCATCATCTTGGCAGGCAGGCACGTGATGGTCATAGGGTTAAGTTTTTCATAAAAGTAGCTATAGTCTAGGTTTTAAAAACACTTAGTTCGCTATAGCCAAAGCTCTGATACCAATCTGTCACACCCCCAAAATCGGGTCCAGCGGAAGCATACGTGTAGCTGGGGTGTAACTCAATCGGTAACACAACACAAGTACAAAAATGGTTTTCACTTTAATTAATTAGAATAAAATCGTTAAATCAAAATGTTGAATTTACATCGTTAAAAGTAGTGCGGAAGTAGGCCCTTAAAAGTAGTTTAAAACGGTCCCCATATAAATATCAGAGTCTTCTATGACCATGCCATGCCCTGCCAAAACCTCCTGTAGCGTGCCATAGGTTAAAACCTGAAAATACATGCTAAAGTGTCAACACGAGGTTGGTGAGTTCATAGAGTTTGTTTAACAAATAAAGTTTATAGAAAATGATCACACAGCAAAGGCATCGTAAATCCACTCAGTTGCAAATCCCGCCATAAGAGACTTGCAACCTGTGTGTTTACAACCCACTGCTAAACAGTTTAGGTCTAATAGTCAAGCACCCGTGGTCAATAATAAGTCACAATATAAGCACCACCTATATAATAATGTATGCCATGCAAAGCCCCTAATTAAATAATATGCGTCCCGTAACATGGTGGACGAGAGGTTGGCCGACCTCAAATAGCGCTATCCATACTACTAATAGGCGTCGAACAATGCGAATGTACGAACAGTACATCATACAACTATTATATAAGATTAAGAACGCTCCGAACATGGGAGACTTAGCACGCTCCACCAATAAGGCGAGACTTTAGGGTTAAGAACGCTCCACCAATAAGGTGAGACTTTGCACGCTCCACCAAAAATGGTGAGACTTTAGGTCATAGTACGTACGGTACATTAGGGTCAAAAGTTTAAGTCAAGTTCAAAAGTCAAGTCAAGTTCCAAAGTTCAAAACAATTTCAAAAGTTCATAATAAAGTTCAAGTCAAAACCATGTTTAAAGAGTCAAGTAATAGTTCAAGTAAAAACGAGCATGTATTCTCCCCCAAAAGTTGACAAAACAATTTAAAAGAGTAGGGGCTATGACTCACCTCGAAGCGATAGCAATGATGACAAAAGTGGATACACAGAAAAGAGGTTCGATCACTAACCGCGACCTATAATGAACGAATGATACGATCTACTTAAATTATGAGGGGATGCGATGAATGTACATGCACATGAAGCCTATACCACTCGTAGTTTGAAAATAAGTGTTGGCGTTGAATTATAGTGTTTCCATAACTTAAGAGAATATTTGCTATTAGATGTTGTCAAATATATATATAGTTCGCCTAGTTTCAAAAGTGTATAACTTGGTCGTTTTAAGCTCATTTTCTACGTTCTTTATATCCACGGAATCGTGGGACAAAATACTAACATATTTTTGATAAGTCGGGATGGCTAGATCAAGTTTTTATGCCCAAAACAGCCCGTGAGTACTGTTCATCAGCAAAGGATTTTCAGAAAATATAGTTTTCGTCGTTAAACTCGTTTTTAGCGTATCTCCTTCGTTATAAACTCGTTTTAATCCGTTCTTTCGCCCACGGCTTCGTTTTTGAAAGTATTTTCTAAATATTTGGTCAAAAATTACCCACCACCTACTGATTTTCCCACGATTTCAAAATAAGGACAGTAGGTATAAATATAGTTTCAAAAATCATTTCTAGTGTTCCAATCTAGTTCTAACTTCAACCAAACCACTTTCAATCACCACAAATCTAGTCTAATCTTACCATACACCTTCTTAGGGTGTCATGGGTTTCTAAACATCATAAACCAAGTGGATCTAACAAGGATCTAATAATAATCTATTTATAGGGATCAAAAGTTATATATATATATATATATATATATATATATATATATATATATATATATATATATATATAAATGAGTGGTATATACTAACATATGCATGTAAACCTTGTATGAAATCATATGAACATAATAAGAACATGAAGAAATTATGAACAAAAGTTTGACAACTTACATAGAAAGATTTGTGAGCTTATGGAGATGAAAACTTATAAAACCTTGGGTTTTTATCACAAAACCCAAACAAGAACAACTAAAGGAACAAGATTAGAGCTTGATCTTGGAAAAATTATGGTTTTTGCTTCCTTGTCTTGCCTTGGCCGGTTCTACACCAAGAGAAAAGAGAGGAAAAAGTTTTCTTACAACTAATAAAAATGAAATGTGAGAAAATGAGTGAAAAAGGTTTATTATATACTTAGGGGACAAAAGTTTGGTGGTAATAAATTTTATTGGTGAGATTAGATATTATTAGGACAATGGGGGGGGGGGGGGGGTTGGCCGGTTTTAAAAGGAGGAAAGGGGGGGGATATGTTTTGTGATTTAATTTAGAAAGTTAGTGGTTTAGTGTAGTTTTATTAGTTTTAAGTTTAGTCGGGTACCGGGTTAACTAAAAATAAATTTTATCGAAGTTATTCGGGTCATAATAAAGTTATAAAAATTGTAAAAATATGTCGGGTACAAGTACGGAGAGTTTGGGTATTTATTATTTAGTTTTCACGAAAACCGTCGTAATTTAGTTAAACGTACGATACAAATTAATTAAATTTCCAAAATACCGGGTAAATTAATATTATAATTTTTGTATCATTATAATGAGTGAAAAAAAATGTCTTAGGACCATAGTTGGGATTGTCGGACCAATTATTCAAAATAATAGTTCATAAGATAACGTTTATTAGGTAGATAACCGTACGTTTACAAAAATGACGCAACCCACGTATAAATGACAATTTTCCCCTGAGGTGAATAGTGTTTTATGAATAGTAAAATTTTAAAACGCTTCTCAGAATATCAAACTGACTCCGAAAAAGATGAATAGTAAAATGATGAATAGTGATCGATGAATAGTAACCGATGAATAGTAAATGTGAAAGTTCGGGAAAAGACCAGAATTTACGAGTTGTGACAGATTCTCTCCCCTCCTCCGAAAGGAACCCCATTGGAGCCTCCTTACGCACCATAATCCCTGCCTTGGAACATATATCAACAAGGATATCACGCACCAGATTATGCCTGAACTTAACACCCACTTCACTAGAACAGTGGACCGCGTGATCCCCCCATTGGTCCATACGGTGTACATTGCAACTCGGGTATAGGCTTCATTCATAGAACATAGGAATCGTGAGCCTGTAGCATAACATAGACCGAAATTGGCGATGGTTCATCCTCTGCCCCAAACCTTCGATAGGGATGGTGAAAAGAAAATCTTGTGCATGTGGGGCACGAATACTACTGAGGACAACCACCTGTCTCGGGCTTAACGAGTACTTGGAAACAAGGTCTTTCTCAATGACACCGAAATAACACTTTGCCAAGGTTTTCATCATTTGGGGGGCAGAAGCGCCCCCGGTGACAGCGAGGAAGTCGGTGTTACAAGTAGCGTTGAAAATATTCAAGGCATGCTGGAATGAAGGGCCATGTGTAACGATACCCGTTTTGGTAAGTATCTTATCCTGTAAGTCGCTCGTTTGCATGCGGGAAGCAAGAAAAGCATATTGGATGATATCTCCCGCTGAAAGGATGCCAAGACCACCGAGCTTTATTGGAAGGGTGGCAAGCCGCCACTGCCAATCACCAAACCCCGGCCCTGAGGCAGTAACAATCTTCTCTAAGGAAGCACGTAACGTCTGATCGAACTGAGCTTGGGCCTCTGATAAGTGCAAGGGGGAGCATGTTCTCAGGGCATAAGATAATTTCGAAACTCCTGCACAATTACGTAAAAGGAGAAGCTCACATTGTGGATCATTGAGTTTATTAATTGCCTCAATTAAAGATATGGTTTTGGAGACCCTTTTAGAAGCCAAATCTCGACAGAAACCTTCGTCCAAACTAACTGAACCTCCAAGAAGTTTGACACCATTGAGCGGGCGAGCGATATTCATAGGAAACAGGCCATCCACTCTGCTTCTAAGGTCCTCTACAGGCCAGAAAAGTTCAGTCTTGTCAACATTCAAAAGCAAGCCATGAGCCGGGCCCTCTGTCCTGATGATATCAAGTGCCTTGGCAACCATGAGAGTGTCTCTAACAATAGTACCATCATCGAGATACCAAGCCTGAAGGGTGAGCTCACAAGACTGATTAATAGCATGAATCAAAGGGTGCAAGGCGAGGGCGAACAACAAAGGGCCCAAAGGGTCACCTTGTTGGACACCCTGACATGACCAAAGGATAGAATACTCATAATAAAGCCTAGCAGGACGCGCGTAGAAGAACTCAACCCAAGGGGCAATAGAAGGGCATCGCACCCTAGCTTCCTGAAGCAAGACACTCCTGTTGACCAGATTGAAGGCATTCTTAAAATCCACCAAAAGCATGGAGAGTCCAACATCATTGACCTTAGACTCAATGAGCCTATTTACAGAGTGGAGGACAGCTTCACACCCCCAAGGGACTCCAACCCCAAATTGAAAATCATGCAAGTAAGAATTCATGGAATTACCAATGGACGAAGAGGCAACCTTCGACACAAACCTACGCCAAACAGTACCAACAGCAATGGGACGTATACCACCGCCAGGCTTGACTAAGGGAGTCAAGGGGGCACTAACGATATATTCCCCCATTTGGGTAGGGCACTTTCCACTGAGGAACAGATTAACAACTCCAGTAATGGACCCAAGCAAGTCATCAGCTATAGCGGAAGCCGCCCCTCCCAGAATATCAAACAAATGTTGTGCCCCGGAGCCCATCACGACCACAAGACGTCCCTTTGGGGAAGCTGTGAATCCTGTTAAGTACCAAGTCCTTGTTGACAAAATGGGCGTCCTCGAGTGAAAAAGAGGACGGGGTCGGCAGGGGGCATAAGGGTGTTTGGCCTCAAGCTCTAGCAGAGTGTCAGGTGTGGATGGGGCAATGCCAGAAGACGTGAGCACCTTAATAGCAGTAGTGAAATGCCCATCCCCAAGCTTACGCTTGCACTAACCCAGGTTGACCCTGTCTTGATCCTTAAGTTTCGTCATCCCTTTGAAAGATGGAGGCCCTTCGGCTAACCGATCCATCACCAAACCAAGCCTATCTATGTAAAACCTCGCAAAAATTTGTATAATTAACTTCGGTTAATTAAATAAATAATCTCTTTCATTATTATAATCACCATTTTTACGGGGAAATTTAAAAATTTTCTTAGTATATAAAAATGGTCACGATTACGATATTGCAAAATTCGTCAAACGACAAAACAAGTTCTCGACACAATTAATAATTCACTAAACCTAATTAATATAACTAATTATAAAACTAAACGGGCCTATGATTTCCCTAAGCCCAACCAGCCCAAAATACAAACCCATTTTCCTTATTAATATTTCGTATAAATCGATCCAGCATGCTCCAAAACGCCTCGTTCATTTCTAATTTCTACACACGACATACGTATTTTATTGTCTCATTTCATTAACCTCCTAGCCAACTATTAGTGTGTCAAATCTCACGTTCATACGTTGAGTTTTGATATGTTTTTACGAGGCCAATCGTTTAGCCATCAACTAAACCAAACGTTTCATATTTAATTCAATTCTTAACCGTTTTAATCCCCGTTTGTTTCTAAATGATCCTAATAATATTTCTAAGATGATTTTATGTCCAAATGTCGATGATGATAAGTTATATGCAAGTGATAAACGATTTGGTAAATCGTATGTGTGTATATATATATATATATATATATATATATATATATATATATATATATATATATATATATATATATATATATATATATATATATAGTTGTCGACATAGGGAATGAATCACCAAGACACATTCCATGAATTGTGCACTCACATCCCATATAATAACAATATAATTCGTCCTAGGAAGCCAAGTATCACTGACATGCATAGTTCATGTGTTTCTTTGGATGATTTCAAACCATACGATTCATTCAAATGAAATATATATACATCCCATGCATGCACTTACTCCATTTCATTCTCAAACTCTTTTACATATACGTTTCTTCCTAAAAATCACCCTTACAAGCCAGGAGTCGATTACTATATGGTTTGGAAGCAAGAAAAGTGAAATCGGGTTTAATATATACGTATAACGTTTGGGTTATACGATTAGACAAGATTTTCTTGTGTTTCATTTGTTCCTACTCGACTCCCCACCACCCTAGAGGTGTAGTAAGTCTTTTACAACTCACTTGAATCCATTTCACACGTTAAATTCATGTCATGCACTATATTTATTTTATTTCGAACGTATATCATTTCATATATATATTACACGTACATATTATTACTTAGTACACAACGAGTGACTAGCCTCTATCTTGGAAGGCCTAGGAGTCACGTAACACACACACTTCACGTTTATTCTCACGTTACATGCACCAAATAAATTATTTTCGAACCATACTCCATCGTATGAAATTTAGTGAAGCACTTAGAAAATATACCAAGTTTTACAAATAAATATAAACGAGCCAAACACCTTACCAAAGCATCGTGTAACTTTTTATTTCACGTAACGAGCACCCAATATTTTTACACGACTCCATAGACCATCTAGCAAACTATCAATTTCATTTACACCACTTGTAAAAATATTCACGTTTTGACACACCAAACGAGCCATATTGAATCGACACAAACAAGTTTTACAAATCAAAACCTTATATAATAAAATTTATTTTGTCGAGTGGGCTTAACCAAGGCCCAATAAGATTTTTCGATTAAACAGCCCACTGGGCTTATAAAATATATTTTTGAAATCACAAAAGAAGCCCAAGTTCAAGCCCAAAACAATTTTCATGCCCTCGCCTCTAACTTTCAAAATGGGCTTTTGTTTGGTTCGATTTAAGGCCCATAAGCTAAATAAATAAGATTTTCATAAAATAAGCTGTTGAAATAAGCTTAAAATTAATAAAATAAGCTACGGAAATTTTTATAAAATTTTTATAATCATTTTTGTGAATTTGGACTAAAAATGTAACGCGACGACACCTAGAAGGACTAAAAGTGTAAACATTGAAAAATTGGACCAAAACTGTAAAAACAGAAAGTTTAGGATAAAAATTAATATTATATGATGTTACAAGCTTAGATTATAATTTTGGACAAATAGTGGACTATAAATATAAAATAGATACGAAAAGGACTAAAGGTGTGACGCTAACTCCGTTAGTATAAAAAGTGTAAAAATTGGAAAAGGACAAGGACTAAACATAATTTATTTGACATTCTTATTTTATTTTCTATTTTACGACAACCATCACGTCATATGCATTTTTATTACGTTATATTTATATATTATTTATTTATACGTTAATAATATATATAACGATAATTCCAAAGTTAATATTTTTACTTACGATTAAAAAGGTAAAACTACGATGGATATTTTAAATAAAGTATTTTATCATATCATGCATGGTATAACAATTTCACTGCACATTATCTATTCGTCATAACGAATAAATATTATTCGTTATTCGTTCGTATTTATCAAATTGTATTTGGTTATATTCTCTGATAAAATTAATTATCAGGTTCCGTATCAAAGACGTTTCCATAATCGTTCCCATAAATCTCATCCTACTTTACTTTTCATCATTTCCAAATCAATCCATGTGAGTCATAGCCCCATTTCCAATAATTGTTTTAAACTCATTGGAGGAGATACATGCTTACATATACTTTGATAATTTGATAAGTATATGAATAAAATACATGATTCAAATCAATTTCCTAATTGATATTAAATTAATATGGTTTGTAATTTAAGATTGTGATATATACGATACTTGACAAAATACTTAATTGAAATACTGATATGATAATACTTCCAATTTGATTATTGTGGTATGTGATATATATATTTTACTGATGAATTACTTGACTAAAATACTGATACTCTGATGATAATGTTTCCAATTCGATTATTGTGGTATGTGATATATATATTTTACTGATAAATTACTTGACTGAAATACTGATACTCTGATGATAATGTTTCCAATTCGATTATTGTGGTATGTGATATATATATATATATATATATATATATATATATATATATATATATATATATATATATATATATATATATATATATATATATATATATATATATATATATATATATATATATGTTACTGGCGAAATACTTAAACTGAATTTCTGATACTCAAACAATAATACTTTCAAACTGAGTACTGTGGTATGATATTTGATTACATGATGTTATTCTGAATGATCCCATTATTACCTTGATATTGCCTAAGTTACCTTATCGCCATATAGTCCCTCAATCATGAGCCATTAATCACATGTAAAGTGGGCGCGAATATAGTGAACAGCTTCGAAACCTGTTAAGGACTGACCTCCTGCCCCACTAATACTTGACGGAATGCCAATTGCAATTGGTTAGTCGTATTAGTCGTGATACACTATATTCGTAGACAAATAGGAATTGGCAAATCACCTATTATTAGAGGGCAAAATTTATCATTGATTTGATAAAACACCTCTTATGGTTAAGCTTGTGTGTCATGAGGCTTGGGGCAATATCTATAAGGAAATGTATGTTTTCAACATATATTTAGATACAGCTGTATAGGATTTTGACCATACGTGAATTGTATATCTGATTAAATTAGCGTCATGAGTTTACAGCTCATGTTAGGATTATTGATTTCTTATTTGAATGTGATTGAATACTTATATGATTTATTTGTAATTATAGTCAATATACCCAATAACTGTTTGTATTTTATCAATACCAAATATTTCTGAAATCTAACAAAATAAAGGGTTTTCCATAAAACTCTATGAACTCACTATTGGGAATTATACTAACAGTTACCACGGCTAAGTGAAGATGTTATAACTGCAGAAGAGTGTGCTTGCAGTGGAAACTCATTACCACTGCAAGAACATATATTACCACTGCTTATTAGATAACTGTTAGGAAATGCGTCTAGATAAATATAGAATAGATCTTATGTATATCTTATTCTATTAGCATTATACTTATCTTGTAGAAGAGGACTCCTTGTGTTACAAAAGGAGATCCTAGGTTATCAGTTGAAATAATATATAGAGAACTCTCATATACGTTTCTAGAGCTTCAAGGTGTAACCCTAGTGATATTAAGATCACTCGTATTATTATCATTAATAATATTGGAGCTAATAGTTTGTTTACATACATTGTTCTTATTCATAAACAACTGTCCTACTTACAATCAACCTTCTAAGTGTTACTAAGTAGATTCCGCATACTTAGTGATATAATTCAAAGTATCAATCTAACACAAGTTCAAGGTGTTTAGATCCATCAAGTGGTATCAGAACCAGGCTTTGATACTTTGATTTAGAAGACTCTAGTTCACTCAGAAGAATCAATGGAGACAGAAACCAGTAACTCAAACATTGCTGCTAAGCTTCCAAAGCTTAAGTTGAATGACTTTGAGATGTGGAGGCTGATGATTGAACAATTCTTTATGGTCCAAGACTATACACTCTGGGAGATCATCATGGTTGGAAACTCTTTCAAACCAAGTTCTACTTCAGAGATGATTGGTGGCAAGGAAGTAATTAAGGTCAACACTGGACCTGTTACTAATGATGAAAGACTTCAGTTGAAGAATGATCTCAAGGCAAGAGGTTTGTTGCTGATGACATTTCCCAGAGACCAAGTTCTTGCATTCAACAAGTACAAGACTGCAAAGACTCTTTTTGATGAGATCCGTGAAGTTTTTGGTGGTAATGATTCCACCAAGAAGACTCAAAAGACCTTGCTGAAGCAGACTTATGAGAATTTTGGTTCAACAAGTAATGAATCTCTTGATAGCATCTTCACAAGGCTACAAAAGATTGTTACTCAACTCACTGTTTTTGGGATAGAGGTGGAAAAGGAAGACCTAAATCTCAAGTTCTTAAGAAGCTTACCCTCTGAGTTTGGAACCAATGTTGCTGTGTGGGAAGATAAGCCAGATCTGGAGACCATGAAACTTAATGATTTGTACAATAACTTCAAGGTTATTGAACAAAGATTGAAGAAAGCTGGTAAAATAAGTTCAAGTTCAGGAAGTGTAGCACTCATATCATCATCTATTGATGATAGTTCTGATGAAGAAAGTGATAGTGATGATGACAGTGCTAACATTGTTGTTTCCACTGGTAGTGGAAGTGTTTCCACTAGTAGCTCAAAGAGACAGACTGCAGGGCTTAGTGATACTACTTTTTATGGCTTTATATCAAGTCAAGTGGGTGGTTCAATCCTCAATCATGAGGATCTGGATCAAATTGATGAAGATGATATGGAGGAGATGGACATTAAATGGCAAGTGGCATTACTAAGCTTAAGGACAAAGAAGTTTTGGAAGAAGACTGGAAGAAAGATCAACATCAGTGGCAATGAAACAGTAGGTTTTGACAAAAATAAGGTGGAGTGCTACAATTGTCATAAGAAGGGGCACTTTGCCAGGGAGTGTAGGAAGCCAAGAAAGTCTGACAACAGGTCAACTTGGTATAAGCAGGACAAGAAGAAGGAACCTACTACTGATGAGCCAAAGGGGCTATTGGCCATTGATGGAGTGAGCTCTGATTGGAGCTTTATGACTAAGGAAGAGGAAGTTGATTCAGAATCTGCAATGGTTGCTACAGAGCTTGCTCTAATGGCTTTTTCTGACTCTGAGGTACAAACTATTAATGCTTGTTCTAAATCTTGTAAGGCCTTAAAAGAGTATGAGATAATTAAATCACAATATGATGAACAACTGATAGAGTTAACTCATACTAATTATAACTTATCTAATCATAAAAGAGGCCTAGGAGTTTTAGAAACACAATTAGAGCATTATAGGGCAAATGAATCTAAGTTCAATGTTGATATTGCTGTATTAAGAAGAGACTTAGATTATCAGGTTGCTGTTAATAAGGTTCTTAGAGAAGAACTAGAAAAGGTTAAAGTGGCTAGTGAGAATATAATGATAACTAAGCAAACACTGGATCATCAATCCAAGTGTATTGATAAAATTTGGGAAGCCCAAATTGTGAGCAAAGCCAAATCAGGACTTGGATACAAAACAGTTCCACCACCTCTAAGAGGTGTTCCATCACCTCCTGGCATTGACTTAGCTCACACAGGTTTAGAAGAATTTCAGGAACCACCTATGACCTATGGACCAAAATTTGTTAAACCAGTTGAAATTGAAAAGGTTCAGGTTGAGGTTGATGTATTTGATAGTGCTAGTGGCTCATCTCTTAAAGATGATAATTTGAATGTTGAGTCTAAGCCTAGTGTTCCTAAGAATGTTAAAGTGGAAGTTAAAAGAAGTATTCCTGAGGTTGTCAAAGAGAAGCCTAGGACACAGCCAAATTTCTCTAGGCCAACTACTAGATATGCAAAGATGTACAGAAGTAGGTCACCAACTCCTAGGGGTAATATGAGGAGTTGGAATCATGTTAAGTCTAGGCAATTTGGTAGTGACTTTGTGTTTAATAACAAACCCTGTCATATATGTGTTAGCTTTGACCATTTGTCTTATAGCTGTACCTACCACTTGGGAAGAAGGGAAGTGTTTGGGAATACTAGGGTGAATAGACAAAATGCTAATAACTTAACTCACCCAAATCTACTTAGCAAGATGATTCCCAGGTCTGTTTTGCTTCATTCTGGCATTAAACAAATTTCCACTGCTAGACCAGCAGTTGCCACTGCCAGAAATAAAAACAGAGTTTACCCTAAGACCCCTGTTACTACTTTTGTTAAATCTACTCAAACAGGGAAAAAGACCAATTTTGAAAAGAAAGTTAACAATAATCAGAAGTGGGTACCTAAAATTTCTAAGCCATCAGTTTCCACTGCTAAGCCAGCAGTTACCACTGCAAGGCCAAAGGTTACCACTGGTAGGTCTGTTAACAAGAAAAGGGTAAATATGGGAAATACTGTTAAGGCCTCAGCTCGTTGGGAATGGAAACCAAAAGGAACCATCACCTCAGACCATCCCAATGGTGTATCAATGACCTTTGATAGATTTAATTATATTGATACACGAGGCAGATCCAAGTCATTTGTGGCTTGGGTCCCCAAAAGGAACTAATTCCTTTATTTTGTGTGCAGGAACATTCAAAGACTACAAATGATCAAGGATACTCAAACAGTGGATGTTCTAGGCACATGACTGGCAATAAGTCCTATCTTTCAGATTTTCAACCTTATGATGGACAATTTGTCAGTTTTGGAGGAGGAATTGGTGGCATATGTTAACTTCAAGACCATCAACAAGATTGTGAATGACTTGATTATTGTATACTTTTTGAGTTTTTATATTAACCCACTAATATGTTTGCAAGTCGTTTGGTGTATGTGTATGTTTTATGTCTGTTTTGCAGATGTTATGAGATTGTAAGTTGTATGTCGTTAATGTCACCAAGAGCTGTAGCCAAGGGAATGTGGTCAAGTATGCTGAACATGGTTTCTACTGATAAGTTGATTATGCTGAAGGTCTTACACAATTGATTAATAAAGAAGATCTTTTCATTCATTCAAAGAAACAAGTTACAACTTACATTCATAGTTCCAACTGAATTGCAAAGACCATTCCTAAACATTTGGCTAATTGAGTACTACTAGCTTCTATCAATTATTACAAAATACTTGAGGCTATGACAAGTACAATGATGAAGCTGAAGATGAAAATGGAAAAAAGAAGAGAAGGAAGACTATGAAGATGCTCAAGTACCAAAGTCAAGAAAATACTCAAGAACTTTGGTCCATGGCAACATTCCTCAATCATCTACTTCAGCTTCTCCTTTCCCTTACGTATGATCTCAGCCTTCTTGCTCTGTCCAATATGTTCTTGATGAGGATGACCAGGTTCTGGAGCAGGAAGATCCAACACCAAATTTTGTGATATTGGAAGAGATGGATCTCTCTTACTTGATCTTGGTTGGGATCTCTCTGGTGTGGAAGGAGGAAGAAAGGTTGGATCTTCATTTTCTTCCTCTGAAGAGTCTTCATCAGTGGTACAGATGAAGGGAGAGACAAGCTCTCTCTCAGTAGGAATGGGAACATGGCTTGGTTCACCCTTTCTATGTGCATTCCATTGTCTTTCTTGTGCATCCCATCGTCTCTCCATTTCTCTTTCATATTCAGAATTATCAAGCCCCCATGGATATGGTGGTAAATCTTCTTCTGATGATGAAGAAGAGGAATTTTGATCTGAGGCTTCTGGGTTTGATGACATGGTTTTGGTGGAGAATTGGGATTTATTGGGAAATTAGGGTTTGAAAGAGTATTTGGGGTGAATTAGTGACTGAGATGTGTTATTTGGGGGTGATTAAATAAGCCAAGTTTAGGCGTTACTTTAATTAATGAAGAATATTTACTCTCACTTGTTTTGGTAGGTTGGAGGAGTAAATTTGGTTATTATCGGGTTGACTTTTGGAAGATATTTTTATGAATAGTAAATTGGTTAAAAGTTACTTTGGGTTAATTTTTATGGGTTAAGTTGAGAGTTACTTTGTATTGCATCATACAACCCATATTATTGGATTCATTGGAGTAATAAGGTGTGTATTATAGACACACAACAAATGGTTATTGATTCACCATGTCTAATCCACATAAGAATCAGCTAGTCCAGAGCAAACGGCTACTGGTAAAGACTTATCAAATCCGTTTATGGTTGATAGTTTACCAAAAACTAGGTCATCAACTCACCATACATCCATGTGATCAAGAGTTGGCTAGTCAATAAGCAAACGACTCATGGTAAAGATATATCAAATCCGTTGATAGCTGGTAGTTTGCTAAAAACTATGATAAGAGCAGCAAATTTTCATGTTTTATTCACCACTGCTCTTTGATATTTTTGTGAAAATTTTACCACTGATAGTTCATTAGTTACCACTGCAAGTGTAATTTTTCCACTGATGAACTAGCCGTTACAACTGTTGTGTCAGTAATCTATTTTTTACTAGCCGTTGTAAATATAACCGTATTTCCTTATTAATAGGGTAAAATCTTTTGTGAATTATCTACTTACTTATTATAAATTATTCTTTTCCAAAGATAATTCTTTCTAAAGATAATTCACATTGCGCAACCTCCTCAAACCCTATTAGTATAAATTGATCCTCATACGGCTTGCTTTTTATTTTGATTATTAACACTTTTATTCTCTTTTTCACAAATATCATGGCGATTCTAAAATTTGTCGAGGAGCACAACCAAGTGGCCTACTTACAAAAGTCAAACGAGAAGAGTGGCCCTGTTTTTCATCAGATTGTGGATTTTCTTAATACAACTCATATAAGGTATGCCTTACCTATTAATCCCACAATCTATGTCTCTCATATCAAATAGTTCTGGAACACTGTGGAGTCCATAACTCTTGAAGAGGGAGACACACATGAATCTGTGGATGCTCTAAGAGCCACAGTTGATGGGGTAACTATTGATGTTACTGAGTCATCTTTGAGGAGAATTCTCCAATTGGATGATCTCAATGGTATCATCACATTACCTAATTCAGAAATTTTCACTAGTATTGCTTTAATGGGGTATGATACATCTAAACAAAAAGTTACTTTTAGAAAAGGATGTTTTTGTCCCCATTGGAGATTTTTGATTCACACTCTTTTACATTGCCTAAGTCCTAAGAAAACATCTTATGAACAATTTGCATCAACCATGGCTTATCCTTTGGTTTGTTTGGCAACTGGTAGGACTTTCAATTTTTCAAAGTTTATTTTCAATAATATGAAAGGCAATGTAAAGAGTCAATATAAATTTTTGATGTATCCAAGGTTTGTACAAGCAGTGTTAAATGAGTTTCAACTGCACCCTCACAAAAGAATTTATGAACCTTCCACTCTTAAGCCAAAAGTTTTTCAAAACATGTCTAAGGCTTCAGATCTTTGGAATGGGGAGGTTCATCCACTTTTCCCTCAAATGCTTGCTAAAATTGCTCAAGTACAGGGTGAGGATGCACCAATCCCAGTTGTATCCCAAACCACACCCACTATTGTTGTTCCACCAATTCAACATACCCCTGCAGTCACTCACACTTATGAGAGAAGGTCTAAACAGCCAACTTCTCTCATCTCAACATTGCATGTTGCTGAGCCTTTTGGTTTAGTAACAAGCAGTGGTGGTTCAAGGCTTAATCCTAGTCCAACTAGGGAAGAGCCTGAATCCATGCCTCATGATTCACCTCTCCCAGCATGTAATACAGTTGGAAGTGATGAAGGCAGTGTGCAACTATCTGAATTGATGGACATTTGTACCAAATTAGTCAAGCAGGTTCAAGCTCTGGAGAAAGATCTGGCACAGACCAAAGAACAACATGCCACAGAGCTGAATCAATTGAAGACTGAGATTCAAAGATTGCAGAATGAAGTTGAGAATCTCAAGAAGCAAAGACCTCAGGTTGTATCATCATCATCTTCACCTTCAGATGAGTTTTCTGCAAGTTCTACTAAAGTTTTGGGAGATTCTTCCAAACAGGGGAGGAAAATAGATGCAGAGCTTAAGGGGAGGAGTAAAAATTTTGAAAAAGACTTTGCTGAGCTCAATGATTCTGATAATGCTCAAGCAAAAGATGATGTAGCTGAGACTGAGGGGAGGAAATTTGATTTTGAAGATATGGATGCTAATGCAGGTTTTAACTTTGATGATTTAGTTGGAACTGCTCAACCAATTTCCACTGAAGCAAAACAAGTTCCCACTGATCAACCAATTACCACTGCAAGTGAAAAAGTTCCCACTGCTACTCAAAAAGTTTCTACTGCAGAGGAAGAAGCTGCCAGAATAAGATCAGTCAAAGGAAAAGCTATTTTGATTGCTTCAGATCAAGATCAAGAGACAAGAAAGATTTCTAAGTATGAACAAGCTGAAGAGAATGAGAGTAAAAGAAAGCTTGAGGAAGATGAAGTTGCTAGCTTTATGGAAGCTAAGAGGTTAGATAAACTTGAAGCAGTAATGGCACAACCACTTTCAGTTGTTCCACCAATGATCATGCATGAGAAACCTCCTATATTCAATTATGTGCCTATAGAATAAGAGATTAACTACTTGATTAACAATGATCAAATAATCAGGAAGAAGGCTATTGAACTGATTGCTAATACAACCTTGAATGAAGAACAAAGGTCTGCTCAATTAAAAGACTTTATTCAAATGAAGAATTAGCAGGCTCTTGATGAAATCATTGGGGATGTTAGAAAAGGTCAAAAGAAGCCAAGAAAGCTTACAAAGGCACAGATTATTGCTGAGATGAAGACTTTTTGTTGCCATGTTGGAAACATGAAGATGGCTCAATTCAAAGGAATGTCACATGATCCGATTGAAGGTATTTACTATAGGATCAAAAGACAAGATAGTAATTTCATTCCAATGGATCAAGAACCTATTGTTATGAAGACAAAAAGGTCTGGAGTGAGTCTTGAATCAAAAGATGCAAAGAAATTGAAGATTCAGGAATCATCTCAAGCAGAAGAGGGTCGTAGCAAGTTGACAGAAGAGCAAGTTACAAACATGTTGTTTATAGAGACTGATGTACTTAACATTGAACCTCTAGAAGCAAAATATCCAGTAGTTGGTTGGGAGATCTTCTCTGATAGTTTTGGTGTTGCTTGGAAGATCATCAGAACTGGAAGTGTCACAAGTATTTGCAAAGATTTTGAAGATATTGTTAGATCTTGTGATAGAGAAGATTTGGATACTTTGTGGAAGATTGTTCAAGATCAGTCAAAGAAGGATGAACTTGTTGATGTCAAGGCTAAGGAGTTACGGGTTCACTTCAGAAGATTATATGAACCTGACCCAAGTGATAGATATTAGAGATTTGAAGCTCATGATCAAAGAACCTTGTGGAAATTCTATGATTCAAGTTCTGTGCATCATGTTTCTACTCAAGATAGAGTTGATGTCTTTATGTTGGCTGAGAAAGAATATCCATTGAGAGCTGGAGTATTGGATGTGATGAGAATTGTGAAGCTTAGGTGTTGGGAAAGAACTGAAGTCATAGATGATTTGTTACAAAGGATTTATGATCAAGTGTGAGAGCTGATAAAGAGTTAAGAAGAAGAAGATAAGTGTTTGGAAGAATTCCCATATCCTCATGTTTACTGTATACTTGAAGAAACTTATTGATTTAGGTATTAATCATAAGTTAGGGGAGGATTGTTGGGAATTATACTAACAGTTACCACGTCTAAGTGAAAATGTTATAACTGCAGAAGAGTGTGCTTGCAGTGGAAACTCATTACCACTGCAAGAACATATATTACCACTGCTTATTAGATAACTGTTAGGAAATGCGTCTAGATAAATATAGAATAGATCTTGTGTATATCTTATTCTATTAGCATTATACTTATCTTGTAGAAGAGGACTCCTTGTGTTATAAAAGGAGATCCTAGGTTATCAGTTGAAATAATATATAGAGAACTCTCATATACGTTTCTAGAGCTTCAAGGTGTAACCCTAGTGATATTAAGATCACTCGTATTATTATCATTAATAATACTGGAGCTAATAGTTTGTTTACATACATTGTTCTTATTCATAAACAACTGTCCTACTTACAATCAACCTTCTAAGTGTTACTAAGTAGATTCCGCATACTTAGTGATATAATTCAAAGTATCAATCTAACACAAGTTCAAGGTGTTTAGATCCATCACTCACCAACCTTTGTGTTGACACTTTTAAGCATGTGTATCTCAGGTAATTTAACGGAGCAGGACAAGACACGGAGTGGGCATTTATTACTCTGA
Organism: Artemisia argyi; assembly: GCA_030686995.1. Taxonomy (NCBI): domain Eukaryota; kingdom Viridiplantae; phylum Streptophyta; class Magnoliopsida; order Asterales; family Asteraceae; genus Artemisia; species Artemisia argyi. The sequence continues at coordinate 183,683,804 of CM060691.1, read as the reverse complement.
TAAATTAAAATGGTGTAAAAAAAATCAAATTTGTCATTTTTTACAAGCCTTTATATCTTTTAATAAGACTTTAAATCCATTGGTTTATCTTTTTATCAAAAATATTATTTGAATGGCAAATAACTTTCAAAACGTTTCCTTTAGACCGTTTTATGTGGTTAAAACTTCGATCCTCACCGTAACACCCAAATTACTTTTCCGCTGCGACAAACTTAAATTTGGGGGTGTTACAGATTGGTATCAGAGATACAGTTATAGAGAATTAAATGTTTTCAAACATTAAAACTATAACTACATTTTCAAAATAATGATTTTACACCATAACATTTTATGCCCTCCATGTCTACAGACTGCCGTGCTCAATACTTTATCTGTTGAGATTATATTACATGCTTAATAGTTACTCTTACACAATAATAATTTCATCTGTACTGTTATATCTTTAACATACAAAATACTCATAAAATATTATTCTCGGTTATTACTGTAGCATGTCTTCAGGAACGCCCGTGAATGTCAAAACAAATATTCAAAATACTAATACCTCATAAATTACCTTGTAGATTAGTATGAATGTTAAGTCAGAATCTTAATATGATTTACAATGTCTTAATTTGAATAGATTGGGACACCCTTTTATTCAAATCAAGAAATTTTACATCATTGAACCATGAGTCTATATTTCTTTAGTTACATAGTTTGGGACGCTTCTCTATGTAAATAACGAAATATAGATAAATAGGTTTAATTATATCTGAAATAACAAGCATATGAAACCAAGAACCACTAAATTTCATTAGAAACTCCATATATTAATACACAACGGTACAATTAGCATTCGTAATGCTATTGTCATAAATACCACTAGGTAAGGCAGGGAATAACCAATTGGTTGACTTGCCAAGCCAATGAAAAATATCACTATCCCTTACCTCATAATTCATCCACACTAATAATCAAAACCAAAATTTGCACGAGAAGTGCTATAATCAAATCCAAAAACTCCAAATCTTCCTTTGGGATATGAGCCAAAAAAAAAAAAAGTCTTCAACAACATACAAAATTATTGGAAACGGTATGGGTGTATGACATTTTAAAATCTTTTGATGAAAGAAATATGAGTGGTGAAGAGGAAAAGGTGGGATATGTAAGGCGGTAGCCGTAGACTACTATCCTACCCACAGACATTCCCTATTCACTACACAAAGACAAAATGACTTTCATCATTCCCAAAGGCTGAAAATCCGGCAATTTTACTCTACGTCCTTATCCAAAATTTTCTTTGTAAAAATCTGTATCAACAAAGCTCTTTGTTTAACGGGTAGGTTACCCGCACAGATTTTTATAATTCATGATAAATATCTAAAAGTGACATCTAATGAGTTTTCTTCCAAATTGTGTTCACAACGCAAACATTCAAACATCATATTATTAAAATATACTTAACATTACAAACAATACTGAATTAAAAACACCTAACAAACATAAACCTAAACTTCAAAAATAGGCTGGATAATCCCAAATTTTAGAGTTGTTGGAGTCGCAACCATCATCTTAAGGATCAAGATTCGCCAACCTCTCTTCCTCTATCTGAGCCTCCCACCTGCTCAGCTCCCGCTCCATGTCAGAAGTCCAATCACCATCACCAACATCCACATTTTCCTCAAAGCTTAGCTGGAAGTGATCCAGATGAGGCAATTGTTGTTGTTGTTCAACAACTCTTGGTGCGGATGAACTTGATGCACCATAATGGGGTTGTTGTGGTGGTGGTGGATTTTGTCGTTGTTGTTGTTGTTGTTGTTCAACCCTAACAACACCAAAATTTTCTTCAAAACTCCAACGAATTTTATTGGAGATCTGGGCCTGAGTCTGACCGACACAAGCCCGCAATGATTCAATAACCGCGGCGTTCTTGCGGCACTCATCCTCCAAAAATTTATCAATCACCTGTCTCCTATCCGCCGATATGTCTGTGCATCTCACATAGCGTTCTCTAAGTTCTTGATTAAAATATTTTGCCATCTCATACTGATTTATAGCCTCCACAATCGCATTTTGGCGATCCACATCGCTATTCTCAGTTTCTGCCTTGATAAACAATCGAAATTGTTCAGGGGTATGTGGAAGTCTGCAAGTCATTGAGTGTTTTGTGTGTGTGTGTGTGTGAAAAACCCAAGTATGCCAGTGGTATTTATAAGGGTTTGGAAATATTTTCTTTTATCTTATTTTGGTAGACATGACCGTTAGTATTTACTGTTCACTAGCCATTATTCTACTATTCATGATCACTCTTCTCAATATTCACATCTCTTAATACATCAGTTATTTTGCCTTGTCTAGTACAGGTAAATCTAACTAAATCACATTTCCTTAATTGTAGGAATAAAAATCTCTCGACAACCTCTATTCAAAAATTCTTTACTCAAGTAATCACATTAAATTTGAATTTCGGGACGAAATTCAGAATGACATGTGTGTACTGTAAAACCTCGCAAAAAATTGTATAATTAACTTCGGTTAATTAAATAAATAATCTCTGTCATTATTATAATCACCATTTTTACGGGGAAATTTAAAAATTTTCTTAGTATATTAAAATGGTCACGATTACGATATTGCAAAATTCGTCAAACGACAAAACAAGTTCTAGACACAATTAATAATTCACTAAACCTAATTAATATAACTAATTATAAAACTAAACGGGCCTATGATTTCCCTAAGCCCAACCGGCCCAAAATACAAACCCATTTTCCTTATTAATATTTCGTATAAATCGATCCAGCATGCTCCAAAACGCCTCGTTCATTTCTAATTTCTACACACGATATACGTATTTTATTGTCTCATTTCATTAACCTCCTAGCCAACTATTAGTGTGTCAAATCTCACGTTCATACGTTGAGTTTTGATATGTTTTTACGAGGCCAATCGTTTAGCCATCAACTAAACCAAACGTTTCATATTTAATTCAATTCTTAACCGTTTTAATTCCCGTTTGTTTCTAAATGATCCTAATAATATTTCTAAGATGATTTTATGTCCAAATGTCGATGATGATAAGTTATATGCAAGTGATAAACGATTTGGTAAATCGTATGTGTATATATATATATAGTTGTCGACATAGGGAATGAATCACCAAGACACATTCCATGAATTGTGCACTCACATCCCATATAATAACAATATAATTCGTCCTAGGAAGCCAAGTGATGCGTGGGAATCGCAACAGGCTTTACCTCTCGAGGGATCTCGAGAAGCTTACAACCCCCACCAGGCAGTGTACCTGATCGTTGTAGTATAGTATAGTGACAAGTACCGGGGGATTGATCGTTCAGCTTAGGAATAGTGTCGCTAGGATTAGAAAGCCTAAATACTAGTTCTAAAGATGAGGGATGATTATTTTTGTGTTTTTATATTTTATGGAAAGCAAGTAAAAATCTCGGTTTTTGGAAGAGTGGGCGGAATTAGTTGCTATTCAACTAACCCAAAACTAAGATGCAATCAAAATAAAATACTAAAAATGTAAATAAACTAATTATACTAAGGTTGTGAGCAGTAATTGGAGAAAATGTGTTTACTTAGATTTCACTACTCCCTAGATATCTTTTACATGTTAATTACTTGTTATAATTGCATGGATGACGGATCGTATTCCTTAATACCATTCATGGGGTGGCATACATAACTCCCCAATTCTATGAGCTCTTATCTCCTCCTACACCATGCCCAGCACAACTATAGGGATTGTAAACAGTGGCTCATGCATTAAATACAACCAATAAAGACCTAGTACGCCTCGGTTCATGTTTCTTAAGACGTTCAAGCATGTTACAATTTGGAGATCTGCCAGTTTTCTTAAGCCTAACATATAAATCATTCATCCAAAACAAAAATAAACAAGCAATCAACACATAATCAATATCTAGGTTTCATTAGATCTAAGCAAACAAAAAGGAGATCTAGCCTAGCATAATGGAATTGAGACAAGAACAAGATATAGACAACTAACACATAGACATATTGATTGAATTAGAAGAACACTTATCTCAATTACAATGCAATGTATCAAGGGTTTGGAACCCTTGAAAAACCTGTAAAAGTTGCACCAAAATCATACTTAGGGTTTCTCCCAAAACTTCTCTCTTTAAATATGAAAAATTAGAAAACTATATATAGAAAAACAGGTCTGACGGCGTCAAGAGTAATCTTGTGACGCCGTCACCTCACCGCCAAAACTCTCCTCGGACTGCCTAGATCTACTTCTGACGCCGTCAAGACTTAGACACTTCCAGGCCGTCATGACTCTTTTACTCTTGACGCCCTTCTCACGTGACGCCGTCAAAACTCTACTGGGTCGTCATGGAAATTCATGAAATTTGCTCTTGACGCCGTCAAGGATTTGCTCTTGACGCCGTCACCCACTGTTCCCAGCATGGAAAATTAAGACTTTGGCGTTTTCTTCACTTTTATGCTCCAAAAACGTCCGAATTGCTTCCTTTTCCAGATTTCTCTCCCAAAGCACCTAAAATCACAAAAGGAACGATTTAGGGCAATATTTGATCAAATAGATTCGGATTCGGGCTTAAATGACCCCCTAAAAACGGATCATTTTTCGCCTCATCATATACCTTTACACTTGAGATTTGCTTGTCCTCAAGCAAATGCGCTTTTATTCTAGTCAAAATACAAGTTAGGGGTCATTTAACACTAATATAAAAGTAATTACATCAAATAATCGTTCCACTAAAGACCAATAGACAAGCACGGAGGTTATACACAAGCACCTCACAAATAGTGTTTAGATACTCACATCTCTCGGGTGTAATAAAGTGTAAATTACAATATGGAAACGGAAGATATCTCTCACTACCTGTCATAACAAAATAGATTACCATAGGCTTGGGAAATGATCAAACCTCCACCACATGGTGTAAGCACCTAGTATAAACTATCAAAGAGGTCTTTTAAAGGGTTGTAACGTTAGGTGTAGGGATATGAAATACACGGTTTTGTTGGATAAAGGAAGTTTTACTGGTGGCGAGTTAACAATCTTAGTTAATTACATGTACAATGTGGCGTTGCTAAGCCAAGACTAGACTCGACTTAAGCTAATAAATGAAAAATAACGAAAACATAAAATAAACATAGAATGCAACAGGATGGTAGTCCGTATGTTTTTTTTCTCTTTTTTTTTCTATTTTTTTTTTCTTTTTCTTGATTTTTTGATTTTTTTTTTTTTTTTTTTTTTTTGCATACACTCTTACCCTACCATCCAAAATAATACATCATAGGGGATGAGAATTCCCCTTACACTTGAATATTTACATACTTTACATTTAACTAATCTAATGACTCGAATTAAGAAAATCAAAACACTGGGAGCACTTTTAAGATTAACGTACATATGGGGGTAATAAGTGATGTTCTTCCCCATTACTCCATAAAATAAGTACTTACCCATGAGTCCCAATCGTCCCAAAACAATATGTACAATGATATAACTCGACTTAGCAACCATGTAATCAATTAGAAAGTTAACTTAGGGTTTAACAAATAACAATAATGCACTAAAAATGAGCGCATACACGGAAGGCTAAGGCGATTTGGTTGTACATTTAAGTGGGGTGTAACAAATTCTTCCTTTAAGTAAAATGCTTAAAATTAGAAACGAAAAGATAGGCTCGGAGGGGTGTACTAGGGGTTTCGTGTACTAAAAATGAGTACAACGCTAAGGGTGTGGGAAAAATTAGTTGACTTAACTAGCCAAGTAATATGACTTAAATGGTCAAGTAATCATAATACGGGTTTAACACAAGGGTGATCCTAATGCCTCTTATCATGTAGTAAATCCTACTACACGAATGTAGTCTCACTAGCGGTCTCGGGATGCATCACTAACGCAAGTTCTAGAATCTAAATGCTACCGGTACACTCATAAGCACTAATAATAAATGCTTTTCCTATCAAATCTAAAGGCGAACCTCACATATTTGGGTGGAAAATTTTTCTGAATATACGGTTATCTGCTAGTCATACAATCTCCTATCCATGAGACGCTTGCTATGGCTAAAGTTTCACTCCTAAATGTTGTAAAAAATTTTAAATTTGGCGCTAAAATTGCACTAACAAGTATTTCTCATAGTTTTATTACACATCTACTATTAAACAAAACAAACTCAAGCGAAAGTGCATATGTAAGGTATCATTTTTTTACCCTCCCCTTACACTTAATATGAACATTGTCCCCAATGTTCAAGTAATGAATGTAAAAGTGAAAAAGTAAAGAGAATGAAATCAAATACTCCCCTGATTCGCTCGGTATGGATAATAGGATGGCCAGGTTAAATCTTCCTCCAAGAAAACGAACAATCAAAGCTTCCCTTCCAGAATATAAATCATCTTCTTGTCATACATAACCTGTAAAAACTGACAAAATAGACAAGACAACCTCGCGTAAAATCGTCGGCATCCTATATAAGTTTCTAAATCCTAGAAAACAAGATAAGATATAATGCTTGTGGAATGAAGTTTGCAGATCTCCTGGAGATTATAAAACTTAATAATTCACAAAAACCATAAGACTCCGTTAGAAAAACAAAACCGGTAAAATTTCCAGATTTTAACTCCTGACGCCGTCAAGAGTAAAACTCTGACGCCGTCAGAATGGACCTGCAGAAATTCTTATGTTAAGTTTCCAGAAAATTTCTGGAAAAACTTGGTCCTACTTCCTGGAAAATCCTGCAAAACTTCATTATGACTCAATACAAGCATTTGACTCTAACAAATACGAATATACATGCTCATTTATTATTGTGGAGAATCATGATCGGTTTGTTTCTTAAAAACATATTTGGGGTTTCCCCTTACACTTATCTTTTGCAAAAATACTTCTAGGTGGAGTTAAGACTAGGCCAAAACAACAAAGTAAAGTATTTCCACATTTTAGTTTAGAAACATGATCTACCAACAATAAAAATAAAGCGTGCATACGGAAGCAAATAACAATCAAACAAATAAAATCACACAAAACATGGGTTGCCTCCCAAGAAGCGCTTTTCTTTATTTACGAGTCTTGTAGCTAGACTCAAGGTTATGGGTTACTACGTGATACGGGTGAGTTCCTCGTTGAGGATATCTTTAGGATCAAACTTAGGTTTCAACTTTCTATTGGTTTCCTTAGTATGGTAGGACCTTTAAAACTTTTCTCCATCCGGATCATACAAAGTCATTCTAATATGCCATGACCCGTCACCATCTTTAGGTGGCTTGTCCCACCTCCATTTACATTTGTCTCCTTCTCTTTTCCATTCATTCCTCTCTATGTTGATGGGCATTACGCTTAATAACTCAATCATCTTCCTAAAGACTAAGGGGTCCTCAAAGGGGTCTAGCTCTTCATCTCTAGCTATGAGTTGTTCTACCGAATGTGTCTTTTCAACAAAATCTTTTTCTAGATAGAATGGGCATTGAGGTCCTATAAAGTTCCTTTCTATCCAAGGTCCATATCTAGACGGTCTCCTATTCATCTCTACCCAATGCGGTGTCGGTTCATCATCACAATCATAACTATGCTTCTTTACATCATACACCGACCAAGTATCGCCTTCACCTACCGCTATCTTGGATTCCTTGCAATCTATCATGGCACTAGCGGTTGCTAAAAATCCTCTTCCTACCAATAATGGGCATGTAGTGTCACTAACCATGTCTAGGACGTGAAAATCCGCTAATATAGTTAACCTTCCTACGTGAACAACTACATCCTTAATCATTCCAACCGGGTGGGCAATACTCCCATCCGCTAGCCCTATCAATACCACCGTTTCCTCTAACTTTCCTAGCTTAAGAGCGGTGAATAAGGATAAGGGAATCAAGTTGAGGCTCGACCCTAAATCGGCTAGTGTGTCGAAAGCTTCGGATCTTCCTATCTTACAAGGCAAAACAAATATACCCGGATCATCAAGCTTTTTACGCAACTTGTTTTGAACGAAGGCGGTCCCATTTTTACCTAGCTTACACTTCTCATATTTTTCTAGGAGGGCACTATAGTAAGGAGCACGCGCTAAGACATCAATGACGGGTCGTTCAAGGTGAAGTTCGTTGAATTCATCGTCAAGGTCTTGAGTAAGAGGTGTTTCAACTATGCTTTTGACCGGCTCTATAGTAGGTGTTTTATTTGATTGGTCCTTTTGGGGAACTTGGTTTTGTTTGAAACACGTGCTCGTTGATTTAACCGAGTAGTATTGTGGACACGAAGTGGGTGACGAAACTGAGGATATGGAATTAACGGTTAGTTTCGGATTCTTGACCGTGTCGCTCGGGAGTGCTCCCATTTCTCGGTCATTGAGGACTTTCAACAATGCATCGATTCTAGTGGTCATCTCGCTTTGCTTTTGTTTGAAATCGGCTTCAAACTTGGATATGCGAGCTTCTTGAGATGCCATGAACTTTGACATCAATCCTTCAAGATTGTTGGTACTACCATAGTTGTTAGAAGGATTGTTGTTGAGAGTACGGTTGGATGGTGGACCGTTTGGTTGGTAACGATTAGGCGGATTGGAAGAATTGGGTTGATTTTGTTTCCACCTAAGGTTTGGGTGATTTTTCCATGAGGGGTTGTATGAATCACCGTAAGTGTTTGGCTTGGGCTTGAAAGTGTACCACTTATCTCCCGCTTCGTCGGTACGCGTGGATGCGTAGTCCGCAAAAGCTGTTCCGGGGAGTTCCACACAATCACGAGTGTCATGGGGACCACTACATAATTCGCATGAAGAAGTGATTTTGTTCACTTGGCTTGATGGTTTAGGAGCTTCGTAAGATTTCATGAGAAACTTGACTTGGTCCTCAAGTTCCATGATCCTACGGTCGGGAGTGCTAGAATTGTTCGAAGGCAAAGATATTGCCTTGACCGTTTTGTTCAAATCACGGGGATCATTCCAACTTTCGTTGTCATAGAGAGCAAGATCTTCTATGAGTTCCCATGATTGTTCCGCACTAAGATCACGTAGCTTACCATCGGCCGATTGGTCAATGGCTCGCCTTGTGGAGATGTCGATATGGTCATAAAAAATTTGGACTTGGAGCCAAAGATCTATGCCATGATGAGGGACTTTTTGGAGTAAGTCCTTGAAACGAGTCCATGCTTCATAAAGAGATTCATTTTGACGTTGTTGGAACATCAAGATGTCATTTCTAAGCTTAGTAGTTCTCCCCGGTGGGAAAAATTGAGCAAGGAAACGAGTGGTGAGATCATCCCATGTGGTGATGGATCCCGCGGGTAAACGCTCAAGCCATTGACTAGCTTGATCCCGTAGAGAGAATTGGAATAGGCGTAAACGGGTTGTCTCTCTAGTTGCAACATCTAGGTCTATGGAATCTACGATTTTGAGAAAGTCCTTAAGATGTTGGTTTGGATCTTCGGAACGAAGTCCATGGAATGCACATCCGCTTTGCACCAACCGGATGGTGTCGGATCGCAAGGGGGTCACATTGGCTCTGGTGAGTTAAATGGTGTTTCGGTAGCCTTGGTGGCTAGGTCGGGAATACTCCCCTAAGGTTCGGGGCCTAAGGGGTTCTAATGGTGGGTTTTGTTGTGGTGGGATGACGGGTTCAAAGATGTTACCACCTTCCATGATGTCGGATGGTAAAGAGTTACGAACAAAAGCACGAAGAAATAAGATAGACTAAAGAAAACCTAAAAATAAAAATAAAATCTTACTAGAAAGGAATCTAGCAAGTAGACCTAATAAAAAGAAATTCTAACCTAGACAATAACTATTCCCCGGCAACGGCGCCAAAAACTTGATGCGTGGGAATCGCAACAGGCTTTACCTCTCGAGGGATCTCGAGAAGCTTACAACCCCCACCAGGCAGTGTACCTGATCGTTGTAGTATAGTATAGTGACAAGTACCGGGGGATTGATCGTTCAGCTTAGGAATAGTGTCGCTAGGATTAGAAAGCCTAAATACTAGTTCTAAAGATGAGGGATGATTATTTTTATGTTTTTATATTTTATGGAAAGCAAGTAAAAATCTCGGTTTTTGGAAGAGTGGGCGGAATTAGTTGCTATTCAACTAACCCAAAACTAAGATGCAATCAAAATAAAATACTAAAAATGTAAATAAACTAATTATACTAAGGTTGTGAGCAGTAATTGGAGAAAATGTGTTTACTTAGATTTCACTACTCCCTAGATATCTTTTACATGTTAATTACTTGTTATAATTGCATGGATGACGGATCGTATTCCTTAATACCATTCATGGGGTGGCATACATAACTCCCCAATTCTATGAGCTCTTATCTCCTCCTACACCATGCCCAGCACAACTATAGGGATTGTAAACAGTGGCTCATGCATTAAATACAACCAATAAAGACCTAGTACGCCTCGGTTCATGTTTCTTAAGACGTTCAAGCATGTTACCATTTGGAGATCTGCCAGTTTTCTTAAGCCTAACATATAAATCATTCATCCAAAACAAAAATAAACAAGCAATCAACACATAATCAATATCTAGGTTTCATTAGATCTAAGCAAACACAAAGGAGATCTAGCCTAGCATAATGGAATTGAGACAAGAACAAGATATAGACAACCAACACATAGACATATTGATTGAATTAGAAGAACACTTATCTCAATTACAATGCAATGTATCAAGGGTTTGGAACCCTTGAAAAACCTGTAAAAGTTGCACCAAAATCGTACTTAGGGTTTCTCCCAAAACTTCTCTCTTTAAATGTGAAAAATTAGAAAACTATATATAGAAAAACAGGTCTGACGGCGTCAAGAGTAATCTTGTGACGCCGTCACCTCGCCGCCAAAACTCTCCTCGGACTGCCTAGATCTACTTATGACGCCGTCAAGACTTAGACACTTCCAGGCCGTCATGACTCTTTTACTCTTGACGCCCTTCTCACGTGACGCCGTCAAAACTCTACTGGGTCGTCATGGAAATTCATGAAATTTGCTCTTGACGCCGTCAAGGATTTGCTCTTGACGCCATCACCCACTGTTCCCAGCATGGAAAATTAAGACTTTGGTGTTTTCTTCACTTTTATGCTCCAAAAACGTCCAAATTGCTTCCTTTTCCAGATTTCTCTCCCAAAGTACCTAAAATCACAAAAGGAACGATTTAGGGCAATATTTGATCAAATAGATTCGGATTCGGGCTTAAATGACCCCCTAAAAACGGATCATTTTTAGCCTCATCACCAAGTATCACTGACATGCATAGTTCATGTGTTTCTTTGGATGATTTCAAACCATACGATTCATTCAAATGAAATATATATACATCCCATGCAGGCACTTACTCCATTTCATTCTCAAACTCTTTTACATATACGTTTCTTCCTAAAAATCACCCTTACAAGCCAGGAGTCGATTACTATATGGTTTGGAAGCAAGAAAAGTGAAATCGGGTTTAATATATACGTATAACGTTTGGGTTATACGATTAGACAAGATTTTCTTGTGTTTCATTTGTTCCTACTCGACTCTCCACCACCCTAGAGGTGTAGTAAGTCTTTTACAACTCACTTGAATCCATTGCACACGTTAAATTCATGTCATGCACTATATTTATTTTATTTCGAACGTATATCATTTCATATATATATTACACGTACATATTATTACTTAGTACACAACGAGTGACTAGCCTCTATCTTGGAAGGCCTAGGAGTCACGTAACACACACACTTCACGTTTATTCTCACGTTACATGCACCAAATAAATTATTTTCGAACCATACTCCATCGTATGAAATTTAGTGAAGCACTTAGAAAATATACCAAGTTTTACAAATAAATATAAACAAGCCAAACACCTTACCAAAGCATCGTGTAACTTTTTATTTCACGTAACGAGCACCCAATATTTTTACACGACTCCATAGACCATCTAGCAAACTATCAATTTCATTTACACCACTTGTAAAAATATTCACATTTTGACACACCAAACGAGCCATATTGAATCGACACAAACAAGTTTTACAAATCAAAACCTTATATAATAAAATTTATTTTGTCGAGTGGGCTTAACCAAGGCCCAATAAGATTTTTCGATTAAACAGCCCACTGGGCTTATAAAATATATTTTTGGAATCACAAAAGAAGCCCAAGTTCAAGCCCAAAACAATTTTCATGCCCTCGCCTCTAACTTTCAAAATGGGCTTTTGTTTGGTTTGATTTAAGGCCCATAAGCTAAATAAATAAGATTTTCATAAAATAAGCTGTTGAAATAAGCTTAAAATTAATAAAATAAGCTACGAAAATTTTTATAAAATTTTTATAATCATTTTTGTGAATTTGGACTAAAAATGTAACGCGACGACACCTAGAAGGACTAAAAGTGTAAACATTGAAAAATTGGACCAAAACTGTAAAAACAGAAAGTTTAGGATAAAAATTAATATTATATGATGTTACAAGCTTAGATTATAATTTTGGACAAATAGTGGACTATAAATATAAAATAGATACGAAAAGGACTAACGGTGTGACGCTAACTCCGTTAGTATAAAAAGTGTAAAAATTGGAAAAGGACAAGGACTAAACATAATTTATTTGACATTCTTATTTTATTTTCTATTTTACGACAACCATCACGTCATATGCATTTTTATTACGTTATATTTATATATTATTTATTTTTACGTTAATAATATATATAACGATAATTCCAAAGTTAATATTTTTACTTACGATTAAAAAGGTAAAACTACGATGGATATTTTAAATAAAGTATTTTATCATATCATGCATGGCATAACAATTTCACTGCACATTATCTATTCGTCATAACGAATAAATATTATTCGTTATTCGTTCGTATTTATCAAATAGTATTTGGTTATATTCTCTGATAAAATTAATTATCAGGTTCCGTATCAAAGACGTTTCCATAATCGTTCCCATAAATCTCATCCTACTTTATTTTTCATCATTTCCAAATCAATCCAGGTGAGTCATAGCCCCATTTCCAATAATTATTTTAAACTCATTGGGGGAGATACATGCTTACATATACTTTGATAAATTGATAAGTATATGAATAAAATACATGATTCAAATCAATTTCCTAATTGATATTAAATTAATATGGTTTGTAATTTAAGATTGTGATATATACGATACTTGACAAAATACTTAATTGAAATACTGATATGATAATACTTCCAATTTGATTATTGTGGTATGTGATATATATATTTTACTGATGAATTACTTGACTGAAATACTGATACTCTGATGATAATGTTTCCAATTCGATTATTGTGGTATGTGATATATATATTTTACTGATGAATTACTTGACTGAAATACTGATACTCTGATGATAATGTTTCCAATTCGATTATTATGGTATGTGATATATATATATATATATATATATATATATATATATATATATATATATATATATATATATATGTTACTGGCGAAAGTTAAACTGAATTTCTGATACTCAAACAATAATATTTTCAAACTGATTACTGTGGTATGATATTTGATTACATGATGTTATTCTGAATGATCTCATTATTACCTTGATATTGCCTAAGTTACCTTATCGCCATATAGTCCCTCAATCATGAGCCATTAATCACATATAAAGTGGGCGCGAATATAGTGAACAGCTTCGAAACCTGTTAAAGACTGACCTCCTGTCCCACTAATACTTGACGGAATGCCAATTGCAATTGGTTAGCCGTATTAGTCGTGATACACTATATTCGTAGACAAATAGGAATTGGCAAATTACCTATTATTAAAGGGCAAAATTTATCATTGATTTGATAAAACACCTCTTATGGTTAAGCTTGTGTGTCATGAGGCTTGGGGCAATATCTATAAGGAAATGTATGTTTTCAACATATATTTAGATACAGCTGTATAGGATTTTGACCATACGTGAATTGTATATCTGATTAAATTAGCGTCATGAGTTTCCAGCTCATGTTAGGATTATTGATTTCTTATTTGAATGTGATTGAATACTTATATGATTTATTTGTAATTATAGTCAATATACTCAATAACTGTTTGTATTTTATCCATACCAAATATTTCTGAAATCTAACAAAATAAAGGGTTTTCCATAAACTCTATGAACTCACCAAACTTTGTGTTGACACTTTTAAGCATGTGTATCTCAGGTAATTTAACGGAGCAGGACAAGACACGGAGTGAGCATTTATTACTCTGATAAATTAAAATGGTGTAAAAAAAAGAAAAATCAAATTTGTCATTTTTACAAGCCTTTATATCTTTTAATAAGATTTTAAATCCATTGGTTTATCTTTTTATCAAAAATATTATTTGAATGACAAATAACTTTCAAAACGTTTCCTTTAGCCCGTTTTATGTGGTTAAAACTTCGATCCTCACCGTAACACCCAAATTACTTTTCCGCTGCGACAAACTTAAATTTGGGGGTGTTACAATCTACGGGATCCCTCCATCTGAGAATAGCACGGGAAATACTGTCAAGCTGGCAACGTTCTCTCTCTCCAGATCGTCGTTGAGCTCTGTTTGCTGGCACAAAAGTGGTCAACACACATGATGGCAAAATAAGGAGTTGCACCCATGCATGTAAGTCCCCCGGGCACGCAAGTACCTTATCCAGCGCTCCACGAAAAAGCTTAGCAAATCCAAGCCGCGCTCTAGGGGGAATACATTTAACCGTGCGTAGATTCTTTGAGAAAACCCGGTCCAGAAGGTTGACGTCGTAAGTGGACTCAACAACGAGAGGGGGCATCCCAGAAGCAGCTCCCTCAACAACCTTATCAACCGTGAGAATACCATTTGACTCACCAGCGAAACTCTCCACGACTATATTCAGGGCTGGCCTGAGAGGTACAGGAATACCGTAGATCGCGACTTCGTCAAAACGAGGTGCAGGAACCATATCACCAACGACATGTTTGCAATTCTTGCTAAAGGAAGTCGGGTGCACTAGCCAAAAAGCTTTTGTTAGTGAAACCACAATTTTATGTTGACACAACCTATTTGACCAGACCCATTTTGATCCTTTGTTGAATCGGCCTGACCCGAACATTTTGCCACCTCAACAATTCTATGTAGACACAACCCATTTGACCACACATGTCTTAATTTTTCGTGTACGGTTTTCGTAATATTTGAAAAGATATTTGAGTTTTCTAACTAATTACAAGTTCTTCTCATTTTTATAAGCCCTCCTTATTTGTGAATAGATTATAACATCATTTTCTTTCAAAGATACCAAAGAACCTCACTTATTTTAAAAGCTCAAACGTATCGAAACATATAACTCAATATTAGTTTTGGTAGTTACATACGAAAGGAAGTCGGGTGCACTAGCCAACAATCAGCTAAATCATTTTTATTTTTATTTTTTGAAGGCATCAACTTTATACTAAAACCAAACATAAATAATACAAAAGAGCACAAGACACAAGTACCAAAACTCAAAGGGGAATTAGACAATGTCAAAGGCTAAAAATCCGAACAGCATAAGTTGCACCCGAATGACCCACACCTTATTAAAGTCGGGTACGAGCAAAATTTTTCTTTCTTAAAACCCAGTATAGACTTGAAAAATATGGAGCTTTAGGCTAAACACAGTAGGAGCAAAAGGGTCGATCAACTTGAAGGTCTTAGTCGATCGCCACATATTTGGTAAATGGATGTTAATTTGGCTATGAGCATGTGACATGTTTAAGTTTATTATTATTATTTTATTTAGTTTTGTAATTATTCTTTTATATTATTTGTAAAATGTTTTATAAAATAAGGAAAAGAAAAAAAAAACATGTAATGAAACTAATATTTGTTATTAGTTGAAAGAAGTTGAAAAAATAAATAAATAGATGAAGATCGTCTACCAAATCACCTAAAGACCGCAGGATAGAGAAAACTGATTTAGCTGATAAAATGATGGAATTATATTTGGGTCTCCATAGTGTGTTTAGCCTTGCACTATATTTGGGCGGTTGGGCCTCTATACCACTACTAGTAAAAGTAAACCCATTGAAGAATTACCACAAGTCTGTGTATCCGGATCCAATAAACAACACAAGTGCACCAAGTTTTGTAGTAATGGTGGTGATGACCAATGTTGGCAAGTGGCAATGGTTGGCCAAATTTCTAGTATTAAGCTCTAGTGAAGATCATAAATTGTTTCTGCTTCTACTTTTTGACGCACAAATAAAGAATATAATTTATTGTTGGAATAGGTGGTCATGGAATGCTAAGGTATGTAAAATCATCTCATTTTAGTTTCATTTCACCTTTTAATATTATTGTCGTGAAAGTCTTACATTTTATTTAAAATATTACTTGAGAAGTATTAAAAGATCCGTGAATTGTTCTTGACTAGAAGAATACCCGCGCATATCGACGGTGTATAAAAGCAAAATAATTGTACTTGCGAACTTGTAGTTCTTGTGTGACCCATTAATACTACAGTTAGGGCTCAATTTGTAGTTATTGCGAGAAAAATGTATGTAGGTAAGAAACAAAAAATGATAAAAGTTTGAGGACGTAATTACCATAAGTAATTAAATTATACGTATTTTTTAAATTATAATAAAAAATGTTTTCTCTTTATATAATGTAGAGATAGAGATATTTTAAAAGATATTTAAGTAATTTGATTAATAAGATGTTTTTCTCATTTCTAAATATTGATTTCTAACTTCTGTAAGCTTATAGTTTAAAAGCTTATTTCTATTTAGTTTTTAAATATTCAGTTTTGGCGTTGGTGAAAAATGATATGTTTATTTTTGATGGCCATGATTCTGATATGTGTACTTTAAGTTTTGCGTACGACTGTTCTTGAGTTGTAGAAAGGTTATTAGGAAAGTGTTAAGAGTGACCTTACAAATGCATATATTACAATGCCATATAGATATATATGAAGTCATTAATGACACACAGTGTGATTAGGATGTAAAAGGATTGGCGTAGTTATTGGAATGTTGTATCATCAAATTATAGAACTTTTGCTGTGAAGTATTGTAATCATATATGTATGACTTTTCTGTTTTCAGTTTCAAGTATCCACATTTTATTTAGAGCATGGGCATGTCTATGTCCCTTGTTTGTATCTCAATTTCTTATAATTTTTTTTTAATATTCAGGCCTTGGTTCACAATGAGCGTGGCTGCATAAGAAACATCTGGTTATGGAGTTCCTTGAAGGAAAAGGCATCCGCAAGTCAATGTACTTTAAGACGGATTTGCCTCCCCAGGCGACTAAGTTTCTTTTTCGTCACACATAAAACGTTTTACTTATCCTTTTTAATGTTTTTGCTTTCTGCGTTGGTAAATATACTACTAGATGCAATTATAAGGATTTAGGGTAGTGAAGGTATGGCTATGGGGGGATGGGTTTGATAATGACTCCACACCTTATCTATGTAGTTAATATCGCCGATATCTCGTGTATCACTCCTAAAAAAAAATCTCGGATCAAAATATCGCCCTAAAATATCAGATCCGATAATATCGGCGATATTGGCCGATATTTTGACGATATTTTGGAATCGGCGAGATTTTGACTTTTAATCTTTCTGGTTTTTTTTTGGCAGCCCAATTAACAATTAGCCCAACTTAATATGTATCTTGTTTCTGGGGCCTATATTTAGATCCGATTCAGCTAAAAAGTTAAAAAAACGAAATCAAAACATCACCTACCTTAGACCTTTTACAAGATCTTCAAATAAAAAGGGAAGAAGAGAAGGTCTTTGGTTCGTTTTTTGGGCAGAAATAACCAAAGAAGAGTGTTTGTTATTCGTTCATCAACAGGTAAGTGCTTTGTGATTTGTTTTGAAGAGAAGGAGAGTAAAGGTAGGTGCTTTGAGAGATTGTGGCTGCTTGATATTTGGGAGAAAGAAATGTGACTGCGTGGGATTAGGATGGTTTTTTTACTAGGGTTGTGAATCTTTAGTATTTTATATTAACATTTATTTAGTGGGCCTTATAAGACTTCAAGTAAAAAATGTTGGTAACTATACTAGTTATTGGATTTGTTGATTTCGTTGGGTTTTTGATAATATTACTTTATTTGGGCCTAAATATTTTATGATATATATATATATATATATATATATATATATATATATATATATATATATATATATATATATATATATATATATATATATATTTCATGGCCCGCCCAATGGGCGGGCTTGTCTTATAATTATCGTGGACATATTTTTTTATAACAGATTAAAGAAATTTACACCATCAATAATTCCACGTTCAATAAGATGCTTCAAATAAATAGTTCTGAGATTCGATACAACAGTTTCGTTTTGGTCTTCCCATTTGTTTCAGACTAAACTCACTTGTCTATATTACATGTAAACAAATAACAATGAACATAAATAGGTTTAATTATTTTATGAAGGGAATAATAAGTACTATGCGAATGATACGATAAACAATTTGGTTTGTAACTATTGAAGTAATAAGTGTGCATATATCGTCTTCTCCAACTGGTAGATAGTCTTGATGAGCAAAGGTATGTAGTCAATGTCAAATACTTGAGTAGTTCATGTTCATTCCGTGAACACCTAAAATAAATAAATAAATAAAATTAAAAAAAAAGAGAGTCAAACTTAAAGAAGTTAAATACATGGATTGTTGGTCATTAGAAAAAGAAAATAGATAATGACAGTCATGTAATGTTTACATTGGTGTCAAATATATCAAATAAGGTTGGATCAAACTAAAAGCTCAAGTCCTGTTTGTTTTGGTGAATTTGTCCTTTAATATTTACATTTAGAGGGTCCAGCTTAAAAGGCATGATGGAAGACGCCGACGTGTGTGTGTCATTGCCTAAACACTCAAGGAGTCAAAGTTTATAACAGGGATAGATATCACTTATTATTGGTGACATTATGTCCTCTATAGTCTATACAAAACTTGTCTATGATTGTCTCTTTGGTGCTAAGCAAAATATCACTTCCATGATCACTATACTTAATCTCTCGAACGAATCTTGTCTCTAATCTTACTCTCTAATCTCTCCAAGAAGAACTGATATCACGGTCAAGAACAGACTTTTGAAAGCTTTGTAAATTTTCTACAAGTCTTTTCCTCGTGAATACTCTTGGGTGGCATATTTGTTGCATAATCCCATAATAATGCAACTTTCTAATATAGTTCCTGTAGGTCTCCTTTTGTTTGCACTTTGCAGTATCATATACTAATAGAGAGTAGGGGTGTCAAAAGGGTGTAGTCGGGTTGACCCAACCCCACCCCTAATTAGATGTCATCTTTTGATGATGAAAATGGGAAATTGTTATTATCTCCATTGCTTAAAGATTACATTATTCGATTGTGGTAGGCTCAGATAGTATCAACATTAATATATATGCTACTTAAAACTCATACTTAACTCATTCTAGGTTGTCTATACTCTATAGTATCTTCTTTTAGGCTTCTTATCACTAAGCTTTCACCTAAAAGCTTAAAATTCTTTAATGAAAAAAGTTTGGATGACAACAAATCCCAAATTAGCTAATACCTGATCTCACAAAATCTGCACAATACAGTAAAAGTGACATAACATGTGCCTCTAAAAAACATAATTTTGTTTATTAATATTAATGAAACCTAAATGTAGATCACAGAATATCTCCTAAAGAATAAATTTAGAAAATTTAATAGTTGGCTTGGCCTCATAAAGCTTGCAATTTAAAACCAAATCCAAAAAAAAAAAATAAAATAAATAAAAAAATAGTAGAAACATTTCACAACTTCAGGAGTACTTTAGTTTACACCTATCCTGTAAAAAGTTTATTTGATTTTAGCAATGCTACTTCTTAAAGTTATTGTTGTGTAATTAGGCTTACTTGCCTAACTCGTGTATTTGGAACAATGATTTGTTTTTAGACATTCTAACCACCCCACTACAATAATCATCACAAACATGTAATAAGCCATAAGCATCACCGATTACTAAATAACAGTAGTTTATGTTTGTGAAAACTGAATATTTCATAGGGCCATAATGAAAAACAACTTACATCTATAGGGATTGGATGTTCATTGTGTAGTAGTGGCATTTACTCGTATTATAACATGACGAGCAAGTACCGTTTTTTTAAATTTTTTACAGGTTGAATTTAGCGAATATGTATCCTATAGTGAGGCAAAAAAATCTAACTTTAAGAAATCACCAGCTCCTTCAAGAAAGATTTTTGTTAAGCTTGTAAGATGATGAATTATTGTCTCAACATAAGCAAACCATAATCTTGACTCTTCGTAACTTTTAGGTGCATGTCATTCTGAAAATGATAAGTCAAACATATTACTTCTAATTTTTTCAAAGCTCAAACATTTTAGTTTTCAAACCAATAGAGCATATTACATAAAAAAAAAAAAAAAAAAAAAAAAAAATCTTCGTTTATTCAAATTGATAAAAAGGGTACCATTGTCTACAAAAGCAAACCGTAATCTTACCTTCTTTCGTAACTTCCAGGCGCATGTCCATGTCCTGAAAAACAAAAGTCGAACATACTTCTTCGCATACAAAACGATGTGAATAATGTATCATATTCTTCTTCGCATGACAAAACCATGTCACAAACTGATCATAAATGGTCCTCTATTTCCTGTATTGGGTAGACTAGGAGGGACTGCACTACTAAATGAGTCAAAATGTTCACCTTAAGTATATGATTAAAAAAATAAAGAAAAAGACAGGTGACCTCGTCTAACTTCACGAGTCATGCTCCAGTGAAATGAGCAAGTACTTATTAATAATGAGAAGCATAAACAAAGAGAATTAGCAACCCCAAACACCTTCATAGTAGTCAAAAGCTGCAAGTTTTATTATAAAATTAGATAAGGTTACTGACTAAGTTAGTGCTCTTTAATAAACAAATATGTTGCAACTAACCGTTCGAATGTATGGAGAATCTGGATGTTTCAGCAACCTGTCCGATCCATCTGTTTCACTGTAAGCTTATTCGATGCTTTTTTTTGTCTTACGGTACCTTAGCTCCATCAAATTGCGGAAAGGGTATAAAGGTAATGTAACATACAAAACCTTCAAGTTCGATGGATAAAATGAGTGCAGGTTAGTTTGAATCTTCATCTTCATCTTCATTGGGACACTATGTTTGATGGAAAAATGAGATCTTTAGCTTTCAAACGAGTGAAAACCTGCCAATAAAGAAGAGCAACGAGAAGAGAACAAAAATGAGAATGGTGCAATCCATATATAAATTAACTATTTAGAAGGCACAATGAAAATGGAATTTGCAATCACACCCCAGAATAATTAAAGAGACACTTTCAAGAGGAAGAAAAAAAGACATTCATACTCCAGGAATTAGTTTTAAGCAGCTAATTAACAAAGCATCCACGACAAAGACCATCAACAAGTAAGTACACACTCATTGTCTGTGACAAGGTATGTTGGGACGGGTTCATAGTTTCTTGTGCAAAATACAAATATGGTATTGATGATTTTCAATATAAGTCTAAGGTGGAATAGATACAGGTATAATTATTCTAAAAGTGATGTTTGGTTTATAAAAACCTGAGTTTAATTAAATACTTTTGTAATTGTGTGTTCTGTTTTTAACCATCATCCTCACGTTAAGAAAAAACAGTAGAACAACTAAAACCAAAAATCAAGCCCGCATGAAGTTAACAAGCTGCGTCTCCTTTGTGCAAGAATCAAAAATGTAAAACATATTTACATGATAACACCATGTGGTTATGTGCTCAACATTGTGACAAGAAAGAAGAAACAAAACAAGCATTTACATCTCTTGTTTGTTTCCATACATACAAGTCACATTGTTAATCACAATCAAAATGCATATCCAAACAACCACTAAGATGCAAATTCCCAAGGTAAAAAGAAAGTTTTATGCCGTTCAAAAAAAAAAAAAAAAAAAAAAAAAAAGTTTTACCTCTAAGCAATTTTTCCCAATTTTAACCTCCTTGACATGGCCAAGGCTTAGTATTAATCCTTGGAGCATCTCTTCCTGCATTTCCTCGACCTTATAATGTGGGTATTTGGAATAATCTAGTTCAGCTTTAATTCCGGAAGACACATTTAGCAAGACACCCGTTTGCAATACCAATTGTCCTTTGAATGCTAATGACAAAATATAAGGAGCATTGACTTCAACTACACCATCTAAGTCGCCAATGAGCGACAAGTTCTTAACACTTTTGTTAGTAAAGTCAATCCGCTCAAAACCATAGCAACTAGCCAACTCCAAAGTTTCCAAGAGAGGACTTCCGGATAAAATATTTTGAATCAGATGTTGGTCTAATTCAGCATATTCAATATGCAAAGTCTTGAGGTTTTCCCAACTAACGACATCATCATGGGCTTGTTCAAATGAGCATCCACACAAAGTGAGATGAATAAAACTTGAGCAGGTGAAAAAAAAGTCAGGTAAAACAAACTTATAGTCATCCCAATAAACACCCAACACACTCACAACAAAATCAAACTCTTGAACGTTATGAGTCATAGCCTTCCAAATACAATCGTCGATTTGATCTTTATTGTAACTCTCAATAAACTCCTGGTCATAGTAGTCATAGGCATAGAATGTGAATTTGTTGAGAGGGTTTTTGGATTGTTTTATAATTCTTTTGATGGAGGAATAGAATTGAGGGCAATCATCCAAAGCTCCACCATCAATAATAATGAGATTGGAAAGTTGTTGACGCCAAAGATGTTGCCATCGTTTGGAGAGTGTACCTGTTCTAATCGCGTATTTTGTTTCAGGTAAACGATAGATGATTTCAATAAGTAAGCAATCTGGTAATGAGCTTATTCGATCCACCTCCTCTTGTTCTTCTTCTGATAAAACCCTAGTTCCTTTTCCCATTCTCTTTGTTTCTTCTTCTGATAAAACCCTCCCTCTCGTTGTTGGTTTATTACACAAATAAACTTTCGATTTTGCCCCTCAACTTCACTCCTTCAGAGAATTATCTTGAGTTGTTGATTTCCAAACATTAGTAAAATATTACAGTTTTTTTTTTTTTTTTTTTTTTTTTTTTTTTTTTTTTTTTTTTTTCAACCTTTAAACTTGAGTCTATACAATCGATTATGTATCCAAATACCATCTAACTACTAAGCATTTTACTTTTACGCCAAATATATGTTTGTTTTTATTTATTTTAACCTCGTTTAAATTATTGTCGGATATTAAAACAATTTCAACAATAAAGCTAACTTTAACATATCAATCAACAAAAATAATAATATAAATGTAAAACATTAGTTAAATTATCTTAATTCACTTTCAACTAACTAAAGTTGCCATTAAATAATAGCTAAAACTGATATTTTACATTTCAATACTAATTTATGTTGTTTTAATATGTTATATGTAGCTTTATTATCGTTCCTTTAAAGATTTTGAGATAAAATTATACGAAATTGGATAATGGGTGGCTTATAAATTAGTTTTGATAAACGAGTGACCTAAAAATAAAATTTTAATAGCTAAATGGCCTCCCAAACATAATCCCCTTATTAATTTTTTAATAAGTTTAACATATATTTTTAGATTTTTATTATTGGTAATTTTAGATAACGTTTGATTTATGTCCGTGTCAAATAGGGGTGTGCATTGTTTGGGTAATAACTGTCACACCCCGTCAAAGGCGGAAATACGAGGTGTAACTGAGAAAGGCACATTGCATAACATCATAGATTCATACCTCAAAACTTTTACAATAATAGTTTACAACTTTACAAAAACCATCCTCGTCTAAATATTTGAAAGCTGAACATGTCTCTTTTTAAATCTTATTGTCTTGAAAACAAGGTGGCAAAGTATCAACTAGTTTGACTCCAATAAACGTGCCTTCGAATACCTTAATAACAATCACCTGAAAATGGTACTAAAAAAACGTCAACATAATGTTGGTGAGCTCGTAGATTTAAGGGTTAAACCACGAAGCTGTGAATAATATCATAGGACATTAGTGAAAATGATTACCAATTACAAGCACGTTAACAAATCAGAAATAGTGTCACGCCAATTGAACCTATAGTGTACATCATACTCATAACCAATATCACGTGGGGAGCTACCCCGATAGATCTATCAACTTGTGGGCTCTCAAAGAGAGTTAATAGTTGCATCAACTGACCTATCAACTTGTGGGCTCTCAACAGAGAGTTAACAGTGGCGTAGTCATGTATTCACGAAACAAACATGGCATAGCATATAATCGCATCATCACACATATATGTCCAAAATCATGTAAAACAGTAGTTCACAGTATAAAAACATTTGTAAAGCATTGAGTACCGTTTTCCCCTAGGGAAAAACATAGTGAAAAAGGGGCTACGAAAACTTACCTCATGTATAGTATCACAAGTAGTAACGAGGTGCACGCAAATTGAGGTTCGATGGTTCTAACCGCAACCTAAATAATTAATATGCCTTAGGTTCGGCAAAAAGGTTGTGTATGCAATTTTATAAAATATTATATCACCCGTACGTACATGTTTATAATAAAGTTTAGTGATTAAAAATATAGTTACATTAATGTTTCCATTCAATAGTCAAAGTATACTTTATATGTCACATAACTAGTTCATCTCATAATTAAGCTATTGTCGACTTGTTAATAAGTATTTTGAAAAGTTCTCCGACTCGACTAATAAGTATATATAAAATGCTACAACTTTCTTTTAAGTCGTTTTTGCTTGTTTGGACGTTTAGGGACTCGAAAAATGACTTTGAAATATTGTTTCAGCACATACTTACTAAATTTCAGCATATAGTATTTAATAAAAAGCTGTCAAAATTATTAGTTTCATCCAAATTTCAACAAGACATAACTCCCTGGTTTTAACTTTTTTTTTATCCGTTCAAGCGACCACATTTTTGTTATAAAGTCTATATTCTATTGTTTTTGCCAAATCATATAAAAGTTTAACCCATTTTTCTGTTTTAAGCTATTTCGAACAGCTCTATGTGTACATGTCTCAAACTATTAAACTTAAAACATGAATTAAATTAAACATTAAACTTAATACACGAGTTACATTAAACAACGTACGAAAATACATTAAACTACGATACGGTAATTAAAACATTAAAGTACGATATGGTAATGATAATAAAAGTACGAATTAAAAAAATGAATCATCTGAGACATAGCCATCGTCACTCAAAGCCGAAGACTCTGATCGAATAGGGCCTAACCCCATGGCCCAGTGGTATCGTGCTTCATTTTTATCCCGCTCCGTACGAGCTTCTTCCCAAGCCCTACAAGCAGCTACCTCATGTTCTTCGGCTTCTTCAACCTCTCTCAAGACTTGCATATCTTGCTCCAGGAGTTCTTCATCAGTCAACCCAAACCTTGCTGGTGGATTGTTTGCCGGTTGATCTGGTTGTTGTTGGACAACAGGTGGATTGGGTACCGGTTCATTTTTCGGAGTGTATACCGGAAAGATGTTGATAAGGATTTATTTGATACATTTTTAGGGGGTCATTTAAGCCCTAAATTGTGTTTTTCTGATAAAATATTTTCTCAAATCGTTTCTTTTGTCATTTTAGGTAATTGTGACATGAATTCTGAAAAATGGGGCATTTTGGAGCTTTTCGAACGTTTTTATGCTCAAGAATGAAAAAAACAAGAAAAGTCAAGAAAGCACCTGACGGCATCACGCTTTGGAGCTGACGCCGTCACCTTATGACGAGGAGGCATGGAATTTTTACACTAGATGTCCTAGAATAATTTGTCAAGAAAACGACGCCGTCAGGTGTATTTGGAGCAAGTGTAACAACCGTAATTTTAGCACAGTTGACGTTTGTTTGGTGTATCTTAGGTGATTAAAGTGATATATGTGTGATGTATGTGTGATATATGTATGATATGAGTGTGTGTTGGCACTAAATCCCTTTGCGTGGTTTTATCGTTGTGAGTTGAGTAATATTGATTTTGGGTAAGTTCATTTTTATTGCCTTAGTGGCATGAAAGTGACTTGTGTAGTTTTGGTGTTTTGTGGTTTAGCGTAACAAGTCTTCATTCAAGTATTTGAGCGTCAGCAAGTTACGTGGAGATTATTTTTATGGGTTATATTTATAGAGAGTGTGAAATCAATGCTTTGAAGCGTATTCTTGTTACACCATCCTGTTGACTCGGTTTACTCGGTTTTTCCATTATTGTTGAGAACAATAATGTGGAATTTATGGCTGAGAACAATCCATTGGAAATCAATGCTTTGAAGCGTATTCTTGCTACACCAACTAACACAAAGAGGAATGCTTGAAGAAGCTATTTTAACGGGAGACTAGAGAAGAGAAGGCATCCATCGACGTTGTTATTGAGTCGATGAAGAAAGTGATTATCTGATTTGTACAATTTATAGTTTAATCTCAAACAATTTGATTATTATCTAATGGTAGCTTCTACAGCCTATCATTAGATCCTGATTTATACATACTGCATTGATTCGTGTAATGAATTTGAACGAGAAACATGTTCAAGTTTCTTCCTATATTTGTTTTTTTCTTAATAAAATTTCCCATTTAGAACTATATAAGTTTTCTCTTGTGTTTTGATTATCTATATTTTGTATTTCAACTTTAGGTGTTTAGGGATGACCCAAAGTTAAACTGATTGACCTATCTCTAAATTGTTAACTACTCTATATCATTTAATGAAAAAGATATATGTTGCTTTCTTGGTTTCTAACATCGAAAAAGGAAGAAAGAAGAAACTAGCAATCTGGGCTTGTTATGGATTGACAGGTGTGTGTGTGTGTTTTTGAAGGATTTTGGAGTGGCAGATGTGTGTGTGTTTTTTTAATTGGGTGTGTTTGCTAAATGTGTTTGTAAATTAAGAGAAAAAAATGGCATTTTAGTAATTTCATAAGGCACTTAACGAAAAAGATAACGCCCGTTAGCCATAAGGGGTGCCAGGGACCAAACGCGCAAAGTTCATGAACATTAGGGACCGCCTTCGCCACAAAATTAAAATGGGAGACCAAACGGGTGAATTTGGACAAGTTCAGGGACGATAGGTGAAATTTACTCATATTTTTATATTGTTAGTTTGTAAAATGATGCTTCATTAGTATTAGTTTTTGTCTTCTTGTTGTGTTGTAGATTTACTTCACAAAGTCCTTTACGATTTTTTTTTTCGACTTAATTTTTTGTTGAACATTGATGATCTGCAAGACTCAAGAATATAACATTTTGAAAAGTTTGCATCATAGTTTTAAACAAATTTTGATTCATATTGCCATATTGTTTCATTTTTTTTACTAAAAAGTTATTTTGGCATAGGTAATATTGTGTATTTAAATTTGAAATAAAGCAAAATCGAGAACTTACAAGTGTTTGACTACTTCGCTAAAAGCATACGTCTGATAACACTACCACTTTAATTTGAAAAATGGAGTCTTTGGTCCATAAACAAGCATCTTGTTGGACTTATGAGATATCTATGAAGAGAAAACCAACGTAGTATATAAAGATAGTAAAGTGGACTGACCTCCTATTGGTGCTTCATCCATAGAGCTATGAGACTTATCATCTATTCACTTATATAGCTATGTGCAATGAGATACTAATTTGTGTCATTCGTGTGACATCTCATCATACACATAATAACACCACAATAAATAAAATATTTTTTTAGCAAAGTACAATAAGTAAAACATTTTCTTTAGCTATAACTATTATTGGTGAATGTGAGTCTTATAACACACCATAAAAAGGTACACTCAGTTACTCACAAAAAAAAAAAAAAAAAAAAAAAAAAAAAAAAAAAAAAAAAAAGGGAAAATGCGAACAACGCTCGCCAATTAACCAACGAGGGGACGAATGGCGCCGGTACAATGTGAGGACCAGTGCAGTATGACAGTGCTGTTGGTGCCTAAAAATGCCAACGACATGTTGTTTGTACACAACACTATGCACTCTTAAGAGTAAAAAAATAGAAAAAAAAAAAAGCGAACAAATCTTACGGTTAAAAGAATTATTCGCATGTAACCCCCCTTGCACCTTACTGTATTGTTGTGGAAAACTACAAAACAATACTTTTATATAACAATAACTCTGATGATGAACCACTAAGAGATAATAATAATAATAATAATAATAATAATAATAACAATAACAAGAAAAGACACACAAATAAATGACACGATCAGAATTTGTCAAAAACTATCTATCGCTTCCGTTAGGCGCAGATACCTCCGTTGTACATTTTCTAGGTATTTAATACTATCATTAATTCAATCTTAACTGATTATGCAACTGAAAACTGTTTGCCTTCGTAAAAAAAAAGTACTTCGAAAAAAGTTATCGCCGAAAAATATAATCACACGGGTACCCGCCACCACAACGCGTGGGTACCCGGCTAGTATATAGTAATGTTTTTGTACTTTGTTGACAGTGGGTAGGTTGGATAAGTTTTCAAAGTTGGTTTTGAATTCAACATAAGTTGTAACCAACAATTAATGCATTCAACAACCTTCATAAATAACATTCATTTATTGTGTATATCTACCCACTTCTCCTATACTTTGTCATTTAAATCACTTATTAAAACTCAGCAACACAAGTATACTGAAAACAAAACAAGTGCACCAAGTTTTGTAGTGATGCTGGTGATGACCAATGTTTGCAAGTGGCGGTGGTTGTCAAAATTTCTAGTATTAAGCTCTAATGAAGATCAGAAATTGTTTCTGCTTCTACTTTTTGATGCACAAACAAAGAATATAATTTCTTGTTGGAATAGGTGGTCTCGGAATCCTAAGGTATGTAAATCATCTAATTTTAGTTTCATTTCATCTTTTAATATTATTGTTTTGAAAGTCGTACAATTTATTTAAAATATCACTTGAGAAGTATTAAAAGATCCATGAATTGTTCTTGACTAAAAAATTACTCGCACATATTGACGATGTATAGAGGCAAAATAATTGTATTTGTGAACTTGTGGTTCTAGTGTGACCTTTTATTACTATACTTAAGGTCCAATTTGTAGTAATTGCGAGAAAAATATCTATATAAGAAACAAAAAAAAGATAAAAGTTTAAAGATGTTGTTATCATTTTTAATAAAGAGTATGTTTGTAATTGAATTATACTTATTTTTTAGAGTCGAGTTATTCTACAAACCAAACATTTCTCACATACCAAAGGACTCATCCTCACCATCCATCTAAAAAGGAAATCAATGGTTGAGATTAAAAATATTTTATTATTTCACTCATTTTTTATAATTTAAATATCTCTTAAACCATTAATCGTTAAGCGTAAATAATTACACTATCGCGACGGGCATTTAATTATCTTTCTATAGATGGACACTTTGATATACTTTCGAAAAGAATAAAAAAAATCATTTTTTTCACCTTTTTTTTCGTGGCTGAAAAAAAATCATATATGATATTGCATATCATATATGATACGTAGTATCATATATGATATTACATATAATATCATATATGATATTACATATCATATATGATATTACATATCATATCATATATGATATGTAATATCATATATGATTTTTTCGGTCACGAAAAAAAACGTGAAAAAAACGTTAAAAAAAATCTGTCGAAAATATATCAATTAGCCTATCTATAGAAAGATAATTAAATGCTCGTTGTAACGGTATATTTTTTTTCACTTAACGATTAACGGTTTGAAAGATATAAATATTTGAAAAAAAATGATGAAAGTGGGTTTTTTAAATTGTTGGGATTAATCTCATCTATTAGATCAAATAAAGATGGAGAGAAGATGGAGGGTGGAGATTAGTCTCTTGGTATGTAAAAAAAGTTTTGTCCTCAAATGATCTTTACAATATTTTTTAAGTTAAAAAAAAAAAACGTTTTCTCTTTATATAATTTAGAGATAGAGATATTTTAAAAGATATTTAACTAATTCGATTAATAAGAGGTTTTTTCTCATTTTTAAATATTGATTTCTAACCTCTTGTTTCAATTTATATTTTAGAAGATTAGATTCCATCGGTTAATACAAATTTGGCATAAATGGACGGTATAATCTTTTTATACAATATAATAGAAAACGCAAAAATAAAAATAAGGCTTTCAAAACCGTACCAAATTGAATCAATAGCAAAGCTCGATTTCATCACGCGGCAAAACTGAACACTTTCATTGACCAATAAAAATTAAAATTATAATTTGTTTAGTCAAATTTTGCGAAAATTTCGTTAGTATAAAAAATAACTCAAAATACATGTGTCAAAATTTTGAAAAAAAAAGTGGGTAATTTTATTGCGTAAAGTTGTTTCGTTCTTTTAGAAGCACTAATTACGTACGTAGTATTATATTTCCTTCAAAAAGTTGGGTGCGTTTCTTTTTTCCTTATGGGAAGGAAATGGCATGACCCATTTATTTTATAATATTTCTTTATTGAGTTGGAACCACTTATTTTTGTTACTTCCTCTGTATCACAAGAGCAACAAATATGAAGACTTCCCCAACAAGTGGTTTTAAGTTTTAATAGACGATGGACCCCACATATTTTATAAGTCACTTAATGTAGAAATAAAAAGAAACATGGCCTTAGTGTCCTAATTGCAAATGAGGCATTCATGTAACTTTTTTCATGCACTTTAAGAAACAAGACTCGAAGGCATCGTTGCCGACCGCGCCATTATCATTTCGGAAATACATGAAAGAAAGAAAAATTAAGAATAAGATTTAAGTTTCAATTCAAATTTTGTGAAAATATTATTAATGTGAACAATGGTGTATTAGAAAAGAGAGCATGTTACCAAAAGCCATTTAGTCTACCATTATATGAGTAGCATCTAGGGGTGTTAATCGGGTCGGGTTGGTCGGTTTCGAGTCCAACGAGTCGGATTCAAATTGGGTCATGTAGAAATGTGCCCTTTTGTTGTTGTAGGTTATGTAGAGATGTGTTGGGGTGTTTGGATTAGCCTTCTTTTATTAAATAAAGACTTCATCTACGATAAGATTTTAAGATGTAATAAACAGGTTGAATAAGCAATTACCAAACTGCTTTAAATTAATTTTTTTACTCTCAAGTGTACCGTCATAAGTAGTTTTTCTCTTTACCCTTGACGTTTAATGCGTTTTTAGGTTTATAGTGTTGGGTATAACCGTTTATATGCTTATAGAAGCTTGATAAAACTGAAAAGCAGTATAGAGTGTGTTTTTAGTTGATTATGTGTTCTTTTTTCTTGCTTAGTTGGTATCTATGATTTCTAAGTTATATTTAGTTTCTGGTCTAGGCTATGGAAAATAGTATTAGGGACCGTTTAGAATTGCTAATAAGTACTCTTTGTGCAGATTTAATTTAGACCAAAACCTAAAAATATATATTAAATCTCAAATTCAAAAAGTTGACAACCTTAATTCGATTGTTTATGCAGATAGAAAACTTAGCCCTCAATGCGCAAGTCAACATGCCTAATGGAGGCTATTTTGTTATATTCGTCAAGGTTTGCAAATTCTGTGCTTATGAAAAGTCTTTCAATTTTATTTAAAGTTTTGTTGTGTTAAGCAAGCGTTTTCTTGTGTTATTACAGTTTGGAGAAACACTTGATCTTAAACCATATATGGACTCCAGGTATGATTTTCTCATTTAGTTTAATGATCTGCATTTAATATCTAATACTTGACATAGGGTTGAGTGGTTCACTCAGTCTAGCTTTATGAACAGTATCATTTCTTTGTGTTTTTCTAAGTACATTATTAGAAGAGAGTTACAACTTAGGTTTGAGAATAAAGTCTACTCACTCCAGTTATGACTAATCAAGCTATAGTAGTTGGCCCAAGAGGCAAGAACTTTAAAAGAAAAGTTATCATTATTGCTGTTGTTCTTTATCTTTGAGTCTTTGGATTGCTAAACAATTTAACAGTAGTCCCAACTTGGAGATGGGGATTCCAATGATAATTTTTCCAAAATGCCATTAATGGAAATGTTTTCCTTTTGGGCACATTTCAAATGAACTTGCCTAGTCTGCCGTTATGATCACGGGTGGGAATTTTGGACCCGTTCATATACAAATGGGTCAATTTGGGGACTTAACAAATATGTACCAAGCTGCCCTTCTGCATCATGCGGTTGTGATCATTACATATATAAACAGATTCCATGAAAATCAATAAAATCTTTTGTTGCATCTTTACTTCCTCTATGTTCACTTATATGTTGAAATATTTTGTGACGATATAGTGTCACCTGGTATTTATAAGATGATTTTGACAATGCAGTTGCTCTAAAGAATCACACAAATATGGATTGGTAGGGGTGGGGTGGTGGAGCATTTAGGGGCGACGATGATTCAAGGTCACAAATGATGATGGTATTGTGCTTCCTGACGATGAAGGAAGTGACTCTGACAATAATGGTGACTACATATGAGACCCTAAACCCACAAACGGGCTTGGACCTATTTATCTTCTAATAGGTATGTGTACTTTAAGTTTTGTGGACGCACTGTTCTTTAGTTATGAAATCCGTAATCAGTTTAGAAGAACCATAATAATAATAATAATAATAATAATAATAATAATAATAATAATAATAAATAACTCAAATCGCATAAAAAATTTAAACTAAATGACCGAAACACTAGATAAACCTTTAATACATTAAACAATCTCACTTAATACAACTTAACTATATAACGATTGACGCATCAAAAATTTTTGATACATTTCTTTTAATCCTTTGTGATTTAGGGCTCGAACGCGTGTCTACGGATAAACAAGAGCTGTGGACCGATGCTCAGTTGCGCTTTTGACGGCACGTACAAGTGGAGCCTTAGATTTGCTTGGGTCTGGCATGCCAGCCGGCCTGTACTCCAATACATTTTTGTTGGTTCTCTTGCAATAGTGTCCTATTTATGGATTGCAGATGTGGTGGCTAACAGTGATAGGATGTCCAAGCGTATGATCCAGATTTGGATACGTAAAAAGGGCAGAAGGACAATGGGACTATCCATTGCAATGGCTCGTCAAGTTTGTTCATTACCTTAATACGAGGGTGCCGGACTAATCTGTTATGCAGTACCCACGAAAATTAAGTAATTACTATAAACTATGAATAGGTGGCAAGAATATTACGAAAGAGAAAACACTTCAATTTTGGTTCGTGACATTAATGGGAAATTTTGTTAGGGATAAAGATCGAATATGGGTTTATGAAAGCAAATTTTCACTCCATTTTCCGAGTTTACAACAACGAGTAAATCAAAATAGCCCTTGAATTTGGTACTTTTCTAAAAATACAATTCAGCCTATGTAATTATTAGAATATCACGTTTTTACTACATTCGAACTAGTATTTACATTAAGAACAACTTTAACATTCATTTGTAAAACCAATTTTATATTTTGATAGGTTAATTTTGTATTAATTTTTTTGTAATGGTAATTATCGTTATTGAAAGCAAATTTTTCGAAAAGGATAATCGACCCTGGTATTCTATTTTCGTGCTTGAATTATTATTGTACATATATTGCGTAACTTTTTTCTTATAAGTTAATTCATTGATAACTTTATTTAAATTTGAAAAGTTATACGTTTCAAAGCCCATGCAACAATATTATGGAGTACAAAACAGAAGGTTATGAACTAGCCACAACACAAGGGGTTATAAACTCGTTATTTTTTAAACTCAAACTCGAACAAGTCATTATTTTTTGTAAATCTGAAAATTTTGGAGATAGTGCTTTTCATGCATTATATGTAGTATAGATAACTCAAACTCCATAAGGCCCAACTAAAAATAAAACAAACATAGAATAAGATGAAAAGCTTACATGTTTCATTACATACATTTGTTAAAGGTATTCTCGATAGTGGTCTCCCTTTTGGGAATACCCGGTCTCCCTTCGCTTGGGTATACCATCGAGTAAGAATATGATTGTCTACATTTTATCTCTATCATACTCTGCTCCGATCGACAGAATTGAGTATTGTTGTTGATGTAGAGAGGCTTATTACATACAATTACGATATATTGCATCCTATGACAAGAACTATAAGTTTTTAACATTTAATTTTTCCTTCATAACTATATATATTTTCTTGAGATAGTACTAACTTTCCTCGAGATGCATGTTAAAGAAAATGGACTCAAGCAAATATTACTCCTACCAAAGAGGAAATTAAGCCATGTGAAGGGGTTTGCCCACTAGTGTTATTGGGTCCAGAAATACAGGCATTGATGTAATCAATTTTCCTAAATTAGGAAGTGAATCATTCTTTTCCTTAAATGAAGATACTGATGTCCAATCGCCATCGTCTATAAAGTGACAGCCGTGGCAAACTGTAAAAACTTCCACCGAATATTTTTCGAGAAAATAGCTCTACAGCAAATCCCACTTGTAGAGGCGATGATCTTACGACAAGGTTACTCTCCCATTGGTTCATAAAACCTTGTCCTTAACCTACAGACCGAATACTGTTGAGCTCTAAAAAGTGAACATTACGGATAAAGAGATCGATGTAACTTGAATAACAAAATATAGTCACCTTTTAAGATCAGGCTAACACGCTAATAATGATATTCTTAAATATAAGAATATAAATAATACTGTAGTTTTTAACAGATAGTCATTTCTACTGAAACAACCCATGATCAGACAGTGAAACTTAACCCAAGTCTACTTGCAAACATCGACTACTGGTTCCATAGGCCCTCAAATACCATTCATGAGAATATTGGTTCTTGACCGCATATGTTTTCTCTTCTGTGAATGCATATATGGTTCAAAGCTCATCATGCTTCTGAGTTGTTCCTTCTGTTGTGTTATACAATTACCAAAATAGGTGTAAGGCGATATACGACGAGATGAATAAAAACGTGACTAGGACACTACATATGGTAAAATAACAAGTGAAGTTCTCGACAGTTTTTTTTTTAAGGAAAATGATATGTTTTCAGCATATATATAATTTGGTAGCCCATATATAGTTTATCATCCATTCTAAAATAAAAAATTGTACTAATACAACAAAGATTTGCAGTCATTTACCAAATGAACTATGCTTTCTCTAATCCATGATCGCGTATTAGGCGCCTCCCTTTTAAAGTTCTTTTGCAAGAGGAAAGTGCACTAGTCATGGTGCAACTACTAAAGTTACTCATTCGTGATCAAAAGGTTTTACAGTCTGGTCATGAACAGAACCTCTTTGCAAGATGCAAGGAAAAGGTTGTCTGCATACATCTCTCCCTAATTTAAGGTCACCCTTCCAATCTTCCATATAGAGAGATGGTAAACTGACGACTGTCCCCTCTTGTCAGGAAAATGCTTGTGATATAGCCATAGAACGTACTAATTGTACGTCATATAGACAGCAAAAACAGGAAACTGACCTCTAAGCATTTCCTTATCTTAAAACAGCAAGTGCTAGAGAAATGTGACAATTCAAAGAGGTTAAACAACAAATTATTTCAGTCTAGCGGTCAAAAACAACTTCCTACAAGACCTATCTACAGAAGTTCAGATGAATATGTAATCTGTAAATACCAGTCCTAGCAATACATTCGGAAAACATGAATGTCTATAACTAGGACCTATAGCGGGGTTCAAATTATAGGAGTGCCTATAAATACACACAATTAGTGAAAATTACTATAGGGTAACAGGATACTTTTATTGGAAAAAAAAGTTAAACTTCGAATTTCGCATGCCAAAACTTAGTCTGTTTCTCTTCCTTACAAAGTTGTCATCTTCTCTCTTTCAATTTCGCAGACTCGCAATTTAACTATCTAATGCAGCATCGCTGTGTTATTCATTCAAGTCTACGTGATAATTTTAGTCGATTAGACCTTACAGAGCATTCCACCTTTAAGTGATATATGTCGTCAATATATATTATTAGACGCTGTTTCTGCCTTTCTGGAAATTATCATCACAAAATTCAAGTATATGGGTGTATCAAACTCAACACTTTGCTTAGTTGTGTATCGTTTTTATATTTTTCCTATTAGATGACTAAACTTTTGACTTTTTTCTTTGCTATGTAATGAATACACTAACATAAGTAGTTTTGAAACCTTAGGGTGCATTTCGATTGTCTATGGATTTCGAATAGGATTAGGCTTTAGGATCAGCATGAAAGAATTGAAAAAGAGCAAACAGAAACTGAAAATATTTAATAGATTTCTTTTAGAGGAATTGAAATTACTTAACTATCTCATACTCTTGTGCCATTCATACATATAAGATAACATTCCAACATCATCAGTTTATCGTCTTGAAAACAGAATAAAAAACATGATTATTAAGTGCTAGTGATCAATTAACCTCAACACTGTTTTCAACTGAATCACAATCAAACCAATCATCTAGCTCCATCAAATTGCGGAAAGGGTATAAAGGTAATGTAACCTACAAAACCTTCAAGTTCGATGGATAAAATGAGTGCAGGTTAGTCTGAATCTGAGTCTTCATCTTCATCTTCATTGGGACACTATGTTTGATGGACAAATGAGACCTTTAGCTTTCAAACGAGTGAAAACCTGCCAATAAAGAAGAGCAACGAGAAGAGAACAAAAATGAGAATGGTGCAATCCATATATAAATTAACGGGCAAATGATATTAAAAGGTATTATACTTGTCACAAATTCATCGAATGGGTAGTGAACTAAAAAATTTGACTTTTGGCACTATTAACTTGTCTTTTTTTTCTTTTTGTGGGTATTATGTGACTTGCTCAACCGGTAGCAGGTTGCACCACCACCCAGAAAATGAAAAGTTGGCAAGTATAATACTTTTTTTAATAATTTGCACTACCCATCACGACCCACTCCGACCACCACTGCCGCTCCGGCCACCTCAACCCACCATCCACCTTCTCCTTCCTCTCTCTTCCTCCTTCATCATCACACAAACCATAATTTAAAAAAAAAAAAAAAAAAAAAAAAAAAAAAAAAAAAAAAACATCTCCACCATTCGCCGCTGTTATTTCTACCGGAAACCACCACCACCACAACAGCCGCCGTTATTTCAACCTGAAACCACCACCACTGCCACAACAGCCGGCGTTATTTACTTCCCATCATGTAAATAACTCGAAATAACCGTATTCCAACACCCTACATCTCTCTCAGGCATTTCATCAAACACCTTAATTGCAACCCGAAACATCCCACATTTCGCATACATACCGAATCATTCCTCTCGACACCAACATAATACCAATCCATTATTTATTACATTTTTATTAGTTTTTATTCATTATTAAACTCCAATACCCTCGAAAGTTCATAGAGAGAGAGAGATAGAGAGAGAGATGTTTTCGGTGGTGGGTGTGTACCTGTGGTTGAGTTACGAGTGGTGATAGAGATCAAGGAAATGGTGGTAGTGTGTTCATGTTGGTGGCAGTGCTGTTCCGATGACCTAAACACTTGGGATATATAAACTAAGGATTTACCGGTAGGGCAAATTCTTAAAAAAGGTATTAAACTTGCCACAATTTCTTCTTCTGGGTGGCAACCTACCTGTACACGTGGAGCCCCACCGGCTATACAAGGTAAAAATACCCACAAAAAGAAAAAAAGACAAGTTAATGGTGCCAAAAGTGAAATTTTTTAGTTCACTACCCATTCGATGAATTTGTGACAAGTATAATACCTTTTAACATCATTTGCCCTAAATTAACTATTTAGAAGGCACACTGAAAATGGGACTTGCAATCACACCCCAGAATAATTAAAGAGACACTTTCGAGAGGAAGAAAAAAAGACATTCATACACCAGGAATTAGTTTTTAGCAGCTAATTAACAAAGCATCCACGACAAAGACCATCGACAAGTAAGTACACACTCATTGTCTGTGACAAGGTATGTTGGGACGGGTTCATAGTTTCTTGTGCAATATACAAATATGGTATTGATGATTTTCATTATAAGTCTAAGGTGGTGTTTCAGTGTTTGGCTGCTGTAAAGGATTCACCATGGGTATGAGGTTGATAAAAGGGTGGAATAGATACGGGTATAATTATTCTAAAAGTGATGTTTGGTTTTTAAAAAACCTGAGTTTAAATACTTTTGTTATCATCCTCACGATAAGAAAAAACAGTAGAACAACTAAAACCAAAATCAAGCCCGCATGAAGTTAACAAGCTGCGTCCCCTTTGTTCAAGAATAAAAAATGTAAAACATATTTACATGATAACACCATGTGGTTATGTGCTCAACGTACATTGTGACAAGAAAGAAGAAACAAAACAAGCATTTACACCTCTATGTCAATATAATGAAACTTACACTACTGAACATGAAAATGTCTTTTAATAAACAGAACCATGAATCATTAAATTAGAGCTAATGTTGTGAGTTTATGTAGGGAACATTTAAAAAAAATAAAAAATAAATGGTATGACATATAGGAGTATCAGATATGAAGAGGAGAGGAGGCAGGTGACAATTATCCCAAATTGTTAGTTTCGATACATACAAGTCACATTGTTAATCACAATCAAAAGGCATATCCAAACAATCACTAAGATGCAAATTCCCAAGGTATAAAGAAAGATTTACCTTTAAGCAATTTTTCCCAATTTTAACCTCCTTGACATGGCCAAGGCTTAGTACTAATCCTTGGAGCATCTCTTCCTGCATTTCCTCGGGCTTATCAAGTGGGCATTTGGAATAATGTAGTTCAGCTTTAATTCCGGAAGACACATTTAGCAAGACACCCTTTTGCAATACCAATTGTCCTTTGAATGCTAATGACAAAATATAAGGAGCATTGACTTCGACTACACCATTTAAGTTGCCAATGAGCGACAAGTTCTTAACACTTTTCTTAGTAACATCAATCCGCTCTAAACCATAGCCACTACCCAACTCCAAAGTTTCCAAGAGAGGACTTCCGGATAAAATATTTTGAAT
Source organism: Artemisia argyi (assembly GCA_030686995.1). Taxonomy (NCBI): domain Eukaryota; kingdom Viridiplantae; phylum Streptophyta; class Magnoliopsida; order Asterales; family Asteraceae; genus Artemisia; species Artemisia argyi. Next base: position 183,644,922 of record CM060691.1, on the reverse strand, counting down.
CAGATGTTTGTCTAATTTAGCACGTTCAATATGCAAAGTCCTGAGGTTTTCCCAACTAATGACCTCGGCTTGTTCAAATGAGCAGTGAGACAAAGTGAGATGAATAAAACTTGACGAGGTGAAAACAAAATCAGGTAAATCAAACTCATAGTCACCCGAAGAACCCAACACACTCACATCAAAATCAAACTCTTGAACGTTATGAGTCATAGCCTCCCAAATACAATCATCGATTTGATCTTTATTGTGAGCCTCAGTCTCATACTCCTCATTCAAGTAGTTGTAGGGAAACGGCTACACTTTTATTAATAAAATCTAAATTACAATAAATAAATTAACAGTATATAAATAACAGAAACTTAAATACATGCAGAATGTAAGTAGATAAACGATAATTAAATAAAACAATAAACTGATAAAAAAGACTTACTAGATCACCAATGGAGATCAGCAACGTAACACTAAAAAGCCGAGGCACGTGTTAGACACGCTTCCCTTAAAACAGATTCGCCGTCTGTTTCCCAGGGTACAACAGCCAAAACAGTAGGTTGTACTGTCGAACTTAACTAAACTGCCTGGAATTTCATCTTAAGAGATGCATATTCCTTATGTTGGAAATCAATAATGCTAATTGATTTGATGTGTATCAAACCTATGGAATTAGGGCGTCTATTTATACACAATAGACTCCACCCTAGTTTACTCCTCCTACCGATGTGGGATAGAAAATAAACTATTTTTCCACTTTAGTCATGGTACCAAATGACTAACTTTGAGACCCGATATCTCATTCACATCAACTCTATTTTGGACACATAAAGGCTCATTGCGGAGCTCTCTTCGAGGAGAACGCAAACCTACAAACTATTATTTATATATATGACACATACATATAAATAATTGTGTCCAAAGTTGGTCAAAAGTCACTTTTGACAATCAATTTTCCAACAATCCCCCACATGAATGGAGATCGGTCGTAATACAAAAATTACGATGAAATTCCAATAGTTGAATCTTGCAAAGGATAGGTAGGTGTGACCCTTTGAACCTTCCCTTGTGAGATGCACTTAGTCTCCTAGATCTGAGTAGACGCGATGTCCTTGAACTCAACATCTGTTTACGTAGACGACAATACACGCTCACACAAGACTCTCCCTAACATTGTTAAGTCCTCATAGTCGTGTTCGTTATGGTCATGAACACTAGCCTGGTTCTGTAAGAGCTCTTAGGTATTGCGCCCCCACAATTCCCTTTGAAGCGACCCCACTTCTCTCTCACATAGGTGATTTCATCTTGAATCATTAAAAACATATGGTTTGTGATTTCATCTTGAATCATTATGCTTTGTGATTTCATCTTGAATCATTAAAGCCATATGTTTAACCTCTCAACAAGTCACATTAGTTATAGGAATGGACTAGGAAGTTACAACATAGTAACTCCCCCAAATTGACGTGACTTCCCCCACATTTCTATGATTAGGTTGTCCTATTGAACCCAGATCTTGGGATCTCCAGTCAACTGGGTTAGGTTTTCCTTCATAGAAACTCATTCCTTCAAGGGCTTTAGTCCCATTCCTTTATACGACTTACTAACTAACTCTTTGCTTAAGCCTTTCGTAAGCGGATCCGCGATGTTATCCATTGACTTTACGTAATCAATCGTGATAACTCTAGTTGAGAGTAGTTGTCGCACCAATCAATGTCTATGATGGATATGTCTCGACTTACCATTTTATATTGTGATATGAGCTCTGTCAATTTCCAATTGACTATCACACTTTAAATAGATGGTCATTACCGGTTTACGCCATCTTGGCATGTCCTCTACGAATTAACGTAGATATCCCGCATATTCTATAAATTTATCTCAAATGATAAATTTAAATTCCATCAAAGATTTAGCTATAAAAGTCTGTTTGAAATACTTTCAAGATTTCCAAGACATAGCTTCCCACGTAGAGTCCATACATCTGCTCTAGTGGATCTAGATTCTTTTATGTAAGAATCCATATTTGCATTACTCTATCATTAGATAGCAGTTGGATATCTTCCAAAATGCAATATCATAAGTATCATAGTACTCGTGTAATACTACTCAAGTGGCCATCACTTGAATTACTGGCATATTTACTAAACCTGATCATAATTTACAGATTTATGATCAGGTCTCACACAAGTTATTAGACAAATAAGACGCCCAATATTCTTTGAGTATTCAAAATGGGCAACACCTCTACCTCTATTTTAAATAGATTAAAAAAAAGATGTCGTTGGAGTTCTAGCTAGGCCGGAGTCCCCCACATTGAACCTCTCAAGAATATTGTCCTTATAGTGCTTTTAACTTCAAAACAAATCCATCTGGTTTCATATGATCTTAGTTTCAAGAACCATATCGAACAACTAATGTAGTTCATGTCAAATCTTGACTCCAACATTTCATTAGTGGATTTGTTCATCTTGTTATCACTTCGAGTGATAAGTATACCATCTATGTATAAACACACGATTACATATATACCAGTTATTTATTTTTTCACATACATCCATTAATTTCGAATCCACGTTCTGACATGACGTGGTAGAAAATTTAGATGTCATTGTTTGGGAGCTTTTTCTAAGCCATATAATGACTTAACAAGCCTACAAACTTTGCTCTCTTGTCTAGGAGCCATGAAACCCTCAGGTTGGTTCATGTAGATTTCTTCTTCTAAATCCCTGTTTAGAAATGCCATTCTCTCATACATTTTGGTAAACTTCCAGATTTCTTAAAGCAGCAATAACAAGTACCCTCCTAATAGAGGTTATTCGTGTAACTGACGAATATGTATCAAAGTAAGCTAGACCTTCTCGTTGTCTAAACCCTTTGATTACCAATCTTGCTTTTTTACATATCAATGGTTCCATCGACAACCTTTGTGGTTGTTAGGTATAAACCATTTGTAGCCTAGTTGTTTACCACCCGGAGGTAAAACCATGAGCTATAATGTATCATGTTTGTAAAATAGAATCTATTTCACATTTGATGGCTTCTTTCCATTGAGGCCATCCTGAGGAAGTTACCGTTTCTTTGTAAGAAGTAGGTTCATAAAAGAAACAAAACTAGGTCCAAACGATTTCTCGTTTCTTGCCCGTTTGCTTCTTTTTAGTTAACCTTATTCTTCCAGATTGATCTTGTCTCACATCAAGGAAATCATAATCAATCTCTTGTTGTCTCTTATTAGAACAACATTATCATCTTGATGTCTCTCATCATGAAGGACATCATCATTTAGTTGCCTCTCATCCTGGACAACTGTATCATCTAGTCTAGATGAACATCCATTTTCCTCAGATAAATAAGGAAACACGATTTCAAACAATGAAAGTTTTCCTTGATTCCATTATCGTATATTTGTACATATTCAGATTTTCTGAATCGCATACAAATAAATGATAGGCACTACTGTAATGGGCATATCCAAAATTATGCAATCCACAGTTTTAGATCCAATATTTTGAATCTTAGGCGTCAGTACAGATAGACACCCCCCACATTCGTAAGTACTTATAGGATGGTTTTCATACCATCCATAGTTCATAGAACTATCATCTTTTCCTTACAAGGGATCTTATCTAAAAGATAAGTAGCCGATAGAATCACTTTCCCCCACATGCCATGGCTTAAATGAGGACTTTAATAACATGGCATAACCATATCTTTTAAGGCACGGTTCTTTTCATTCAACAATTCTGTTGAGGCGTATAAGGAGCAATAAAGATGTATCTTATTCCAATGTTTAGTACATACATTTGGAAATGGAGACACATATTCACCTCCAATATCACTTTGAACCGCCTTGTGTTCGATAATAAGTTGATTCTCAACTTATTTATATAGATCAATCTTGTCTATATCCTTACTCAAGTAAGTATAAGTAGCAATATTTTGTACTACCACCAAAAATTTTGATGAAGTACCTAATTGCTACCTTAGTAGGTATCGATTCCAAATCACATATAACTATGTGAATCAAGGGTTCGGTTAATTTCTGTTCAACCGAGTGAAAAGACAATCTTGTCAATTTGGCTTCAACACAATTTTCACTTTTGTAATCCATGTTTGTTTATTTAAATAAATAATGTATTGAGTTAAAATTAGCATGTCCGAGTTGGCCATGCTATACATTTAAAGAATCAAATAAGCTGAATTCATACTCATTTAATTAAAACAGCCATTAAAAAAAAATAGATTCAGCTTAAACATTTAAAGGAAGGGGATAACCCGTACCAAACAAAATTTGTTCAATGTCAACTCAATTTTATTTTATTCAAATAAAAAATTAAGCCAAATTTATTAAGCAACCATCCAGCCACATGATTCCTACGAATCTCTGGCACATACAACGTGTTGGTTTTCTTAAGCTCTTTTCTTCATGTGAATTTCAACATCACATTTCTTTTCCCTTGCTATTAGCAGTTGTAGAGTTGCCCATAAATTGCATCTCTCCATTTTCTGCTGCTTTGAAAGAGTTAACCAAACTCTTATTATCATACTCATGACATGATGCCAAGTGTTAATCCACCATTATCTAAGGTCGGATCCCGCCTTGGCAACAATTTTCATGTCATACAGGCCATTTAACCCATAGTTATGGCACATAAATCTGAATGCTTTAGAGCATCTACCGTACATATAACTCGAGTATCGGTCTCCCTTTCACCAAGTTCGGGAGCAGATCCTTTAGGTGTCACTCGTGACATACCAAATATTTTGATAATACAAGATTCCGTTATTAGTAAAAAACTAAAATTGGAATAATTAACAACTTGCAATATCACAAAGTGTTTCTTAACAAAATAGATTACATCAAATTTTGTTTAAAACACTATTGTTTTGTAAGATCCATTATACAAAACCGCTTTTAAAGAAGTCTTTCATTTAAAACAATTAAACAAGATCTCATATTACATAATATTTTTAAACAAAAACAAATTTTTAATATGATTTTATCAATCTTCTTTAAGAATATCTTTAATAGATATGTATCACATGGTCTAATTTTACAATGAAACTCGACAAGGTTTCAAAATAGATTTACCATTCCAAAGAAACTCAACATGGTTTCTATAGATCTACTTTTAGATGCATAAAGTTTCAAGAACTATATTTAGTTTATAATTAAACTCAACCTGGTTTAAATAAGCTAAATAAGTCAAAGAAACTTTTCCACCAAAATATGATAACAGCTTGTATATTATCAAATTTTGTTTCAAACAAACTCATCTTGATTTCAATAAGCAAGTTCTAGTAATCAAATAAAATAACAACTTGTATTTTATGAGATTTCTTTCAAAGAAACTCCACTTGGTTTCAATGAATATGATTTCATCATAATTTACAACCATGTTAGCAATCGGCGCACCAATTACATTCACAATGATTCACAAGGGTCACAAATTATGTTACCATCAGTTAACTTGCCAATATTAAAACATAACAGCTGTTAAAACAATATGGTATCTAATAAACTCTACATGGTTTATATAAACTTGTACCAAATTCGATTCAAAGAAACACAATCTTGGTTTCAATAAATCAATATTCAAACAATAACATACGTAACAAACAAACAAAAAAAATCAGCTTGAAAAGAAACTCATCATGGTTTCAATATAAACTGATTCAATAAACTGTTTTAAAATCGTTTATCTATCTGTTATTCCAACTCTGTTAATTAAAATAATCTGATTTTAATAAAAGTGTTTTAATTCTGTTACACAGAATCTGTTTTAAGACTGTAGGGAAACGGCTACACTTTTATTAATAAAATCTAAATTACAATAAATAAATTAACAGTATATAAATAACAGAAACTTAAATACATGCAGAATGTAAGTAGATAAACGATAATTAAATAAAACAATAAACTGATAAAAAAGACTTACTAGATCACCAATGGAGATCAGCAACGTAACACTAAAAAGCCGAGGCACGTGTTAGACACGCTTCCCTTAAAACAGATTCGCCGTCTGTTTCTCAGGGTACAACAGCCAAAACAGTAGGTTGTACTGTCGGACTTAACTAAACTGCCTGGAATTTCATCTTAAGAGATGCATATTCCTTATGTTGGAAATCAATAATGCTAATTGATTTGATGTGTATCAAACCTATGGAATTAGGGCGTCTATTTATACACAATAGACTCCACCCTAGTTTACTCCTCCTACCGATGTGGGATAGAAAATAAACTATTTTTCCACTTTAGTCATGGTACCAAATGACTAACTTTGAGACCCGATATCTCATTCACATCAACTCTATTTTGGACACATAAAGGCTCATTGCGGAGCTCTCTTCGAGGAGAACGCAAACCTACAAACTATTATTTATATATATGACACATACATATAAATAATTGTGTCCAAAGTTGGTCAAAAGTCACTTTTGACAATCAATTTTCCAACAATCCCCCACATGAATGGAGATCGGTCGTAATACAAAAATTACGATGAAATTCCAATAGTTGAATCTTGCAAAGGATAGGTAGGTGTGACCCTTTGAACCTTCCCTTGTGAGATGCACTTAGTCTCCTAGATCTGAGTAGACGCGATGTCCTTGAACTCAACATCTGTTTACGTAGACGACAATACACGCTCACACAAGACTCTCCCTAACATTGTTAAGTCCTCATAGTCGTGTTCGTTATGGTCATGAACACTAGCCTGGTTCTGTAAGAGCTCTTAGGTATTGCGCCCCCACAATTCCCTTTGAAGCGACCCCACTTCTCTCTCACATAGGTGATTTCATCTTGAATCATTAAAAACATATGGTTTGTGATTTCATCTTGAATCATTATGCTTTGTGATTTCATCTTGAATCATTAAAGCCATATGTTTAACCTCTCAACAAGTCACATTAGTTATAGGAATGGACTAGGAAGTTACAACATAGTAACTCCCCCAAATTGACGTGACTTCCCCCACATTTCTATGATTAGGTTGTCCTATTGAACCCAGATCTTGGGATCTCCAGTCAACTGGGTTAGGTTTTCCTTCATAGAAACTCATTCCTTCAAGGGCTTTAGTCCCATTCCTTTATACGACTTACTAACTAACTCTTTGCTTAAGCCTTTCGTAAGCGGATCCGCGATGTTATCCATTGACTTTACGTAATCAATCGTGATAACTCTAGTTGAGAGTAGTTGTCGCACCAATCAATGTCTATGATGGATATGTCTCGACTTACCATTTTATATTGTGATATGAGCTCTGTCAATTTCCAATTGACTATCACACTTTAAATAGATGGTCATTACCGGTTTACGCCATCTTGGCATGTCCTCTACGAATTAACGTAGATATCCCGCATATTCTATAAATTTATCTCAAATGATAAATTTAAATTCCATCAAAGATTTAGCTATAAAAGTCTGTTTGAAATACTTTCAAGATTTCCAAGACATAGCTTCCCACGTAGAGTCCATACATCTGCTCTAGTGGATCTAGATTCTTTTATGTAAGAATCCATATTTGCATTACTCTATCATTAGATAGCAGTTGGATATCTTCCAAAATGCAATATCATAAGTATCATAGTACTCGTGTAATACTACTCAAGTGGCCATCACTTGAATTACTGGCATATTTACTAAACCTGATCATAATTTACAGATTTATGATCAGGTCTCACACAAGTTATTAGACAAATAAGACGCCCAATATTCTTTGAGTATTCAAAATGGGCAACACCTCTACCTCTATTTTAAATAGATTAAAAAAAAGATGTCGTTGGAGTTCTAGCTAGGCCGGAGTCCCCCACATTGAACCTCTCAAGAATATTGTCCTTATAGTGCTTTTAACTTCAAAACAAATCCATCTGGTTTCATATGATCTTAGTTTCAAGAACCATATCGAACAACTAATGTAGTTCATGTCAAATCTTGACTCCAACATTTCATTAGTGGATTTGTTCATCTTGTTATCACTTCGAGTGATAAGTATACCATCTATGTATAAACACACGATTACATATATACCAGTTATTTATTTTTTCACATACATCCATTAATTTCGAATCCACGTTCTGACATGACGTGGTAGAAAATTTAGATGTCATTGTTTGGGAGCTTTTTCTAAGCCATATAATGACTTAACAAGCCTACAAACTTTGCTCTCTTGTCTAGGAGCCATGAAACCCTCAGGTTGGTTCATGTAGATTTCTTCTTCTAAATCCCTGTTTAGAAATGCCATTCTCTCATACATTTTGGTAAACTTCCAGATTTCTTAAAGCAGCAATAACAAGTACCCTCCTAATAGAGGTTATTCGTGTAACTGACGAATATGTATCAAAGTAAGCTAGACCTTCTCGTTGTCTAAACCCTTTGATTACCAATCTTGCTTTTTTACATATCAATGGTTCCATCGACAACCTTTGTGGTTGTTAGGTATAAACCATTTGTAGCCTAGTTGTTTACCACCCGGAGGTAAAACCATGAGCTATAATGTATCATGTTTGTAAAATAGAATCTATTTCACATTTGATGGCTTCTTTCCATTGAGGCCATCCTGAGGAAGTTACCGTTTCTTTGTAAGAAGTAGGTTCATAAAAGAAACAAAACTAGGTCCAAACGATTTCTCGTTTCTTGCCCGTTTGCTTCTTTTTAGTTAACCTTATTCTTCCAGATTGATCTTGTCTCACATCAAGGAAATCATAATCAATCTCTTGTTGTCTCTTATTAGAACAACATTATCATCTTGATGTCTCTCATCATGAAGGACATCATCATTTAGTTGCCTCTCATCCTGGACAACTGTATCATCTAGTCTAGATGAACATCCATTTTCCTCAGATAAATAAGGAAACACGATTTCAAACAATGAAAGTTTTCCTTGATTCCATTATCGTATATTTGTACATATTCAGATTTTCTGAATCGCATACAAATAAATGATAGGCACTACTGTAATGGGCATATCCAAAATTATGCAATCCACAGTTTTAGATCCAATATTTTGAATCTTAGGCGTCAGTACAGATAGACACCCCCCACATTCGTAAGTACTTATAGGATGGTTTTCATACCATCCATAGTTCATAGAACTATCATCTTTTCCTTACAAGGGATCTTATCTAAAAGATAAGTAGCCGATAGAATCACTTTCCCCCACATGCCATGGCTTAAATGAGGACTTTAATAACATGGCATAACCATATCTTTTAAGGCACGGTTCTTTTCATTCAACAATTCTGTTGAGGCGTATAAGGAGCAATAAAGATGTATCTTATTCCAATGTTTAGTACATACATTTGGAAATGGAGACACATATTCACCTCCAATATCACTTTGAACCGCCTTGTGTTCGATAATAAGTTGATTCTCAACTTATTTATATAGATCAATCTTGTCTATATCCTTACTCAAGTAAGTATAAGTAGCAATATTTTGTACTACCACCAAAAATTTTGATGAAGTACCTAATTGCTACCTTAGTAGGTATCGATTCCAAATCACATATAACTATGTGAATCAAGGGTTCGGTTAATTTCTGTTCAACCGAGTGAAAAGACAATCTTGTCAATTTGGCTTCAACACAATTTTCACTTTTGTAATCCATGTTTGTTTATTTAAATAAATAATGTATTGAGTTAAAATTAGCATGTCCGAGTTGGCCATGCTATACATTTAAAGAATCAAATAAGCTGAATTCATACTCATTTAATTAAAACAGCCATTAAAAAAAAATAGATTCAGCTTAAACATTTAAAGGAAGGGGATAACCCGTACCAAACAAAATTTGTTCAATGTCAACTCAATTTTATTTTATTCAAATAAAAAATTAAGCCAAATTTATTAAGCAACCATCCAGCCACATGATTCCTACGAATCTCTGGCACATACAACGTGTTGGTTTTCTTAAGCTCTTTTCTTCATGTGAATTTCAACATCACATTTCTTTTCCCTTGCTATTAGCAGTTGTAGAGTTGCCCATAAATTGCATCTCTCCATTTTCTGCTGCTTTGAAAGAGTTAACCAAACTCTTATTATCATACTCATGACATGATGCCAAGTGTTAATCCACCATTATCTAAGGTCGGATCCCGCCTTGGCAACAATTTTCATGTCATACAGGCCATTTAACCCATAGTTATGGCACATAAATCTGAATGCTTTAGAGCATCTACCGTACATATAACTCGAGTATCGGTCTCCCTTTCACCAAGTTCGGGAGCAGATCCTTTAGGTGTCACTCGTGACATACCAAATATTTTGATAATACAAGATTCCGTTATTAGTAAAAAACTAAAATTGGAATAATTAACAACTTGCAATATCACAAAGTGTTTCTTAACAAAATAGATTACATCAAATTTTGTTTAAAACACTATTGTTTTGTAAGATCCATTATACAAAACCGCTTTTAAAGAAGTCTTTCATTTAAAACAATTAAACAAGATCTCATATTACATAATATTTTTAAACAAAAACAAATTTTTAATATGATTTTATCAATCTTCTTTAAGAATATCTTTAATAGATATGTATCACATGGTCTAATTTTACAATGAAACTCGACAAGGTTTCAAAATAGATTTACCATTCCAAAGAAACTCAACATGGTTTCTATAGATCTACTTTTAGATGCATAAAGTTTCAAGAACTATATTTAGTTTATAATTAAACTCAACCTGGTTTAAATAAGCTAAATAAGTCAAAGAAACTTTTCCACCAAAATATGATAACAGCTTGTATATTATCAAATTTTGTTTCAAACAAACTCATCTTGATTTCAATAAGCAAGTTCTAGTAATCAAATAAAATAACAACTTGTATTTTATGAGATTTCTTTCAAAGAAACTCCACTTGGTTTCAATGAATATGATTTCATCATAATTTACAACCATGTTAGCAATCGGCGCACCAATTACATTCACAATGATTCACAAGGGTCACAAATTATGTTACCATCAGTTAACTTGCCAATATTAAAACATAACAGCTGTTAAAACAATATGGTATCTAATAAACTCTACATGGTTTATATAAACGTGTACCAAATTCGATTCAAAGAAACACAATCTTGGTTTCAATAAATCAATATTCAAACAATAACATACGTAACAAACAAACAAAAAAAATCAGCTTGAAAAGAAACTCATCATGGTTTCAATATAAACTGATTCAATAAACTGTTTTAAAATCGTTTATCTATCTGTTATTCCAACTCTGTTAATTAAAATAATCTGATTTTAATAAAAGTGTTTTAATTCTGTTACACAGAATCTGTTTTAAGACTGTAGGGAAACGGCTACACTTTTATTAATAAAATCTAAATTACAATAAATAAATTAACAGTATATAAATAACAGAAACTTAAATACATGCAGAATGTAAGTAGATAAACGATAATTAAATAAAACAATAAACTGATAAAAAAGACTTACTAGATCACCAATGGAGATCAGCAACGTAACACTAAAAAGCCGAGGCACGTGTTAGACACGCTTCCCTTAAAACAGATTCGCCGTCTGTTTCTCAGGGTACAACAGCCAAAACAGTAGGTTGTACTGTCGGACTTAACTAAACTGCCTGGAATTTCATCTTAAGAGATGCATATTCCTTATGTTGGAAATCAATAATGCTAATTGATTTTATGTGTATCAAACCTATGGAATTAGGGCGTCTATTTATACACAATAGACTCCACCCTAGTTTACTCCTCCTACCGATGTGGGATAGAAAATAAACTATTTTTCCACTTTAGTCATGGTACCGAATGACTAACTTTGAGACCCGATATCTCATTCACATCAACTCTATTTTGGACACATAAAGGCTCATTGCGGAGCTCTCTTCGAGGAGAACGCAAACCTACAAACTATTATTTATATATATGACACATACATATAAATAATTGTATCCAAAGTTGGTCAAAAGTCACTTTTGCCAATCAATTTTCCAACAGTAGTTATAGGCATGCGGTTGGAATTTGTTGAGAGGGTTGTTGGATTTGTTTAAAATTCTTTCGATGGAGGAATAGAATGGAGTGTAATCATCCAAATTTCCACCTTCAGTAATAATGAGATTAGGAAGATGTTGAGGCCAAAGGTGTTGCCATCGTTTGGAGAGTGTACCTGTTCTTATGGCATATTTTGCTTCAGGTATACGAGAGATGATTTCAATAAGTAAGCAATCTGGTAATGAGCTTATTCGATCCACCTCCTCTGATAAAACCTACCTACTTCTTCGTTTCAGTACCATTCTCTCAAAGGGATTCGATTCGATTAAATTTGCGGCTCCCTCCCTCCCTCTCGTTGTTGGTTTATATAGCCAAAAAATCAAATAACTTTCTATTCTGCCCCCTCAACTTTCTAAAATTACACTTCACTCCTACAAGAGGATGAATTATCTTATGTTGTTGATTCCAAGAATTATTACAGTAATAATTCTTTTTTTGACTTTAAACTTGAGTCTATACAACCGATTATGTATCCGAATACCATCTAACTATTAAGCATTTTATTTTTACGCCAAATATATGTTTGTTTTCATTTATATTAACCTCGTTTAAATTATTGCCGGATATTCAAACAATTTCAACAATGAAGCTAACTTTAACATATCAATCAACAAAAATAATAATATAAATGTAAAACATTAGTTAAATTATCTTAATTCACTTTCAACTAACTAAAGTTGTACTTAAATAATAGCATAAACTGATATTTTACATTTCAATACTAATTTATGTTGTTTTAATATGTTATATGTAGCTTTATTATCGTTTCTTTAAAGATTTTAAGATAAAATGATACGAAATTTGATCATGGGTGGTCTATAAGTTAGTTTGATAAATGAGTGACCTAAAAGTAAAAATTTTAATAGTTGAATGGCCTCCCAAACATAATCCCCTTATTAATTTTTAACTAGTTATAATACCTGTGCACGCACAGGGTTTTTAAAATTTCGTTTTGATTATTTATTATTATCGATTAAGAAATGAACCACTTAACATGTTTCAAATAGTTTTAATTAGTGGACTAAAAATAAAAAATCATATGTATATATGTTATAATCAACCTATTATTTTAGGAGATTGGTTTCGGATTAAAAATTATATTTTATTATTCAAGCAAAATAACATGATGATACTTGACTTGCATGAGATGTTAGTGATATATGTTTTTAGTTTTGCAATCCCGTGCTATCAATTTACGATGTGTTTTGTAATTCTGGTACTTCTTTTACTTATATTTTCGTTAATATATGTAGCATATTTAGATAGCTTTGAAGATTGATTCATTTTCTTGATTATGAATAACCATCATACCATGTTTACTAATGTACCTTTTTGTTTGAAAATTTATATTTTTATAAGTTTGTGCTATTACTGCTCATGTTTGATCATAAAATTACCAAATTAACATAGATACTTACACTATAATTACTTTATTACATAAAGAGAAACCAAAAAAAAATGTAATTGGTAGAATTCAAATTTAATCTTACGATTATTTATAATGTATAAGAATAAGTTTTCTCTAAACCCGAACTATATAAGAAAATTGTTATTACTTGTATAAGTAAATTACAAATGCATAAAAAATGACAGAGTACATCCGCAAGTCTTTTAGGATTGTTTGAATCCTTACCGATCTTTCACTTTAATGCAACTTTCTTCACAATTGGCCTAAATCATCAAGGTAAAACACACCCATATTTTAGACCGTTGGTTGAAACACATAGTGTTATCAATGACGGCAAACACCTGCTAAGTTTTATTAATTCATTCAAAGACAAATTACACTCCGAAAAGAATTCCTACCATAAAATTCCCCACATAGGCACTAAAACACATCTTTGATACATTAACCTTCCAAGACAATCATGTGTTGATACTTAATCCTCCTCTAAAAAGCGCAAACAACAAATTGCATTACACTTTAGTGTGTGCGATAAGATCATAAAACTGCAAAAACCACTAACATGTTGCATTATAGTGATGATAACAACAAAGTTAGTCATAACATCAAATTAGAAATCTTCAGATTAGAACTAAAGGGGTGTTTGGTTATGCTTATTAAAGGTGCTTATTGGTTTATTCAATTACCATGACACATTAAGTTTATGATAAAACTATAAGCTTTTTTGAGAAGCTTAATAAAAAACCCCTGAACTCCCAACTAATTTTATCATAGCTTAGTGTGTTTATAGTAAAAACACAAATATTAAGTGTAAAAATTTTCAATAAAACATAAAAAAAAATTACTAAAAGTTGGTATGCATAACAAAAAAGTTAAACTATAAAAAATTTTACTATAAACTATCAGCTAGATAAAGCATAAGCCAAAGTGCTGTTGAGGTCTCTTTCGGATTCTATTCATAAGCAAAAAGGGGTTTACACATAAATCATAAGTATAGAATAATTGTTGTATCTCACATCCGTGATTAGCAAGTCAATAACATTATCGCACTATAGTAACGTAATAACCTAATTAAAAATTATATATTCTTGCTGAATAATTCTCATGTACATACTTTTAATTCCTTTACATCAACCAACTATTATTATTTATTTTTTTATTTTTATTTTTATTATTATTTTTTTTTTTGAAACATTAAGTCAATGAATAAAGTTAGGTTATCACTTAAGTAGTTTTTCTTTTTTTGATTTAGGAGGTGATTCTTATCAAATTATGATTGTGATGCGTGTATTTTTTTTTTTTTTTTTTTTTTTTTTTATAATTTAAAGAAAACACCTTCTATATTAAAGAATGACTATCTAGCCGATGTGTTTTTGTTTGTTTGTTTGTTTTTTAATAATTAGCTTTGTATAACATTTTTAATTAACAGAGATGTTGAGTTTGAGGTTAATGTTGTTGTTTAACTTTAACTATTAATATCATATTGTACAAAATGTGCGAGTTTAGTGGCACATAATGAGCGTTGATAAAGTTAAAATATGTTCTGTAAAGTTTTTAAAATATTTTTATGGATATCCATATATAAATTTTAAATAACAATTTCATGAGTCGTTGTTATAAGTAGAATCACACATATTTATTTTATATCACAGTAACTCATGCTTACCATTTGATATTTATATTCCCGTTATTAATAATTTAACGGTATTTCAAACCCTTGTACGCATAAATTAAACTTTTAAATAGTAACGTGAGTCCTTATTTAAAAAAAATATTCTAATGGGCGAAAGTTTAAAACTAACATTAGTTTAAAAAGTATTTAACGTATATTAAAACTAATTCGCATATTTACCAAATTTATTTTAATAGATGAAAATCAAAAAAATTAATATTATTACTCATGTAATTTTAAACAACGTTAACATTATAAAGTATAAGGGGTATGAAGTGTAAGGGGTTATTTGTTTATTATTTAAAGTTAATAAAAAACATGGAGACTTATAATTTTACACTTAACCACTAAGGTTTTATTAATTACCTCCTCTTTTCTTAAGTTTTTATTTTCATAAATTTGACACCTATATTTTTATGTGTTTTTTTTATCAATCAAATTCTCCACTAAATTTATTAAAGTTTGACCAAAATCAATTCAATTTTGACTTTTTATTGGCCAATCATATTGCTTGATTTTGCTTATGTGTCAAAATTGAGCTCTCCTATTGGTCCAATTTTTTTTTCAATGAGAAGGGTTTTGCAAAAACACTCCGAAATGATGTAATTCTTGTATTATATAAAAGATAGGTTTAACATATATTATTAGATTTTATTACTAGTAATTTTAGATAACGTTTGATTTATGTCCGTGTCAAATAGGGGTGTGCATTGTTTGGGTAATATCGTATTCTGCTCGGACAGAAATGAGTATTATTGATGTACTGAGGCTTAAATAATATACATGCAATAAAGATATATTGCATCCTATGACAAAAACTATACGTTTGTAACATTTAATTTTTCCTTCATAACTATGTATATTATGATTTACTATACATTTTCTTGAGACTTCTTTCCTCGAGATGCATGTTAAAGAAAATAGACTCAAGCAAATATCA
The DNA here is from genome assembly GCA_030686995.1 of Artemisia argyi. Classification (NCBI taxonomy): domain Eukaryota; kingdom Viridiplantae; phylum Streptophyta; class Magnoliopsida; order Asterales; family Asteraceae; genus Artemisia; species Artemisia argyi. The sequence goes on along the minus strand of CM060691.1, from coordinate 183,628,906 downwards.
CTCCCACCAATGCCTAATTTTAATATTAAAACCAAAGAGGAAATAAAGCCATGTGAAATTTATCGAGAGAGGATCCTTTCAAGTAACTTTACTCAAGTTAGAAGATCCTCAACACTTGGATTAAAATCAAAGGTCAAGATGATATGGTTTCACTTTGAATCTTGACCTTCCAATGGTTGAGGATCCTCTAACTTGAGTCAAGTTGTCCCACCAACTTGAGAGGATCCTCTTCCTTTGCCCATCAGTGTTATCGGCATTGATGTAATCAAACTTTCCTAATTAGGAAGTTCATCATTCCTTTCCTAAAGTGGCAGTCGTGGTAGACTGCGATAACTTCCACTGAATATTTTTCGAGAAAATAGCTCTGCAGTAAATCCCACTTGTAGCGGCGATGATCTTACGACAGGTTATCATCTCTCCCATTGGTTCATAAAACCGTGTCCTTAACAGACAGACACAATACTATTTGCTCTAGAAAAGTGGACATTACGGATAAAGAGATGCAACTTGAATAACAAAATATAGTCGCCTTTTAAGATCAGGCTAACATGTTAATGGATAATATTATTGGTTTTACACTATTCTTATAAATACTGCTCATATAATAACAGGATCGATAATTTAGAGTTGCAATAGATCCAAAAATAATAGACAATTGTATTGAAACAACCCACAATTAGATGGTAAAGCTTTAACCAAGTCTGCTTGCACAACATGGACTGGCGGTTCCATTGGCCCTCAACTACCATTCATGAGAACATCGTGAGTAGATTGACATACGGTTCTTGACTGCATGTGTTTTCTCTTCTGTAAATGTATGGTTCAAAGCTAATCATGCTTCTGAGTTGTTCCTTCTGTTGTGTTATACAATTACCAAAATAGGTGCAAGGCAATATACGACCAGATAGAATAAAACACGTGACTAGGACACTACATATGGTAAAATAACAAATGAAGTTCTCGTCGATTTTTTTGAGGAAGATGATATGTTTTCAGCATATATATAATTTGGTAGCCCATATATAGTTTAACATCCATTCTAAAATCAAAAATTGTAATACAACAAAGATTTGCAGTCATTTACCAAATGAACTATGCTTTCTCTAATCCATGATCGCGTATTAGGCGCCTCTCTTTTAAAGTTCTTTTACAAGAGGAAAGTGCACTAGTCATGGTGCAACTACTAAAGTTACTCATTCGTGATCAAAAGGTTATACAGTCTGGTCATGAACAGAACCTCTTTGCAAGATGCAAGGAAAAGGTTGTCTGCATACATCTCTCCCTAATTTAAGGTCACCCTTCCAATCTTCCATATAGAGAGATGGTAAACTGACCACTGTCCCCTCTTGTCAGGCAAATGCTTGTGATATAGCCATAGAACGTACTAATTGTACGTCATATAGACAGCAAAAACAGGAAACTGACCTCTAAGCATTTACTTATCTTAAAACAGCAAGTGCTAGAGAAATTTGACAATTCAAAGAGGTTAAACAACAAATTATTTCAGTCTAGCGGTCAAAAAAAACTTCCTACAAGACCTATCTACAGAAGTTAAGATGAATATGTAATCTGTAAATACCAGTCCCAGCAATACATTCGTAAAACATGAATGTCTATAACTAGGACCTATAGCGGGGTTCAAATTATAGGAGTGCCTATAAATACACACAATTAGTGAAAATTGCTATAGGGTAACAGGATACTTTTATTGGAAAAAAAAGTTAAACTTCGAATTTCGCATGCCAAAACTTAGTCTGTTTCTCTTCCTTACAAAGTCGTCATCTTCTCTCTTTCAATTTCGCAGACTCGCAATTTAACTATCTAATGCAGTATCGCTGCGTTATTCATTCAAGTCTACGTGATAATTTTAGTCGATTAGACCTTACAGAGCATTCCACCTTTAAGTGATATATGTCGTCAATATATTATTAGACGCTGTTTCTGCCTTTCTGGAAATTATCATCACAAAATTCAAGTATATGGGTGTATCAAACTCAACACTTTGCTTAGTTGTGTATCGTTTTTATATTTTTCCTATTAGATGACTAAACTTTTCATTTTTTTTCTGCTATGTAATGAATACACTAACATAAGTAGTTTTGAAACCTTAGGGTGCGTTTCGATTGTCTATGGATTTCGAATAGGATTAGCCTTTAGGATCGGCAGGAAAGAAAAAGAGCAAACAGAAACTGAAAATATTTAATAGATTTATTTTATAGGAATTGAAATTACTTAACTATCTCATACTCTTGTGCCATTCATACATATAAGATAACATTCCAACATCAACAGTTTATCGTCTTGAAAACAGAATAAAAAACATGATTATTAAGTGCTAGTCATCAATTAACCTCAACACTGTTTTCAACTGAATCACAATTCAAACCAATCATCTAGCTTCATCAAATTGCGGAAAGGGTATAAAGGTAATGTAACATACAAAACCTTCAAGTTCGATAAAATGAGTGCACGTTAGTCTTCATCTTCATCTTCATCTTCATTGGGACACTATGTTTGATGGAAAAATGAAACCTTTAGCCTTCAAACAAGTGAAAACCTGCCAATAAAGAAGAGCAACGAGAAGAGAACAAAAATGAGAATGGTGCAATCCATATATAAATTAACTATTTAGAAGGCACACTGAAAATGGAACTTCCAATCACACCCCAGAATACTTAAAGAGACACTTTCAAGAGGAAGAAAAAAAGACATTCATACTCCAGGAATTAGTTTTAAGCAGCTAATTAACAAAGCATCCACGACAAAGACCATCAACAAGTAAGTACACACTCATTGTCTGTGACAAGGTATGTTGGGACGGATTCATAGTTTCTTGTGCAATATACAAATATGGTATTGATGATTTTCAATATAAGTCTAAGGTGGTGTTTGGCTTCTGTAAAGAATTCACCATGGGTATGAGGTTGATAAATGGGTGGAATAGATACGGGTATAATTATTCTAAAAGTGATATTTGGTTTATAAAAACCTTAGTTTAAATACTTTTGTAATTGTGTGTTCTGCTTTTAACTATCATCCTCACGTTAAGAAAAAACAGTAGAACAACTAAAACCAAAAATCAAGCCCGCATGAAGTTAACAAGCTGCGTCCCGTTTGTGCAAGAATCAAAAATGTAAAACATATTTACGTGATAACACCATGTGGTTATGTGCTCAACATTGTGACAAGAAAGAAGAAACAAAACAAGCATTTACACCTCTATGTCAATATAATGAAACTTACACTACTGAACATGAAAATGTCTGTTAATAAACAGAACCCATGATCATTAAATTAGAGCTAATGTTGTGAGTTTCTGTAGGGAACATTTAAAAAAAAGAATTGGCATAACTTATAGTCCTTTCTAACATTTAAAAAAAAAAAAAGAATTGGTAAAACATATAGGAGTATTAGATATGAAGAGGAGAGGAGGCAGGTGACAGTTATCCCAAATTGTTTGTTTCGATACATACAAGTCACATTGTTAATCACAGTCAAAAGGCATATCCAAACAACCACTAAGATCCAAACAAGTCACATTGTTTACCTTTAAGCAATTTTTCCCAATTTTAACCTCCTTGACATGGCCAAGGCTTAGTACTAATCCTTTTAGCATCTCTTCCTGCATTTCCTCGGGCTTATCAAGTGGGTATTTGGAATAATCTAGTTCAGCTTTAATTCCGGAAGACACATTTAGCAAGACACCCTTTTGCAATACCAATTGTCCTTTGAATGCTAATGACAAAATATAAGGAGCATTGACTTCGACTACACCATTTAAGTTGCCAATGAGCGACAAGTTCTTAACACTTTTGTTAGTAACATCAATCCGCTCAAAACCATAGCAACTACCCAACTCCAAAGTTTCCAAGAGAGGACTTCCGGATAAAATATTTTGAATCAGATGTTGGTCTAGTTCAGCATGTTCAATATGCAAAGTCTTGAGGTTTCCCCAACTAATGACATCATCATGGGCTTGTTCAAATGAGCACCCCCACAAAGTGAGATGAATAAAACTTGACCAGGTGAAAAAAAAATCAGGTAAAACAAACTCATATTCACCCGAAGAACCCAACACACTCACATCAAAATCAAACTCTTGAACGTTATGAGTCATAGCCTCCCAAATACAATCGTCGATTTGATCTTTATTGTGAGCCTCAGTCTCATACTCCTCATTCAAGTAGTCATAGGCATACAGTTGGAATTTGTTGAGAGGGTTGTTGGATTGTTTTATAAGTCTATTGATGGAGGAATAGAATGGAGTGTAATCATCCAAAGCTCCACCATCAACAATAATGATATTAGGAAGATGTTGAGGCCAAAGATGTTGCCATCGTTTGGAGAGTGTACCTGTTCTTATGGCGTATTTTGTTTCGGGTATACGAGAGATGATTTCAATAAGTAAGCAATCTGGTAATGAGCTTATTCGATCCACCTCCTCTGATAAAACCCGCCTACTTCTTCGTTTCACCATTCTCTCAAAGGGATTCGATTCGATTAAATTTGCGGCTCCCTCCCTCCCTCTCGTTGTTGGTTTATATAGCCAAGACATCAAATAACTTTCTATTCTGCCCCCTTAACTTTCTAAAATTACACTTCCATCCTACAAGAGGATGAATTATCTTATGTTGTTGATTCCAAGCATTATTACAGTAATAATTCTTTTTTTGACTTTAAACTTGAGTCTATACAACCGATTATGTATCCGAATACCATCTAACTATTAAGCATTTTATTTTTACGCCAAATATATGTTTGTTTTCATTTATATTATCCTCGTTTAATTAATTATTGCCGGATATTCAAACAATTTCAACAATAAAGCTAACTTTAACATATCAATCAACAAAAATAATATAATAAATTTAAAACAAGAAAAAGTGATTTTGTTTTCAAAAATGGTTTTCTTCGAACTTTAATAACACATGAAAAATCATATGTGGTTATCCTTGATGCTGATAAAGGAAGACTTCATTTGTCCCACGCAACACAAGGCAACCCTTAATCAAATGGCTTTAGATGATAAGGAGCATATCTACTTGTACACCCTTCAACGAGAAAACAATGATAGTTGCTCTTTAGATGTGGAGTTTGAAGAAATGGGTCCAGTAGTTTTTCTCTGAAAGGAGAACAAAACATTCATGTTTCCGGTTTCTACTATGGAAATGTAGACACAAATAATGATAGTATTGTACTTCCTGACGATGAAGAAATTGACTCTGACAATAATGGTGCCTACATATGAGACCCTAAACCCACAAACGGGCTTGGACCTATATATCTTCTAATAGGTATGTGTACTCTAAGTTTTGCGAACGTACTGTTCTTTAGTTATGAATTCCGTAATCTGTTTAGAAGAACCATAATAATAATAATAATAATAATAATAATAATAATAATAATAATAATAATAATAATAGTTTCGAGGCTCTCCACTAATTTCTTGTAATCCTATAGTTTTGTTTCTAATGAAAGTGATGTTTTATAATAATAATAATAATAATAATAATAATAATAATAATAATAATAATAATAACTCAAATCGCATAAAAACAAAATTTAAACTAAATGACCGAAACACAAGACAAACCTTCAATACATTAAACAATCTCACTTAATACAACCTAACTATATATCAATTGACGCATTAAATAATTTTTATACATTCTTTTAATCCTTTGTGATTTAGGGCTCGAACGCGTGTCTACGGATAAAATAAGAGCTGTGGACCGATGCTCAATTGCGCTTTTGACAGCATGTACAAGTGGAGCCTTAGATTTGCATGCGTCGGGCATGCCAGCTCGCCTGTACTACAATACATTTTTGTTGGGTCTCTTGCAATAGTGTCCTATTTATGGATTGCAGATGCGGCTGACAGTGATAGGATGTCCAACGTATGATCCAGATTTGGACACGTAAAAAGGGCAGGAGGACAATGGGACTATCTGTTGCAATGGCTCGTCAAGTTTGTTCATTACCTTACTACGAGGCTGCCAGACTAATCTGTTATACAATACCCACAAAAATTAGGTAATTACTATAAACTACGAATATGTGATAAGAATATTACCAAAAAGAAAACAGTTCAATTTTGGTTCGTGACATTAATAGGAAATTTTGTTAGGGATAAAGATCGAATATTGGTTTATGAAAGCAAATTTTAACTCCATTTTCTGAGTTTACAACTGAATCAAAATAGCCCTTGAATTTGGTACTTTTCTAAAAATACAATTCAACCTATATAATTATTAGAATATTACGTTTTTACTACCTTCGAACTAGTATTTACATTAAGAACAACTTTAACATTCATTTGTAAAACCAATTTTATATTTTGAAAGGTTAATTTTGTTATTGAAAGCAAATTTTTCGAAAAGGATAACCGACCTTAGTAATTCTATTTTCGTGCTTGAATTATTATTGTACATATATTGCGTAACTTTTTTTTATAAGTTAATTCATTGATAACTTTATTTAAAATTATAAAGTTATACATTTCAAAGCCCATGCAACAATATATATACTCATGGAGTACAAAACAGAAGGTTATGAATTCGCCGCAACACACGGGTTCTAACCTCCTCGTTATTTTTAAAACTCAAACTCGAACAAGTCATATTTTTAGCTCAAGTTTACATTTTTAAATGATAACTCAAACTCCATAAGGCACAATGAAAGCCCAAGGGCCAACTAAAATATAAAACAAACCATTACCTGCTAAATTGCTCCCTCCGTCACATAGTGTCCACATTGCTATTTTGGAATGTCCCAAAAAATTACCGGATACAATTAACGGGCTTCTAGACAGTAAGTCCGGAAGACAAAAGGGTATATCTCGTATGAGTCGAGATTTTGTAAAGCATGGAGTGTTACATTTGAAAGTATAGGTGTTGTAGCGTTGTCAAACAATTTTTGCATACGAATACTGATTGAATCTGGTAAAAAGATAATTAGTGACTGATAACTAAAAAAACGGATTTAAGAGGACCATTATGTGCTTCGTTGAAACTGACCTACATCGAATGCGGAATCATAGTATCCCTTTCCAATATTTGCAAGCATTTGCAAGAAGTAATGATTGCATTATGAGCCTGAGCATATAGGATTCATGGTTACTTATGTGATAAAAAAACTATATAACTAGAGGTGGCTAGAAGAATGGGTCCGGTAACGGATCAAAACAAGCTTCTGATTGAAATGGGAAGGGTCAGGTTCGTTTGACCTTTAATATACTTAAAAGATATTAGGATGATATATTTGAGTGACTTTCAACCCGCTTAACCATTTCGGCTCTTTTGGCCCGTAACCTAAACGTAGCTATAACTAAATGTCTAAATGTCTGACCTATGCCAAGTGTGCAAATCCGAGGAGCATTTGCGTTTCCGTCCACAATGTGACCATTCATCATATTACACATATCGCGTTAATCTTCAACAGTCCCGTAAGCGTCATATCACTTCTTCTCTTCTACTACCTGCTCACCATACCACTATTTATGTTTTCATCATCATAAAGACATTGATTAGTATATACGGAGTATAAGTTTTCATTCATAGTCCTTGAATGTCCTCACAAAAGTTCTCACGTTCGAACCTCGCTAATTAAAAAAATTTAAAATGGCCGAAGAAAGATTGGAAACGGTCACGGGAATATCCGAGTTAGGCTACGCACGCCTAAGTCAAAAAGACTCACTGCCCTAAGTAAGCTTAACATGGAAAAACTTCATTTGTTATTCATAGCGGCTTAAGATATACTTCCTCCATCTCAAAATAATTATCCACATTTTCCTTTTTAGATGTCTCAAATTAATTGTCTACTTTCCCTTTTAAGTAAAAATTAGATAATATAGTAGGAGGATATTCTCTTTTAGTGGTTGAATACAAAAGTGACGTCACTTTTATTAAACTTTGTAATTCTTGTCTCCTGACAATAATTTTGAGACGGAGAAAGTACTACTTAAAAGCATTGAAAATGGTTGAAGTTGTTTACTTTAATCATCACTAAGATGTACTAATGAAAATGCAAAAATGAGGTAAAAATGGAATAGAAGCATTGATTGTTTAATCACTACGCATGGCATATTGGCATGGTGGAAGGTGTCTCATTAACGTCTGCCATACTCTTCTTTATGTACCAAACCAACCATTATTTACTTCTTTCATAGATCATAAAAAGCTTCAACATACAAAATCATAAGACAATGCACGTGTTAGTTTTCAATTGGTGTAAAGGAAGTCACACGGATTGCAATCCACACCATCCAATCTCCACAGATCCAACGGTTCGACACACACCAAGAAAAACACATTCTCCCCAAAACCTCACCATTAAAAAGCACACTAACACTCACCATACAAACATAGTCACCAACAACCGTAAAACCACCACATCAATATGTTAGCATCTCACACAACCAACATTGTCTCTCCAACAAATATTTTCAAACACAAATCAATGCGAAACTCACACCGCATATGCTCAAACCCGTTTTTATTTTTGCTTTTATTTGACGATACACAAGTAACATCTATCTATCATTGTTGAAATAGGTGGTCTTGGAATAACAAGGTGAATTTGATTCTTTATGGTACAATCAAATAACTATATATTGATTGATGCATTAAATAATTTTGATACATTTCTTTTAATCTTTGGTGATTTAGGGCTCGAACACTTCTGTTAATACATGTTGCTGAGGATTAAGATATTAAATTTGTTGTCTCACCATCAGCACATTTAATACATGTTGTAACCGGAAAAACAAATTCTGTTTGGTTTTGTGTATAATAAGGGGGGGGGGGGGGGGGGGGGGGTTCAGGAGTGTTTGGTTTTGTGTGGTTCAGGGTTTTTACACGTTTATGTGCTTCGCTTTTGTCAAATATACTTGTAAATTGAACCATGTTTTATTGTTGTTGTAAATGAATAGAGTAAAACGTGTTTGGTTTTGTGTGGTTCAGGAGTGTTTGGTTTTGTGTCGTTTAGGGTTTTTATACATTTTTGTGCTTCACTTTTATCCTGTAAACTGAAATATACTTGTTGCTCTAAATTAATAGAGTACTTATATACCTTTTGTCCTTGTAATGTGCTTCGATGGTGAAAAAACATGTGGTTTACTTATGTTTTATTTATTTGACTCAGGAAAACAACACCTTAATCCTCAGCAACCTTGCTAAGTCAACCGAGGACTGATGTAAGTTTCTTTTTCTTTCTCTTACAGTAATTGTTAACCGCTATTTTCAGCCACACATTTTATTTATTGATTGATATTATACCCATAAAATGTTTTACTTTCTGCGTTGGTAAAATTTTGCTTGAAAATCATACCTAAAAAAAGTTTCAATTCATATTTGTAGGTTAGCGAAACAAGTAGGGTTGGATCAGTTGGAAAACCCCTTACCTCTTAACCTAGAGGTCAAGGGTTCGATCCTCACTCCCTACAAAAGGCCGGAGGTCCTTTTCTACCTTAGGTAGAACCGGAAGCAACCTCTCTACCTTAGGTAGGGGTATGGTTGTCTACGTCTCAACCTCCCCCATACACCGTGGAAGACGGTATTGGGACCCATAACCCGTGAAATACGGTATTGGGAGTTACTTTACTTTACTTTACTTTGCTCCCGACGGAGTCCATGTTGTTGTCCCAATGCGGGGTACCCATAACTCTGGTTATGGTTTCATTTATATAGCCGAAACAAACACCTCCTAAGTGGTTTTATCGAGATATACTAACAAACAGATTGTAACAAACAAGCATAATTCAGAAATAAAGCCTAGATATCGAATTAGCATATGATCTAAATCTATTTTAACAAACAATAGCCCTAAGTATCGAATTGGGGCGATTAAGCAGGTTATAAGTCAGGAAATGATTAAAAAATGAATGTACCATAAAGTAGAGAGGGAAATGTAGACTGACTTGGCTGAGCCCCTCCATGGATGGGTTATGGGTTCCTAGTAAAGCCACACACTATTCCTATCTTTCTATTGTGGGTGTTGGTTGAATGGATTGATGGGGAAGTGATGTGGAAATGTAGCTAGATGGTAGGTGCATGATAAAATGGTGAATTCAAAGGTCTAGGCTAGCATGGTTTAAGCTAAAGAGCAGCATCGATCATATAAGTATACTTATATAAGTATACTTATGAGAAGACAGGAAATGTTCTGGTTTGTTGTTTCTGAGATCAGTGTGATCAGACATAAAGAATGTGCTTTGCTTGATATCGGATAGAATAGAATTGAGTTGTATCTTTGTGTCTGTATTGTTTTGTATAAGATTTGGGTTAGGGCAAAATCTTTATTTCTATTCTTATGATGTATTTTCATTGGAAGATTAATATAAGTATTCACCATTTGCACCAAAAAAATATTAAAAAATAAACTCACGTTTTTTAAGAAAAAATCGATTTGATGATGTAGGTGGTAGATTTATCAAGTTCGCCAAACGGGTTTCTGAGTTTTGACCAAAACGGGTCAACTCATTTCTTCAAGGCATTATATAGTGTTCACAAGTTTTGGTCAAACTCGATAAATATGAGTTGACCACCTTAAATCTTTGAAATGAATCCCCTCAAACGTAAATCTGGTTTTCCATCTTTTAAAAAATTTTAACTTGTTTTTGCTTTATATTTTGTTATATTGAAATTTTTAAGAACTTGTTTTTTATAAACGAAATTTGTTTAACTCACCCTCGAACATAAAATCGATTTTGACTTAAAAAGGTGAGTTCGTTATATTTTGATTTAACATTTTTTTGTACAAACCACCTTGAAAGTTTAGGGACCAACAGAGTTAATGAGGTGTTTTGACAAGAAATACCGAAAAGACGAAAAAGCCCTTGCAGCTAACGAGCGTTATGAAGTTGGAGCCACAACGAAGCAAAATCGAAAAGTTGGGGACTAAACTCTAAAGGCACAATTTCTAAGAACTTAGGACGAAATACAAATCAAGAAGTGTTGAGGGACAAACGGTGTAATTTGCTCTATTTTTTATAAGTTCAAAAAAAAATTCTTTCATATTTTAAATATTATAAGCTTATATAAACTTATTATTATGTTACCTACCTCATAAATCTCAAAAAAAATGGAAAATTGACTTTGTGAAAAGTAAAATGAAATCACGTAAGCTCATAAGTACACAAGTAAGTTTAAACAAACAATGCTTAGTACCGGTTGTGTTTGACACACAAGATTATTAGGAGATTTTTTTATTTTTTGTTTATTTTATTATCATTATTATTATTTTGAAATTAGCTATCTGATAATATACATGTCACAAATTTAGCTCACATTTTCTAAGCATGATTTGAACCCGCATCCATTTTTGATATGGGAGCATTCTCAAATAATATGAGGTACCGCCGTACCGCCACAAGACCTTTGGTGGCCGACAAAACTTATAAAAACTCACTTAATAATAAAATCAAAAGTTAATAAATTAGCTTATTAAAAATTTGTAAACATAATACAATAGTCGAGAGTTAGGACACTAAACGTACGTGTGTGTAGACGCAACTTGAACAAGTTCTAACAACGTTTAGCAAGTATATACACGTACCACATACATATTCATTTTTTGAACAGCGCGCAAATGTTTTATGCACCGTCTTTCTAAAGGCAATTTAAGCACATTTCAGCGCAAGAATCACACGTGTCACAGCAACAGCTGAGACATTGAAAGCAAGCAAGAGCAGCGCATAGTTGCGTGAAAGCAATGGCACATTGGTCATTTACTTGAACGCATGCCTGAATGAAGCACTTGCAACAAAACCGATCAAGAAAGATGGCACAGCAAGACGCAGCTGCCTTCATTATATTTCCGCCTTGTTCACTTAACTTTAATTCTTGGATTCCTGGTGGTAAATTCTCAGCTGTCGCGTTTAAGTTACCAAATCCAATGCTTAGATTCACCAAGTACGTTTTCTTCTTATTCTTCGACTTGCTGTACTTCTGCAATCCAATTTTCATTGCATAAGCGAGATACATTATTTAGGTGTCTTTTTTTCTGCAGTATGTGTGTATCTAAAGGTGTACCTCTAACTGTAGAATTGATTCAATAGTTGGTTTTACGTTATCGTGAAGAGCTAGAATCATGCAAGTATATTCAGAAGGAACCCCTCTTTGTATGCTTATTTTTGCAACCTACAATCACAATAACTCAAACTCTATATAGATGAATACGTAAACATAAAGTGAACAAATCATCATAAGCTGAAAAAATAAGGTGAACCTTCTCCTCTAGCTCTTTATTTTGGTCTAACCACGCGTGTGCTGTGAGCGCATCAATCTCCCTCCTCGCACACACCTGAAAATGATAAAATGGTAAAATGGCTATTTTCAATCTTCATTCAAGCACTCAGAATTGCTTATCTGCTGTAAAAGATAAGCAAATAAGCAATAGGCAATTCCAAGCACCATACACAAGGAACCAAAAATATCAACCATTTCTAAAGGCATGTCGTTCGCCTTCACTACTTTAACATCAATCACATGAGTACTTGAATCCGCCAAGAAACCTTGAACTTTAACAACATCTGGAAATTTCCCTTTGAATCTTCCGGATACAGTTAACGGGCTTCTAGACAATAAGTCCGGAAGATGAAACGGGTACATCTGCAATAGATACAAAAAACATTGTAAGCGAGAATAGCACAGATAAAAGTCAAATAAGTCAACAAGAATCAGGAAGTTTAGTAGTGTACCTCGTATGAGTCGAGATTTTGTAAAGCATCAAGTGTTACATTTGAAAGTATAGGTGTTGTAGCGTTGTCGAACAGTTTTTGCATATGAATACTGATTGAATCTGGTAAAAAGATAACTAATGATTGATAACTAATAAAACGGACTTAAGAGGACCATTGTGTTTCGGTGAAACTGACCTACATCGAATGCGGAATCATAGTATCCTTTTCCAATATTTCCAAGCATTTGCAAGAAGTAATGATTGCAGTATGAGCCTGAGCATATAGGATTCATGGTTACTTATGTGAGAAAAAGAACTACTACGTATATAACTAGAGGTGGCTAGAAGAACGGGTCCGATAACGGGTCAAAACAAGCTTCTGATTGAAATGGGATGGGTCAGGTTTGTTTGACCTTTAATATACTTAAAAGATATTAGGATTTAGGATGATACATTCGAGTGACTTTCAACCCGCTTAACCATTTCGGCTCTTTTGACCCGTAACCTAAACATAGCTATAACTAAAAGTCTGACCTATGCCAAATGTGCAAATCCGAGGAGAATTTGTATTTCCGTCCACAGTGTGACCTTTCATCATATTACATATATCTCGTTCATCTTCAACAGTCCCGTCAGTGATGAGAAAAATAAGAGGAATGGAATCACCGGTTTTACCAACCTGGTCAATCGCCTGGATATGACGATTAACAGTTAATCAATCTATAAACGTCTGAAACATACAAAGCAAGTGATCATGAGACTTACCTGTTTTAGCGGAACCATGAGGTTAGTACCTCCATCAGCGATAAGACTTGTATTCATCCATTCCGTTGCATTAGTGATTGTTTCCTCAGTTGCTAAAACTAACGAAGACGAGAATGATTTAATGTCTCCATTTGAAGCTATAATGTTAAAAGAATCTCCTTGGTGATTAAGCTTCCAAAGTGATCCTATGACTTCATACTTTGTTTTCTCGAGTGGATCACCTCGCATGCTTCCACTTATGTCGATTACAAACACAACTTCTTTTCTGAAAGGCTAATAGCATTCATAAACAGTTCATTAAACACCAAACGAGTCAAATATGTTATCTTCAGTAACTACAACCGATGATACCGACCTTCATGCTTTGGTTAGCACCTGGGAAAAGATAAAAGCAAAACATGTCTCGTTGATCATAATCATGTAAAGATGGAGACTGAAGAAGCAGACGACCGAAAATCTCATTGGAGCATACCTGAAAAATGTAGTCAACTCAAAACCAAATGCTGTCGTTAATTGGATCTACACTAAGTTTTGGATTTAAGACATAAGATTATAGGAATTACCGAATAAGAAAAATAGAAATCTTGACAAGACCACTTGACAACCTCAGCCTCGTACGAAAAGCATAATTGTCCACCTTCTCGTTTTAGTTCCTTTCAAAGAAGAAACAGAATAGAGGTTTATACTTCATATACAGACAAAGAATGATATGAATGATCACGCGGTAATGTTGATTCATTTACTTATTATTCATAAAAGATATGTAATTTTTGGACAAAAAGTATTTCAAATCAACCCGACCCGTTTTGACCCACACCAAAAACCCGGTATGACAATAACCATTTTTGACACTACTAAGCAATAATTCTCAGCTTACCTTTAAAGGATGGCTAGCGATGTTGCACGTAGTCGCAACACCGATACCAGAATTCACATTTAGCACTATTTTTTCTCTACAAGGGACTTTCTTGAACACAGGAAATACGTGAACCGGAAATGTGAAGGGAACACAAAGACAGAAACCGTCGCCTTGGTATAACAATTTCTGAGACCATTTAAACTTAACATGGATATTGGATCCTCCTTCAACCTTAGGAATGTTAAGATTCAAAGAGTAAGTGATCACTTCGTAATATAAACTAAAAACGCTAATTTTTAGCACTAACTAAAGTTACTGATAATTATGCAAAAGTACTATTTCGAAAACCTGTAAGATTCGAAAAGTATATGTGTTGCCCTTCATTAAGAAGCCATCTTTCGTGGCCTCATGTTCGCTATCTTTTTCATCTTCAGATGTTACTAGTTGAGTGAAATATGATCTTCTAGTGGTCTCAACCTCAACACCTAGAAGTGATCCCTGTTAGCCAAATTAACCATGTTCTTATAAATACCAAAACAATAAGATATCTCATATCACATAGCATTATTTTTATACGACGACTATCTCACGTTGTCTTATAAATGACTTTAACGAAACTTGAACCCACAACCTCTAAGTTGACTGGGCGTAGCTATATGGGTGCAAAGGTGGGCCATGGCCCACTCACAATGCTTTAATAATTGTATATAGTTATCAAATCATATAGCCCATTATTCTAAATTGTATGTTGTATTCACTTTGGTCTGTCTTAAATATTGGTATTGTTTATTACTCCGTAGTACATTTAAAAAATATACAGGAATTATAATTGTGTTACAATTGTCTATCATTATATATTAACTCTTATATAAATGAGCAAATTTGTTGTAACATATTTACATAGATATATATTATGAAGTTATTTTAGCACTTACTAACGTACTTCAAATTTTTTTTGGCCCCCCAATAAACAAATTACTGGCTACGCCCCTGTTGACGGGTGGTACTCTCACATGTACCTAGTAATACATATGTACTCTAAATATTAATAGTAATGAACATGTACCTGCTCACCCATTGGAATTGCGACCCGACAATCACAACAAACATTCGACGCAACACAATGCACACGCCAACTTGCACTAAGCGTCACAACTGCAGTATCTAAACAGCACACAACTTCCAAAGTTACTCCAGCCATATGCAAAGGAATCAATGCTGGAGGATCACATCTTCCATAAACATAAGGTTGATAGCTTCTTATATCAGGATTATCTACTACATTAGGCTCGTTAATAACCGCGTAAACCATAGGCCCCGTTGGATGATGGTTTTGAGGTAACTTATATGAGGAAGCTGTGGAGGAATTATTGGATAGTGACTTTTCCATTGATGGTTGTCTTTTTGGCGCTGACGTGGAGGTGGTGTCTTTTCCGTAGTATATACGTTTCGATAGCTTGAGGCCTGTATCGACTGACCGCGAAAATTCATCTAGTGTCATTGCTAGAAAATGAAGAAGTTTGAGTTTGAAAGTGAGAGTGAGTGAGTGAGTGAGTGAGTGACAAATAAGTAAGTGATACATTTATAGTTTATAGTTGATAGTTGGGGGGCCATGCATAGTGTTATGTATTGTACCAATAGTAGAGTTGATTGTCTCTTTGGACTACATGTTTAATGTGATGTCTGCCCATTATTGTTTCACGTCAGCGTCATATCCCTTCTTCAATCTCCTCTACTACCGGCTCACCGTATCACTCATCTGTTTTCACTGTCATAAAAATATTGATGCGTACGTACAAGTTGGACTAGTAGTCATGAGCTCTGATCGATAGCCTCACAAGAGTTTTCGTGTTCAAACATCACTAGATACACATCTTGATGAAGACTTAAAAAAAAAGTCAGAAACGATCTCAAAAAGAACCCGGTTAAGCTGCTCACATTTAAGTCAAAGACTCGCCATCCTTTATTATTCATAGTGGTTTGAGTTCTACTAGAAGAATTGAAAATGTAAAATATCTTAGCATTATAGTACCTTTAATCATCATTAAGATGTACTAACGAAAATACAAAAAATGAGCTAAAGATGTAATAGAAGCATTGATTGTTAATGACTACGCATGGTGGAAGGTGTCATTAATGTCTGCCATACTTTTATGTACCAAACCAACCCAACCTCCTACAATTAATAACTCTATCTACTACTAAATATAATAAAAAAGTTTAAATATTATGTGCCATAAAAAAGTTTTATGTGCCATACTTTTAGTCCACGTTTGTGATACTTTAATTATCTACTACTACTAAATATAATAAAAAAGTTTGATCGAATTTATCACGTTACCTTTGCTTAAAAATATTATTACAAACTTTAAATAAAATATTAATTAATCGTTTAAGGTAAAATTGTCATTCTGAAAAAATAAGAAAAAAAATATCAGTAATAGTATGTTTTTTTAAACCTGTTTTCATCAGGTGACGATTATTTTGAGACGGGGTGAGTTGCTTTTTTCATCAATCATATCATCTAAAGATACCATATAGGTTCATAATACAACTTTTAGTAAAGTTAATGATTTATCCTTTTTATCAAACATTTCTAATTTATTGTCCTAACAACACAACTCTATATGTGTAATTCACTAAATCCTTTTTCTCATATAACTACTTCTTTTGTTTTAAAATTATTATTTTCAGACAAAAGATATACAATTTAAGAAAAATGAGACAATCACTCTTTTCAACTAATCAAATATAACTCTCATTTGATTAGCTCAAATAAGAAATGGACAAATATTTAAGGACATCTAAAAATAGAAAGGTAGACAATAATTTTAAAACGAAAGAAGTATTAAATTTGTCACGTGGTACCGTCATATTTAGAAGGAAATTTGGTAGATATAAGAAGTCGGAAGATATATTATTTTCCGGTTCTTATAATGATATTAACAAAAATTCGTAGAGAATACCAAAATATGTGTTATGGTCTATGTTCTCAAAGAAATTGATTTAAAGGTTAAAAATAGTTGAACTGATTTTAGTGGTGTATAAATCACATTTATGTTCCGAGTGACCATTACACAACTTGATAACCATAATTTGGGTCCTCGTATAGCAACACCCTCTATAAGACACAGTACAAACCACTATGCATATAGTACAACACCGCTATGCACACAGTACAACCCCGTTATGCATAAAGGGGTGTGTATATAAGAGGTTTGGTGTGTGCATAGTACAACCCCCATAATTTGTTTGAAACCTGTCATTGGACCAGGCTAGTTTTGGACCATGTCCTATAAATGAAATTTATGATGATTGACTAGTCAGGTTTAATTCAAAGGACCATAAAAAAAAAGTACACTAAATAATAAATATATTGAATGGACCGAGCAAAATCAACCGAAACCAACCCGAACCGGCAAATCGAGCCGAATTGGATCGAACCAAACCGAACCGCCTTATCCGGGTCAGGTTTTGTATACTTATTTCGGTTTTACTTGGGTCGGGTCAAAACACAACTATTCGGTTCGAACTAGCTAAACTGACCCGAAACCGACCTTATCCGGCTCGGTTTCGGTTCTCGGTTCACGTTTTACTCTAAATCGGTTTTCGGGTCGGGTTTGGCCGGTTCGTGTCGGGTTTGACCCATTGCCTATTGTATGATACTCCGTAATACAATTGTTCTGGTATATGTATATCATTCAAAACAAGGTTTTAAAAGACTCGTCTTATCGATACTAGGAGCTCAAGCATGAAGAAACAAACGCATGTAACGATGTTAATTAAGATGTCCATATAACGGCAAGTACGTCATCGTTGTGTCATAAAAGTATATACACTCAACAGTCCAGAACATAGCGTTTCAGGTTTACGTTTAGCAGATCTAGTGGATATATCTTACATGTAATGTTAATTTTTAGAAAGCACAATCAGTTAACAAAAAAACATGACCACCGTCGGTTCATATAAAAAAACAATGTTCTGCAAAAAAACTTGAAGTTGATCAAAGTTACAAGAAATTTATGTGACTGAGAAACCAGGTGGTCCTTTGCGGGCAGAATTGTCAAACCCTTTGACAACAAGCCCTTTGGATCAACTGAACCGTCATTTTCATGTTTAAATCGAAGAGTAAAACTGTAGTTGCGTAAATGAAAGAGCAAATATATCAGCAATCCAGATAAGGTAGGCAAAAATACATGAACTATGATGCAAATCTACAGTAGCATTTGTTTCACGACTGTAAGGTAAAACAGTTCACTACTCAAACATTACCAACAATTTCTTAGACGTCTCACCATAGATTAATAATGTGCGTATAGGATACCAAAAGTTAGAACTTCAATATTTACAACTTGACAGAAAATAAAAAGCACAGAAAACAGATGCACATCAGTACGTAATTGGCAAACCAAAGAACATAAAACAATAAGTGATGAATTAAAAACCGTTGTTAACAACCTATTTTGCTTCTTCTACACAGTAACCTACCTCGTGACGTGCCTTCTGATAGAAGGAAACACGTTGATAAGAACTTTTTTTTGCTGATTTTTGTGACTCATTAGTCCTAACCTTCTCCGTAACTTAGTGAAATGCATAGTCCTAAGGAGCTCTACGTATCCATCCCATTGGATGTACGAACCTACTGATTATTCTTATTTCCATATAAAAATTAAGACCTAAAAGAATCACTCTATCAAAACAGTTTTTAGATCTTTTCCTCAATAAAGTGCAAAAGTTCGGGATTATTGATGAAGAAGTTCAAGATAACTTACAAAAGTTTTCTTAAACCTAGTGGTTCCTAAATATCTTTCTAACTCATCCTAAAACGATAACTTCGGGATAAAATAGGACATTTCAATCTGCTGTCTACATTTCCATATGGCACAAAATATATATACAGATGATATTCAGCAGAACAAAACATTGTTTTCTCATTCGTTTCTGATCAAACAACCAACAAACGCAGAAGAAAAATCAAGAACCTTTTTTGAAGGAAATGCCACGTAGGCAAAGTTACAACTGTCTACTCGAAAGATCTTGAAAGAGATTTAAGCGTATCGACACTTTTTAAATTGATGACTGTCCTTATGGTTTTTTCCACACCCATAACAGAAATTATACCCACACCTGCAACAACATATAAAATTAACCTATCGTTAGTAAACCAAACAAATGGTAACCTCCTTAATCATTTTATTCAAACGAAAAGTAAAAACGGCGAAAATAACCTGCAAGCAATGTGCAAACAACCACTTCTTTTTTCGACATAAAAGTTGCATTTTGGGCACCTTTTCCATTTCTTTTTCTTGGCAAGATTCATCAACATAATGTCAGTCGGATCTTTTTCGCCCTTTTTCAAGCTTTGAAACTCGCTACAACCCATCCCTGAATGCCATGTCACCTTACACTGGGCACAAAACAGTCTGTTACAGTTTGGGCATTCTGATGCTGTCACGGTTTGTCCCCCATCGTCAACCAACAGTGCAGAACAATCTTTAAACGGACAGTAAAATTTCTCAGACCCTAAGATCAAAGACTCACATAAAGCGTTTTCCCATCGATCCAATACTTCTTTTGGAACAATGTATCGACACGCTTCAGGTCCTATTACCCCTTTGCAATTTGGGTCAGGACACCGCACTTTAGTTATGTTTTCTTGAATCTTGGCTGCTACATGTCCCCTGATGCAGTCAAAGCAGAACATATGCCCACAAACTTTTGTGTTCCGAAACATTTCAGAATCAGTCTTTGTGTCCATGCAAATGTCACAAAATCTATCAGGTGAATCTTGGCTATCTAATATCACGATCGGTGGCTTCGTGCTCGATGAAGTTGATGCAGGTGAATCTTGGCTATCTAATATCACGATTGGCACCTTAATGCTAGATGAAGTTGATGCACGTGAAGTTGATACTGCCCTGGGCCGTCGCCCAGATCGCCCGGCACCATGGCCTGCCCTGGGTGGGAAGTAGGAATCATCGTCGTCAATGACGTAAGGATCAAAGATTGAGCTGCCAGCCATGGATGGTCTGCTTCTGTCTTTGATTTGCAAATTATATCATATATCGGTTTTATTAAAATAAACGGAATCTATAACAAAAATATCTGCATAAGTTAAGGAATTTCAGCGAAAATTCTAAGAACGTGCTACTTTTCGAAATGTTTGCTACTTATCTAGTTATACGCTTGTTCTTGGACTACATTACTAAAGTACGCATAAAGTTCATATGGTCTGATGTGTTTAATAATTTTCATATCGGCTACCTTCCTTTCCATAACACGAGAGGCTTACATGACTCACAATGCGGTTATGACTATGGGGTTACCAAGGATTGAACCCTGGACTTTGTGCTTGTTAGGTGCAAAGATGCCGTGTCCATTACCAATTGAGCTACGCGTCATTACCAGTTGTGTCGTTGTATGTTTTATAAAAATGTTTGGTAACGTAGGCGCAATTGTGATTATAATATGTAAAATGAGGTATAATAAGTGGTGTTTAAATAGCCGCTTATTATCTAGGCATTTGGCATAGCGGTAAGTGAGTTTCCCACCAACCAAAAGGTTGTGGGTTCAAGTCTCGTTGAGACATTTGTAAAACGGGTGGTATAACCGTGTAAGTGTGTGAAATACTTTAAAATGGTCGTACCAAACACACCCGTTAACCGTAATTAAATACACACAATTTGGATTCCAAAAATTTTCAAATCTAAAAACCCTAAAGTGAAATCAATCAAGTTGAAGGAAAAAAGAATACAGTAATAAATTACCTTGATGATTTGCAATGTTGAATTTCGAATGACTACTACTGTAGTAAATAGTAGTGACTTATTCTTCCTCGTTATTTATTTATTTATTTTTATTTTTCAGAAATGAAAGATGAACTACAAGCGTACCTAAGAAGTTTGAAAGCGGTAAACCTTTGATACAGTAATTTCCTTGCATTTAAGTGACCCTTTTTTTTTTTTTTTTTTTTTTTTTTAGGAATTGCACACTCAAATCTGTACAGACAGTTAAAACATACTGTGAACCTTGTACAAGTATCTAATGCACACAATAGAGTGTCCCAATCAAAAGTTTGAGTGTGCAAATGAATCTCAAATTTCTAAAAATACCATTCATAATCATATAATCTTACTAGCTTAAAGACCCGTTGACACTGGGTCATTTTTTAATGTGATATAGAAATGAGATGATAAGAAAAAGTATTAAAGTCAATTTGTTTGATTTAAAGAATATGAAATAAGAATTGACACAATGTGGCGATTATAATATAACAAATGGATTATGTTACAATTAAACAAACAAACGTCCAACCGTGGTGTCTCCAAAACTTTTATTTTTTTGTAGCAAAATATGTGAAACAAATGATGAGAAAATGAGTGTGTGACTGGCTATCAATTTACAATCAACGTGAAAGTTAATTGGAGTGTGAGCGTCTCTTGATTGGAGTGTCAGCGTCTCTTGATTTAAAACGCATTTCTTGGCATGATGATAGCCCATCAAGATCTTTTATACATGTAGACTTTTTAATATGTATATAATCATTTGTTTTATAAATTTAATAGCTTATAGACCCGTTGACACTGGGTCATTTTTTAAAGAGATATAGAAATGAGATGATAAGAAAAAGTATTAAAGTCAATTTGTTCCATTTAAAAAATATCAAACAAAGAATGAGACAATGCGGGTATTATGTTACAATGACACAAACAAACGTCCAACCTTGGTGTCTCCAAAACTTTTATTTTTTAGTAGCAAAATATGTGTGTGACCGCCTATTGATTTACAACCAATGTGTAAGTTTGTTCAAAACACATTTAATCGTATATAAAATCATGTGTGTGAGCGTGTCTTGATTCAAAACGCAATTTTTGGCATGATGATACACTATCAAAGACCTTTTATAAATGTAAACTTTTTTCTATGTATATAATAATTTTTTTTCATCTTTTTATGGTTTAATGAAGTAAGAAACTTAAAATTCATATAATAATAAACCCAAAAGAAAAACAATCCCATAACAAAATCCACATGTTTACCCAATTAACAGGCTTAGTTGAATTAGAAAATGCACATCTTTGTGTTGTTCACAGACAAATTAAAGAAGTATATAATTTCATGTAATGAGATCACCTTATACTTTGCTTTAGCAAGAACCAAAAATATCAACCACAAACATTTAATTTGTCTGGATCACTTGTATAGACATGCGTCATGCCTTAAAATATGTATTGTGCAATAACAATGTGAAACTCAAGTTAGCAATCATCCGCATTCAATAGCACTCTTATGTATACATTTTTTGTTGTTGTAGTAGACATTGCAAACCTAAGAACAAAGACCAGTTTTCTTGTGCTCTTAGAAGTCTAATGATAAAACTTAGATCATAAAAACATTCAAGACACTTACCTATCATGAAGCTTGCAGGATCAACAACATGGAAGCCTACAAAAAAAATATATATATAAATATAAACTAACTCTTCGAAATTAGTTAACTATCATAAAAATGATTACCTGGTATTGAAGTTGTGTTTTGAATTGATTTTGAATATAAATATAAACTAACTCTACCAAATCGTATGTTTTGAATTGATTTTGAATTGGTGTTTTGATAATGATGTCTTTGAATTCATAACTTATGTTTAGAGATGATTGTTTGAATGTGTTAACATTTATTGCTCATTGGAAACTCTCGATTTGAATGTGAATATGATGAGTACAGAAGAAGTCTTTTGATTTGATTGATTGTAACCGATGTTTAAATGGGCTTCAATACTTTACAAAATTAAGAAGCATCGACTTTTTGACTTTTTCTTTTAGTCCTACTCTCTTTTGATAAGCATAACGGGTATTATGAAGCAAATCGTATGTTTTGAATTGATTTTGAATTGGTGTTTTGATAATGATGTCTTTGAATTCATAACTTATGTTTAGAGATGATTGTTTGAATGTGTTAACATTTATTGCTCATTGGAAACTCTCGATTTGAATGTGAATATGATGAGTACAGAAGAAGTCTTTTGATTTGATTGATTGTAACCGATGTTTAAATGGGCTTCAATACTTTACAAAATTAAGAAGCATCGACTTTTTGACTTTTTCTTTTAGTCCTACTCTCTTTTGATAAGCATAACGGGTATTATGAAGCAAATCGTATGTTTTGAATTGATTTTGAATTGGTGTTTTGATAATGATGTCTTTGAATTCATAACTTATGTTTAGAGATGATTGTTTGAATGTGTTAACATTTATTGCTCATTGGAAACTCTCGATTTGAATGTGAATATGATGAGTACAGAAGAAGTCTTTTGATTTGATTGATTGTAACCGATGTTTAAATGGGCTTCAATACTTTACAAAATTAAGAAGCATCGACTTTTTGACTTTTTCTTTTAGTCCTACACCATCAAGACCTTTTATGAAGCAAGAAAGTTAACTCCAAATTTAAAGATTCATACATTTAAAAAAAAAAAAAAAAAAAAAAAAAAAACAATACGACAACAAAAGTAAATTAAAGGTTCATACATTAATTTGAAATTTAAAAATTAAACTTCGGAGATTTCTCCGGATCAAAAGCTAAATGTAAATTGTCGTAGTCAATGGGTTCTTTAGTATAATATAGTAACATACCTGTAGAAGGCTGATTTGGCAACTCTTTATGAAGCTTAAACCATTGTCTCTCTAAGTTTTAGACCATTGTACCAAAGTGGTAGTAGGCGGTTTCATATAATAAGTCAGAATCTAAAAAACTCAGCTGACGTTTAAAAATAACAATAGATAAGCTTATTACCTTTTGTATGAACAGAACCAAGAGCCACCATTCCAGTGCTTGCAATGTGTGTAGTAGCCACTTGCACGAAAGATATGAATTTCATTTTGAGTACTATCAATGGTATTAAAGGCGGTAACTTTAACCCATTTATTGATGAATGGGTTGATCTGGGTTAAAAACATTTATTCCACCCAGAAGTTAACAAACATCCTTACACTTGTAACATTTATCATATTCTTATATTCTTCGAGGATTAATACTTCATTTGGCAGTTGTAGGTGGGGGAAACATGTTGTTTGATTCCGCTGGTCAAAAAAGAATGCAATTTACATGAATCTTGTCTCCTATAGGATGTTTTCTTTCACTCTTTTCGAGGATATGAGGAAATAAATAAAAACATAGAAAAGTAAGAACTTACTTTAGTAATGTGTGTTACACACCCTCACCCGATACATCTCTACTAACGTTATGACTCAGCCTATGGATATGAAGAAATAAACAAAAACTTAAGCAGATGGTACACATGAAAGTTGAATACATGTTACTTCAAAAAGTGAACAGAATTTAAGCAAAACCTTCATTGTAATCTTGTCAACTTCATCTATATAAACGATCCCCTGCTGCGCAGCTGCTACATTATAGTCATCAATCTGCATTAAGAAAGGAATGCAGCATGTTTTAGTCTTTTGTAAATAATAAACAACACCACGCTCAGTTGTACATAACTAAAACTCACATCCGTATGTAACTAAATTGATGGCAAGTTGTAACTACATCTTTCGGTTTTGTAGTTCAACTAAAACAATCACATAAAACCAAAGCGCAGATGCCTCCCTTCGTTCAGTAACATACCTCACTATTACTCATTAATAATCCGGTATGTGTGAGCTTATACTTTCATACCAACTACCATCACAATGAGATCACCACCGTCCAATTCTTGTGGACTGCTACTTATTCTTTTAGTTTGTTTCATCTCACACACATACAGGACTATAAATAACTACATCATCCACAAAAATTTATATTGATTTTAGGTTCATGAACATATTATTGGGACCCTTACTAAACACAGCAAAATAAAACACTTGTCTTTATAATTTATTGTTTATAGAACCTCTTAATGAACACCGACGACTTATGCTATGCATAGAATCTAATAGTTTTAGGAAGCAATTATCTTGTTACATGAATGAAATTAAACGATGAACTGATATTCTTGAGTTATTAGTTCATTATGCGATATCCCATATTAGCATTTATTGATTTTGAGAAAACCATTTCATAATAGGATACCCCATGTTTATAGATTTTGACAAAAATGGAGTGACCTTACAAAAGTGAGTGAGCTCGCAATTTAAAGTCGTAGACGTATACAAAATTGTACAATGACTATAATGGGAGTAATGATAAAATGTTAAATTAGGTTACCTTCTTTACCGGACCATTTTCTTGCTTATCCACCTTTGACCCGTAACCTTTTTGACCCGTTTACATAGATATCCCAAAATATCGTAAAAACATGTGTATTCATTTCCCTCGTCAAAAGAAAAATAGTGTTGGAAGTTGTTTTCACAAAAAAAATAAAAGAGTAACTCAATTAGAATAAATTACAAATAATCCCATCAGATCCACAATTTAAAAAAATAGTTATCTTCGAAACAATGATAATCAATGTTAAACTTTATCCGGTTTAATTGGAGCTGATAGTCTGCAACAAAAAAAACATAAGATTTTTTTAACAACTCTATACCTTTTTCCATTCCCATGATCAGATCGTTGCAGAAGATGAAAGGGTCCTCTCATCTTATCTCCAATTTGAAGCTTGCCCACCGTTATGTGAACCCTAAAATAAGATAAAACTTCAAACCATTAACTCTTTAATACCCAAGTTAGCAATAAAATATACAGCCATAACTAAATATAATTGATTTATGTGTATTGCCATAACTAAATATAATTTCCTTATAGATAGTAGAAGCTTCAGACTTTTATATACATTTTTTTCATCTAAACTATTGGTACATAGAGTGAAAAGAACAGTAGTGAATGTACCGTGTCATCTCTGCTCGGCGTTTTGCATCCTCAACCATCTGCAATGACAAAGTTTCGTACCTCGCACAAGAATAATAATTCTATAACTATCAAGATGAATAAGATAAACAAATCATGTTTAACCTAACATAGTGTTTATAAAAAAATAACTAATTTACCTTCTTCTTCTTTTTTATTTACTTATTGCATCAAACTTAGATGCAATAATCGCCCTAATCAAAACTGGAATTCCAAATAACACCAATTACATGTAATAAAAAAATGAATCAAAACAAAATCAATTCAAGAACAAAAACTTATTTGATCAACTCTATACCAAAAAACACATTAATAACTATTTAATCATCCCTAAAACTCAAAGAATAACAAATTATGTGGGCAGCTTTGTCCTCTAACAATAGCTACCCATAACAAATGAAAATGGCAGCTTTGTCCTCTAACAATAGCTACCTATAACAAATTATGTGGGCAACTTTGTCCTCTAACAATAGCTACCCATAACAAATGATTTGCAACACATAATTAGAAACCCTAAATATTGAAATTAAATTGATACTTACCAATTCTTTGATTGGTGATTCAGGAGCATATGACAAAGCTACTGTGTGTGTTTTTTTTGAATCGAAGAGATATGCTTTTATAGGGATCTCATACAGATTTTGAATTGGTGATTTTGAATTATTGATATGAAACTGAAGATTGATTGAAACTTGTAGAGGAAGATTTGAAATTGTGATTTTGAATTCGTGATATGTAACTGAATATTGATTTTGAATTGAAGAAGAGGAGCGTGTGTTATTAATGGGATTTAAAACCTTACAAAAATAACCCAAAGCCTAATATTGCCTTTTTTTTAGTCCTAATCTCTTTTTCTTAATCATAATAGCATTGTACATTGGAGGTAATTAATGAGTTTTTTTAATGCTCATGCTTAAAGGGCTTGTGCAAAAGGACCTTATTGTCTTTTTATATGATTTCTCCTCTTTTTTAATGCTTAAATTTGTTGTACATTGTCTTCTAATTAATGAATTTTGGTCACACATTTAATGAGTTTTTTTAATGCTCGTGCTTCAGGGTGCTTGTACAAAACCTTATTTTATTAGATAGTATAGATTCGGGAAATTTTCATTAATAAAATAACTTAATAACCCACAGGGCATCTTATAAAATGTAAAAAAAAATGTATTTAATGTGTAGTTAATACGTTAAAACTTTTCTTTTTTATTAATTACACTTTTAAATTATTTTCCGGGGTGATCCTCATTACAGAAGAAAAAAAAATGCATTTAATAAATATTAATTATATTTTTAAATTACTATAATTAAATATGATTTTACACTTAATACACTTAAACTTTCCATTCATTTATATTTTAGAAAATGGCTAATGCGCACTCATTAGCAAATCCTATAAAATAATTATTGAAAATGTTATTAGTTAAAATGTTTATCAGATAAACCTTTTTTTTTTTTTTTTTTATGTATTGTGATGAAATAAACATTTTGGCTAATTTCAATAAAAATTAAGGGTAGTTTAATAAGTTTGGTCGGAAGTCTCCTTTGAAACAGTATCTCTATTTGCGGGTTTGTTATGACTTATGAGAGTAGGGGCAGGATCATTTTACATTTCACCTCTCATAACCCGTTCCGGCGGTATCAGGTATTTTGTTGTTGTAATAGTAATGTTCTTATGTTGAATTTTTGAACAATTTAACGATAGATTTCATGTTTTATACGTGGTATAAATATAACGATTTTGACCTTAGAATAGATAGGCAGGTCAGAGATCCGTTGAGAGAAAAACTAAAATGTAAAAAATAAGAAAGATTTTCACACATTTTAAATAAGAGATAAAATTTTAAGATGAGATGCATATGTTTTTGTACTCAAATATGTGATTGTGGTTTTTCTTGCACTTCTCATTTAAAAATGTTACTTGTGACTTTGTTTGACTAAGAAATATGGCGTAAGTTGAGACAGCTTGAAAATGAAAATGAAAGGGCATATGACAAAAAAAAAATGCATCAAATTTGACATTTTTTGTAATTGTGTATAGCCAACTATTTTTTTTCTTAGTGTATGTATTGAATTTTCAAATTTCGATTATTGTATGTATTTTGTAACCATTTTACCCTTACTTTTTCAAATGTTGAAGGGTAAATTGGTCATTTTACATGACAGAATACTCACAAACACACGCAATAAATAGTTGTTACACACAATCACAAAAAGGCAATAAATAGTTGTTACACACAATCACAAAAAGTATAAGTTCGATGATTTTTTTATCATTTGCCATGAAAATGAGTCGACTTAAATTTTGATTAATTGAAATTCAGGTGATTAAATGAGATTGTGGACCTATTTGAAAACAACTTTTCGAGAGCTTTTTTAAGAGATCCAAGCTTTTTGTTGTGAAAAATAGAGCCCCTAATTAAAAAGCTTTGTTTGGTAAAGGCTATTAAAGCCTGAAATTTTTTTTAATCCAACTACATTTTTGTTTTAGGTAAATTGTTTTTAATCCAACTACGTTTTTATTTCATGTAAATAGTTTTTTGTAAAAATGAGGTTTTCTTCTGTATAGTTGGACACTTGCAACAATACTTTCAGAATCTGAATAAATATAACAAAGCAAAAACGGCATAACGATAATATGAATAACATAACCACATATGGATCTGCATACCACGATTCCAGATATATAGCAAAATCAGACGAACTTTAGTGCAATCTCAATCATCTCAACCATCCGAGAGTCGTTTACAACACCATTTTGTTTTAAACTAACATATTTTTAAAAGGTCCAGCCATAACGAACAGTTCCTAAATAATACTCCAAAATGAAATCTGCAATCTTCAAAAGGTCCAGCCAGCGATTGATCAACGGTACTGCAATTTACAAGATACCAAAAGTTAAAATTTAGTGGCAGAACAAATAAAGCATAGAAAGCAATACTTAAATAAGCTAACGAAAAAATAACAAGTGATGAATTAGAAATCTAATTAGCCTCTTCTTTTGGTGCTTCCTCCGCACAATAAATGTGCCCATAGTAACAACCTAGATAAAGTGCACATTCCTAACAAGATAACTGCATCAAATGTCGGGCCTAAAAGACCAACTATCAAGATCATGAACGAGCCACATTACTCACAAAAACCATACCCATGGTGATTTTCTGAATGCAAACCAAACCGTACATTGAGCTCTCACTATCACACCACACATGCTAAATAGTCTAGAATGTGACATTCCCTAATCCGTAAATTCATTCATTGACAGATCAATCTCAAATCACCTATTTCTTCAAATTAAAGACAAACAAGCAACCAACCAGTATATTTACAATTTCTAACTAACTTACACATTTTCATTTTAAACATTGCATTGACAACATGTAGAGAAAGAGGGACATTTTTCAATGCTCAGCTTTTTAAAGCGTAAAAATGCAACTGCAATATCAAATGTTCAAAACTAACCTTAATGAAACCAATTTCCTTGGCGTTGCTGTGGAAGCATTGCCTGCAGCACATGAGTCCATACTTCCTGATGAGTCCATGTGAGTTACCGCACACACGGCTGTTATACAAACAAAAACAAGTCATATTAGTCCATCAACTCAACCACAATAACAAAGCTCTAAAACTACAGAAAGAGACACATATAATACCACTATCTAACCACTTAAAACTAGACCCAATCTTAACTACTTATTTTCTTACCATCAGATGATCAACTTAGAACCATGACACATATTTATCAAATGTTATTTTGATCATGTAATCGGTGATATATATTTCAGCTGTAAACTAATCATTCATAAAAGAGTGAGAACAAGACGTATAAAGTATAAACATCAATTTAAAAGCAACTGTCACCATACAAAAAGGTCAATCTAAAAGTATCGCAAAGTTGCATCAAAACCAAAACTGGAGTTTAACGGGCTACAGTAATAACTAACTTAGCAGTAAAAACAAATTTATCATAGTAACTGCCACATTAGTAACCAAACAGTAAAACACACTTAAAGATAAATGTTGATGTAACGCTATCTTAAATTTCACTAACATCATAACAACAACTAACCGAACAATCAAACATGACTAAACGGCTAACATTTTTAGCTAACAAGATCAGAAAATCTAATGAACAACATAGCTACATATTAACAAGCTATGGGGGGTGGTTGTTTAAGCTTATTTATGGGCTCATAAGCTTATCTTTTTTCGCCTTATATAAGCCAAAAATATGGGGGTATGAAACATAAGGCGAAAAGAGATATGCTCGTAATCACATAGATAACCTTAAACAAACACCTACTAAACATAACATAACCAGCATCGCAATAATACATGACTAGACAGCTAACATTTTTAGCTACACAGTTTAATAAGCTAAGGGGGTGTTTGTTTCTGCTTATATAGCCGGCTTATGGCTTATTTGGTTCTGGACTTATGTTTCATAAGCTCACTTTTTTGTGGTTTAT
The DNA here is from genome assembly GCA_030686995.1 of Artemisia argyi. Lineage (NCBI taxonomy): Eukaryota > Viridiplantae > Streptophyta > Magnoliopsida > Asterales > Asteraceae > Artemisia > Artemisia argyi. Next base: position 183,598,291 of record CM060691.1, on the reverse strand, counting down.
TTCGAAACTTTTCGGCTCATATAAGTTTATTAAGACTTAATAAACTTTATAAAGCCGAAAAGTTTAAAATAAGCCACAAAAAGTGAGCTTATGAAACATAAGCCCAGAACCAAATAAGCTATAAGCCGGTTATATAAGCCGAAACAAACACCCTCTAAATATCGCATAACTAACAGAACAAAATTAACAGTACAACAACACAAATAATGACACAAAGGGGGTGTTTAGATCAGCTTATTTAGCCAGCTTATGAGCTTATTTGATTTTGAAAAAGCAAACAAGGTCCCTTTCTTGACCTTTATCAACTTCAGCTTATTGGCTTAAGCCAATAACCTCGCATTTATAACCTTTAAAAAGGGAACTTGTTGGCTTTTTAAAAATCAAATAAGCCCATAAGCTGGCTAAATAAGCTAATTTAAACACCCCCTTGGTATCATTATTTATGTTGTTTAATTTAACAAATAATATAGCTAAAAAAATACTAACAAAACAAAAAACAACATTAAAAAATATTTATGAAAAATACCAGGTACGAGAACCAGGGCCGTAGAGCTTAGGGTGAGAGTTCCAGATGTTTGAGTGACCCATGATTTCTTTCTTGTTACTGCTGCAGATGCGCCGTTTGATCTGAAAATGCAATACCCTAGTTTTGGAGATGAAGATGAATGAGTGGCTTTTATAGTGTTATTGAAATGTGCAGGCCCAATGAGTTTCTAAGTTGGTAACTTGGTATGCCTACATTTCAAGCCCAATAGGTCTAAAGTATTTGTTGGCCTTAAACGTTGTAGTTTGGGTTAGGGGCGAGCAAACGACCCGAATGAAATGGACCGACCGAGACCGGACCTATTACATTTGGTCCGGTCCTCGGTCTAGGTTTTTTTGCTAATTCGGTCGTCGGTCCGGCCCGGTCCTACCAAAAAACCGAAAATCATACCAAAATCTTGTCTTTTTGGACCGGACCGACCATATTCGGTCTCGGTCCCGGTTTTTACCTTAAATCGGTCTCAGTTTTTGGCGGTCCGGTCCGGTCCCGAACAGATGCTTACCCTTAGTTTGGGTGGTGTTTTACTTGATCCAAGTCAAACTCTAAATCTGATTTATATAGTCTTTTATATAAACTAGACGAGTGCCCATGCATAGCAACGAGATTTTATAGCAGCATTTAGTTATAATGTTATTTTGATTAAGTGGTTTGTGTAACCAAAATATCACTATAACTATCTGCCGTTATAAAATTCCGTTTCTATGCACGGGTACTCGTCTAGTATTTAAAAGTTTGTTTTTATATACGTGTGTATTCATTTCTTAAGTTGATAAAACAATTTTACATGATATAAATGTCACTATAAAACATTGTTGTTATTGCCTAGAGCTATCGAAAATCACGAGACGACCCTGTTCAAATTGACTCTCGACTAACTCAAAGAAATGTCCTAGTACTTTTGAGAATGTCTCATGATATAAAATGTCGCAATACTTTTAATCTCGATGAGTAAGCAAAGCTTTCTGGCTCATGTTTGTTTGACTTGAACTTTTACTTTATATGGTAAAAATCTTATAATGCAATACACTTAACACCTTTGAGTGCTACATATACACAAAATTATGAAAAGGGGGATGAAACAAACCCTTCCAACTTTATATCATCAACCTCGTTTGAATCTTTGATTTAAATAAACTTTTATAATTTTCCTTTACACTAACACATATGTACTTTCTCCCAAACTTAATAACTCTTATATCTCTATCTCACGCGCACACACAAAAACACAACTAACCTTCTTTCCTTCTCCAACTCAAACACCATTTATATCTTCCATTTCATTGTTGCCACTATCACCACCATTTGACGCCTCCATCACCACCATATATGTAGCATCTGTAAGTGGTTCCAATAACTTTGTAGAATTGGTCGCGCACCAAACTATAACAAGACTTAGGGTATGTTTGGCGAAAGTAAATGATGTGTGAAAATCAATTATAGTATAGTTATTACTCAGAGGAATCCGAAGGAAATACGGATAACCCGATGTCATAGTCCGTGTGAAGGTGTGAATGGAATTTAAAATTCCCGATTCGTGAAAAGTGTAGTGAATTAGGTTAAAAGTGATTTAGATGAGATTTAAACTAATGATGATGAATTAAAATAAAAAATAACAATGGAAGCAAATAGTACAAGTGATTGATGCACACGTAAACTAAAAACGTAACTACGAATTAATTAACGTAAAAATAAACTTAACGTAACAACTAAAAATGCAAATCTAGAACAATACTAATCCTAAGGGTACAAATAAAATTTCCCTAAGCTAAAAATGATAAAAGAAAAGTTCTAGAAAAAGAAATTATATTTTTGAGCTTTTTATTTATTTAAAAGGAATTATAAACTATTTTTGTATTTTTATTTAATAAGAGAATATTCTACCAATTATGAAATAAAAGATTTAATCAACCAATTTAAATTTTGAAAAATCTTACTGAACTAAAAACTAATTTTAAAAATAAAATGAAAATTATTTTTGTCTTTTTGTGATTTATTAAGAAATATTTTCTACCTTTTAAATATTAGAAATAACTAAAAAAAAAAAGAAATAAATGAGAAAATTAACTTGAAAAATTCAAAAATGATTCTGAAAATTCTAAAATACTTGAAAATAATTTTCTAAACTATTTTTGTATTTTTGTGAAGCTTTTTCTGTTTTTTATGGATTTTTGTGATTTAAAAATTGATTAAAAACTAAATAAATGAAAGAAAAATAGCAAATGCTAATAGAAATTTATGAAACTTACTCGAAAAATCTAAAATATTTATTAAAAGCTAAGAAAAATGGAAAAAGTGAAATATATGCTGGAAAAGTGCTTTTTGGGCTAAATACAGCTTAATGCAAGTGCTTAATAATAAGCACTTAGCACCAAAATGTGTGAAACTTTTACAGAAGGTTCCTGATACTAAGTTAAGCTCACACAAACAGATTTCAGACCAAAATAACTCAAACACAACTTAGGAATCAATCACAAAAGCTCAGCTAAAATCCTAATTTTCAAACAGCAAACCAGTTCAAAGCACCTACTTATCAGATTTAATAAGCAGTCCTAATAAGCTACCATGTAAAATTTAAGGGAGGCAAAAGCTTGTCTACCTTACTGAGATTCTAAAAACCTGAAAAGCCCCATCACAAGTTATCAATTGCACACCTAATTTCAGTCTAGAAAATTGCTACAAGTGACTCGTGCAGGGGAAGTGATAGTTCAACTCAGTGACTTTTGGCTTAAAGTTGATTGATAAAATGAAATGGAAAAGTGAATTTTCTTTTTGTTTCTGAAAAAGGAGCTACCAAAGAGTTCAAATCAACCTTCCAAACTTATTTCAAATCAGTTTTGAATTTTAGAGCTTCAATTGAATTTTTCTCAAAAACTGGTTACAAAGTGTTTTTGACTTTTTGAATTTTGATGCAATTTTGACTTAACTGAACTTGTATTGAATCTATGTGACTAATTATGCAATCCTACACTATAATATGACTGTTAAAAGCTAGATTAGCAATTTATGCAACTATTACTAAGAATGTATTAACTAAATTGCTTATCAGTTAACAGATAAAGAAGATTAGATACAAATTTTACTTTTACCTAAGTAACTACTATCTATATGCTTAAACTGACAATCTTATGACCTATATGAATTAACTACCTTACTTTCTTTACTGAATTCCAACTAAAACTAAACCAGATACAATATTCCAAACACTCTTATTATATCTGTTATGCAAGATTTGTGAAGCAAAACTGATAATCAATCCATGACACCTCTTAGTAACCTTGAATTATGATCTAATATGTCTATACCAACTGACTAACACAATTCTCAGCAACAATACAAGCACAGAACACATATTCACTATATGAGACAGTAATGAAACAGTAGGATTAAATAAGATGCAAATTACTTACAAACTAATGAAATCTTCAACTCATCTATATAATGACTAAATAAAGCAAATTAAACAGTAAACAAGTACTACTAACAGATCTTACACTAATAATTCAGATTATGCAATTTTAATCTACAAATGAAAAAGGAGAACTCACAAAGCTTAATCCCAGCTGAACAGGGATGAAACTTCAACTAAGCCTATCTTTGTGATAGGCTAAACACTTCCAAAATCTGTTTAATTTATCTATTCAACCTCCTTTCACCATCTTCATCACCACAATTGACTTAATGTTGACCTTTTGTGATTTTTAATATTTGATTTGAATAAGCAACCAACAACACTCACAAAAGCTAAACAGCTAGTATGAGCTTGGATAAAAAGAAATATAAGCTTATTGAAACTTATGTAAAATTTTTTTTTTCTTTTTATTATTATTATTATTATTATTATTAATATTATTATTATTATTATTATTATTATTATTATTATTATTATTATTATTATTATTATTTTTATAATCTATCACTTTATTGAAAAACAAATAGGATTTTTACAAGAAATTAGTGGGGAGCCGAGATACTAACTGAGCCCCCACACCTCTAGCTACAGCAAAACCAATCCTACTAAAAATATGTGGAGCAGCACGTGCTCCAATGTCTTGGGTCATAGAGAATCGTCTAATGCGCTTTAATAAGGTCACTGCATCCTTTTTCAAGTTCTCCAAAAGAAGAGAATGAAAAGGATCCGATATCAGCGCATTTAGCTGCGTACTTGACACGTTTACGTTGTGCGGCTTCAATAACCGCCCGACCGGGCATAAAATCAACCATACACGAACGCGTCAAAGGTGACGATCCTGTAACATCAACACAAACATCAAGGCCACCATCCCAAGAGTAAAGTAACATATCGGCCGGACGTAAGGTTTTGTCCCTCTCTCCACGAAGCCCAATATCCACCTCCTTACGAAATGAAACTCCAGACCGAGAACATATATCAACAAGAACATCACGCACAACATTGTGCCGATGTTTAATACCAACTAAGCCTGCGCACGATACAGCATGATCTCCAAAAATATCTCCAAGAAAAACCTTAGAACAAGTTGAACATGGCATCTGGACAATAAAAAGAGGAACACCCAACCGATAACACAACACACATCGGTAAGTCCTAGCATTCATAGTTTGTCCCAATCCGGATATGGGTGTCACCCTAAGCCAATCTGATGTGTAATCCTCTTTTAAAGAGTTCCATAAAGCCATCTGTCTAGAGGATAAATGGAAAGTGGATTCAACCGTTTGGGCAACACGTGCGAAATATATATCTGCCAATTTCTTCATAAATTTGGGGGCAGCGATCTCACTAGGGTTACTCATAAGGTTAATATCCATATTCACATTAAAAGTACACAATGCATCATCAAAAGAGGGACCAGTAGACACAATACCAGAACTACGGAGAAGCTTAGTCTGTAAGCTGGCAGATTGAAGTCTAGAAGCAAGGAAGGCATAGTTCAAGACATCACCTGCAGAATACACCCCAAGTCCCCCTAGAGCAAAAGGTAGGGTGGCGAGTCTCCATTGCCAATCACCAAACCCAGGTCCAGAAGCAGTGACAATACGGTCCAAAGAAGAGCGAAGTGCTGCATCAAAAGAAACCTGAGCACTCTCAAAGACCCGAGGAGGACATGTGCGCATGGAAAAATACAACTTGGAAATACCGGCAAATGCACGCAGTAGCAACAACTCACACTGGGGATCATTAAGCTTAGCAACAGCATCCATAAGCTCAATAGTTTTAGCAACCCTTTTCATAACAAGCTTACTACTAAACTCAAAATCCACACTGGCGGGGCCCCCTAATAATTTAACACCATGCGAAGGTCGAGAAATATTAGGGGGAAAAACACCAACATACCTGCTCCTGGGGTCTTCCTTGGGCCAAAAAACCTCAGTTTTATCAACATTGAGGTGTAAACCACAACTAGGTCCATCCATCATAATCAACTCCAAAACCTTCCCCACAACCAAAGTATCCCCAATAATAGTACCATCATCAAGATACCAAGCTTGAAGAGAAAGAGTGAAGGAGTCTCGAATCTTACATGCCAAGGGATGTAACACTAAAGCAAAAAGAAGAGGCCCAAGCGGATCACCCTGTTGCACCCCTTGGTGCGACCATAAAGTATGCTCACCATAATATAATCTAGCAGGACTGGAATAACAGAATTCCACCCAATGCGAAATAGCCGGAACACGAAGGCGAACTTCTCGTAACATAACCGCACGATCCACCATATTGAAAGCGTTTTTAAAGTCCACCAACAACATAGATAAACCCACATCACCCCCACGGTCTTCAATCAACCGGTTCACAGCATGAAGGATTGCCTCCCCACCTCCCGAAACACCCACACCAAATTGCAAACCGTCAAAATAACCATCCAAAGAATGGCCAATCAGAGAAGCACAAACCTTGGAAACTAAACGCCTCCAAACAGTCCCAACAGCGATAGAACGGATCCCCCCCTCCTGGTTTAACCAAGGGCCTTGAAGAATATATTATTATTATTATTTTTTGATTTAGGTAAATAACAATAACTATTAACTAAAATACTAATTGAGATTGATAAATACTTTATAATGAAACAGTAAACAAGCTAAATAACTAAGATTAAACAATATAGAAAGTAAAAGGAAACTTGTTGAATTTGAATAAAAACAAACTAATACTTCATTAATAAAAACTGAGTTACATTACATGAAATTAAAATTACAATTGAGAAAACAATTAAACAACATAACATTACTTAAAAAACTACCCAAACAAGTGAAATGAAAGGGGTATTTATAGCCGTGAGTGAGGAGAGGTGCTTAGGGAAAATCCACGCTGGCAATCCGTGTGGTGTGCTTTCTCTGACATCATCTAAGACGTTTAATCATATCCCAATCTTTTCAGCCGTTTGATCAATCCATTGTGACGTGTCTTAACCAATGGGAGACTGCCACCTATAATTCCTTGTGTGTTTTTGTGCTTTCTCTGCCATCTGACATTCCCTGACACCTTCTAGAAACACTTGATTGGACTTAATTACCCTTAATGGTGGTAATTTTAGGGATTGGCACGTGAATAGTAAACTAGGGTTTGGGTTGGGTAAAATTTTGGGTGTCGCGTTAATTTGAAAAGGTTATTAATGTTGGGTTTGACCTGTTGAACGGGTTTTGGTGGATATGGGTTACGGGTTAGAGTAGAAAGGGTTGGGCTTGGATGTGGTTTTGGGCTTTAAGGATTTCTTGGGTTATATTAATATTGGATCCGGTTAGGATTAGTTTTAAGATTATAAGTGTAAAAATAATCCAAGGTCCAAAATGTAAATTCTGAAAATATAGGGACCAATTCTGCCATTCTTTAGAAATATAATCCAAGGGCCTCTTTTGAACATCTTCAATAGTCGGAGGACTAGTGGTGTCATTTCTTCAAAATATTCTTCAAAGGGCCAAAATTGACAATTGTTGAAAGTGTAGGGACTGAAATTATCATTTCTTCAAACTTGAAGGACTAATCTTGAAATTTTCTTTAGAGACTATTCTTGAAACTTTGAGAATTCACAAGGACTTTTCTTGACTTTTTCCTTTCCCGGCTTTGGCTTTTGACCTTTTTCACTCGTGCTCGTTTTTTTCGGTTTTGGCTTGATTTTGTCCATTTTTCACATATTCGTACCTGCACATACACAAATACAAAAACACAAATTTTCTTGGCATATTTGGTTAGTATTTGGTATTTTTGGTATGATTTTGGGTCTAAAAAGGATGTGTGAATGAGCACACATCAAACTCCCCCAAATGAAGGTATTGTCGTGCCCTCACGCAATGTCATCACCTCACGCTTATGAGATAAATAATTTCAAAACCTATTTTTACTGACTTTGGAAAGTAGCAAGGATGTTCGAAAGAGATTTCAAAATCATTTATTCCCAAAAACGCTCCGTTTTCCAATTTTCATAAATACCAACTATCACTACTACTTTTGTACTTTTTCATTTTTATATATGTGACGGTTTGCTTGACTTTCATTATCTTGCAATAATTATTAGGGTCAAAGAGTAGGAACACGACTCATGCAGAAGTGACCATACGGATAAAAATCGTCATCCTTGATTTTTCACAAGCCCCCAAACTAAGCGTAAAAATTAGATCACATCTTATCTACAAGTTAGATGCTAACACTACTCACAAAAGTTACTTATGAAAACTTCTTACTCCCATTTTCTTAATGTATCTAGATTTTTTTACTTTTGTTGAGAAATGAATTGCTTCATATTTTCTCGTTTCAATATGATTTTAACCGATAGAGATACCAAGTTTAAAAGCTAAGTAGTTTTTCATCTTCTCTCAAGAACCACTGCCTTAGAAATTTGGTCCACATCAAAGATTTTGGATACATATGAACTCATAAGTTGTGGAGTACTACACATGCACCTCATGTGACTAATTCAGAATCATTCACATGCACCTCACGCGCCAACAACTTTTATAACACTTAAGCTCTTATCAAATGGGTCAAACAAGTTAAAAGTCAGGTCAAGTCTATCTTTTAAGAGTACAATCTTTAAATTGTGGAGAAAGAAGTTTCAGTAAGTCCGCATTCTAACCTAGCCACCCGTTTGAACCTGAATCAGATTTGACATTCTTACGAACCAAACCCATTTTGATCCGTCTCAACCCGACTCATTTTGACTTACCATCTCTTATCTCCATGCACCTTTCATATTATTGCATGCTTGCAATAAACCAAACTAATTCTATAGTTTCTGTTGTTATAGTTATGCTGGAATGCCCAAGGAAGAAAAGAACAAAATTTGTCATCGCAGAAGAACTCTTGCATTGGTAAAATCCTACTTTGATGAGGCTGGGTATGTATTCAACACATAAAAATAGGATATTATTTCATATTGTACTTCTAAACAAGGTTTCTTAGATGGGTGGTATCCACTTTGTATTTTGGGTTAAAAAAAACTGATTAATGCAAATTTATGATCATATTGTTGAAGGATACAAAAGCTAAAGTTTGTGACCTTCTTTGACTACTTTGACAATGGTGGTACTTTAAATCTTTTATATAATAAAAGAATTTCATCATTTCGGAGTGTTTTTGCAAATCCCTTCTCATTGAAAAAAAATTGGACAAATAGCAGAGCTCGATTTTGCCACATGGGCGAAATCGAGCAACGTGATTGGTCAATAGAAAGTCAAAATTAAATTGATTTTGGTCAAACTTATTAAATTTAGTGGAGAAATTTGGTTAAGAAAAAAAATCATAAAATTATAGGTGTCAAATATAAGAAAACAAAAACTTAAAAAAAGATGAAGTAATTAATAAAACTTTAATGATTGAATTTTAAATAATTTATATAGTGTAAAGTGTAAAATTACAAGTTTCCATGTTTTTAATAACTTTATAAAAAACACAAATAATCCCTTACACTTTATACCCCCTATAATTTATAATATTAACTTTGTTTAAAATTACATGAGTCTTAGTATTAGTTTTTAGACTTTCATCCATTAAAATTACAAAATTTGGTAAATATGCGAATTAGTTTTAATATGCGTTAAGTATTTTTTTAAACTAATGTTAGTTTTAAACTTTCATCCATTAGAATATTTTTTTTAAATAAGGACTCATGTTACTAATTAAAAGTTTAATTTATGCGTACACGGGTTTGAAATACGGCTAAATTATTAGTAACGGGAATATAAATATCAAATGGTAAGCACGATACTGTGATATGAAAATAAATATACGCGATTCTACTTATAACAACGACTCATGAAATTGTTATTTAAAATTTGTATATGGATATCCATAAAAATATTTTAAAAACTTTACGGAGCATATTTTAACTTCATCAACACTCATTATCTGCTACTAAATTCACACATTTTTTACAACATGATATCAATAGTTAAAGTTAAACAACAAAATCAACCACAACCTCAACATGTCTGTCAGTTAAAAACGTTATACAAAGCTAATTATTAAAAGAGACAAACAAACACATGGGTTAGAAAGTCATTGTTTAATATAGAAGGTGTTTTCCTTAAATTATATAAAAAAAAAGGCACGCATCACAATCCTTATTTGATAACAATCAACTCAAAAAAAATAATAATAAAAACTACATAGATGATAACCTAACTTTATTCATTGACGTGATATTTTATAAAAAAAAACGTAATAGTTGGCCGTTGTAAACGAATTAAAAGTATGTACATGAGAATTATTCAGCAAGAATATATAGTTTTAATCAGGTTATTACGTTACTATACTGCGATAATGTTATTTTGGTAATCACGGATGTGAGATACAACCATTATTCTATACTTATGATTTATGTGTAAACCTCTTTTTGCTTCTGAATAGAATCCGAAAGAGACCCGAACAGAACTTTGGTTTATGCCTTATATAGCTGATAGAATTTAGTGACCTTTTTTTATTGTTTAACTTTTTTGTTATACACACCAACTTTTAGTAACTTTTTTTTTTATTATTTTTTATGTTTTATTGAAAACTTCTACACTTAATATTGTGTTTTTACTATAAACACACTAAGCACTAAGCTATAATAGAATTAGTTGTGAATTCAGGGGTTTTTCACTAAGCTTCTAAAAAAAGCTTATAACTTTATCATACACTTATAAGTATCAACACATAGTTTTTAATATAGAGCTTATAATTCTTATATGTTCATATAGTTTTTAATATAGAGCTTATAAGTATCAACATATGATTGTCGTGGAAGGATTTTCTATGCATGCTCAAGGTATGAATGTATAATTTAGTTGAGTTGCTGATTTAGATAATACATGAATGTATTTTAATATAATTTAGTGCCTATATAGGGAATTTTATGCATGGTAGGAATTCTTTTCAGAATGTAATTTGTCTTTGAATGAGTTAATGAAAATTAACAGGTGTTTGTTGTCATTGATAACACTATGGGTGTCAACCAACGGTCTAAAATATGGGTGTCTTTTACCTAGATGATTTATGCTAATTGTGAAGAAAGTTACATTAAAGTGAAAGGTCGGTAAGGATTCAAACAATCCTAAAAGACTTGCGAATGTACTCTTTGTCATTTTATCATGCATTTATAATTTACTTATACAAGTAATAATAATTTCCTTATATAGTTCGGGCTTAAAGAAAAATTATTCTTATACATTATACATAAACGTAAGATTAAATTTGAGTTCTACCCATTACATCTTTTTTTGTTTCTCTTTATGTAATAAAGAAGCTATAGTGTAAGCATCTATGTTAATTTGGTAATTTTTTGATCAAGCATGAGAAGTAAATAACACCAACTTATGAAAATACAACTTTTCAAACAAAAAGGTCATTAGTAAAAACGATATGATAGCTATTCATAATCAAGGAAATGAATCAATCTTCAAATCTATCTAAATATGCTACATATTTTAACGAAAATATAAGTAAAAGAAATACCACAATTACAAAACACATCGTAAATTGATAGCACGGGTTTGCAAAACTAAAAGCATATATCACTAACATCTCATGCAAGTCAAGTATCATCGTGTGATTTTGCTTGAATAATAAAATATAATTTTTAATCCAAAAGCATTCTCCTAAAATAATAGGTAGGTTATAACATATACATATGATTTTTTATTTTTAGTCCACCAAGTAAAACCATTTGAAACATGTTAAGTGGTTCATTTCTTAATCGATAATAATACATAATTAAAACGAAATTTTAAAAACCCTGTGCGTGCACATGTATTATAACTAGTGTGAGTCTACATGATAAACCAACCCGGATCGATAGAAAATGATAATGTGATGACCATAATAAAGTGTAATTTACATTGTCTTTTTCGTTAATCTAATTGGTTTGAGTGAATATAAAGTGGACTCCTGCATAGTCCAGCAAGACCCATAGCCCTCATCTTTAAGATGTATAAGTGTACTTCCTTTGTTGTTGCTTACTATATTCATTTAGCATCGAGGAGAACATTTGTGATCAAGATATCTCTTTGGAAACTACAATAGTTTGGTTTAGGTGATGAGGACTCAAAACTCTGTGCGGGTTTGGCGAGTCTTTTCGTTACTACCTTATGATTGATTGAATTTTAGATTGACAGGAGTATAAGGTGAAGCTGTCCCTATGTCTCTTAATATCTTATCTAGAAATATAGGCAACCAAGGTGGTCATCTCGAATCACCCTAGTCGACTCATTTGTTAGTCACATGGATGACATCTGTGGATCAATTTGAATGGCACCTTATGCATGACTGAGCAGTGCAATTTAGAAGCCTAAACTACTAAGTTGTCTGCGGATCAACATTGAATGGCACCTTGTGCACACTGTCTATAACACTTTGTAATGCAAGTTTATGGATCATTGGTGCAATAATCCAAAACATGGAGAGCCACACCTTGATTCATTTTTGTTATATGTCACTGCAAAATCAGTGTGCATCAATCATATGTATAGTAGGGGTTCGGTAAGTTCAGTTGGATCGGTGAAACGTTTCTATTGATGGCATAGTTATGGTTTCGTTTTATAATATAGATAGAAGATTACTACATATTTAGTATATAAACACAAATCTAGTTCCGGTGAACATGACTCAAAACTATGTGGGATTTGGTGTTGACCTGTGAGTGCGACACATATATGCGTTTTGAAAGGCACTATTTTGCAGAAGAATATGTTCATTTGACTTTATAGTGACATCAAAATATATCAAAATAAAAAAGAGACGAGTAGATTGGTTTGAGAATCGAACCGCAGACCTTTTGGTCATTGAACAATACAATTACCAAACCAGGCTATACTCCATATAATAATAAGCATTTATTCACGGGTAGTTGCTATTATGGGGCCTCCATGATTATCACTAAACGTAATACTGTAATAGTGTCTTTTTAGAACTCTGTATCATGAGTAACCCGCGTGATATGACTGCAGGTATATTTTAATTTAATCTTTTTCGTCTAATAATTTATTTTATTTTTATATTTTTTGGCAATAGCTTTAGTGTATTTAGTCTATTTGTTTAGATTATAAGCAAGGACAAAAGTTTGGTGAAACTTTGTTTGTAATATTTTATTTGTTTGATTTTGTGTTTAGTGTAGCTTGCTTGGTTTTAATAATGTACTTATTAAATTGTATTTTTATTACAAAATGGTTTTTAAAGTATCATTAATTAACAGCTTACATTACTTTAGGTTTATCAAAACTCTCTTATATAAACTCATAAACCCACTCATATAAACTTAGCAAAATACTTAATTTAAACTTATTTAACACGTATAGGCTAATAAGCTTATAAATTCATTATATAAGCTTAGTCAAACATCCCCAAAGTTTGGAGTGCCCGTTTCTTTCAATTGCCCAAAGATGCTTAAAAAAGTCGCGAACATTATATTCATTTTCCAATACACGCTTCTAGATACGTCTAATAAATCAAACTCTCCTACAAACTAGCATATGAAAACATTAATATTCCAAACTATCAAATCTATACTACTTATAATGGCGGAAGGACTATCTCTTCAAAAAATTCAGATGCACACAAAATGATGCATGGTTTACAACACTTTAAAGCAAGCAATTTTCATAATTACAACAACGAAAGCATTGTGTACAACAAAAACTAGCATGAATCGAATTTCAGACCACTTTCTTTAGAATTCTACATTAATAACATTAAAAACACCCCTACACCCAATATTACAATCATTTAAACAAAATGTACAACGCTCGTTCTACATTAATAGCATTAAAAACTCTCCTACACCCAATATTACAATCATTTAAACATAATGTACAACCCTCCATCTTAACCTAGACATGAACCTGTGACCAAGACTCGACTCGATACACAAAGATGTGACCAAGCAAATTTAGGTATCGGAATGACATCCCCGTGACATTTTTATTAATTCAATTGAAAAATTTTATTTCAGGATACCCGCCGCTGCAACGCGCGGATACCCTGCTAGTACATAATAACGAACATACCTACATGTTGACGTATGCTACATGTTATCTATGGGTAAAATTTAGAAGCTTTATATAAGGGAGGTGATTTGCACACTCCTCTTTTTTATTGGCACACTCACGGTACAAGTAATTAAAGAATGCTGTAAATATGGTACAACTATCTGATGCATTCTTTAGAGTGTCCCAATAAAAAACAAAAGTGTGCAAATCAATTCCCTTTATATAATGGTTCATTGGTTCGTTTACAATGAAACAAACATACGCAATATGGATGTCCTACGGGCCTGCAGTTATTTTATGGGCCGTCCTTATTAAGTTATTATAACTTTTTCTCTTCTTAAATAGATGCACCAAGATTTATATCATGTTATTTACTTATTTAGGGTTTACATTGTCATTTTGTGCAATCTAATTTAGTTTGTTTTACGTCGTTTTTGAATATAGAAATAAACATTAGTTTGAATGGTAGTCTCTCGATATTTTAACTAGAAATGTAGGCAACAAAGAGGGCTCAAATCACATATGTTATACCCTTTGCATGATTGAACTCTAGAATGCTAAAAGCTTAAATGAACAAACTCGTATAAACACAATAAAGACCTTACATGGAGGGACATGCCATAGTTCATTTATGTAGCATGTCAATGCGGAATCAATATGACAATGACATTGTATGGTAATGGTTATGTAAGTTCATGTGGATTGGTTAAACATCTAGAGATTAAAAGAACATCAACGGTTATCAGATTTACATAAAACATTATGTTATGACCAAGAAACACGTTCCAGAGGTCGAGGTTGATCGAAATATGTATAAACCATGGTTATTTCTAGAGAGAGAAAGTAAAGAGTGAAAGGTGGAGAACTATGTATTTTATTAATATGAAATGAAGTGAAGCTTTACACACACTTTCCCACACCCCTCATGGAGCGTCATGAGGGGTATTTATAAGCTCATCACACTACATATTTGCCTAATCTACATAAGTAGTCCTTGATGTTACTACTTGCTACATATCTATTCCATTTCACATGTGTGACGTTATCTTTATAAAATAACTAGGCTAACAATCTCCCTCCAAGATATCGTCACACGTGAATGGTTACAATGAGACCTATAAATACATAAACAATGTAAATTACAACAATAGTAAACTATGTTGACGTTGTTGAAGCGCAGAGTCTCTGTAGTCTAGATACTGAGGCAGACTTGAAGTTCTCTCTTCCGATGATCTCGGCGTATGATCTTTGACACTGACGGCAAAGGTGTTTATAGCTCTGAACTTCAGATGTAATGGTCTAGTTAGGTTATTACTCCCTCCTAACTAGTGAGCCTTTATTCTTTTTCCTGCTCCCTCCTAAATCGACAACTCTCTTTTCATCTCGCAGCGGATAAAGTAGATTCAAAAGTGTAGGAACATGGTTGTCGTACGGGGAGCAACACAACAATATAACTCACATAACATTGCATCCAAGTTGATGATAAGCTCTTATGTGCACACACTACTTCTCCATTCACGATGTTAAGCACAATTCTCTCAGTCAATCCAATCACTGAAGATGAAACACTACTTCTTTTGGCATGTTCTTCTCCCTCCTGATGGTTGCGAGGTATCGGAATCATCATAATGTAGTATACATGCCGTATAATCACCTTGTACTTGATGCAATTTAGAAGCCATAACAGCTTTTTGAAGCACATTCTGTGAGTATATGTCGCTAAGATATGACTATCTTTTTCTACAATCTCATCTCTTCCCTTCAACCTATATGCGACCTCTTCAAATTCCAACCAGCTAGTAAATGACCACTATATGGAGACAACCCAATATAACCAATCTGAGAATGAAGTAAACATCCCTTAGATATGAGACTTAATCTTGTACGATGGTGTGACTAAGAACCTATACTGAGCACTACAACGTAACTCCTTAAAGAATAGGTAGATCCATATACTCAAACGTGCAAACAGTATATGAAATCTCTGCCTCTTGAACTATCCACAACTTCGTGCGACACTGAGTACTACAACGTAACTCCTTAAAGTGATAGCTATAACCCATGAGTACTACAATGTAACTCCTTACATCGGGTATAACTAGATAATCCAAGTCTTAATCACTATCTCTACCAGTGTTTGCCCAAACAAGTATCTCCGAAAGTCATGTAACCATCCACCCCTAGACTTTGAGATAAATAAGAACACATGCCCTTGAAATGAACTTTAAACCCAGATAAGCAATATCGTAAAAAACTCCGTAGTCACAAAAATCTGATACTAGCCGTTGTCATTTGATTGTGATTCTTGATCAGGATCTTTTAAGCAATACGTGGTGTTTTTATTTATTATTATTATTATTATTATTATTATTATTATTATTATTATTATTATTATTATTATTATTATTATTATTATTATTATTATTATTATTATTTGCTAACTCGATAACTTCTTCCTAACTCGATAACCTAGAGCAATTTTGGCAGAGTTTTGTTTAGGTAAGCCCAATTGATATCCTTACTCGATAAACGATAAGGTTGATTCAGCCTAACTCGGAAAAACATATGTAACTCGATAACACAGGTGCTAACTCGATATGTAAACCCTTACTCGAAACCATGTAGCCCAAACTCGGTATCAAACTCGATTTCAAACTCGATAGAAAAGAGTCCTAACTCGACAAGAGTCCTAACTCGATAAGAGGCCTAACTTGACAAGAGTCCTAACTCGACAAGCTAGAGTCCTAACTAGATATTTACCAGCACCCTTACTCGATAAAATCAACCCTAAATCGATAAAAGTAATACCAAACTCGATAAAGAACGTACGAACAGCTCAAAAAATGCGATTTTTCACCCAAAAACACTACGATTCGCCCCTGGTTAGCTATGATGCCACTTGTTATGACTAAGAAACACGTTCCAGAGGTCGAGGTTGATCGAAATATGTATAAACCATGGTTATTTCTAGAGAGAGAAAGTAGAAAGTGAAAGGTGGAGAACTATGTGTTTTATTAATATGAAATGAAGTGAAGCTTTACACACACTTTCCCACACCCCTCATGGAGAGTCATGAGGGGTATTTATAGGCTCATCACACTACATGTTTGCCTAATCTACATAAGTAGTCTCTGATGTTACTACTTGCTATATATCTATTCCATTTCACATGTGTGACGTTATATTTATAAAATAGCGAGGCTAACACATTACTATATATTTAGTTGCACAAACATGTATGGACAATCCTTTTAAACAAAAAGGAATAGAGTACCAATTTTTTAAGTGACAAGCATACTAAAAAAAAGTTAGAATTTTATATTAATTTTTCAACACATGTATGACACCAGGGATTGATTTTTTTTGTTCTACAAGACCTGCCATCATATCTGCTATGAAAACATAACATTATTCTCAACACGGCTTGTCATAGTACAGTGTAGTATATATCCAAGCAAGATTTCACTTCTTTAACCTATGTCGAACTCTGAGATCTAAGGTTGAGACTTTATTCAAATAATACTAATATCGATATATGGTAATTAATCGACGTATGCAATTGTCATCTACGTAGTACAAAATTTACCACTAATTTTCATATGGGTTTACTCTCATTTTTTTCATTCTTTTTTGTTTGGTTGTGACAAAAATGCAGCTTGTTTTGTGTTTTTTGAGTTACATGCCACAAAGTTAGTTAAGTGTCGTTGATAATGTGAAGCCACTTATTTTCTCTCGTTATTGGGCCAAATCATGAACCTGTTACGTTTGTTGGAAAGACCCCGGTATTCTTTATATTATATATACTTTGTTTTTTATGATATCAAACAGTTTAACTGGTGTTCTATAGTCTAAAATGTGATTTGTATGTACATATGAATTTTCGTACAAGGTTTTGATTGATTACATTTCAAATAATTTTACGCACAATTTACCCTTTCAGGGGAAGATCGTTCCTGCAAGAGCACATAATGACTTTGGATGGGATCCAGTCTTCCAACCTGATGCCCTGATGGTTATGATCAAATGTAAGGCCATCTATGTTTCTACACAATCATTTCCATAATAGGTGGTAATTTCGACCAATTAACTTATAAGCAGGTCTTGGATTTTTCATATCTTAAACGGGTCCTAAGGCTCAAAGCAAGTTTAGCTAAAAGAGGAACACATCAAATGGGTCATATGGGTCAAACTTGTTAAAAGTCACGTCAAGTCTATCTTTTAAGAGTACAAACTTATAAATTGTGGAGAAAGAAGATTTGTAGCTACCTGGTGGAATGTGCATGAACACAACAGCGAAATGTTTTATTTTTGGAACATGAATGATTGTTTAGTTTCTTTTGTTATTTCCACAAGATATAAAAAAGTCATGCATTTTATATATGTTTTTCCGGTCCATGCGTTGTTGACGAAGTTTGATTTTTTTTTTCAATATAATCTACTTCATTATAAAGAACAACGATCTCAGTTCTTTAGCCTATGTGGGATGCAAAGCTGGGAATGCTTTTTATCAAATAATGTACATATCTACATGTTGACTCTTGCATTTCTATATAACATTTATCTGATCGTGATATACTCATATAGTGTTTGTGCTTTGAAGCCACTTTGATAATAATAGGGTGCCATTGTTTAAGATGGTTATTAAGTGACAATGCTAGTGGATTAGAAATCCTGATATGGGTTTACTCTCCCATTATCGTTCTTTTTTGTTCGGTTGTTGCGAAAAATGGCTATAATGCAACTTTTATTGCTTTTCCAAATTATCGCGAACATGCCCCCGAATTTAATGAGGAACAGGTACAATAGGTCAAATCATATTGTACTTCTAAATAAGATACTACAACTCAGATTTTGTGGTTGTGTTTTTATTACTTTGCATTGCTTTTCCGAAGGAGGTAGTCAATTTGTATTTTGAGTTCAAAAACTGATTGTTGCAAATACAGGATGGTGAAAAGCGCAACTTTATGTGTGCGATTGTTTGACCACTTTGGCTAAGACATAAGAAAATATTCCAATTGAATTTGATGGTATATGACAGAGTGCCGTCTTTGAGTTTACGGAGGCCCTGTGCAGAACTTAGTCTAAAGACAAAAATGGGGCCTAAAATAGAAAGTAAATAATTTTCTTAAAAAAATAAAATGAGAATTAATTGTTTTCAAAATGCCCGGCTAGCATTTTTCAATGCAACACTTTAACTCAAATATATGAAGTCACTTTTATATATATATATATATATATATATATATATATATATATATATATATATATATATATATATATATATAAACCCAAGGTATATAAATGTATGTGTTAAATTAGCCCAATTACAAAAGATTGATATAAAGTGAGAGTCGTTCGTTAGAGAATTACGGGCCCATGTAAGTCCATAAGCTTTTTCGGGTTTGGTTGTCTCGATATTTACGTTTAGTCGTAGATGCGCAAGTGAGCCATTCGAGTTGAGGTGTGAATCACGTTCCACATTAGTTGGCAAATAAAGATTGTAGACACATTGTATAAAAAAAACTCATGAAAGGGTTAATTAAACTTTCAATTCGATTTACTTAGAGTTTAACATTAATAATGACCGGAAAAATTACAAGGTATTACAGTTTGGTTGTTTCCAGGAAAGCAAACCTTCGTGTCCCTGACCACATGGAGATGGTCCTGCATGTTCGACACCTGGAGTGTGTCTGTTAGATTGCTTCCAAGAAGGCAAGCCTTCGTGCACCACACCTCGAGAGTGTCTGTTTAGTCCGCTTCGTGTTGGCAGACTATGGTGTCCCTCACCAGGTGGAGATGGCCCACTTTCTGTTGGTGAAAACTTTGGTGGGATGGGCTCGTTCACTTGATTCATCTTTTGAAATCTTGATGTTGGCATACTATCACCATCGTGTCCAGCACCACGTGGAGATGGTCTTTCGTGTTCCACACCTAGAGAGTGTCTATTCGATTGCTTCCAAGCAGGCAAGCTTTCGTGTCCCACACCTGGAAAGTGTAGGTTTGGTCCGCTTCGTGTTGGCAGACTATGGTGTCCCTCACCAGGTGGAGATGGCCCGCTTTCTGTTGGCGAAAACTTTGGTGGCATGGGCTCGTTCACTTGATTCATCTTTTGAACTCTTGATGCTTGAGTCAAATAATGATCTTGATGTACAAATAAAAGAAGAAAGCAAAGAGTTTGAATGACGGTGCACCTCATGATGGAGGTTTTGCGTCTAGCCAAGGCTTAAACAAAATGGTTAGTTTTCTAAGAAAACTGTGAGAAGTAAAGATTGATGCTGGCTTAGTATCACATCTTGCAATTTATATACATGTCCATACAATGTTATCCACCCTTTAGTTTCATTTCACATGTATATTGCATTAATGCATCACAATTATCTCCCTAGCAAAGCATGATCTTTTTCATTGATTTATGGGATTCACATTTTTAATGGCAGAACTTCAATTAAAAGAGAATAGATATGAATATATGACAATATCATGTGAGCCTATCACATTTTCCTTCCCACTTAACACTTGATTTCTATTTTTGTATCTATCTACATATGGAATAAACGAAGACTCACATTTTACACATCTTAGCTAAAGGCACAATCATATTAAGACATTGTTTTGGTAAATTTCACATCTTCACATGGTTTATTAGCCCTTAGCCAAGAATAAATACACAATCTTCACATTTTACATATGTCATCCGTTCAAGATAAAAATTGTCCACCTTCCTATTTATGGTTGTCCAAAAATAGTGTCAAATTTTGATATATTTATATTAATTATGATTGTTTTTCCTATTTTACCTATATAATCAAACTTTCATTAATTGCCCAATTTATATAATAAAAGTGGGGTAAAAATGACTTTTATCAATCAATGCTTACATTAATTAGACTTATTACTAGCAGGGTACCCGCGCGTTGCAGCGGCGGGTACCCTGAAATAATTTTTTTAATGGAATGAATAAAAATGTCACGGGATGTCATTCTGACACCTAAATTTGCTTGGTCACAGCTTTGTGTATCGAGTCGAGTCTTGGTCACAGGTTCATGTCTAGGTTAAGATGGAGGGTTGTACATTGTGTTTAAATGATTATAATTTTGGATGTTGAGGTATTTTTAATGCTATTAATGTAGAATGAGGGTTGTACATTGTGTTTAAATAATTGTAATATTTGGTGTAGGGATGTTTTTAATGCTATTAATATAGAATGAGGGTTGTACATTGTGTTTAAATGATTGTAATATTGGGTGTAGGGGTATTTTTAATGCTATTAATGTAGAATGAGGGTTGTACATTGTGTTTAATTGATTGTAATATTTGATGTAGGGGTGTTTTTAATGCTATTAATGTAGAATTAGGGTTGTACATTGTGCTTAAATAATTGTAATATTGGGTGTAGGGGTGTTTTTAATGCTATTAATGTAGAATTCTAAAGAAAGTGGTCTGAATTACGATTCATGCTAGTTTTTGTTGTACACAATGCTTTGGTTGTTGTAATTATGAAAATTGCTTACTTTAAAGTGTTGTAAACCATGCATCATTTTGTGTACACCTGAATTTTTTGGAGAGAGAGTTCTTCTTCCATTATAAATAGTATAGATAATTTGTCTATTTTTTGTTTGCGGACACTATTCGGGACGGAGGGAGTACAAGTTTCTTCACATGATCACATTTTTTTTTTATCTAAAAGGGAGCATACTTTCTTCAGAACCATAATAATGGCAAAATTAATGTTTCAAAAACTTTACGCATGTTTTATACTTAATCAACCTTATACAAACAAGATTTGAGAAATATTTATGGCTTAATTAGAGAAAAAAAATAGTATTGAGTAATGGCTCACAACTTAAAATGAAATATTTATGGCTTAATTAGAAAAAAACTTATTAAAGCGTTGAACATCTTTTGGGTAACTATTACGTCCACTAAATGTATGAATAAGGACTAGATGAATACCCGTGTATAGCAACGGGATTTTATAGCAGTAAATAGTTGTAGTGTGTGGAAAACTAGAAGGGAGGTTGAATAGTTTTACGTCTTTTTAATTCGTTATAAATCTAGTTTTAGAGTTTACTTAGCTTTTAAAAACTTAGATTCGATAATATGTGATCTCAAGTCTTGTACAATATAAACAATTAACACTACACAATATATTACAATGATTAATAATGAAATAAGTAAGAGATGGAAAGATCGAACCGCGAGACAAGAGATTTATAGTGGTTCGGCTACAAGGACACCTTCCCTGCCCTACTCCACTCTCCGAGTACCTAACTCGAAAGTTTTCTTCACTATATGAACAAGCTCCCTTATGGCAGAGAAAACCGTACACACCAATTTACACACCACTTTTCACACCACTACTTCGTCACACCTAAGTCACAACTTCTACACAACTTTTTCAAATCAATCTACTTCACAACTAACTACTCCACACCTATCTTCTTCACACCAATCTAGTTCCTAATAATCTTTGAAGATGCACCAACAACTTGATGTGGAGATCACAACAAGTTGTAATACTTCTTGACTTGAGGGATAGAAATATTCTTCTCTTGCACTTGAGAGGATGAAGGTTGGATCACTTTGAAACAAAGAATTATACACTTATGATCAAAGGATAAGAAAATAGAGATTTGGATCTAGATCAGAAAGTTTAGAAGTGCAAAAGGTGAGGAAAGTGTGTGAACTGATCCAGTATTTATAGGGGAGAAAAACACTGTTCTGGAGCGTGGCCGGTCCCCTTAATTATTGGCCGGTCCCCTTAATGATTAAGGGGGCCGCCTAAGGAATTAAGGGGGCCGCCCCTTTCAGAACGTTGGTTTTTCTTGTCTTTTAGTGGGGAATATTTTTCTGGATAGAATTTGCCATTTTTGGTTGAAAATTTGAAATCATATATTTATAATGAATTAAACATATTCTTTTAATTCCAAAAGTAATTTTGTAAAAGATATAAGATGTTTAATACATTTTATAAAAATTCTAGTGATTAGAAAAATTTCCTTTGATCATGAAATGTTATAAACCCTTTGTTTATTCATACCTTAAGTGATATGGAAGCAAAGACAAATATTAAGCACTAAAAACTTGTTTACGTCATAAGTTTTAGATTAATGAGTTTATGCTTTGTAATTATCAAAACATAGAGACATTGTTAATATGCTAACAATGTTTTAAGACATTATTTATGTCAACAATCTCTCCCTTTTTGATGATTACAAAACCTTAAACTCATTATGTCTAAAAATTAATTTTTAGACAAGAATTTAGAGTTTAACATTCTCTTCTCCCCCTTTTTGTAAAATCAAAAAGGTTAAAGCCCCCCCTTGATGTATACTCCCCCTCATTGGAGAGCACTAAGGAGATGAGCTATGGAAATCTTGGCTACACAAAATTTTAGAAGAGAGCAAGGCAAATATACATGCAAAGCAATAGTTATAAAAATAGATTCATTCAAGCATCATAGAAAGCATTACAACATTTAATATGCTTTAAGGCATATTAATCATAATAAAACAAATGAAAAGACATAGTCCTATATTGCCTAGAAAGAGCACTTGGACTTGCTTGCAACTCATGGTTGATTGTTTTATTTGCTTGAAGGATAACATAAACATAAAGCTTAGTTGTTAGATGGAGAGGGATATAGAGTGAGGAATGGAGCGGAAGAGGTGGCCCTTACGATATTGTATCGTGTTAGGGGTGGAATGGGATGAGGTCGAGTGAGGAGATATTCAATCCAAGAAATATCTTCACTCAAGTAAAGGATTTGTTTTTGGAGAAAGATGCAACAAGGGCAATAGCGAGTGTGGTTTGTAACTTGATCCAAGTTGAGAGAGTGAGGAAGGCAATTGTTATAGGGTGATGATAGAGGTTGCCTTTTGTTGCGTTGTGCAAGATGCATGGCATTGAGATCACTAAGATCATGGATTTGTGATATTTCATCACGGAACTTTTGCTTTTCCGTGGTAATGTGGAGAAAGTCATTGTGTTTATATGGATGAATTGGGTTTGTGTAGTTGGAGTTGTAGTGGGATGGTTGATCAACCTTGTATGGATCATTACAAGGGATTTGAGGATGAGGTGAGTGATTTGGCATGAAGGAAGATGTTTGGCCAATGTTGTATGGTTTGTAAGTAGGATCAAATGAATGTCCTTGTGAGTGTGGTGGAAAGTTTGGGAAGTAAGTGGTTGGTGGTGTTGAATGACTTCCAACTTCACTTGTTATGATGGATTTGTTTCGAGGGCTTTTTCTTCGCCAAATGGGTTTTTCCGTCATTCTTGCAAGCCTTGAGGCTTTTGGTTTGGGTTTGTTTGGAGAAGCCATGAAGAGATGAGTAAAGAGTTTTGAGGATTGGGGTTATTTATAGTGTAAGATTTGGGTGTTTATGAATGGATAAAGTTTGTTTGGGAGGTTAGGACAAATTATGTTGGTGAAGATTGGGAAATGTAGGTTGAAATGGGCTAAAAAGCAGAAAAGATTCTGTAAACCCGACCATCAGATGGCCGGTCCCCTTAATTAGGGGGCGGTCCCCTTAATGATTAAGGGGGCCGCCTTACAAAATTAAGGGGGCCGCCCATCTGGTGATTTCCAAGTTGCCAGAATTGGGTTTTTGGCAGAACATTTGTAGAAAGGTTATGTGTTTGGATTAGAATTCAAGCAAGTTCAATTCTCTTAGGTAATATAGAGTCTAATCTAATCAAGATATAGCATGCATGCAAAAACACATAGGCAAAAGAGCAAATAATCAACACACTTAAGCAAATAATCATAATAAGCAATAGGGGGTAAGTAAAGGCAAGCACACTTAAGCTTCCTAAGGCACCTATCTTAGATTAAAGGCAAAGGCAATTAGTGAGTGAAAAACTAGTGATGGATCAAGATGACACCATTATTAGTGAATTTGTCCTAGTGAGTGTCTATATGCAACAAATGTGGAGTTGTGATTGTTTCGACTCCTAGAAGCAAAAAGAAATAACGATCCTAAGAAACAATCCAAATGATCTCCTTGATTCAATTTTTGCTCGATCATGAATGTCAAAGACATATATTAGATTATATACCTTGACAATTTATGTGAGAGTTTATGCATGATTGTTGGGATCAAAGTTTTACTATTTATCAAGTCTCGGTCATTTACTTGTAATAGGTTGCTAAGGCTTGTATGTTTATTTAATCTTAAGGCTTATGTAGCAAGCCCATGGGCCTTAAGCCTATCTCGTTTTACTAGATAGGGAGGAAGGGAGTGTTGCCCTACTCCTTCCCTATATATACTAGTCATATGTGACTAGTAAACTTGTTGGTTAATTCATAATTCTAAGAAAACTCTTTCATTTCTATTTCTCATATTGTCTTAATCAACCATCTCTCACTCTCATCTCTTTTCTATCATTCTTATACTTGTGTTTACATAAAGTGTGACCTAACAAGTGGTATCATTCGCCGGAAGAAGGTGTAGTTATTGTTTTTAAGTGGAATTCGATCCAAAAATTTCTTTTCTACTCGATTTTTTGTGAAAACTTTGTACCTTCTTGCTTGTTTCTTGGTTTTTATCACATCTTTGCTTACAAACTTGTGTTAAAAATCAAAACAAACCAAAAAGTTCCAAATTTTTTTTCTTTTCTTCAAAAAATTCGATTTGGAATTTTGTACTATTTTTCGAAATCTTTTTCATTTTTGAAAAAATTGATAAAGTTTTCAACTTTCTTAAAGATCTCATCATTTTATACCTAAAAGTACAAATATCTTGAAATTAAAACGAGTTTTTGGCTTACTTTCATTGAAAACAAAATCTGCCCAGTTTCGAGAATGTGATTTTGCACCTATTTCGAGATCTACACTTAGTGCTTTACATCGACTTCGTTTTGTGAACTCAGTATTTTCTTTCTTGTACAAGAAAGAAAGTTACTTCGACTTTTGGATAAGTTTCGAAATTGTATAATTTCGAAACTTGGCTTTGGTATTTGTGTTCTCGAAAATTTTCTAGTTTTCGAAATCACAAAGCTCTTTCGCAAACTTTTACTATTTCGAAAACATCTTCAGTTTTTTCGAAATTTCAAGTTCTCGAAAATATCTTAAAAGTTTCGAAATCAATAAAGTTTCGAGAACCTGATTAGTTTCGCAATCCTATTAATTTCGAAATATCTAAGTTTCGCAATCCCAAGTTGAGGTTAATAGTTTCGCAATCACTGCTAAAGCAAATTTTCGCAATCACTTGCTTGTGCAAAGTTTTCGAGATTTGGCTAACCTATACCTTCTATAAGATCCATTTTTTCACAAGTTTCTTTCTACTAATTTTCTTTCTAAATCTCTTCTTACTATCTTCCTAATTTCATTTCAAAAAAAAAAAAAAAAAAAAAAAAAAAAAGATTTTTTTGGCGGGAAAATTTGAGTAAAATTTAATTTTTACAGAAGACTAAACGTTCAATTTTTACGCGAAATTCAAATTTTGGTTTAACAGTGAAAATTTTGGCCCAGAATTCAAATTTCTAGGCCAAAATTCAAAATTTTTTCGGTGAAATTTGGCGGCAAAATTTTTAAACTCAAAATTTTCCTGTGACATTAGAATAGCATTTTACAGTGATTTTCAAATTTTGGAACTGAGAATTTTTTCAAATTATTTTTGGAGGGAAAATCTGAAATCACTATTTCGACCTTGAGTGTGACATTTTGGTTTGATTATTTCGCTTACGTCGCAACAATCAAGGGGGAGAGAAATGTCATTCACAATGTCTCAATCACCCTCATCCAAATACCTTCCTCACCATTATTCTCATCAGCAACAGTCATCAGCTACAATACCTTCTTCCAACTACCTTCCTCACCAATATTCTCATCTGCAACAACATCAACATCAAAGGCACAGCTCCCTCATTCGTCATGTTCTACTATTTGGCAATGAATCAAGGCCTCCAATGTTGCTACCAGGAACGTATACTTATTGGAAACGGAGATTTCTACAATGGCTCACAGATCGTCCTGCTGCAGATCTCATGCTTAATTCCATTCAAGATGGTCCATACATAATGACACTTCTTGCTGACTCAAAAGGGATTATCAGACTACAAAATGATGAAGATTTGAATGCTACTGAACTTGCTCAGTACGATGCTGACCAACAAGTTGCATGGTTCATGACACTAGCCCTTCCCAACTCAATTTACATGAATATGGACTTTCAAGCCAGTGCTTATGAAATGCGGAAATATCTTGAAATTATGCATCGTACAGTAGATCGAACTTCATCACATCAGAATGAAGCAAGTTATTGAATCTTGCTCAAGCATGATTCCACTGAAGACCATTCTCCCTGCTCCACCATCCCCAGTTGTTGACCATGGATCCTTAATTTACACTCCAAATGGTCTTTTCTTCATTCCTCCAAATGCACCTGAGCCTTTCTTCATTCCTCAGTACCATCATGCTACACTACATAATCATGTGCAATCTCTACGGCAAAATCTTGTGAAGCTTAGTCTAATATCTACTGAGAAAGGCAATGGCGATATGACTTCAACTGCTGAATGCTTAAACACAATGAAAGATATTGATGATGAAGAAGATCCTATCGAACCAAGCATGGCATTTATGGCATATACGGAAAATATTGCAGATGAGGAAGCTCAAGATTATGATTCAACTTCACTCTCTGACGATAATGTTTAATACAATGCCACACTTAGTCAAATGGAAGTTGAAGGGGGTAATCTCAATGATGTTTTGCAATGTTTCATGGGAGATATTCCTTCTAATGATGAATATGCAGATTTGGAATCCAATACAGCAGATTTGGAAGCCGATACAACAGATGTGATGTTAATGGCAATCATGCAGGAACTTCACATGGATGATACAGACCCAGTATACGACACTAATGCTTCTGATGATTCTAAAGACCCATTTGAGAAATGCATGACATATTTTAAATTACTTCAGTCACACCTTACACTCCTGTCTAAAAATAACTTTCCTAAATTTAGTTCCGAGCTTGTACAAAATATCTTATTTGAAGACGTCTTTGGAGAAGAAATTGATGTTTTCACTAATACGATGTTTTACAATGTGAATCAACTTGAAAAGCAACTCGCAACTGAAGAATTTCACGAGAATGAATCCAAGGCCGCATTCAGAGTGCTCAAGGAACAGTTTCAACATTTCATCAATTATGACTGTGAAGATGTAAGCCAGTACTTTTTTTATTACACTCGAATTAAGGCTCAAATCTTCAAAGATATATTGCTCCCACACCTGGATACTCTTGAGAAGTCAATTGCTGAAAGAGTACTTCACAAAGAAGAGTATGACAAAAGGGTAAATAAAAGGAAGTTGCAGATTCATGAAGAGCAAGTTCATAAAGATGATGTATTGGAAGCTAATTTGGTTGTCATGGAAAGCAATGGGACAGAATTAGAAGATCAGGATGACAACAGTAGATTAGGGGATGATACAGATGCAGATTGTGCAGAGATCAGACCCTCTCGTGACTCAGAGCCCAACTTTGACAAAGAACAGATGGATGAGGAAGATGTCATACCCATCTATGACAAAGAACCGAACTTTGACAAAGAGCAAATGGTTGAGGTACAATCTACTGTTGATCATATTATGCCTGCAAATGAGAAACAACAATCTGAGAGGTTGACCAGGATGTTGTACAATGTCTTGACAAACGTTCTGAGTCTGAGTCTTTACATGATAATCTAATGATTGAAACATCAAATCAAACTCTTGAGTCTGAAAACCTTCTTCTAAAAAAGACCATTGCCCAGTGTCATAAAGATTTTTCAAAACTAGAGGTACATTGCATCTCACTTGAACTCCAAATGCAAAATGAATCTCTAAATTCGGGCAACAATGGTCAACTTTTGAATGAACAAAGAAAACGTGTGGATACATTAGTTAAAGAAAATGAGCTTTTAAAAGGTCAAATTCAAGAAAAGGTGTTTGCACATGCTGCATTACAAAACAAATTAAGAAGACTGACTGGCCAGAGTGTGGATACTAAGTTTGCAAAACCAACAATCTTGGGGAAACCACCTTCTCAAACAATCAGAAAACAATCAGTTGTTTGACAACCAACTGCGTTTAAATCTGAATGACCTAAATTTTCAAAACCTCGGTTTGCCTCCCAAGTTGTTGAGAAAAACAATTTGACAAAACCAGTCACTCCACATTCTTGGCCTAAGGAAAATGCATCTGTGTCTGCTAAATCTCAACACGTGATTATACCTGGCTCATCTAGGATTAGTTCGAAAACAGTGTCTAAACCGAGCATTAAAAGTAAAGATTCTTATGGAAAATATGACATGTTCAAGAACTATGATCTAGAAAAGGCTAGGAAAAAGGCGCTACTTCAAAAGGATGGAATTCTAGGTTCAAAACCTCGTGTGATGCCTTCCACTGTAGTGCAAAACACTGCTAGTAGTAGCACACCAAAACCTAGGAGTTCTCAACAAACTAATAGGAATTGGCTAGCATCTAAGAGTAGTTGCGTAAATAATCATGTTGTTTGTGCTTTAAAATATCTTCAAAAAGGAAATTCACTTAAAAAGGCTCAATCGACTAAGACAAACAAACCCGTTGAACCAAAAGTCATAAGTCAGAAACCTAAGAAGTGGATCAACATAGGACGTAGGTTTTCTCTAAGAAGTGATGCTCCCATATTTCATTCAACTGCATCTAAAAGGAAACATCTCCTAGATCTAACACTAGGTGGGTACCCACGGGTAGAATTTTCAAATCAATTGGTCTTAAGTGGATTCCTACAGGAAAGATTTTAGACATTTGCACCAAAACTAATATGAAATCCACAACATCTATCCCTGAGGCGAGAAAGGAAATCATTGATATAGTGTGTCCGAGTGTCAAGAAGATAATTGACACTACATCTTTATGCTTCTAACATCCGGAACCCAATTACACTTGGGGATCTGATGAGGCGAAAAATGATCCATTTTTAGGGGGTCATTTAAGCCCGAATCCGAATTTATTTGATCAAATATTGCCCTAAATCGTTCCTTTTGTGATTTTAGGTACTTGGAGAGTGAATTCTGGAAAAGAAGCCATTTTGGACGTTTTTGGAGCTTAAAAGTGAAGAAAACGGCAAAGCCTCAATTTTCCATGCTGGGAACAGTAGGTGACGGCGTCAAGAGTAATGCCATGACGGCGTCAAACATCAAGAATTAAAATCCGTAGTTCATGAAGGCGTCAAGAGTGTTCCTGACGGCGTCAAAACCCCAAGAATAAAAATCCGTAGTTGGTGACGGCGTCACACAGGGCGTCAGAAGTAGATCAAGGCTGTCCGAGGAAGTATTTAGCGGCGAGGTGACGGCGTCACATTGTTGTCTTGACGCCGTCAGCCCTATTTTCCTATATATAGTTTTCTAGTTTTCCACATTTAGATAAAGAAGTTTTGGAGAAACCCTAAAGATGAATTTGGTGCAACTTTTACAGGTTTTTCAAGGGTTCCAAACCCTTGATACCTTGCATTGTAATTGAGATAAGTGTTCTTCTAATTCAATCAATATGTCTATGTGTTGGTTGTCTATATCTTGTTCTTGTCTCAATTCCATTATGCTAGGCTAGATCTCCTTTGTGTTTGCTTAGATCTAATGAAACCTAGATATTGATTATGTGTTGATTACTTGTTTATTCTTGTTCTTGGATGAATGATTTATATGTTAGGCTTAAGAAAACTGGCAGATCTCCAAATGGTAACATGCTTGAACGTCTTAAGAAACATGAACCGAGGCGTACTAGGTCTTTATTGGTTGTATTTAATGCATGAGCCACTGTTTACAATCCTTATAGTTGTGCTGGGCATGGTGTAGGAGGAGATAAGAGCTCATAGAATTGGGGAGTTATGTATGCCACCCCATGAATGGTATTAAGGAATACGATCCGTCATCCATGCAATTATAACAAGTAATTAACGTGTAAAAGATATCTAGGGAGTAATGAAATCTAAGTAAACACATTTTCTCCAATTACTGCTCACAACCTTAGTATAAATTAGTTTAATTTCATTTTTAGTATTTTATTTTGATTGCATCTTAGTTTTGGGTTAGTTGAATAGCAACTAATTCCGCCCACTCTTCTAAAACCCGAGATTTTAATTGCTTTCCATAAAATATAAAAACACAAAAATAATCATCCCTCACCTTTAGAACTAGTAATTAGGCTTTCTAATTCTAGCGACACTATTCCTAAGCTGAACGATCAATCCCCCGGTACTTGTCACTATACTATACTACAACGATCAGGTACACTGCCTGGTGGGGGTTGTAAGCTTCTCGAGATCCCTCGAGAGGTAAAGCCTGTTGCGATTCCCACACATCAAGTTTTTGGCGCCGCTGCCGGGGAATAGTTATTGTCTAGGTTAGAATTTCTTTTTATTAGGTCTACTTGCTAGATTCCTTTCTAGTAAGATTTTATTTTTATTTTTAGGTCTTCTTTAGTCTATCTTATTTCTTCGTGCCTTTGTTCGTAACTCTTTACCATCCGACATCATGGAAGGTGGTAACATCTTTGAACCCGTCATCCCACCACAACAAAACCCACCACTAGAACCCCTTAGGCCCCGAACCTTAGGAGAGTACTCCCGACCTAGCCATCAAGGCTACCGAAACACCATTGAGCTCACCGGAGCCAATGTGACCCCCTTGCGATCCGACACCATCCGGTTGGTGCAAAGCGGATGTGCATTCCATGGACTTCGTTCCGAAGATCCAAACCAACATCTTAAGGACTTTCTCAAAATCGTAGATTCCATAGACCTAGGTGTTGAAACTAGAGAGACTACCCGTTTACGCCTATTCCAATTCTCTCTACGGGATCAAGCTAGTCAATGGCTTGAGCGTTTACCCGCGGGATCCATCACCACATGGGATGATCTCACCACTCGTTTCCTTGCTCAATTTTTCCCACCGGGGAGAACTACTAAGCTTAGGAATGACATCTTGATGTTCCAACAACGTCAAAATGAATCTCTTTATGAAGCATGGACTCGTTTCAAGGACTTAATCCAAAAAGTCCCTCATCATGGCATAGATCTTTGGCACCAAGTCCAAATTTTTTATGACCATATCGACATCTCCACGAGGCGAACCATTGACCAATCGGCCGGTGGTAAGCTACGTGATCTTAGTGCGGAACAATCATGGGAACTCATAGAAGATCTTGCTCTCTATGACAACGAAAGTTGGAATGATCCCCGTGATTTGAACGAAACGGTCAAGGCAATATCTTTGCCTTCGAACAATTCTAGCACTCCCGACCGTAGGATCATGGAACTTGAAGGTCGAGTCAAGTCTCTCATGAAATCCTACGAAGCTCATAAACCTTCAAGCCAAATAAGCAGAATCGCTTCTACATGCAAACTATGCAATGGCCCTCATGAGACCCATAACTGCATGGAACTTCCAAAACGTGCTTATAACGAATTCACATCATCACACGTAGGTCAGGGTCCTCGAACTTCTGCCGAAGCCTATGAGGCATGGAAGGGTAAACCTGATTTTAGAAGGTACCAAACGCGAAGCGTATCCTTCAATGACTCCTCACCACTCACTTGGTCCGAGCATTTTCCATCACAAGGCATTCCTAGGCAAAGCTGTGAAGATACTTTAAAAAAATTCATTCTATCTCAAGAACTATAGCTCGCTACGCTCGAGGCCAAATTTAAACAACAGCAGGATGATGTAAACAACAAGATTTGTAATCTGTTGACTGCTATCAAAGAGCATATTGATAATAAGCCCATTCCTGTTAATGAGGTTAAATCTGCTACCGTCATGAGTCCACCAGCCTCCCCTGTAAAAATAAAAAGTCCTAGCAAGTTATTCAAACATATATCTCCTAACGGAAAAGAACCTGTCAACCTCCCTGGACCAATCCACTTCGTAAACACCATCACCACAATATCTACTTCAACACCCAACCCAACCCAACAACAAACTAACAGATTCAGTCAGACAACGAAAGATGAGACCTCAAGGGTCGACCATGCTTCGGCAAGAAAACCTACCGACTCACCCGAGCAATACACCACGCAAGAATACGACAAACCGGATGAAAGGAAAGAGAAATCGGAAGA
Organism: Artemisia argyi; assembly: GCA_030686995.1. Taxonomy (NCBI): domain Eukaryota; kingdom Viridiplantae; phylum Streptophyta; class Magnoliopsida; order Asterales; family Asteraceae; genus Artemisia; species Artemisia argyi. The sequence continues at coordinate 183,565,225 of CM060691.1, read as the reverse complement.
GCATGAGAAAGATCCAACCATTTTGGGTAAATCTATTATAGAAGAACCCGAGAGAAAAATGGAGGATGTTATTAGTGTGGGTAACAATCAGACTAAGGAAAGTAACCATAAAGTTTTCAAGATCCCCTGTACCATTAAGGAAAAGCTCTTAACCGATAGTCATATAGATCCTAGCTTCCCAGTCAACATAATCCCCCTCTCCCTATACCACAAAACCTTCCCAGAGCACGTTGCGTGCAAGAGAGTAATAGAAAATTTATCAATTAGGATTGGAGAGCTTGTTTACAATACTGACCTCACCGTGGTTGATGACGTGGACCCTTTCACCAATCAAACGTTAACCCACCTTGTCCTTGGGATACCATTTATCAATGAATCGGGAGCAATCCTTGATGAGAAAGATGGTAGTGTAGTACTCACCAATGGTGTTAGGAAGGTAATTTTTCGTAGGGATAGTGAGGAGGTATACGAGTATCGTCCCTCTCTTGAGGGGAATCTATATGGGTCAAAGGATGGAGAGTTGGGGAAGATAAGACGACGTGATCCGAATAATCTCAAAATCCCCTGCATGATCGGTCATAAGTACTTCGATAACATATAGATTAATGTATTCCTGCCAAAGAATTTTATGTCATTGTTTCATTATAACAATATCTGCAGATGGGGGATGATTTACAAGGGAGAGAAAGTGGTTGGTAAGGATCATGAAATCCAGGTGTTCGTAGGAAATATGGCATTCCCTATGGAATTCACGATTGTGGACAACATAGAGGACTATGTCGACCCTAGGTTATCACAAGTCGTCTTTGGAGCACCCTTTTGTGAAATCACTAATTTGATAGTGGATGACTTGAACGGAATCATGACCTTCACTGATGGGATTAGGAGGATTTCATACCAAACGCCATACAAGAGAAAAGACCTTAAGGGAATAGATTGTGACGGGCTTGATATGATGAGCTCCCAACTTATCTTGTGTGATGAAGATGTTAGGAGAGGGTGTAGGAATATTTCTGATTTATCATGTGGATTCTTTAAGAATGTTAGTAAGCTTGGTTCTAAGTATCGACAAGATGTTTTCGAATTCGAAGATCCGAAGTACTTGCACTATGAAAGCGATACTGGTTTAGAAGACGACCTAGAGAGTGGAACCAATAATGGAATCACGTAGTAACCCATGACTTTGAGTCTAGCTACAAGACTCGTAAATAAAGAAAAGCGCTGTTAGGTCACCATTTAGTAAACACAAGCATAACAATGATAGAAATGAGATGAGAAGAGAGATTGGGAAGATTATATGATAAAGAGAAATATAAGTGCAAGAGTTTCCTTAAGAAATCAAAATAACCAACCAAATACAAGTGAGACCTAAGGCTTCTATTTATAGGGAAGGAGCTAGGGCAACACTCCCTCTCCTTCCACTATCCAAATTGTATGGGCTTGAGGCCCATGGACCTCATTCATAAGCCTAGTAAACTTAATACAAAATGTAAATGATAGTAAATAATAACTAAGCAACCTAGCATTATTACAAGTGACCGAGACTTCATAAAATAGTGAAACTATGATCCCAACAATCTCCCCCTAAGGGTCGGTCATCGTGGTTGCTTGACGTCTTCATCTTTGTCGTTGACTTGTGACATGTAAATCTCTAGACGTCTTCATAAATGATTAGAATAATAATGGATGTACTTTGCTTTTTGTCTTAGTTCTTTGATGATGTTGTAGTGATTGTGTTACAAAGTAATCTGCCATTCGTCACTCCTGCGTCTGTGGTGGTTGAGCTCCATTCCAACATACTCATACATCTTTGGACTTAGACTTTCACGTACAAGAAGTTCCTTTTCATGCATTGAGATCTTTGTCTTATTACTTTGTAGATTCTTCTTTTGGTGTAGAATCTTTCTTTGAACTTTGTGTTGCTAAGATCTTTAAGGGAGCTTTCTTTGACTTCAAGATGTATGTATGAGCATGTTGGAATCTACCATCATGGAAGTGAGGTACCTGCGAGTAAACAGTTAGCAATAAAACAACCGGTACTTACGGATAAGGAATTAGAGCTCATCAACAGCATATTGTGAAGACTCCTTCTACTCCTTATCCAGGCCGTTCCCATATCAGATACTCCCGAAGGAGCTTACTAGACCTACTAAGTAGCTCAATGACTGGGTGAGTCGCTGGGGATCACTCCACGACTGTAGACCGCTATGGAACCACCGCAAACACTAAGCGTAACCCTTGTGGGGTTACCGAAGTGACCTGCTGTCAGGGCTGTTTGATGATGACCCTGGAAGGATTTCCGTTCAATCATTGAGAAATACTTATGTAATCCTCTCATAAACGTTCTCGGCAGATTGCTAAGATCTGCGAAGGACACGATAGTTTACAACTGATGCCCATTGATGTAGAACACCAGTTGCAGAGATACTAAGTGTTCCTAAGATATCTTTGATGTATCTCGAGGCTCTAGACTCTATAAGTGCACACCTAGGTTTCCTATGCGGAGACTGGGGAGGTATCTCCTGCTTCAATATCAACCGTCTCTAAGAGATAGGTCGATAGGTTACGCGGGTTCCCCGTGAGAATGAAACAAGTCCTTTTAAGAGAACTTGAGTGGTTAAGAAGGTTTAGTGCATTGCGTCACTGGGTCCATGACGACTTTGTCTTCAATACCGGTGTTGTCTTTTGCAACAACCAGTAGCATACGTATTGAACCCGGTGTCTGCCCTAAGGTTGAACATATGGAGGGCTATTTCTTTTCACCCTTTTCTTTACTTTTCTTTTTAATTCTTCAACTCCTTCTTTCCCTTTCATTCTTTTTCTCCTCTTTTTTTTCGTATCATACCTAAGGACTTCTAATTCTAACTATGGGAGATGTCCTTGGGTAGATCCCTCCGGCTCTGGCGGATCATAGGACGGATATTCCTATCTTAATCACCTTATAACTCCGACAGTAGCCAAGAAACCTTTGATTGAAAATCTCTCAAAGTGTTTGTGATAATCAAATATTTTGGTTAACACTTTGAGAGTTTTGTGTACACTTTTGAAGGGCTCCCCCTGCACATGTGCTCATAAGTATTAAATAAATTTGCACATGCGGGAGGAGCAAGCACTTTTGAATTGATCCACTTTCCGTGAACAAGACCGATTCGAGACACGCTTACATCACTAGTTAGACTAGCTTGAAGTTATTACCCGGCCCGGTCAAGTTCACTGAAAGTTTCTCGAGATGGTACATTTCTACTAAGACATATCCTTTTCGAGACACGCTTACGTGGCTAGTTAAAGAGATACATTGTCAGCTTTTAGGTGACAACTAGCTCTAGTAACTAACTTGATGTTATTACCCGTCGAGGATAAGTTTTTTCGATATTACTAACTTTTATTGTCTCGTCAATTCCTGGGTCAATACTGAGTCTAGCTCGCACATGATACAACTTTTAAGCTTTGACTTCGTATATTTTAATCACTTTATCATTTTCTCCCCCTCAAAAATAGCATATAAAATGATGTTTTTGACAAACTTATAGATTAAAATATGCCTTTTGAGTCTTACGGGGAGATTCACCAAGAACTTTTGACTTAGAGCAAAGTATTTTGTTTTGACAAGTGCTCCCCCTCAACAAGTGATTAGGTCTTATTGAGGTGAAATACTTGTCCTTTTGAGCAGAATTGTGAAAATCATAAATGTTTGATTAATTCTACTCAAAAGTAAGAAGCCTTCGCTCCTTATGTTTAGGATTGAGGCACTGAAGCGTACCTCAGGGTCCTTTCTATACAATTACGGGTTGTGCACTGTAATGCGTGCACAAGCCATTGTGAAATTCAATCAAATGAAACAATTGATAATGAAAAGTTAACCAAATGTACCAAGTTAATCTTCGTCAGGAAGTGGAGCGTCAAAGTCAGTGAACTTGGGTACTGGTCTTTCGAAGTTTCTGACAGGAAACGATGGTCTGGCACCGATATAGCTTTCCAGTCGTCTGATCTGTTCCCGTCGAAATAACCTTTCTTCAATCTTTAAGACAAAGTTGCGAACTTGTCTTCTTGTGCTGGATTTCCATCTAGGTTGTTCCCCCTTAGCTATCTTACGGCGATCATCATTCAACCTTTTGACCAGCCCATCACGAACAGATTTGAGTGTAACATCACAGAATTTGTGCACCTCATCGAACCTCATGAAACTTTGTAGTTGTTTGCTGTTGATGTAGGTGAAACCAAAAGGTTCTTGGTTGAGAGTGAACTGTGGTGTTTGATAGATACCCTCAAAGTAGAATTGCGGCTTTGTCAAATTGATCTTCAGTTGGTAACTTTCCACTCCAAGCTGAAGATCTTCCACTCTTTCTTGAACAATCAGTCGTCGGATGTAAAGAAGTAGTGATGCCATGAAGTTGTACTGTACATTTCTGTCAAATCCACGCATTCTTTGTTGAACCTTTTCGAGATACATGTCTTCGATGTCATTGAGGTAAAGGTCTGGAAAGTCTGCTTCTGAGAACTTGTACTTCTTTTCATCTTGTCGTTTAACAACAATTTCACGCATGAATTTGTAGTTAAATCGTTGTGACTCATGAATCTCCAAGATGGCGATGATCTTAGATTTGTGCTTCACATTTTCCAATGATTTCTCCTCCAATCTGCTAGTATAACCGAGACGACGACGTTCTGGCCAGTGTTGAATGCCGTGTAGGGCATCTCTGTCGTAGGCTACGATGGAGTTACTGAAAACACGAGTTGTTTCTTCGATGGCAGGAATTTCGTATCTGGCGGCCGGTACGGAGATTGTGAGTGATGAAGCATATTTCTTCTTGGTTTTCGCTTGGGTGAGTTTGATATTTTGAAGATCTTTGTTGAAAAAATAGCTGTAGGGTAACTTGGGCTTTTCTGGAAACCCTGTCAATGGTAATGGTTTTGTCCAGTCAGTGAAGTAAGGTTTTTCATGGTTCTTGGAACTGAGATCGATATTCATTTCAGGATTTAGCCAGTCAAACTCGGCAGACATTGCACTGGCTATGTTCTGCAAATGAAATTCGTATTCAACTTTGTTTCCAGATCTTTTCTTGAGGAATTCTTGTGCATCCCTATTGATTCTTCTGAGCTCTGTCTTTGTAAGTTTGTTGATCTGAAGATCCTTCATAATAACTTGGGTGAACTGTAGAGTATTGCCAGGAAGGGGTTCTTCATCTTCTAGAGGAGGTTGAGCCTGAACCATTTATGTCAACCAGTCATTTTGAGGAGTATCGTCATTGTCGAGCCATGAATGACGTCTTTTCTTCTTGGATTTCTTAGACTTAGATGTAGCATCTTTGTCTTTAGCTTTGGACGGTGACGATGGTCCAGCATGAGAATCATGAATAGGTGAAGCACGGTAATCGGTGTCAGGTTGACCATGATAATCATCTGTAGGTTCCATGAGAGTTTCTTCCTCTTCTGTTTGACCTTGACCGGTTGTTGAGTGGTGTTGTTGATTTCCAGGAGGAGTGGAGTCCTTTTGTGGTTGTAGAGAGGATGAGGGACCGGTTCCCGACTTAGGTTTCTTTCCCTTTGAGTTTGGGTCAGGGTCGTCATCTTTTCTTGACCTTTTTCGGGCTCCAGCTGCATCTTTGCAAGACTCTTTGGTAATGTAAGCTGCCATAGCCTCATAAAGTGCTTTTTCTTCAGCAGTCTGTGTGGTTTTGGAGGCAACATTGTCGAAGAGTTTGGCAAGCATTTCATTGAAGGACATTTCAGGGACAGTTGGAGTCACAGTAGAAGGTTTTGCGGTGTGAAGCGTGAATGGTGTAGTAGACAACATTTTCCTTGTAACACTTCTGATTCTGTGATCCAAGTTGTCATTGATTGGTTCAAGAAGGTTTGCTACTTCAGGAGTGATCATATCAACCATATTTTCAGTGAGAAAATCATGTGTTGCAGTTCTGATAAATCCTTCGTAATCAGAGTTCAAGAACTTGTCGATCAGCTGCTTTGACTCCTGGAAGTCCTCAACTTGTTTGGTAAGACCGGTAACCATGTTGGTGAGTTTGTCGACTTGCTCCTGAAGATCAACTGGTTGTTTCGGTTCATTGATTGAATGTTGTTTTGATGCGGTTTCTGAAGGTGTGGGAGATGAGTGCTCCGGTGATGATTCTGACGACGACTCGTTGTGTGAGTTTGAAGAAGAAGCAGGAGGAGTCGGATCCTTTGGTGGAGAGTCTTGAGGAGGTGGAGGTTTAGCTGAGGAAGTCTGCTGAGAAGATGACTTAAGAAATATGTTGGTGTCGAACGCGTTCTTCTCTTCGTTTTCTTTTCTACGGCGTTCCTCTGCTTCCTCTGCTTCTCGTGCAAGAAACTTTGGAGTAATAAGGTATTCCTGTTCCTGATCCGTAGCTATGTTCTCTTGTCCGCCAACATTCTCCTCTACATAAGCAGTATCTGTCATGTTGACATCTTCTGTTTTGTCTGTATCCTTAACAGTGTCATCAGGCTGTGGAGCTGATTTTGACTTTGTGGACACATTGGGAGGAATCATGCTGCTTGTAGCTCCTTCATGTTCCAACTGATCGATAGGTGGAGGTGTTGGAGGTTGTGACATAAGTCGGCTTTCGAGACTAGCTTTCCTTTGTTCTTTACGAAGTCGCTTTTCTTCAGCTCGTGTGTCGACAACAATACTTTTAAGTTTGCGTTTATCGACTAACGGTTCAACTATTGGTTCGTCTTTATCATCATTCGGCTCATTAATAGTGACTCCTTTTCTTTTCCTTGTCTCTTCTTCATAAGTTTCAAGACTTTGTTGTACGGCGATCTCTGTTGCAGGAAATCCTTCATCAGGTGCTCTGTATCTCAGTTCATAGTCAGGTTCTTCTTCATCAGATTCCGTATCGAACTCGGATTCGGTGTCAGAAGGTGGAGGTGTTGGTTCATCATGAAGAGTGTATTCAGGAGTTACCTTCTTCTTTGGCTTGGTAGCAGGTTTGGGTTTGGATGTGGGTATAGGTTTGGTGGAAGTCTTGGGTTTAGACTTAGGAGCACCCTTAGATCTAGTATGTGGTGAGGCAGTAGTGCTTGTAGTACTTCCAGACTTTACACCTCCTTTGCTTCGAGTCTTTATTGTTGCTTCTTCCTTTACCCCTTTGTAAGCGTTATCATACAGCTTATAGTTCAGACTCTTCTTGATTTTGTCATTAAGTAGATATTCAGGAAGCCTCATTCCTTTGATCTTGGTTGAGGAAGTGGTCGTCTTGATGAATGAGGTGGTGAAATCATCCTCAAAGAGGTGCTTCGGCTCATTAGGATCAGCCATCCTCTTGATGAATTCTGGAGAGTTTTTGCAGAGATGTTCTATGAGAAGCTTGGTGAATCTTGTGAATGGTATCATAGTCTTCACACGTTCGGTTTGAATACTATGGACGATATCATTCATGATAGGAACTGCAAAGTCAATAGGTGTCAGAGTCACCATTCCCCAGAATGTTTGCAAATGTTCGAGCCTTGGATGTTCATGACCACTTTTCCTTCCAGATATAGATCTTACCACCAACAGACAGAATGTTCTCCAAGGCTGAGGGATATTCTTGGCATTAAATTGGGAAAGCTTGACTAGCGGTACTTCATCATCAACCTCATATCCTAATTCAATGAAGAAGTCAAGAAGATCCAGGTCAGGTAGTATAGGAGCAAATTCGTTGTCAGTTTGTGGCATGAGAAGGGCTGTTCGAAGAACGTCATGATCTACAGTGTATTCTTGGTTGTCCAATGTAACAGTGAAAGACTCATCATCCAAGTTAGCCTGAGCAGTAAGCCAGAACTGATGAAGGTAGAATCGAGGAACTGAAGTAGAACAGATGAGCAGATGTTTGCAGGGATGTGCAAGTAGAATATCTTTCACAATCATGCATGATTTCTCTGTAATATTCAATTTGTCGAAATCAACTCTGGGATTGTTGTTGCCAATCGTGACATTGTAGTTTTCGGGAGTGATGTCATCCATGGTGAGCAGTGGAAGACTTTGTTCAGCAACGTTCTCATTGTGTTCAGCCACGTTGATCTGAAAAGTATCACTATAAACCAAACATCCAAATTTGTTACGTGTTAGCACAATTTTGAGTTTGGTTACAGATATCCACTTAAAACAGTTAAGCACGAATGTGTCATTTTGTTATGAGTTAAGTGTCACATAATGCATACTTGAAGAATCATAGTTCATGTAATAACTCGCAAATAAGCACGATTGATATTCACAATTCACAATTACTTCACATTACACATCAACAATGAATCACAACAAAGTTACATGGATATAACATGACAAGGCCAAAAACAAGATTTCGAAAACAAATAACATAAACCTTTTATCGCAAAATTGTGTTGAGAAAAGATTTCGAAAAAAGTTACAAAGACATTTTATCGAGAAAATAAATTATCGAAAAAATCCTCATGAGTAACTTTTATCGAGATCTTTCCTTTATCAAGAATTGCGAAAAGTTTAAGTTTTCGAAAACATCATTTTTCGATAAAAACTTTTCGAGAACCTGGTGATTTCGAAAAAGTATAGTTCAAAGAGTGATTTCGAAAAAATAATTTCGAAAAAAAACTGAGTTTGAACAACATTTATCGAAAACATACGTTTCTCGATAAGTTTATCAAAGATTGCGATAATTCTCGAGTTTCTCGAAAAAATTCTTGTACAAGAATCAAATCGATTTTTGAAGTTACACGTACGTTTCTTTAGCAAAGAACTTTTCCAATGACTTAGGCCTGTCACCAAGATAGATAAACACAACTTAAATATAATCACTACACACGTTAAACAAAGATCTCGATAATTATCAAGATCAATTTTCTCGAAAATGTATCAAGTTTGAGACTAATGAGCAATAATGGTTCTAGCATATCACAAGCATAAGTATGAGACAATTTATAATAGCATACAACTCATTGGACTCAGTTAGATCAAAGTTTTTCAAGAACGTGGCATACTAACTTATCGAGAACCAATTATCAATGGAGTAGTTCCATCACATTAATACAAACATGCATACTTGTGACCTTAGAAACATATCCCACCAATAAAACAAAGCAAACAACCACAAATTCTCACAGTCGCAAATCGACTCAACACCTAGATTTCTAAATCGAAGCAAACATGAAGGAATGTATGAGAAAATGATGAGGATATGTTAGAAACATGCTTAGTAACAAAACCCTATCAATAATCAAACACTTAATCATGATTATAACGAATTTCGAAATCACAAACCCTAGTTCTCGATTTCTAGAAAACATGAGATTGAGCCGTTGGATTAACAATTAATCGAGATCCTATGTTTGTAATGCCCTAAAGATTACTTAGGAACTTACAATTTGATGATCAAAATCGTGGATAGCTCAGTTGAATAAGGGCCGTAGGTTTGAGAAAAAGGGTTTAAGAGGTTTTGAATAAAGTGGGGTTTGTGTTATACGGTTTGTTTGTTTTATTATTTTTTTTGAAATTTTAAGTTTAAGTCACTTTAGGTCCCTTAACTTATAGATATACCTACTTGAGTCCTAAAGTAATGGCAAACTTGTGTAACATCGAGATATACATCCGTTAATCCTAACTTATGAAGACTTAATAACGGGATGAGACAACATGATGTTAAAAGAACGTTCACACACTCCAAAGTACCGTAAAACATGCAAGTATACCAATAAAAGTTGGTAAAAATTAAAAGCGTGACTCCCCCTCAACACTTGTAAAATAAGAACAAAGTGTTGAAGTGAAGCGATATACTTGCATCATCATTTTTTTTTTTTTTTTTTTTTTTTTAATAAAGAGTTAAAAAAAATATTTTACAAGGATAGTTATGATGTTTGACGATCAATTGTGTTTTAAAAACTTTTCCAGATCTTCTGGAGTCAAACATCGCATACCAATTTGGTGAACTAGACTAGCAAACCTTGATGGTGCTAAAGATTTGGTAAGTAAGTCCGCCAATTGGTATTCAGTCCCAACAAAATAAAGTTCAACTGTACCCTTTTCCACATGCTCTTTGATGAAATGATATCGGAGATCGATGTGTTTGGATTTGCAATGATGCACCGTGTTGCAGGAGATAGCAATTGCACTCTTTGAATCACAGTAGATAGGAATCTTGTTGAATAGGTAGCCATAATCCTTAAGTTGTGATCTCATCCAAATGACTTGAGCACAACAAGCAGACATGGCTACGTATTCAGATTCTGTAGACGACAGTGAAGTGCAGTCCTGCTTCTTAGATTGCCATGATACGAGTTTGTCTCCGAGAAATTGTAATCCACCAGATGTACTTTTGCGTGTGTCTAAACATCCTGCATGATCAGCATCTGAAAAAGCAATTAGTTCAAAACCAGAATCCTTCGGATACCAGATTCCCAAGTTAATGGTTCCCTTTATGTATCGAAGGATTCTTTTGACCTCACTGAGGTGTTTTTCAGTTGGTTTAGACTGATAGCGAGAGCACATGTAGACAGCAAATACTATATCAGGTCTACTAGCTGTGAGAAACATGAGGGACCCAATCATACTTCGGTATTTGGTAGGGTCAACTGGAGTCCCATGTAAATCAGCATCTAGTTTTGTGGTATAGCCCATTGGTGTATTAAAAGTATCACAAGACATCATTCCATGTTTCTTTAAAATTTCAAGAGCATATTTGGACTGATTTACAAATATTCCACGGGGTGATTGATGAACTTGTAGTCCTAGAAAGAACGAAAGTTCACCCATCATGGACATTTCAAAATTATCTTTCATTAATTTTTCAAAATCATTAGAGTAACTTCTTTTTGTTGAGGCAAAAATAATGTCATCGACATATATTTGAACAACAAGTAAGTCCTCCCCGAGGGTTTTTGTAAATAGTGTGGGATCCACCGATCCTTTAGAAAATTTATTGGCCAATAAGAAAGTGGAAAGTTTGTCATACCACGCCCGTGGGGCTTGCTTAAGACCGTAGAGTGCCTTTTTGAGTCGGTAAACATGATTAGGACGCTCAGGATCAACGAAGCCTTCTGGTTGGCTAACATAAACTTCTTCACGGAGTTCTCCATTAAGAAATGCTGTTTTGACATCCATTTGGTAAACCACCATATTCCTGTGTGCAACATAAGCCAAAAAGATCCGAACAGCTTCATGTCGAGCCACTGGAGCAAAGGATTCAGCAAAATCAAGTCCTTCCAGTGGGGAGTATCCTTTCGCTACCAGACATGATTTGTTGTGTATGACAGTCCCTTCAGCATCAAGCTTATTCTTCCAGATCCATTTTAACCCGATGACAAAGACTCCGTTAGGTCTTTCAACTAATTCCCAGACTTCTAATCGTATGAACTGTTGAAATTCCTCTTGCATAGATTCAATCCAGTTGTCATAAGTCATTGCTTCTTTGATGTTCTTAGGTTCTTCGTGACAAACTGTGAGTGCATAGATACAAGTTTCTCCATCTGTGTGAAGTCGTTGTCTTGTCATAACAGGTGCATCTGGATGGCCAATAATATGAACTAGTGGATGGTCTCGAGTCCATTTGTGTGTTGACGGGTGTAGTTGATAAGTATTTCGCATGTTAGCAGGATCCAAATTGCGTGTTGATGACTCAGCTATATCAGGAACTGTAGTAGCTGGTGCAAACGGATTAAAGAACGCATCAGGATCATGCTCTGCGGGTTGTGGAACTGATTGTGGTGTTGGATCTTCAGCTGGATGGCCGGAAGTAGAACCAGTTTGTTCTGTTGTAGATGGTGATACAATTGGAGGACCGTCTCTCTCAACACTTGTAGTTGTTTGTTGAGGTGAGTCTGGTACTGGAATGTTATCAGGTTGAGCAGCGGAATTAGGTGAGACCTCTGTAGGACGGTATTCAATTGTGTCATCAAATAGTGGAGCAAACAAGGTTTCTAATTCTTTGCGGTTGAGTGGCAATGGTTCAGCTGAGGATGCCGGAGAGTTAAGACGGTTAAATTCGGGTCCTAAGCTGTGTTGCTCAGAAGCCATCTGTGTGAGTTCATCAAAGTTAGCGTGAATGGTTTCTTGAATTTCTCTTGTACGACGATTCCATATCCGAAAACCTTTGGAATTTTCACAATATCCAACGAACACTCCAATGTCAGCCTTTGCTTTAAGTTTACCTAAATCATCACGATCATTCTTCGGATAACAAAGTGCTCCAAATACATGAAAGTAATCGATGTTCGGTTTTCTTTTGTGAACAATTTGATAAGGTGTTTTGCGATGACGTTTTGTGATCATGCAACGGTTTTGGGTATAACATGCGGTTGAAACAGCTTCTGCCCACAAGTAATCTGGTAATTGAGCATTAATCAACATAGTTCTAGCAGCTTCCACTAACGTCCTGTTGCGTCTTTCAACCACACCATTCTGTTCTGGGCTTCTAGGAATAGATGTTTGATGTTCAATTCCCACTTTCTCATAATAAGACTTAAGTGTCTGATTCTTGAATTCAGTTCCATTGTCAGTTCTGACGATTCGTACCGTGTTGCGTAACTGAACTTGAATTTTAGTGAGAAAGGTGATGATCATTGAAGGAGCCTGATCTTTACTTCGTAAGAAATAAACCCAAGTCCATCTGGAGAAGTCATCTACAATTACAAGTATGTAGCGTTTACCGTTGATACTTTGAACACGCATCGGTCCACATAAATCCATATGAAGCAGTTGTAAAACATGATTTGTACTTTGCTCAAGTTTAGATGGAAAATGAGCACGAGTACTTTTTCCTTGTTCACAGGCTGGACATAAGTGATCTTTGGTGAAACAGAATCTTGGAAATCCATCGACAAGTTTATAACGAGCAAGGTCAGTCATGGTTTTGAAATTCAAGTGTGAAAGACGTTTGTGCCATAACCAAGATTTTGTTGATTCTGCTTTGGAGAGAAGACATATTGGAGATGTTGCAATCATATCTGACATTGATATTGTATAAAGATTGGAGCCACGTGAGCCAGACATTAGATCGTTTCCTTGTAAGTCACGAACAAAGCAAGTTTTTTCACGAAATGCAACTTCGAGATCCCCATCACAGAATTGACCAACAGAGAAAAGGTTGTGTCCAAGACCCTCCACATAATAAACACGGCTTATTTCGATGTTCCTACTTACATAGTCACCATATCCCATGATTAGAGCGTAATGATCATTCCCGAATCTGACAGTACCAATAACCTTTGAGACAAAGTTGTGTAACAGTTTGAGATTGCCTGTCATATGTCGGGTGCATCCGCTATCAACAATCCAGAGAATGATCTGTACCACCTGCATCACAAGAAGAAGACACAGATGGAACAGAAGTAAGGGTGGAACCCAAAGACAGTGCGGGTTCCTGTTGGTTAGAAACACATGTTTTCAACAATTTAGGGATCCATTTAAAGTCTGGTTTGTGTTGTAACCAATGTTGCCAATTCCAACTAGTTTTTGCTTTCTTAATGTTAAATGCACTAGTAGTTGGCTCATTCCTAGATTTGTTCTTGGCATCTATGGGGGTAACTGCAACTTCATTAGAAACCGTAGAAGACGGCTTTCCTAAGTTAGACTTAGAGGCAGTAGTGGGCCTAGAAGGAATGCGTGTCCTACGTTTCTTATGACGTGAAAGTAGAGAATTAGCGATACATTTTGTATGATCACCAGATGAAACATTTTTACGACAAAACACACAGGATGCATTAATATTGAAAACATTCAAAGGTTCATCATTCGTTACATTTAGATTTTGATTACAATTTGCCAGATTAGAATCTAAATCTGATGCAACATGAGTCTTATTCAAGTTCCTAAGTTGATCTTCTACTTCTTGGGCTTCTAGTTGTCCTTTCTTACGTTGCAAGATCCTATTCTTCTTTTTATTTTTTCGCTTGGGTCTGCTAACGCTAGTAGTGGAGACTAGTCCTGTAGAAGTGGAGTTATCAACATTAGTGTTTTGAACAACCTTTCCTTTATCAGTCTTGCCTACATGATACATTCTTGGTGCTATTACCGTGGTGTCAACAAACTTTCCTTTTTGGAGTATCTTAATTTTCTCTTTCAAATCAATGATGATGTGATTCTTATCCTGAATATTTGACTCAAGTATGTCATTGCAATGTTTAATGTCAATGTGGTTTTGTAGAAATGCGTCATTTTCAATTTTTAAATCCGCAATTTCTTGCTCGTATTTGAGACACAAACTTTTGAAAGACTCATTGTTTTTGCAAAGCTGACAAGAGGTTGAAAGATTTTGTTTTTGAAGTTCCAATTCTCGTTCAATACTTTGAGCTTGACACCATTCAATCCTCTGTTTGAGTAGACAAATTTCTTTTGAAAATTGTTTTGTCACATCATCATTTGAATTTCTCAACTTATCATTTTCCTGTTTGAGTGTCTCAATTTCCGCTTTCAACAAGTTATTATCAACACAATGATCATCCTTAAGCATAGATGTACCAGATTTATAGAGATCATTCATGATAACAGACAGAATATCAGCACAGAGAACTTGTTCCAAGAGTCGATCAGCATCATTTTTGAAAATTTTAGTTTTTTGCTTTTGGACCAAAATCTCATTTTCAGTAGCGTTGAAAATGTTTATCATATTTTTGACCTCCTTTTGAAGTTCCTGATCCCAACGTGTAGCACATAGACGGAGGTGTTGAACAATTGGCTTCATTTGTTTTTGAAAAATATCTCTCTTTTCTCGCTCGTATGCGGATTGAAAAGTTTCAATTTTTTATTTCAGAATTACGTTCAATTGTTTCCTCCAAAATTTCGATGTCTTCCATAAAGGTTTTGAAATAATTTAAGACACGACAAGTTTTCGGTAAAGGTGTAAGTTCACCGGATGATGGTAAGGGACCATTTATTTGTGCTACAGTTTGGACAGGAGCCGCATTGTGAGATGAAACATATGACTCTTCGATAAACCATGATTTCTCAGGTAAGTCCTTTTGAGTAACAAAAGATTTTGAAATGGGAGGAGCTTTTGAATAGTCATATGGTGTCCAATATTGAACATAACTCATTTTAGATCGACTCTCGTCTTCAAGTTCTTCTTCTTCCTCAGTATCAAAAACAACAGCATGCACAATCGTATTATCAAGCAAACAATCCATACTGTAAATTTTTGGAATATCTTTGAATGCCGTGTGAAGAAACATTGAATTGTAATCACCAAGTGCAAATCGTTTATCGGGTCTCGGTTTTAAAGTAAATTTCTGAATTGTTGTGACAGAGTTCCCGTGTTTGTAAACAATGTTACGAAATTCTTTGAGTTGTTTCTCAAGATCAACAATATCACCGAGTAAATCATCGATGTACTTTCTTTTTCGTATTTTGTGTTCACAAAAATCCTTTTTACAACTTGACAATTCTGTTTCTGTTTTTGAAAGTTCTGTTTGAAGATGTTTAACTTGCATTTTCAATTCACACTTTTCACTTTCAAGTTTCGAAATCAAGTTTCCGTTTGACTCAATTAAATCATGCATTTTGCGTTGAAGATCTTGTTCTTTGTTGTAAGAGTCTTGAAAAGCTTTTTCAAAACTTTTTGCATTTTTATCTTGTCTTCCTGATTTGAAAGCTGAATTTTATAACACTCAATATCTCTTGAAAGTGACGCATTTTGTTCTTTTAAAGCTTTATTAGTTTCGTTGCATTTAATGATTTGCAATTGTTGAGCATCCAGTTGTTTAGATAACAATATTAGGTCAGGGTCTGGATCAAATGATGGTTCATGTTGTTCTAAATTATCATCTTTATCATTCTCAATAGGATCATCAAATGAAACAACTGTGTCATCATCGAATATAAAAACTGTGCTTATTTGTTCATCTTTTTGAGATGATGAAGATGATTTAGATGGAACAACTTGCGCCATATCTGATTCATAAGCAGAAGGTGAGACTATTTCATTAATAAAGCATTCATTGAGGTCATGTACCTGAGACAAGCCGTCAGTGTCATACACTGGACCTGAATCATTGAGCTTAAGTTCCTGCATGTTGGCCATAAGCATCACAGCTGCATTAGCTTCCAGATCTTCCATGTCATCATCATTGTTCACATTTGCCATGAAGTTGTTATCTTGTTCAGGGAAATGTCCGTCTTTTTCATCTTGAAGAGCCATGAGTAATGCCTGCTTGTGAAACTTACTACCCCGAGTTCTCGGTTTGGGACATGCTGTAGCTATATGACCTTGCTCATTACAATTGTAGCACCAAACTGCATTCCCTGAGTTGGAGTTCCTTGTTGCAACTGAGTCAGACCTTTGTTGAGAAGATCCTGAGTTGTTCCTGAACCCCGTATTGTTACTAAACCTCTGATCATTCCCATAATTTCCTGAAGAACTTCCTGAACCAGATCGACCATAATTACGATTCTGAATTTCCACTCTTCCATCATTGACAACAGCTTGGTTCCTTGTGTTAGAAGATGAACGTTGACGGTTGTTTGTTTTGTTGGAGAATTTGCTGAAAGCACGAGCAATAAGAGCAAGTCCCTGATTCAACGTATTAAAGTCATCATCGTCATCATCATTGGAGTTTGAGTAGTACACAGCTTCATTGTTGTTTAACGGAACAAGTTGAGTAGAAGCATTCTGTAGAGATGAATCATAAGGGACCATTTGGTTCGAGGTGGAAGATTGTGGATAACTGAAGTAGTTTTGCTCTTGAACATATGCATGATTTGACATTGGTGGTGGAGCATAGGGAGATTGAGCTACTAGAGCCAAAGAATTTGATGTTGTTGTGGGTGTGTATCCTCCTCGTAGAGCTCGATCTTTTTCCACTTCAGGTTCATGGTGTTTCAGAAAGTCATACAACAAACCATATGGAGCATCATGAAGATTCTTTGTTTGACGAACAAATGTCACATATTTATGCCAATCAGGGCCAAGACTACCAACAAATTTGGAGTTCACAGCGATCCTTGGTACTGTGATTTTGTGACGTTCCAGATCATTGACCACATTTGTGAAACGATGATAGTAGGATTCAAGTAACTCTCCAGGTTCAATTGTGATGTCAGCGTATTCCATGTATAGCTTGGATTCCATGTCATCTTTGTTCAATTGAGTGCCTTCCATAAGGAGATGAACGTGTTCCCACATAGCTTTGGCTGTTTTCTGAGCATCGACACTTCGATAGATCGGATTAGGTATACCTTGAAGTATATAAGCCATTGCATACTGATCAGCTTCACGATGTAGTTTCTGTTCTTCAGTGAGTGCAGATTCTGGAAGGGGTCTATCACCAGGAGGACGTGGAGGATCAGCATGTGGATCACCAGCTTCAAATCTAGTTGGTCACTCAAATGGTCCTTCAAGTATCACTTGCTTCAAGTATTTCCCATGAGGTTTCTTTAGCTCAACAAATCGTAAGAATCGACTTGACCATTGAACATAGTTCCCAGGTGTAAGCATTGGAGGTGTTTCAAGTGATCCTGCCTCATGTCGGGATTGTTGAGTTGTAATAACTTCACACATTCTGTCAAACCAGTGAGGTTGTTTGGAGGAAAACTGAGTGTTTTGTTGTGGCACTTGATATGATTGTTGTTGAGGAATGATCTGATGTTGTTGCATCATTAGGTAATGATGTAGTGGATTGTATGTTTGTTTTTGAGAAGGTTGTTGATACATTTGGTGCGGAAGGTATTGTTGTTGCTGATACTGCTGATTTTGTTGTTGCTGATACTGCTGATGTTGAGGTTGCTGAGTATGAAGGAAGTAATGATTAGGTGGTTGAGACATCTTAGAACACTTGTGTAGAAATGGATCTTGTAGAAAGTGTAGAATTAACCAAGTATCGAAAAACTAAGCACAACTTCAGATTGCGAAACAGGGATTGCGAAACTTATGGAATTCCAATGATTTCGAAAACTGGTTCAGCTGTGATTGCGAAATTAGGATTGCGAAATTTGTCAGGTTTTCGAAAATCAATGTTTGCGAAACTTTGCAGGTTTTCGAAAACTTGAAATTTCGAAATAATCAAGGTTTTGCGAAACTTTTAGGTTTGCGAAATAATAAGATTTCGAAACTTAATTAGTTTGCGATAACTTTGTGATTTCGAAAATTGTATGTTTTGCGAAAAAACACAAAATTGCGAAAAACAGTTTTCGAAATTATACAATTTCGAAAACTTTCCCAAAAGTCGAAGTACTTAACTTTCTTATACAAGAAAGAAAATACCGAGTCCACACAAACGAAGTCGAGGTAGTGCACGTAGAGAAGATCTCGAAATGGTAGCAATAAAGAATCTCGATAACTTGGTAGTTTTTGTTTTACAAAGAAAGCAATCATAAAACTCGTTTTTATTTCAAGATACTTGTACTTTTGTGTGTAAAATGAGTAGATCTTAAAGAAAGTAGAAAACTTTAAGAACTTTTTCAAAACTAAAAAAAATTTCGATAAAAGTACAAATGACCAAGTCGAATATTTTTGTAAAAAGTTTGGAACTTTTTTGTTTGTTTCGATTTTAAACACAAGTTTGTAAGCAAAGATGTGAGAAAAACCAAGAAACAAACAAGAAAGTTTAAAATTTTCACAAAAAATTCGATTTAAAAAACGACTTTTAAGATAAAAATCAATGAAAACAATAACTACACCTTCCTCTAGCGAATGATACCACTTGTTAGGTCACCATTTAGTAAACACAAGCATAAAAATGATAGAAATGAGATGAGAAGAGAGATTGGGAAGATTATATGATAAAGAGAAATATAAGTGCAAGAGTTTCCTTAAGAAATCAAAATAACCAACCAAATACAAATGAGACCTAAGGCTTCTATTTATAGGGAAGGAGCTAGGGCAACACTCCCTCTCCTTCCACTATCCAAATCGTATGGGCGTGAGGCCCATGGACCTCATTCATAAGCCTAGTAAACTTAATACAAAATGTAAATGATAGTAAATAATAACTAAGCAACCTAGCATTATTACAAGTGACCGAGACTTCATAAAATAGTGAAACTATGATCCCAACAAGCGCTTCTTGGGAGGCAACCCATGTTTTGTGTGATTTTATTTGTTTGATTGTTATTTGCTTCCGTATGCATGCTTTATTTTTATTGTTGGTTGATCATGTTTCTCAATTAAAATGTGGAAATACTTTACTATGTTGTTTGGCCTAGTCTTAACTCCAACCTAAAAGTATTTTTGCAAAAGATAAGTGTAAGGGGAAACCCCAAATATGTTTTTAAGAAACAAACCGATCATGATTCTCCACAATAATAAATGAGCATGTATATTCGTATTTGTTAGAGTCAAATGCTTGTATTGAGTCATAATGAAGTTTTGCAGGATTTTCCAGGAAGTAGGACCAAGTTTTTCCAGAAATTTTCCGGAAACTTAACATAAGAATTTCTGCAGGTCCATTCTGACGGCGTCAGATTTTTACTCTTGACGGCGTCAGGAGTTAAAATCTGGAAATTTTACCGGTTTTGTTTTTCTAACGGAGTCTTATGGTTTTTGTGAATTATTAAGTTTTATAATCTCCAGGAAATCTGCAAACTTCATTCCACAAGCATTATATCTTACTTTGTTTTCTAGGATTTAGAAACTTATATAGGATGCCGCCGATTTTACGCGGGGTTGTCTTGTCTATTTTGTCAGGATTTACAGGTTATGTTCGACAAGGAGATGATTTATATTCTGGAAGGGAAGCTTTGATTGTTCGTTTTCTTGGAAGAAGATCTAACCTGGCCATCCTATAATCCATACCGAGCGAATCAGGGGAGTATTTGATTTCATTCTCTTTACTTTTTCACTTTTACATTCTTTACTTGAACATTGGGGACAATGTTCATCTTAAGTGTAAGCGGAGGGTAAAAAGATGATACCTTACATATGCACTTTCGCTTGAGTTTGTTTTGTTTGATAGTAGATGTGTAATAAAACTATGAGAAATACTTGTTAGTGCAATTTTAGCGCCAAATTTAAATTTTTTTACAACATTTAGGAGTGAAGCTTTAGCCATAGCAAGCGTCTCATGGATAGGAGATTGTATGACTAGCACATAACCGTATATTCAGAAAAATTTTCCACCCAAAGAATGTGAGGTTCGCCTTTAGATTTGATAGGAAAAGCATTTATTATTAGTGCTTATGAGTGTACCGGTAGCATTTAGATTCTAGAACTTGCGTTAGTGATGCATCCCGAGACCGCTAGTGAGACTACATTCGTGTGGTAGGATTTACTACATGATAAGAGGCATTAGGATCACCCTTGTGTTAAACCCGTATCATAATTACTTGACCATTTAAGTCATATTATTTGGCTAGTTAAGTCAACTAATTTTTCCCACACCCTTAGCGTTGTACTCATTTTTAGTACACGAAACCCCTAGTACACCCCTCCGAGTCTATCTTTTCGTTTCTAACTTTAAGCATCTTACTTAAAGGAAGAATTTGTTACACCCCACTTAAATGTACACCCAAATCGCCTTAGCCTTCCGTGTATGCGCTCATTTTTAGTGCATTATTGTTATTTGTTAAACCCTAAGTTAACTTTCTAATTGATTACATGGTTGCTAAGTCGAGTCATATCCTTGTACATATTGTTTTGGGACGATGGGGACTCATGGGTAAGTACTTATTTTATGGAGTAATGGGGAAGAACATAATATTATTACCCCCATATGTGCGTTAATCTTAAAAGTGCTCCAAGTGTTTTGATTTTCTTAATTCGAGTCATTAGAATAGTTGAATGTAAAGTATGTAAGAATTCAAGTGTAAGGGGAATGTTCATTCTCTATAATGTATTATTTTGGATGGTAGGGTAAGAGTGTATGCAAAAAAAAAATTAAAAAAAAAATTAAAAATATATATATATATATATATATATATATATATATATATATCAAAAAATCAAGAAAAAAAATAGAAAAAAGAAAAAAAAAAGAAAAAAAAAAATAAATATACGGACTACCATCCCTTTTTATTCTATGTTCATTTTATGTTTTTGTTATTTTTCATTTATTAGCTTAAGTCGAGTCTAGTCTTGGCTTAGCAACGCCATATTGTACATGTAATTAACCAAGATTGTTAACTCGCCACCAGTAAAACTTCCTTTATCCAACAAAACCGTGTAATTCATATCCCTATACCTAACGTTACAACCCTTTAAAAGACTTCTTTGATAGTTTATCCTAGGTGCTTACGCCATGTGGTGGAGGTTTGATCCTTTCCCAAGCCTATGGTAATCTATTTTGCTATGACAGGTAGTGAGAGATATCTTCCATTTCCATAATGTTATATTACTTTATTGCACCCGAGAGATGTGAGTATCTAAACACTATTTGTGAGGTGCTAGTGTATGACCTCCGTGCTTGTCTATTGGTCTTTAGTGGAACGATTATTTGTTGTAATTACTTTTATATTAGTATTAAATGATCCCTAACTTGTCTTTTGAGTAGAATAAAAGCATATTTGCTTGAGGACAAGCAAATCTCAAGTGTAAGGGTATATGATGAGGCGAAAAATGATCCGTTTTTAGGGGGTCATTTAAGCCCGAATCCGAATTTATTTGATCAAATATTGCCCTAAATCGTTCCTTTTGTGATTTTAGGTACTTGGAGAGTGAATTCTGGAAAAGAAGCCATTTTGGACGTTTTTGGAGCTTAAAAGTGAAGAAAACGGCAAAGTCTCAATTTTCCATGCTGGAAACAGTTGGTGACGGCGTCAAGAGTAATGCCATGACGGCGTCAAACATCAAGAATTAAAATCCGTAGTTCATGAAGGCGTCAAGAGTGTTCCTGACGGCGTCAAAACCCCAAGAATAAAAATCCGTAGTTGGTGACGGCGTCACACAGGGCGTCAGAAGTAGATCAAGGCCGTCCGAGGAAGTATTTGGCGGCGAGGTGACGGCGTCACATTGTTGTCTTGACGCCGTCAGCCCTATTTTCCTATATATAGTTTTCTAGTTTTCCACATTTAGAGAAATAAGTTTTGGAGAAACCCTAAAGACGAATTTGGTGCAACTTTTACAGGTTTTTCAAGGGTTCCAAACCCTTGATACCTTGCATTGTAATTGAGATAAGTGTTCTTCTAATTCAATCAATATGTCTATGTGTTGGTTGTCTATATCTTGTTCTTGTCTCAATTCCATTATGCTAGGCTAGATCTCCTTTGTGTTTGCTTAGATCTAATGAAACCTAGATATTGATTATGTGTTGATTACTTGTTTATTCTTGT
Source organism: Artemisia argyi (assembly GCA_030686995.1). Lineage (NCBI taxonomy): Eukaryota > Viridiplantae > Streptophyta > Magnoliopsida > Asterales > Asteraceae > Artemisia > Artemisia argyi. The sequence goes on along the minus strand of CM060691.1, from coordinate 183,543,063 downwards.
TCTTGGATGAATGATTTATATGTTAGGCTTAAGAAAACTGGCAGATCTCCAAATGGTAACATGCTTGAACGTCTTAAGAAACATGAACCGAGGCGTACTAGGTCTTTATTGGTTGTATTTAATGCATGAGCCACTGTTTACAATCCCTATAGTTGTGCTGGGCATGGTGTAGGAGGAGATAAGAGCTCATAGAATTGGGGAGTTATGTATGCCACCCCATGAATGGTATTAAGGAATACGATCCGTCATCCATGCAATTATAACAAGTAATTAACGTGTAAAAGATATCTAGGGAGTAATGAAATCTAAGTAAACACATTTTCTCCAATTACTGCTCACAACCTTAGTATAAATTAGTTTAATTTCATTTTTAGTATTTTATTTTGATTGCATCTTAGTTTTGGGTTAGTTGAATAGCAACTAATTCCGCCCACTCTTCTAAAACCCGAGATTTTAATTGCTTTCCATAAAATATAAAAACTCAAAAATAATCATCCCTCACCTTTAGAACTAGTAATTAGGCTTTCTAATCCTAGCGACACTATTCCTAAGCTGAACGATCAATCCCCCGATACTTATCACTATACTATACTACAACGATCAGGTACACTGCCTGGTGGGGGTTGTAAGCTTCTCGAGATCCCTCGAGAGGTAAAGCCTGTTGCGATTCCCACGCATCAGGATCCATGTTCTCTGTTTTGTCTATTCTTTCTTCTTTTCAGATATAACAACAATGGCTTTGGAACAAATCAGTTTCGGACCCGAGCATAATGGATTGGCTTCTGAGCACAACAGCTTAGGACCCGTAATCAACCGTTTAGAGCACTTCAGCTATGGCTTCTGAGCACAACAGCTTAGGACCCGTAATCAACCGTTTAAAGCACTTTAGCTATGGCTTCTGAGCAAAACAGCTTAGGACCCGCATCCAACCGTCTTAACTTTCTGGAATCTTCGGCTGAACCATTGTCATTCTCTCGCAAGGAATTGGAAACCCTGTTTGCTCAACTGTTTGATGACTCAATTGAAAACCGTCCTCAAGAAGTCTCACCAATTTCCGCTGCACACACTGAGAATATTCAACAACCACTGTTGAGAAAGACGGTCCTCCAAGTGAATCTCCAACAACAGCAAGACAAACTGCTTCCAACTCCAGACAATCAGCTAAAGATCCATAACAACAATCAGTACCACAACTTGCAGATTATGATGGAAATACTTTCTTCAATCCATTTGCACCGACTCCAACTGCTCCTGATATAATGGAGTCGTCTTCTCGCAATTTGGATCCGTCTGATATGCATACGTTCTACCAACATCACCCTTCGACACATCATTGGACTTAAATGGATTTGGAAAACAAGCTGGACGTAGGAGGCACAGTGATTCGCAACAAATCTTGTTTAGTTACAAAGGGATACCGTCAATGAAGCAGGATTGTACATCACTGTCATCAACAAAAGCTTAGTATGTAGCCATGTCTGCCTTTTGTGCTCAAGTCATTCGGATGAGAACTTAGCTCACGGACTATGGCTTTGTATTTGACTAGATCTCAATGTACGACGACTCAAAGTGTGCTTTTGCAATCTCAGACAAAACCATTCATCATTCCAAAGCCCAACAAATTGCTCTCCGCTACCATTTCATCTAAGAGCATGTCAAGAAGGGTACAATTGAATTAGATTTTGTGGGTACTGAATACCAATTGGCGGACTTGTTTACAAAGGCTTTACATCCATCAAGGTTTGATGATTCAGTTCACCAAATTGGTATGTGGTGTTTGACTCCAGATGATTTGCAAAATTTTCTTAAAACCTAAGAGAGTCAAACATCAAACTCTTTTTGTAAATCTTTTATCAAAAAGAAAATACAAAAACTACAAAAAGAATCTTCTTTCTCTTGTACAAACTTCTAATCTTCAAAACTATGTTCCTTCATTAAACCAAATTTTGCTTCACATTGTCAAAATGGAACATGTTTTGAGGGGGAGAAAAATTTTCACAAAATCATGAAGTTTGCACACCTAATCATTATTCTATCAAGGATAAAATGTTTCTTCATCATTTGGATTAAAAACTCATTTTTTTGGGCAAGGATTCCAATTTAACCATGTTTAGACTTCAAATGGAATAGTAGTTAACCTTTAATGAGTAAAGTTCACAAAAGTCTTAAACTTAGGTAAAAGGACATTGCATGAAAAAATAAAACAGGCTCGCATCAATGTTTTCACAAATGTTCTCAAAAGTTTCACACATAATCAGACTAACAATTTTTTATCCTCGATTTCTTTTCGATTGTGAGTTTCTAATTTCTTCATTGTTGTTATCTAATCGTTCCCTAAATGTTTCAAATGTTTTCAACAGTCAAAAAGGCATAATCAGAAACTAGGGTTCAAGTAATTATCGATCGGGGCATTTTCTTTTATGTGTTTAGTCTAATTAATTATTTCATATAGCTTTAGAGAACACTAAAGAATGCTCGATTGGTGTGTTTGCTCAATTAGATACAACATAGGTTTGTAGTCCTGTGATTTAGGGTTTAAAATGTCGATGTCTTTGCTGCTACTACTAGGGCTTTTGTTTGTACAATATTCTTGCATTTTGATGCTAACATGCGTGCAAAGTCTCAATTCATAACCCCAAACCATGACAATAATTGGGAAATTTCGAGTGAAAGAATGAATTAATCTGTGATCTTGTGTGTTAATCTGAGAATTCTGAGCACTTAGGAAGATTTAGAATGAGTTTTTGATTCATCCGCATACTTGTTTATGCCTGATGCATTTTCTTTGTGTGCAAGTACATGTCATCCCATTGAAAGTCAAAACTTCAACAATTGTCAAAATGTTTCTCACGGAACATATTTTGAGGGCAAAGGGTTAAATGTGTTAAAAGGCTAAAACTGGTAAAAGGATTCAAAATGGTGAGAAACAGGTTTTTCAAACTCTACACTCTCGTTTTACACCAGTAAAGCAAGAGTGGAAACCAAAGCAAAGTCCTTCAAAACCTTTCGAATTTTCAAAATCTGGAATGCTTTGGCTACAATAAAAGAATGACTCTGATTTGAACATCCCAAATACCTGAAGTTTTCCATTCATCACAAAAACAAATCTTCAAAAAGAACCCATGCGGTTCAACTTTAGATGGAAATCTTCTTCTTCAGATTTTAAAACTCAAAAGAGAGACTCCGGGTCTCAAACAACTTTCAAAAGTAAAAGAGTTTTAAATTTCCATTGATTCAACTAGTGTTATTTCAAAATGTAACAAAGATTTTTCAATCCTCGTTGGTATTCAACATCTTTTAATCGGATTGACACAACCTACAAATGGATTTCAAATTTTGGCAAACAAAGGTTTTCAGTCTCGAGGTTGTTGTCTAATATGATATTCAAGCATTCTTTGTTGTATTATACTTGATTATGTTTTCTAAAACCTTGAGCAGAATCATTTCACGAATTTTCAAAAGGTATTTCTTAAATACGATTCAATATTCTGCTCAAGAAGACTATCTCTCGAATAAACTTCATTATTTGAGGGGGAGTATTTTGTTTAAAGAAAACTAATTTTGTATGAAAAGAACGACTTGTGCACTCATTTCAGTGTACAATTCGGGTTTCAGAGAAAGGAGAGTGTCTTGCTAAACCATTCTTTAAAACCAAATGTGCACTTTTCCTTGAAAACCTGAAGATGTTCTCATGCTAAGCTTTTCTAAAACTTCTTAATCTTGAGCAAAATTTATTCACAATTTTTCAAAAGTTTTTTCAAAACTTTTCAAAATTTTGCTCAAGATTTTTTCAAATCTTTACTCCCAAATTCGCTTCAAAAGTTTAAAATTCACAAAAATATGCGAGTTTTGAGGGGGGGGGGGGGGGGGGTATTACCAAAACTAAATGTTTTGTCAAAATCTAACATTATGGCTTGTGCACACATAACAGTGTACAACCCGTTCTTGTTAAGAAAGGACCCTGAGGTACGCATCAGTGCCTCAATCCTTATATAAGGAGCGAAGGCTTCTTACTTTTGAGTAGAATTAATCAAACATTTTCTGATTTTCATAATTCTGCTCAAAAGACAAGTATTTCACCTCAATGAGTATTCATTTGTTGAGGGGGAGCACTTGAAAAATTCATCGTTTGCAACACAAAAGTTCTTGTTGATATCTCCCCATAAGACTCAAAAAGCATATTTTAATCAAAAGTTTAACAAAAACAACATCTTATATGCTATTTTTGAGGGGGAGAAAAAGTGAATGTGATTAAAATATGAAAGTTCAAAGTTGCTTATAAGTCAAATCTCATGCAAGCTAGACTCAGATTCACCCAAGAATTGACGAAACATGAAAGTTATTAATCTCGAAAAGACTTATCCTCGACGGGTAATAACATCAAGTTAGTTACTAGAGCTAGTTGTCACCTAAAAGCTGACAATGGAACTCTTTAACTAGCCACGTAAGCGTGTCTCGAAAAGGATTTGTCTTAGTAGAAATGTACCGTTTCGAGAAACTTTCTGTGGACTTGACCAGGCCGGGTAATAACTTCAAGCTAGTCTAACTAGTGATGTAAGCGTGTCTCGAATCGGTCAGGTTCACTGAAAGTTGATCAATTCAAAAGTGTTTGTTCCTCCCGCATGTGCAAATTTATTTAAACACTTATGAGCACATGTGAAGGGGGAGCCCTTCAAAAGTAAACACAAAACTCTCAAAATGTTAAACAAAATGTTTGATAATCACAAACACTTTGAGAGATTTTCAAAGGTTTCTTGGCTATTGTCAGATAATCATGGAGTCATAAGGTGATTAAGATAGGAAATACAGTCCTATGATCCGCCAGAGCCGGAGGGATCTACCCAAGGACATCACCATTAGTTAGAATTAGAAGTCCTTAGGTATGATACGATAAAAGGAGAAAAGAATGAAAGGGAAAGAAGGAGTTGAAGAATTAAAAAGAAAAGTAAAGAAAAGGGTGAAAAGAAATAGCCCTCCATATGTTCAACATTAGGGTAGACACCGGGTTCAATTCATATGCTACTGGTTGTTGCTAAGGCGACGCCGGTATTGAAGATAGAGTCGTCATGGACCCAGTGACGCAATGCACTAAACCTTCTTAACCACTCAAGTTCTCTTAAAAGAGCTTGTTTCATTCTCACGGGGAACCGATGTAATCTATCGACTTATCTCTTAGAGATGGTTGATATTGAAGCAGGAGACCCCTCCCTAGTCTCCGCATAGGAAACCTAAGTGTGCACTTTTCGAGTCTAGAGCCATGAGATACATAAAAAATCTCTTAGGAACACTTAGTATTTCTACAACTGGTGTTCTACATCAATGGACACTAGCTGTAAATTATCGAGTCCTTCGCAGATCTTAGCAATCTGCCAAGAACGTTTATGAGAGAATTTACACAAGTATTTCTCAATGATTGAACGGAAATCCTGCCAGGGTCAACATCAAACAGCCCTGATAGCAGGTCACTTCGGTAACTCCTTGCGGGTTACGCTTAGTGTTTGCGGTGGTTTCTTAGCGGTCTACAGTCGTGGAGTGATCCCCAGCGACTCACCCAGTCATTGAGCTACTTAGTAGGTCTTGTAAGCTCCCTCAGGAGTATCTGATATGGGAACGGCCTTGATAAGGTTTAGAAGGAGTCTTCACACTATGCTGTTGACGATCTCTAATTCCTTATCTGTAAGTACCGGATGTTTTATTGCTAACTGTTTACATGCAGGGTTACATCATCTCCATGGCGACGGATTCCACATGCTCATAGATGCATCTTGAAGTCATCAAAAGCTCCCTCAAAGATCAAAGCAACACAAAGTTCAAAGAAAGATTCTACGCCAAAAAGAAGAATCTACAAAGTCTAAAGACTAAAGATCTTAAGTAAAAGAAAGGGGACTACGTGCATGCATAAGTCAGAATTCAAAGATGTATGAGCATGTTGGAATGGCGGACTACCACCACAGACGCGAAAGTGACAAAAGGCTGACAACTTCATTATTTGATCACTATCACAACAACAATGAACAAGGCATAAAGAACGATGAATGACTAATATCTAAAAGACGTCTAAAGCTATGAAAGTCAAAGATGAAGAAATGACAAAGACGTCAAGCAACCGTGATGACCGACCCTTAGGGGGAGATTGTTGGGATCAAAGTTTTACTATTTATCAAGTCTCGGTCATTTACTTGTAATAGGTTGCTAAGGCTTGTATGTTTATTTAATCTTAAGGCTTATGTAGCAAGCCCATGGGCCTTAAGCCCATCTCGTTTTACTAGATAGGGAGGAAGGGAGTGTTGCCCTACTCCTTCCCTATATATACTAGTCATATGTGACTAGTAAACTTATTGGTTAATTCATAATTCTAAGAAAACTCTTTCATTTCTATTTCTCATATTGTCTTAATCAACCATCTCTCACTCTCATCTCTTTTCTATCATTCTTATACTTGTGTTTACATAAAGTGTGACCTAACATTGATTTTGAAATACAATATTTTTAGAATTAGTCAACAATGCAAGGAAAATGATCTTCATGGGATTCCTAGATTGTGAGAATAATTTTTAGAGAAAATTGATTGAGTTTTACAAAAAGGTTTATGCAAATAAAATAAATTTTCTCAATCTTTAGTTTTGTGCGAAATAGATTCCTAGACTCAGAAAAGGTGAAATGGAAGAAAAATAGATTTCATGCAAGTATAAATTTGAATTAATTCAATATAATTTAGTCAACTTGTTCCATCATTCCTAATCCTAAACGCAAGTGGTTGAATAATTCACGCTTAAGGGGTTTTGTGAATATATCTGCAATGTTGTCTTCCGATGCAACCTTTTCTATAGATATATTTCCTTTTTGTACATTATCCCTAAGAAAATGGTGACGTATTTCTATGTGTTTAGTCCTAGAGTGTTGCACCGGATTTTTACTTAAATCTATCGCACCTTTGTTATCACACATAATGGGGACATTTTCTAACCTAATGCCATAGTCTACGAGAGCTTGTTTCATCCATAGTGCTTGTTGACATGCCTTTCCAGCGCTTACATATTCGGCTTCGGTGGTAGAAATAGCAAGAGCGGTTTGCTTCTTCGAAAACCAAGATGTTAGACAACATCCCATAAACGTGCAAATACCGCTAGTGCTCTTTCTATCTACGTAGTCTCCCGCATGATCCGAATCCGCATAGACAATGGTTTCTATGCCGGATTCCTTAGGATACCATAATCCTAAGTGTATAGTGCCTTTAACGTATCGGAAGATACGCTTAACCGCTTCTAGGTGAGAGGTTTTGGGATCCTCTTGAAAACGGGCACAAAGGCAGACACTAAACATGATGTCGGGTCTACTTGCCGTCAAGTATAGTAAACTACCTATCATTCCTCTATACTTGGTGTTATCTACGGACTCACCTTCATCGTCCTTTGTGAGCTTTACCTCCGTAGACATGGGAGTTTTCATGGGTTTTGAGTCTTCTAGGCCAAACTTCTTAAGCATTTCCTTAATGTACTTAGATTGGTTAAAAAACATTCCATCTTCTAATTGTTTTATTTGTAATCCTAGGAAGAAGTTAAGTTCACCCATCATACTCATCTCAAACTCATCATGCATGATTTTGGCAAATTCATCACACATGTCTTGACAAGTCGATCCAAATATAATGTCATCAAGATATATTTGGACAATGATGAGATTTGGGTCTTTCCTTTTAGTGAAAAGAGTGTTATCTACCATTCCCATGGAATAATCATGTTTAATAAGAAAAGCTTTTAATCGATCATACCAAGCTTTGGGAGCTTGTTTGAGTCCATACAAAGCTTTCTTTAACTTATAAACATAATCATGTTTTGCGAAGTCAATGAATCCTAGAGGTTGTGCCACATATACCTCCTCATTGATAAAACCATTAAGGAATGCACTTTTCACATCCATTTGGAATAACTTAAAATCTAGGGCGCAAGCATAGGCAAGTAATATCCTAATCGATTCTAGTCTAGCTACGGGGGCATAGGTTTCGTCATAATCAATTCCTTCTTGTTGATTATAACCTTGGGCAACTAACCTAGCTTTATTCCTAGTAACTATTCCATTCTCGTCTAACTTATTCCTATATACCCATTTGGTTCCTATGATGGTCATATCCTTTGGATTTGGGACTAATTCCCAAACATCATTTGCTTTAAATTGATTTAATTCTTCTTGCATAGCTATAAGCCAACTTTCATCCTTTAAAGCCTCACTAATATTCTTAGGTTCTATTGCTGAGAGGAAACAAAAGAAATTGTTTTTATCTTGGGCTTGTGATCTAAGGGTTCTTTGGTTAAGATGTCCTATTATATTATCTAATGGATGTGATCTAGATTCTTTAATATTAACAATTTCGTTATTTTCTAAGTGAATGTCTTCATTATCATTTCCTATGGGTTTTGTTTTACTAACCTCAATAGCTTCATCTTCGACTAAATCATCATCTTCTAAAGGTAATGTTTTAGGAGGTGGTGGTGTTTCATCAAATGTTACATTTAGTGATTCCCCTACTTTCATGGAGTGTTTGTTAAGTATTATATATGCTTTGCTATTTTGTGAGTATCCTAAAAATATTCCTTCATATGATTTTGGATCAAACTTAGTGAGATAGTCCTTAGTGTTTAAAATATAGCATTACTTCCAAAAACCCTAAAGTAGCTTAAGTTTGGTTTTCTACCTCTTAATAACTCATAAGGAGTTTTTCCTAGAATTCTTCTAATTGATACCCTATTTAAAATATAAGTTGATGTATCTACGGCATGACACCAAAATTTTTGTGGAATGGATTGTTCATTTAACATAGTTCTACTCATTTCTTGTAGTGACCTATTTTTTCTTTCTACTACGCCATTTGATTGAGGAGTACGAGGAGCGGAGAAATTGTGAGATGTTCCATTTAACTCGCAATATTTTCCGAATTGTACTTCGTTATCAAATTCCCTACCATGGTCCGTCCTAATGGCAACTATTGAGCATCCTAATTTATTTTGAATCATTTTACTAAATATTTTGAATTTTTCAAAGGCTTGGGTTTTGTCACTTAAAAACCTAGTCCACGTGTATCGTGAGTAGTCATCTACTATTACTAAGGTATATTTGTTTCCTCCATAGCTCCGCACAGCGGATGGACCAAAAAGATCCATATGTAATAATTCTAGGCACCTAGTAGTGGATACTATATTTTTGGCTTTGTGACTAGCATGAGCTTGTTTTCCAATTTTACATGCATCACAAAAATGCTTGTCATATTTTAGGTTAGGCAAATTTCTAACTAATTCCTTAGAGGCCAAAGATTGTATTTGTTGCTTGTTAGCGTGTCCTAATCTCCTATGCCACAGTGTAGAGTTTTCATCTAGGGTCGTTAGGCATATCCTATCCTCAGGTTTGTTTTCTAGTTACATAACATATATGCCACCTTTTCTTATTCCTCTACCTATAATTTTTCCATTCTTAACTATTTCGCTATCATCTTCGGTAAATGTGACTCTACATTTATTATCACATATTTGTACTACACTAATCAAGTTATATGTTAATTTATCTACATGCTCAACATTTTCAATAGTAAGTGAGTCTTGAGAGATCGTACCTTTGCCAATGATTTTTCCACGTAAGTCACTACCGAAAATAACGTTACCTCCATTGTATGCCTTGTATGTAGAGAATAGATTGCGGTTCCCCGTCATGTGCCTCGAACATCCGCTATCTTTGATCCATTCGTCGGGTTCCAAGTCAATTCCTAAACATATTTCGTCGGTTTCTTTTGCCATGAAACACTTTTTGTCTCTTAGCTTTTCAACTTCTTCTTTGTCACTATCACTCCATGTTCCACTAACAAAAGCACCTTGACTTTCATAACCCGGTGGCTTTAGACATTCGCCAATGAGATGATTTGGACTTCCACATCTAAAGCACTTTCTTTTCCCGTAGTTGTCACTTCTATTCCTTTGGAATGCTTTTCTTTCGTCTCGTGATGATCTAGTGAATCTTCCTCGTCTCTTGAAGAACTTCGTGAATTCTCTTACGGCTATTGCATATTCTTCGTCTTCACTTTCGTCACTTGAATCATCATCATAACTAGGTTCCTTTTTGGCTTTTAGAGCAATGGATTTGGTTTGTTCTTTCTTGACTTTGACCGTTTTCGAATCTCTTCTTATGATTTCTTCATGAACCTTCAAGTTGCCAATTAGTTCATCTAGTGATAACGTCATCAAGTTCTTTGATTCTTCGATTGCCGTGACCTTAGCTCGCCATTTTGGATGCAATGCCCTAAGAAATTTCCTAACACAATTTTTACTAGAAAATGTCTCATCAAGTGCTTTTAAACTTGTGATGATAGTGTTAAACTTAGCAAAAGCATTATCAATTGATTCCTCTTCCGGAATCGTAAATTGTTCATATTGTTGTACAAGAAGATCTATTTTATTATCTTTGACTTGGCTATTACCTTGGTGAGTAATTATTAAAGAATCCCAAATTTCTTTGGCGGTTTTACACATAAAAATTCTTTCATATTCTTTGCGTGGTAACGCATTATAAATTACCATTTTAGCCTCATTATTTTTTGCTAATTTCTTTTTCAAATCATCATTTTGTTCTTCAAAAGATACAATTTCATTCATTTTAGTTTCAACATTATATTGAATAGGAGGAAAATCACCAAAGGTAATAATATGCCAAAGATCAAGATCTTTTGATTTCACATACGTTTCGAATCTATTTTTCCAATATAAAAATCCATCACTTTCAAATAGTGGTGGTCTTTGCATAGATTGCCCTTCTAAATATTTTTTAGATTCCATAGATCGTTACAAGTTTTAAAATACAATATATTTTAAAAATCTTGCTAGACGTGGCTCTTGATACCAATTGTGGAAAACTAGAAGGGGGGTTGAATAGTTTTACGTCTTTTTAATTCGTTATAAAATTAGTTTTAGAGTTTACTTAGCTTTTAAAAACTTAGATTCGATAATATGTGATCTCAAGTCTTGTACAATATAAACAATTAACACTACACAATATATTACAATGATAAATAATGAAATAAGTAAGAGATGGAAAGATCGAACCGCGAGACAAGAGATTTATAGTGGTTCGGCTACAAGGACACCTTCCTTGCCCTACTCCACTCCCCGAGCACCTAACTCGAGAGTTTTCTTCACTATATCAACAAGCTCCCTTATGGCGGAGAAAACCGTACACACCAATTTACACACCAATTTACACACCACTTTTCACACCACTACTTCGTCACACCTAAGTCACAACTTCTACACAACTTCTTCAAATCAATCTACTTCACAACTAACTACTCCACACCTATCTTCTTCACACCAATCTAGTTCCTAATAATCTTTGAAGATGCACCAACAACTTGATGTGGAGTTCACAACAAGTTGTAATACTTCTTGTCTTGAGGGATAGAAGTATTCTTCTCTTGCACTTGAGAGGATGAAGGTTGGATCACTTTGAAACAAAGAATTATACACTTATGATCAAAGGATAAGAGAATAGAGATTTGGATCTAGATCAGAAAGTTTAGAAGTGCAAAAGGTTAGGAAAGTGTGTGAACTGATCTAGTATTTATAGAGGAGAAAAACACTGTTCTGGAGCGTGGCCGGTCCCCTTAATTATTGGCCGGTCCCCTTAATGATTAAGGGGGCCGCCCCTTTCAGAACGTTGGTTTTTCTTGTCTTTTAGTGGGGAATATTTTTCTGAATAAAATTTGCTATTTTTGGTTGAAAATTTGAAATCATATATTTATAATGAATTAAACATATTCTTTTAATTCCAAAAGTAATTTTGTAAAAGATATAAGATGTTTAATACATTTTATAAAAATTCTAGTGATTAGAAAAATTTCCTTTGATCATGAAATGTTATAAACCATTTGTTTATTCATACCTTAAGTGATATGGAAGCAAAGACAAATATTAAGCACTAAAAACTTGTTTACGTCATAAGTTTTAGATTAATGAGTTTATGCTTTGTAATTATCAAAACGTAGAGACATTGTTAATATGCTAACAATGTTTTAAGACATTATTTATGTCAACATAGTGATAAAAAATTTATGGGTTATAAACAAAAAATAATAAAAGCTTGAGTATCTAGGGATTAAACATAATGTTTTGAAACGAACTGGGGTGGTCCAACCAGTTGAACCGTTCTGGTCAAAAAATGGGTCAATATAAACCAGGTCAACTCGCCGGGTTTGAAGCGTCCCAGGTTAACACGGTTTTCAATGTGTATTAATAGTTTCGTTTTGAAGTGTTGCCATAATAGAGATTCAAAACATTCCGTTAATATAAAGTTTTCTTTATCGTGATGTTTTAAGTTTTTTCTTACGTAATATAAATTTTTCAACATTTCATATCACTTTTCCACATTGACGATTTTACTTTATATGTAGTATAGATATAGATTATCGATATCGCTTAATGAGAAAATACATGTAGCAAGATAAATGTGGAAGGAAATATCTCCTGATTTGCCTGATAAGGAAATACTATAGAATAGTGCCGTCTCTGAGTTTACAGAGGCCATGTGCAAAATTTAGTCTAAAGACAAAAATGGGGCGTAAAATAGAAAGTAAATAATTTTCTTAAAAAAAATAAAATGAGAATTAATCTTTTTCAAAATGCCCCGCTAGCATTTTTTAATGCAACACTTTAAATCAAATACATGAAGTCACTTTTATTGAATATATATACATATCATATAAAAGTTTGAGGCCCTTAGAATTTGGAGGCCCTGTGTGACAGCACACCTCGCACACCCTCGATCATATACAGCTCTGATATGATATAATGACAAACATACATAAGTGTAAGTTGCATTCTTTTCTTCGTCAATTATCATTGTTTGATCATGTTTGATCATGTAACGTACGAGCAAAGCTCATCTTTGTGATGACATATAAGTGTAATTCCTTTGTTTTTGTGACAACTGAAGAGTTATGTTCGGCAAGTATATTTAACACACTAAATAATTTTGTGGCACGTCGGAAACATTTTGAGCGAATCATCCCTTTTTCAGTCATGTAATGCACCTTCTATTATCTGTTTAAATAAAGCGTCCCTAAACATATATTGTTTTGTAACAAGGAGTTAAATCATTAAGTTGCAGCAGTCAAATACGATACTTTTTATTCTCGCGGATGAAACCATCTGCATCATGTATGTTTTTGAATACTTTGTCAACTATTCCAGAGATGAAACTTGTAAGAACGTTTTAATGGGTTGAATTAGTATGGTTAAAATTTTATGAAACCAACTTAACCCTCATTTCTAGCCTTTTGGATTCGTTAAAATTATTTCAAGATAGAATGCTTGTAAATTTAATACCTTCTTTCTTTTCAAAATTTTTTTTCCACGTATCAAAATGGCATAATTATATCACTAGAAGTCATGAAGTTCATTTCATAAGATTAAAGAAGAATTGTAACACCAATTTTTTTGGATCATATGCATTTTTCAAAAAATTATTAACCGATGATTCGGTGTGAATGCAATGTTGTTGCAGGTAAAGCCAAAAACCTGTAAAACCAAACTTCAACACGCCTTTCCACTCTCAAAGGAGGATTCTGAAGGCCAAAGAACACAATTCCAGCCATTGAAAAAAAGTAAGTTTTCATCACTTATTGTTTTCTAGGAAAGTTTATGACTCGTAGTAAATGCCAATGTTATTTGATATCAAGTTGAACTTTCAATTATTATGCTGCTACAAATGGTGTTGTTGATGGAAACACATCATTAGCTCGCTTTGGAGAACAAATTGATCAGATTAACATGCCAGCTGGAAGAGGCATTAATATTCCCATTGCTACTTGGGTTGTGAATATTCTTATATTCACTTGTATCTTTATTTCTGAGAACCATTGTCTAATTAAGTGAAGTTTGCCTTAGTGTCCAAAGAAAACTAGTTCTGGTGTAAATGTTTGGAACAACTTTGTGCTTTCTTCTGGGCATGTGGATCATCTGATAGATAACAACACCCAACTGCCAAACGTTTTGGAAGATTATTTTTGATGGAGATGGCGATGAAGATGATGATTATGGTGTTGTGAATGAAAGTTTTGGAAGAAGAAAGCATTGGCGGGGAAGAGAAAAACTGGGAAGAAAGAGAAACATTCACATGACTTTACAGGCGTTAATGACGGTCATTAGAGGGAGGGATGAACGGTACATAACGTTTGGTGGTAGGGACCAATGGTATATTTTTTGGTCAATGGACGAACCACGTGGGTCAACATAAACCACAATGACGAATGGTGTAATTTACTCTAATAAAAATGAGTTTTATAACAAATCAAATAGCTTAATGCAGTCACAAGCATCAGTTCATAAAGAATGCAAAATGCATATAACCTTGTTCTTTTTCGTCTTTTTTTTCAAGTTACCACAACACTAGCACATGTTCTGTTATGCAATGCAGTACGAGCATCAGCATCACTTATTATGTTGTGTTATGTGATGGAATAACAGTAGCAGCAGTGAGAAACTCAGCCATATGCGACTGAAACATATATATAACAAATCAAATGTTATACGAATTTGATGATTAAGCTATGCATTTGAATGTCTTTATTAAAAGCACCCATATGACAAATGCCTTACAAACTTTAAGTAAATCATGAACACAATATTAATAAGGACAATATAATTAAAAGACAAAATAACACGTAATAAGTAATATATATGACCGAGTATTACTTGCATTCCAGATGACCTATGCGCGTGGATTCTTTTCCTCTCTTCATCTTGTCAACTCTTAGCACCACTGCAACGTATATCTTGTCCATGATTTCCCCAGAAAACCTAAAAAGCTTATGTCTCCATTGTTTCTTAAACAACAAAAGTCCAATAAAACCCCAAAACCCTGCTGCAAAACCACTCATTATGCCCGTATAGAACCATACCTTGTTTGATTTATGATTACTTGCTTTGCTGTTTTTTTGCATTGTTGTTTGGTCTTCATTATTGGAGCAATTCTTTGGTAACGGAGCACCACATAGGTCTCTGTTCCCAACATATATTGATGGATCCGTAAGTGTCTGCAATTGAGTTCCTGTTGGAATTCGTCCGGACAGGTTGTTGTGTGACAAATTCAAATAGCTCAAAAAATTCAAAGCTCCAATGCTTGGAGGAATCGGACCGGTCAACTGGTTTCCTGAGAAATCAAGAGAATTTAACGCCTTCATGTTTCCAATACTGTCTGGAATGCCACCGTTGAGATGATTATTAGACAAATTGAGACCCATCAATGCAGAAAGTGACATAAGCTCGACAGGTATTTCTCCGACAAGGTTATTGCTTGAAAGATCCATGTTTATGACGTATTTGAATGTTGATGTATATTCAAGAGGTACACCTTTCATCACCTGAATCAGATTTTCTTCAGACCATGATTCTTGAGAATCTATATTAAAAGAGCTACCTGTACCCGTGACCATTCCATTCAACTTTCCTAGACAATGAGGGATTGGCCCAGATAAGTTGTTGTGTGCCACATCCAAAATATGAAGATATGAATTATTGCACAAAGATCGAGGAATACTCCCAGTGAAGTTATTCTTGTGTAGCCTGAAAACTATCAAATTTGTTAAGTTTTCTCCAATCCATTCGGGTATGTTCCCAGAAAACCCATTCTCACCCAAATCTAACATACCCAGTTCTTGTAAATTCCCCAATTCTCGAGGAAGTTCACCAGTGAAATGATTGTCGTTCAAGTTTAGCCAATGTAATATTGATGATTGAGGTACCATAGAACCTGAAATGACACCAGATAACTGATTTGAGCTCAATTGCATGGCATTCAAGTTTCGCATATTCCCAAGACATTCAGGAATTCTCCCAGTTAACCTATTTCTGGAAAGATCAAGATATTCCAGATCAGTCCTTCTACACAATGAACTAGGATAAGAGACCGGTGAAATCGACTCACCAACAGATCCTTCATTAGGAAGGTTTGTTAAAGGTCCGCTGAGTTTATTGTGAGAGAGATCTAAGACATCAATGACACGCATCCGCAACCATGTTGGCAAAGGTCCTGTAATGCTACAATTAGACAACCTTAAACTAATTAGTTTCTTTTGTGTTCGGAGCCACTGTGGAAATCCATTTATAATCTTGATGGAACTGAGATCAGCCATTCTCAATTGAAATGGAGGTTTCCACTCACGTGAAACAATGAATGTCAACTTACTGGTAGAATTTTCAGAAATAGCCAAGAACTTCAACATCGAAAGCTTTGCAAAGTGGACTTCAGTAATTACTCCTTCGAAAGAATTTTTAGAAATATCAAGATATCTGAGTTTGGTGAGTTGCCCAATAAAAACTGGAACAGTCCCATTTAACGAGTTTGAAGACACCGAAAACATCTGCAATGAAAGAAGCCTTCTAAAGGATTCTGGGATTGAACCGTTCAACTGATTGGAATAAAGGCCAAGATATCTGAGGTTGGTGAGTTCCCCAATGAATTTCGGAATGGGACCTGTTAGCTGGTTTTCAGAAAGATCCAACTTTTCCAATAATCTTAATCTTCCCAGAGATTCAGGGATTGGACCTGTTAATTTGTTTAACGCTAGAATTAAGCCTCTCAAATTGGTCATTCTTCCCAATGACTCTGCAGGAAATGCACCTTTTAAGCTCTCATGTAAGTCCAGCATCTCGAAAGCGTATTGGGAGCATTCTGAAACATTCTTTGGTGAGTCACTCAATTCAATAAGAAAGTAATTGTCCGACACAGTCAGTTCTTTCAAGTGACACTGTCTCCAGATTCCAACATCCTCAATATGCTCAAAGTGGTTCCTTGAGAGATCAAGCCTTAAAAGGTTAGGCATGATCGGAACCGATGAATTCAACATGTTATCTGCTAGGTCTAGGGATAACAAAGAACTCATGTTTATTAAAACAGATGGAAATCTGCCTTCAACTTGGTTCTGGCTAAGATCCAGGTGTTGGATGATAGAAATTGCAGTGGAATTAAGAATATTGGGAGATAGATGAGTGCTTTGGAGCCCACAAAATGACAAACGCATCTGTGGAAAATAATGGATCGTGCTTAGAAAGTTTGTAGAAAGACTAAAATCGAAGTATGAAAGGTCCAGGAATTCTAGGGACGTCATGTTCTGAAAAAATCCTGGAAATTGACCTTTGAAATGATTGTTCCCAAGATCTAGATGCTTAATGTTGGCAAGTGTTGTACTTGAATTACTAAGAGTACCAAGATCAGCATTTGTAAGACTACATCCTGACAAACTTAACTTTACTAAGGATGGCATCATGTAAAACACCATGTCACGGTTTTGAGCCTTACTAAGATCTACACTACTCAAGTCAAGATGCTTGAGTAATGAAAGGCCAGACATCCATGACATATCATTTGACATCAGTGTGTTAGCAGTGTCACTGTCAGGGCTTGATCCGAGATTGAGAACTTCTAAATTTGAAAGATTTCCAATGTGAGGAGGAATAACACCAGAAAAATATGCATTGGAGAGATTGAGGTAACTTAGCTGCTTGAGTAATGAATTCAGGGATCCGGCTTCCTCGAAAATTATTAGTACTCAAGTCCAAGAATTTTAGATTCCTCAAGTGTCGTAAAGAAGAGCTCACCTCGTTACCATATAAGCATTCTTGAACACCATAGTCTGTACTTCCTCTGAGATGAAGGCTTTCAACTTTCCCAGTTAATTTATCGCAATGAACTCTTTCCCACCGGCAACAGTCATTGCCAACCCATGATGACAACATATCAGCGAAATCGTAGACACTGTGCTTGAACTTGAGTAGAGCTAATCGCTCTTGCTTAGAGCAAACTGCAGAGATATTTGGAGCACACAAATAAGTATGTATGTTTGCAACAAGAGATATACTTAAAACGAGAAGGATTAACAAAGACCGGTGACTCGCCATTTTTGATAGTATAGTAAAATGCAAAATGCGTTCAAATGATCAACAAATTATGGTATCATAATAGAAGACATTGTGGCTAGCTTGGGGTCAATGGAAAATTTATATCCACTAAATGTATTGATTAAACCTTACAAGTTTTCACGTGCGGCAAGTTTGAAGTCAAGAAAATAAATTTCCATGATGGTTACTATGGAGGTTAGATTTCATTAAGCAACATTTTGAAGTCATTGTGGCTAGCTTGGGGTCAATGGAAAATTTATATCCACTAAATGTATTGATTAAACCTTACAAGTTTTCACACGGCAAGTTTGAAGTCAAGAAAGTATTGATTAGACCTTACTATGGTGGTTAGATTTCATTAAGCAACATTTTGCGGATTTTTTTCTTTTTTTCTTTTGCATTATCTACATTTATATTACAAACTAGCGAAATGTTCCAAGTCCAATTAAATACAAGTTTATATTAACTTATATCTTCGTCAATATCATCTTTTATGGTAAAATTATTTGGACAAATCGAATCGTCCAGAACAATTTAGATTTGACTAGCTAGATGTTTTGGATTGGTTATGGTACAACATCATCAATCAACTGAACCACATCTTAATGAAATCGTTCGTAACTGCCCACAACATTTACTGGAAGAATTGCTTTGTAACTGATTGACAATGTTGTCGCGTGTTGCCTGTGTATTATCTGCATATTATATATAAGTTTCAACCCAGTTGGTAGTATACAGCAATTTCAGTAAAGTGCGAGGAGATAACAACCATTAAAATTCGTGATGCAAAACGACTTCTCACCTTGGACAAGCCTTATACAAATCAAATGAAACCTTATTGAAATGTAATGGTCAAATCAAAAGTTTGATTTTCATATTATTTCAGTTGTGGGACCCGTAGCATCTGTACTTCTCTATAATGTGAACTTATTGAAGGATAAAAGTCAAGGATGCTCTATGTACTATCCATAAAGATTCATTATGAATAACCAACTAACAAAAAACCATTATGAACTAAGAAACTATAAAATAATAGGATAAAAGTCACGGATGAAAACGAATAAAACGTACAAAAACGAACAAAAATGGATAAAAAATGTTAGAAAAACAGACGAAAATGTATGAAACTGATGAAAACGTATGAAAACGGACGAAAACGGATAAAAACATATGAAAACATAAGAAGGATGGATGTTGCAACATTTAATCAACCAAGGGACGAAACGTGCAAAATTCTAGCAGGTTTCTTAGTTCATAATGGTGTTTTTATTAGTTGGTTATTCATAATGAATCATTTTGGATAGTACACATAGCATCCTTGACTTTTATCCCTTATTGGAATGTAATGGTCAAATCAAAAATTTGATGTTGCTAACCAATACTAGTTCTTGTAAATGAGCCAGGCTATGCCTTGTGATAGCTATATCCTACTGTATGCTGCTAAGTTAAAGCAAGTTTCCGAAATTGACTTGTCTTGGTCGAGTATTCGAGCATCAGTTGAAGAAATGTGCTGTAAATAATGTAAGAATTTGTTTAACATATACTTAATAAACAATAATTAAATATAAGAAGTTAAACATAAAATTAAACAGATGGCTATACAAGGAAGGAACTAGTGCTACGTCAATTGGCTCTTCACCAATTTGCTCATCACTCCTATTGAGAAAACAAGCTTGCTGAAATGAAAGCGAAAAGGGAATATGCATGTTTTATCTTCGGTTTTATGTACATTTATATGCCGGCCAGTATAGTTATCATACCGTGTGTCAGAACAAACACATAGACGTAGTCAGATATCACACTTCAGATAAACAAATAAAAAAAACAATATAGTTATCGCCAGAGGGACAGCGTCTTCAATTGTTTAAAAAGAGTGCAGAAGATAAACAGTTCAGGAAAAAAAATACGTATCTGCCCATGTGTTAGTAAGTTTAATATCTTCTTTCTGGAAGGCAAATAGTAAGTTTATCATTTACGACTACTTCTAAACTTGTTCATATGGTTACAATAGACATTCTAGTCACAAAGTGATATTTCTGGTTTTGTTAGTCCTATAGGTAACAAAATGGCCTGGCCAGTTTGGCAGGGTCAAAACAAGACAAGTTGGGCTGCGAACACTTTATTCTTTGAACCTTGCAAAGAGTGAATATATCAACAATAGTTACATTAAACTGTTATTAAAATATGATCTATGAAAAATAAAAATCAAGTGTAGAGGTTGTAAAATGCTTTGGGTGACTTTTAAACCGCCAGCCTATAATTTTTATTTTTATTTGGGTAACCATGGTATCCGACCTTTTGGCCGACTAATTTTATAGCTAAGAAAAGTTAAAGTTACTACTTTACCTGTTTAACCCATTAGCAATAAATACAGCACATACGGGGCTAATTCACATATATGAGCTGAAATTCTCTCCTCCGAGTAGCCATTAGTATAAGATTATTATATTAATGGTTAGCTAGATGGTCAATTTATTTTAGCTCAAGTAGCACCCGTGGGTAAGTGGTTTAGCCAAAGCTTAGATTCTCACAATGTTTCTTTTGAAAGAGCCACAAATAAGCTCCCATCTGATGCTAACGACAATCTTTAATCGCTCCCGTGAGTGAGCTTCAACCCAACCAAAGTAGATGTTGGTTTTATAGACAAAATAATAATAGTCGTGTGTTAGGATCGAACTTGAGATCACGGGATTGCACACAATACGTATGAAGAGAAAATGTAATAATTATTTATAATATGTTATAATTAATTATTAAACACAAAATAAATAATAATAACTAGTATTATTGATTAATGACTAATTATTTATTAAACGAAGATTAGGAAAGTAATTACTAGACAAAACATGGAAACAAGAGAAGGTTCCGGAATCCCCTAGGGGATGCCATAGCCGATCGGCCCAAGGGGTTTACCCACCTCCATTGTGCCTTGAGCTCCAAGTTTTGAATAGTATATAAGCAAACCCAAGATGGTTGTTTTTCTCATAACTTGTACACACACATCTTGGTGTTTTCTTTTTTCTTTCTCTCTTGGTCGATCCATCAAACGAACACCCCTAAGGGTTTCGATTTTCATAAGATCAAAAAAGGTTTTGTGTTTATTACTTGCAAATACTTTTCTTGAATTAGTACGTGTGTACAAGAACGTGAATCAAACACACTATTGTTTGATTCTTGGATTGAATTACAAAAAGGTAAGGGGTAATTCATATAATCCTTATAAACCCTAATTAGGGTTCATTGGTTCCGGAAGATTGCATTGATTCTTGTTCGGGCTAGAATCACAAAGGTACGTTTACGATTTAAATAATTGATTAATTAATTATATGTTATTCGATCTATTATAATTGCTTCCGCTCATGCTCACTTTGATGTACTTGGTTTATTTATATGAATGTCATGATGTAATAATTCCAACAGTGGCATCTAGAGCCGTTATAATGTGTAATTAATTATCGAAACGCATAAAAATTGGATCTTGATTCGTATAGTTACATGTTTTTTAGGGTTTATGTGTTAGATCCCTAACCCTAATTTTTGGGTCGTTTTTGACCTAAAGGGTTTTAGGGTTTATGGTTTTAAATTTTTTAATTTGATTAGAAACCCTAAGATGTCATGTAATTGTTATGCGTTTTAGTAAACGATCTTGGTGCAATGTGTTAATTGTTAAGCTAAATCCATGAAAAAGTGCATATTTGCATAGATTTTTATTGTGTTATAATTTAAATTGTTTATATGAATTAATGGTTAAGTTATATTAAAACATGTAAATTTTAATAGATGTCGAATTGGGGAAGACTCTAATATTAAGTAATCAATTATGTGCTATGTGGTATTTATTTAATTTTGGCTTACGCAATCGATTTATCGATGTATGTGGCTCTTTTTCCAAGAAAAAGAAAGCCCTAATTGAATTGATACGTAATACACCTAGATTTGATTATTAATAGGACTTTTGAATAAGATTTGCATGTGGCTACATGTTTTATACATATTTAATTGTTATGATTATGTATATGTGTTTATTTAGTTGTTTTATTTTTTTTATTGTATATTACTTGTTTTGTTTATTTATTGTGTTAGACATGTTTATATAAACGAAAAGGGTAATTTTTTGAATAGAAAAATAATACGGACTAAATAATGGCGAAATTGTTTTGGTTTTTAAGAGTTTAAAATTTCAAAAGATTGGTTGATTGATGTTTTTGTACGTAATGGTTAAATAGGCTCGACCGAAGTTTACACACTACAAGATGGGTATAAGGATGGCAACGCATTAAATTGTGGCCTTAGATAGACAACATTCTGTCTTAACGCTCGTTTGTGTGTAAATTAGACTTACCGAACAACCATTACATGTACATTGTCATCTTAAGGGTGAATAATCCACAATTCCACAATGATTATCCGAAACACTAAGCTTTCGGGCTTATGCAAAAGTACGATATAGTGGACGATAATTGATGGTTATTCTTTAATTGGTGAACCCGATACCTCAATCAAAACTTTGTTATTTTACTCTTAGCTAATTGGTAATAAAAATGTTTTGCAAAACCAATGTTATGAAGTTGTATGCATGCTTCTTCATACATTATTTTGATCACATCAAAATATTAATACCCTTATAAAATTAAGTCGAATGTCATCTAATTAAGAACACTTGAAGTTGTAATTTACGTCATGTGAGAACTTGGCGAGATTGCAATGGAAAGGTAAATTTCATAAATTCATTGCTAGCAGATCAACTGATGTGATGGATTTGTGAGTTTGCAGTTTTTAAGTTAGACGACTTAAATTGAGTAGGAAGTGAGACTTGGACTCAAGGCATTAAGATGGGGACTAAACATGCTTACAATACAAATGTTTTGTGATTGTAAACCCCATAAATCTAGGAATTGGACAAATGTTATGCCAATTACTTGTACGACAAGTTACCTCATATTGTACTTTCATTACTAGCAGATCAACTGATGTAATGAAACTATGTTTATGGAGGATCCTAGTTTTCAAGATTATTCTATGGATTTTATTTTCCTTGGGTATTTTAATTTTCTTGAAAAATTGTATTATCAAAAATACTAATGTTTTGAACTTTCTTTATCTGTAGAAATGGCTCAAACTGATAACACCAACTTTCGTTCTGTGTTCAAAACTTATTTTGAACGAGAAAAATTGACTGGCTCGGAAAATTTCAATGATTGGTACCGTTCACTAAGGATTGTCCTGCGAGTGACTGGTCAACTTGAAATCTTGAAAACGCCTTGTCCTGCTGAACCTGAAGGCGTGGCAGCTACTGAAGCTGCTAAGGCCAAATGGAATCTTGATTGCAAGGAACATATTGATGTGGCCGCAATGATGTTAGGGGCGATGTCCACACCTCTTCAAAGGCAGTTTGAGGAGTATTTCCCCATGAACATGATTGATGAACTCAAGAAACTCTATGAGAAACCATCAAATGTAGAGATTTACGATTTGATGGAGGCTCTACATGGTTGTAAGCAGGGTGATGGTGAACCTGTGAGTGCTCATGTGTTGAAGATGAAAAGTTTCATGGATCAACTACAAACACTTAAGAAACCCTATGACAATGATATGGCTGTGAACTTAATCAATAGGTCCCTTAACAAGGATTTTAATGGTTTTGTGAGGAACTTCAATATGCATTGCGTGGGGAAGACAGTAAGTGAATTGCACGCACTGCTCATTGATTATGAGAAAGGGTTGACACCAAAGGCTCCTACGCCCCAAGTTCTTGCTATACAAGGGGGTAGAATTAACAAGCCAAATGCGAACAAGAAGAAGGGTAAAGGAAAGAAGAAGGCTGATAAGAATAAGCAGGTTATGGCTTATCAACCACCTCAACCTAAGAAGAACCCTCCTGTCAAGAATAATCCAAAGAAGGATGAAGGATGCCATTACTGCAAGGTGATGGGCCACTGGAAGAGGAATTTTCCTCTTTATCTCGATGACTTGTGAAACAATAAGGTTAAGAAGACTGGGCACATGGGCGCCAGCACTTCAGATAACTTATTTGTCATTGAATTATTTAATTTATCTCGTATAATAAATTCCTGGGTATATGATACTGGATGTGGTATTAATATTTGTAATACACTGTAGGGGTTTAGAGAGGAAAGGAGACTAGCTTATGGGGATCAATTTCTGCATGTGGGAAATGAAGCACAAGCAGCAGTTGAAGCCATAGGAATCTTTGATTTAGTTTTACCTTCGGGTTTAGTACTTTGTTTAAACAATTGTCATTATGCACCTTCTATAATTAGAGGTGTTGTTTCCTTTTCATGTTTGTTGGATCTTGGTTTTACTCATACTATTGATGGCAATAAAATTTCTGTTTCTTTAAATGGTGTATTTTATTTTAATGTTGTTGCTGTGAATGGTGTGTTTGAAATTGATATGAATAATTGTGTGACTTCCAACAATAATAATAATTCAATGTACAGCATAAGTAAGAGAATGAAGTATGACTTGAATTCGTCTTACCTTTTGCACTGTAGACTTGCCCATATAGGCAAGACTCGCATGCAAAAGCTGCAACGTGAAGGGCTTTTGAATAATATCAATGATGAGTCATTTGATAAATGTGAATCTTGTATTTCTGGGAAGATGACGAAGAAACCTTTTCATAATAATATGGAAAGAGCTTCAGATCTACTTGGTTTGATACACACGGATGTATATGGACCACTTAGACATGTGTCAAGGAGAGGTGCTGTTTACTTCTTAACTTTTACAGATGATTTCAGCCGTTATGGTTATGTTTATTTACTTAAACATAAACATGAGGTGTTTGAAACATTTAAAGTTTTCAAAGCAGAAGTAGAATTGCAATTGGGAAAGAAGATTAAAGCTCTTCGTTCTGATCGAGGTGGTGAATGCCTTAGTCAAGATTTTAAAGATTTCTTAACTGAGAATGGAATTGTCCAGAATCTCACATCTCCATATACTCCACAACAAAATGGTGTATCTGAGAGAAGGAATCGTACATTGTTGGACATGGTTCGATCAATGTATAATCTAACTAATCTTCCTTTGTCTTTTTGGGATTATGCTCTTGAATCAGCTGTTCGTATTTTGAATATGGTTCCCACCAAGAAGGTTGATAAGACACCATATAAGATATGGACTGGAAAAGCTCCGAACTTGTCTTATTTAAAGGTCTGGGGTTGTGAGGCGTATGTTAAACGTGACTCACAAGATAAACTCCAACAAAGATCTGTAAAATGCATTTTTGTAGGATACCCTAAGGAAACTATGGGTTACTACTTTTACTACCCACCTGAGAACAAAGTGTTTGTTGCAAGATATGGTGATTTTCTTGAAAGTGAATTTGTGGTTCAAGAAATCAGTGGGAGAGTATATGATTTAGAAGATGATCTAAATAATGCATTGCCTTCAGAAAACACTAGCACACTTCCTATAGAACCGGAAAGTCTGGGTCCTCCACCGGAAGTTGAAGTAATTCCCATTCGCAGATCTTCAAGATCTGTGAAAGCTCCTGACCGTCCATGTCTTAATGTAGAGGTTGATGAGCATACACTAGGGGATCTTAATGAACCTAATAGTTATAGAGCTGCTATTAATAGCCCTCAAAAAGCTAAATGGAAAGCTGCTATGGATGGGGAAATACAATCCATGCATGACAATGAAGTCTGGGAAGAAGTTGACTTACCTCCTGGTGCCAAGGTAGTTGGGAGTAAGTGGCTTTACAAAATCAAGACTGACATGGATGGATATGCACACATTTATAAGGCTCGTCTAGTTGCTAAAGGTTTTACTCAAACTTTTGGAATTGATTACGAGGAGACTTTTTCTCCTGTAGCAGACATAAGAGCTATAAGAATTCTCATAGCTATAGCAGCGTACTATGACTATGAGATTTGGCAAATGGATGTGAAAACCGCTTTCTTAAATGGTCATTTAAATGAAGACATCTATATGGCACAACCAGAAGGGTTTGAAAATCCAGATTTCCCAAATCGTGTTTGCAAGCTTAAGAGATCCATTTATGGATTAAAGCAAGCATCACGACAATGGAACAAAAGGTCTGATGCTGAAATTAAAAAGTTTGGATTCACTCAAAATCTTGATGAGCCATGTGTGTATCACAAAGCTAGTGGGAGTGATAATGTAACTTTCCTAATTCTATATGTTGATGACATATTGATCATGGGAAAAGACATTCCAAGTTTGCAAGAAGTTAAGGCATATCTTGGAAAGTGCTTTTCTATGAAAGATTTAGGAGAAGCTGCATACATTCTGGGAATCAAAATCTATAGAGATAGATCAAGGCGGTTAATTGGATTAAGTCAAAGTGCTTACATTGACAAAATATTGAAAAGATTCAATATGCAAAATTCCAAGAAAGGATATTTGCCGATGGAAGTAAAACATGGCTTATGTAATGAGTTTTGTGCTTCAACACCTGCTGAGGTGGCTCGCATGAGTAAAGTTCCTTATGCTTCGGCTGTAGGATCTATTATGTATGCGGTTAAGTGCACAAGGCCAGATGTGGCGTTTGCTCAAAATATTACCAGTCAATTTCAACAGAATCTAGGTGATAAACATTGGATTGCTGTTAAGCATATTCTTAAGTATTTGAGGAATACAAAAGATATGTTTTTGGTATATGGTGGAAATCCATCTGCAGAACTTTGTGTTACAGGTTTCTGTGATGCATCCTTTCAAAGTAATAAAGATGATTCGAAGTCTCAGACGGGTTATGTCTTTGTTATCAATGGAGGAGCTGTAGACTGGAGGAGCAAGAAGCAGAGTACGATTGCGATGTCTGCAACAGAAGCTGAATACATTGCTGCTTCAGAAGCTGCTATGGAGGCTGTTTGGATTAGGAAATTCGTTTCTGGGCTTGGTGTTATGCCTTCAATTGAATTACCTGTTAATATGTATTGTGACAATTCTGCTGCAATCATATTTGCCAATGAACCTGGAGTCATGAGAGGCACCAGACATTTTCTACGGAAGTATCACTTTGTTCGTGAAAAGGTTGACGAAGGTGAAATAAATCTGTTGAAGGTTCACACAGATGATAACTTAGCTGATCCGTTCACTAAGGCTTTGTCGAAAGAGAAGCTTAATGAATTAGCCAATGGAATTGGACTTAAATTAGCTAGTAGTTTCATGCATAACTGTGATTAGTATTTGGATAAAGGATATTGTAAACAATTATTATTTTAATGAAATAAAGTATGTTGGTATGTTTGTTTCTATTGTTAATTATTGTTGTCCTATTTTTTGCATGTTTAAATCCATGAATAAGAGTTATTCTAAATTGTCCGTTGTCGGTTAATAATATGGGAAAATTATTAAATTAAGACAAATCTGAAGTTGATATAATATACGTAAGTATATTGATGCGTAGACATGTCATATCAGATGATATTCGATGATACTGAATATAGGACTTATCCCAACTATATGATGTTACTTTATGGATCTTGTCATTAAGTAAATCATAAGAAGTTATCCTTAGACTTGAGATACAAGATAACGGTCATGAATGTAGTACATTTTTGTGGAACAACTTAACGCTATACGTAACTGGTAGTCATAAGGGTTGTTTTCGAAAGTGTTACAAAGTTTGTGTGTTTTGCTTGTAATCAATAAAGAATTTGTTCCTTCAAATTAATTTTTGGAGTTTAATACTGCTGGGCCCCTCGTAGGGTTGTCAAGGTGTTTGCGTGGCCACGCCCAAGGTCTTTCTTGAAAGGTTCAAAAGATTTGGTAATCTTGTCAATTTCTAAAAACGAGAAACAGAATGGTTAATTAAGGAATGACCTAGATCCATATCCTTATTTAACACGGTATTAGAAACAAAGGGATAATAATAATGAGAAATCATTAAAAGGTTTTCCAGGAGCCTTACTCAAGTTGTACTAAAGGCATCGGCGTGTTGCAAGACGCTAACCGATGTGATCACACTATTATGATATGTCTAAGTAGGAGCTGTTGGTTTTATAGACAAAATAATAATAGTCGTGTGTTATGATCGAACTTGAGATCACGGGATTGCACACAATACGTATGAAGAGAAAATGTAATAATTATTTATAATATGTTATAATTAATTATTAAACACAAAATAAATAATAATAATTAGTATTATTGATTAATGACTAATTATTTATTAAACGAAGATTAGGAAAGTAATTACTAGACAAAACATGGAAACAAGAGAAGGTTCCGGAATCCCCTAGGGGATGCCATAGCCGATCGGCCCAAGGGGTTTACCCACCTCCATTGTGCCTTGAGCTCCAAGTTTTGAATAGTATATAAGCAAACCCAAGATGGTTGTTTTTCTCATAACTTGTACACACACATCTTGGTGTTTTCTTTTTTCTTTCTCTCTTGGTCGATCCATCAAACGAACACCCCTAAGGGTTTCGATTTTCATAAGATCAAAAAAGGTTTTGTGTTTATTACTTGCAAATACTTTTCTTGAATTAGTACGTGTGTACAAGAACGTGAATCAAACACACTATTGTTTGATTCTTGGATTGAATTACAAAAAGGTAAGGGGTAATTCATATAATCCTTATAAACCCTAATTAGGGTTCATTGGTTCCGGAAGATTGCATTGATTCTTGTTCGGGCTAGAATCACAAAGGTACGTTTACGATTTAAATAATTGATTAATTAATTACATGTTATTCGATCTATTATAATTGCTTCCGCTCATGCTCACTTTGATGTACTTGGTTTATTTATATGAATGTCATGATGTAATAATTCCAACAGTGGCATCTAGAGCCGTTATAATGTGTAATTAATTATCGAAACGCATAAAAATTGGATCTTGATTCATATAGTTACATGTTTTTTAGGGTTTATGTGTTAGATCCCTAACCCTAATTTTTGGGTCGTTTTTGACCTAAAGGGTTTTAGGGTTTATGGTTTTAAATTTTTTAATTTGATTAGAAACCCTAAGATGTCATGTAATTGTTATGCGTTTTAGTAAACGATCTTGGTGCAATGTGTTAATTGTTAAGCTAAATCCATGAAAAAGTGCATATTTGCATAGATTTTTATTGTGTTATAATTTAAATTGTTTAAATTGTTTATATGAATTAATGGTTAAGTTATATTAAAACATGTAAATTTTAATAGATGTCGAATTGGGGAAGACTCTAATATTAAGTAATCAATTATGTGCTATGTGGTATTTATTTAATTTTGGCTTACGCAATCGATTTATCGATGTATGTGGCTCTTTTTCCAAGAAAAAGAAAGCCCTAATTGAATTGATACGTAATACACCTAGATTTGATTATTAATAGGACTTTTGAATAAGATTTGCATGTGGCTACATGTTTTATACACATTTAATTGTTATGATTATGTATATGTGTTTATTTAGTTGTTTTATTTTTTTTATTGTATATTACTTGTTTTGTTTATTTATTGTGTTAGACATGTTTATATAAACGAAAAGGGTAATTTTTTGAATAGAAAAATAATACGGACTAAATAATGGCGAAATTGTTTTGGTTTTTAAGAGTTTAAAATTTCAAAGGATTGGTTGATTGATGTTTTTGTACGTAATGGTTAAATAGGCTCGACCGAAGTTTACACACTACAAGATGGGTATAAGGATGGCAACGCATTAAATTGTGGCCTTAGATAGACAACATTCTGTCTTAACGCTCGTTTGTGTGTAAATTAGACTTACCGAACAACCATTACATGTACATTGTCATCTTAAGGGTGAATAATCCACAATTCCACAATGATTATCCGAAACACTAAGCTTTCGGGCTTATGCAAAAGTACGATATAGTGGACGATAATTGATGGTTATTCTTTAATTGGTGAACCCGATACCTCAATCAAAACTTTGTTATTTTACTCTTAGCTAATTGGTAATAAAAATGTTTTGTAAAACCAATGTTATGAAGTTGTATGCATGCTTCTTCATACATTATTTTGATCACATCAAAATATTAATACCCTTATAAAATTAAGTCGAATGCCATCTAATTAAGAACACTTGAAGTTGTAATTTACGTCATGTGAGAACTTGGCGAGATTGTAGTGGGTAAAACCAATTTTTTAGTAGTGAACCATATGAAAAGCCTCTCAACTAAAATTGAGAAAAAGAAATGTTTGTATATATATAGTTGATTGTTACTCCGGTTGCTGTTTTATTGTTATTTTTGCATGTGTTCGATTTATTAGCCAAACCATTTCATAACTATCATATAAAAACATTCAAGTCGATGTTATCACAAATACCACGAAATTATCTACAACGAAAAATAAAAGCACCACAAGAGACTGCGAACTATCTAGAACAAAACATACGAAAATTTTAGTGTTAGCCCGATTAGTCGCTTTTCATGAATATGTGTTCAAGTGTTGAGTCGGTTTGGCCATATGAACAACTTGAATCTAACAACCTTTTGAGGTTTACAAACAAGGTTATTTGTGTTTGTTGGACCCTGATTTTGCCTAATATTGGATCTTCCGACCGAAAAGACTTGTTTCGGATGGTCTAGTCTCTTCATGTACCACAAATATTTGATCATATATATGTTACAAGATGTAGATGCAAAACTAATATAATTGTGCACTATAGCTATCAATTTTTAACAACGCCTAGTAATATACTAACTTGTGAGAAAACAAGGTTATTAGTTTTATAGATAACAGAAACCTATATAGTGTTTACAATAACAACACGTAAATATTGATTATTATGTTCACACATTATAATAATAGTAAAGGACGAATCATTATTTGCAGACAATTTAAGAAGTTTAAAATTTGATGTTTACTGCTATCTTTTTTTTTTTTTGGTAAAGGGTTTTACCCTGGTAAACTATGGTATAAATCAGCAATGAAGTTTAGGCAATATGGCAAACCACCATATTGGCTTGTACAAACACACGCACCAATTGTGCTTCTAACCCACGCTCAAGAGGTTGACATACCAACGCTCGCAAACAACTAAGCCTAGCCGAATCTAACAAGAAAAAAAACAAAGTAACACCAGATCGACTAGACTAACCATATAGCTACGTTTTCCTATTCCTGATCAGCGACATTGGAAGTTTAGTGCTATCTTTGTCCCACATTGAAGAAAGACAAAAACAAACGTCTATATATAAGGTTGATAGTTACTCCAAATGTTAAAGTGTTACAAACTTAGTGATTAATGTGTTATGTTTAATCATCTAAGCATGTAACTCTTTTTTTTTTTTTTTTTTTTTTTTTCTAAAAGTAAAACAATGACTTCAATTTTGAAATTAGTAAAAACTATCCTTTGTACCAAAATAAGTTATTACAAGGCATTTCAGTAATTCAGTTGATTTAACTTAAAAATAATCCTAATGAATACTTTTGACAATAAATATATGCTATCTATTTCGTTTACTGATATATGACTTTTTATCTAAGGTTTTGAAGGATACTTGCTGTAAATAAGTTATTACAAGGCATTTCTATTTCCTTTACTCATGCTGCTTTTTAACACGAACTTATAATGTGAAAAAGTTGAAGTTGTTTGTGTTGAAACTTTTTGAATCGAACAAAAACATCAAAGAATTATTTACTCATCTTAGAATGGACTTCACCTGTATCCGTTTTCCCCTTTGTGGGAGTGGAATCGAAATGTGGGAACATTGCTTCTACCGGCATTCAAGAGTCGTGAAGGGATGGGAGAACGTTTTTAAGTGATGGAAGATGGGTCATTTTAATCCCGGGTTGATAGACTATATCATCACTCACAAGGGCCACAATCGTTTCAAATAATAATAATAATAATAATAATAATAATAATAATAATAATAATAATAATAATAATAATAATAATAATAATTATTATTGTTATTATTATTATTATTATTATTATTATTATTATTATTATTATGGGTTCCTCCCCTTTTCATTCTCTTCTTTTGGAGAACTTGAAAAGGATGCAGTGACTTTGTTAAAGCGCATTAGACGATTATCTATGACTCAAGATATTGGAGCACGTGCAGCTCCACATATTTTTAGTATGATTGGTTTTGCTGTAGCTAGAGATATGGAGGCTCAGTTAGTATCTCGGCTCCCCACTAATTTCTTGTAAAATCCTATTTTTTTTCAATAAAGTGATGATTATAATAAAAAAAATAAAAATAAAAATAATAATAATAATAATAATAATAATAATAATAATAATAATAATAATACATTTGGCAAGTGGTATGTTATCTGATACTATATGCCTTTTATTGCGTACGTGAAATAAAAGGTTGTTCGAAAATAGACTATTTGTAATGAGCTCCTAAGTTGTGTCTTTTTTTTATTGTCGAATGAAGGTAACGGTGTGACCACATCTTAGGTAGATTAAAGCTTGTTCATATATCATAAACACCTAAAATCAATCAAAAGACTTTAATACAAGTGATTTTTGGTTCAAGCATCACATCAAACATCCAATAACACAAAGTCGTCACAAACTATTATTAAACTTACCGCAGTAAAATTGTAAATTGACAGTTATTACTAAACTTTGGGCTGTTTTGGTCGGATGTTACTGGACTCAAATGGGCCACTAGAAAAGCCAGGGTATGTTGATTTGTCAAAAAAAAACGAGATGGTAACTCATTAGATAATGAAGTGACATATTTTGAATAGTGTGTATTACTCGACATATCAAAGAATGAATCATTTCTTTAAAAGTAATTAAGAAGTTTAAACTTTCATACTCCCACATTGGAGCACGAAAGAAAGAAATGTTTGTATATATATAGCTGATAATTATCTTAACTAAATATAGTGGTTGATTCCTATCAAGTTAAGATATGAACCATGCTCACTTGATAGGAATCTACTTCTCCTTTTGGTCATTATTTTTGTACTTGTTTTACGAGTAAATATATTCACTTCGAAGTGCTTTGGCAAACATCTTTTTTATCTGAAACTTTTGGGGTTTTCGTAGTTATTTTAGTACTTTTTTCGCTTATTTAAAGAATGTAACTAAAGTTATGACCTTAGTTAGAATAAGGTGATCAAATAACATTTTCTACTTCCTACGTTTGTATCTATAACTTTGATGGTAAAATGTGGCTTAAGTTTGGCTTTAGTAATTTGTCAACTAAACTTAACGTGTTGTGGGTTTATTTTATAAGAGCTCATATATATTTTAACTATCAAATTCACATATTAAAGTTGCAGAAATGAAAATATTAATTTCAACATACTAGAAGTCGTGATGTTTAATGTTGGTGCAATCTACATCCCACTAGAAGGAAATAAAAAGAAATCAATAATTGTGGTGTTGTAATTTTTTATTTCATTTTTAGGCAAATAAATAAATATGGTGTTGCAAATTTTTATTTCAATTGATTTACTTAAATCAATAATTGTGGTGTTGTAATCATCACCTTCTTATTTTTTTACGCAATTATTATTATTATTATTATTATTATTATTATTATTATTATTATTATTATTATTATTATTATTTTATAAATCATCACTTTTATTAACAATAAATAGGATTTTACACGAAATTGGTAGGGAGTCGAGAAACCAACTGGGCCCTCACACCTCTAGCAATAGCGAAACCAATCCTATTAAACTATGGCTTACTAATGTGGTTATGAAACTATGGCAATCAGACCATACTTGATAATTAAACAACGACAAGACTTGATCTACAAAATATGTTTATGTTATAACAAATCATGTATTAATGATTGAAATCACAAATTTGTATATAAAAAGTAAAATATTTCATCATCAATAAATACTTGTAAGAGCATGAGTCATGGAACAATTTTTTTGGCCTGACTACATCGGTCCCTACGTTGTGAAACGAAGTTGTGTTTGTTTTGGTGGCTCCAATTTCAATGTTACCACTATGGTTATACAAAAGTTCATTATTGTCTGGTGTTGATGTGGCAACGCTTTTTGATAAAGGTTGTTACGACACCTAGTGCTCATCTCGAACATTTATGCTAAGACGTTGTTTGAGATTTTCTAATTTAAGTGCTTGCAGTTTCAAGTGTTTCGCAAAAACTGATTCTTCACTTATTTTACAATGATAAAAGTACTGAAAAATCAGCACACATGAGCACAAACTTCAACTAAACAAATCAAGATTATAAGACTTGATCCACAAAATATGTTTATATTATGACAACTCATGTGTTGCGTGGCATCAATGTCCCACATAGGAAAAATATAGAAATGAGCGTCTATTTATATTTAAGCTTGATAGTAAACATACAAGTTGGTGGCTATAGTTGCTGTGTAGATGATTAATGTTCACAATAACTAAACATCCAAACTTTTTGCACAAACTTTATATAATCTGTTTTTTCTTTCATTTTTTTCCCCTGCCCATTTGACCTATTTAGTAAAATGTAACTTAATTTTTTATATTAATTGTCAATAAGTTAACAGTGTATAATTTTGCACAAAAAATAATCTGTTACAAAATATTGGCATATCATTGCTATGAAATAACTCAAAAGAGAAAGAAAAAGGTACACACGTATATGTTTGAGTATGAAATTGTATTGTGAGAAAGTAGTAACATCAGGGAGTGGGTTTTGTGTGGGTACAGCAGAGATTATCCCCGTTTATTAATAGTTTAGTACTCTATTCATTGCCAATTTGTTGTTAAGTTAATATATGAGCTATGTTCACTTTGAAAAAGTCGCAAAATTTTTTGTTATTCTTTCTATTTTGTTCATTGTTTTTCTTTTACTTATTAAGAGTAAATGTAACTTTTTTTTTTGACTTTATAGATTAATAAGTACATATTGTTAATAGTTAAGTACTCTATTTATTGTCAATTTGTTGTTAAGTTAATATACGAACTATGTTCACTTTGAAACAGTCGCCAAAATCTGTTTGCCAGTTGCTCAAAGTTGATTCTTTAGTTGTTATTTTAGTAATTGGTTCGGTTATTAAGTGTAAAATGTAACTTCATTATGACCAAGGTTTTAAATAAACGTGAGTCGTGACGTGGTGGCAAAGTCAAGCCTTACGTCCTTAAGCATACTTATACCATTGTAAGTTATTACAAGGCATTTTAGTTGATTTAACTTTAAAATATCATTATACATACTTGTGACAATAAATGATAGACAGTATATCACTCACAAGCAAGGTTATAAATGGCGTGAGGCGTGGCTTGACGGCATTATCAAGCCTCACGTCTTTGCGGCAAAGGCTAAGCTTTTGCGTTTATACGGCGTGACATAAGGCGGCACAAAAAATAAAAATATTTTTTTTGTTTATATCATGTTTCATATATATCAAGTTCACAAAAAGATGTGCAATAAGGGGGCGTGGCCACATGGCGCGACGGCATGATCAAGTCTCACGCCTTTGCGGGGCCTTTTCGAGCCTTTTATAACCATGCCCAGAAGGGCCACAATCATTTAAAAAAAAAAGAAAAAGAAAAAAGAATTCATTTGGCAAGCGGCATGTTATTTGATACTATATGCCTTTTGTTGCATGCCTGAAATAAAAGGGTGTTCGAAAATAGACTATTTGTGTTGAGCTCCTGGGCCTTTTTTTGGTTGTCGAATGGAGCTAAAGGTATGACCACATCTTGGGCAGATTAATGCTTTAATGTTAGTTACTTAATTGAGATTGAGAGATAGTTAATAAAGATAGTGACAAGTGCATAGTCAAAGGTGATTAACATTCTTCTTAATTAACCGGAATGATATATACAATTTGAAGATTCGTTACAATTAATTAGTTTGCTAAACAAGGATGTGACTTGATCTATAAAACTTGTTTACATAGAGTTAATTTGTATGCCACATCGGAAAAAGATAATAAGAAATGTTATATATATTAAGGGGTTTACAGTGGCACTAAATGGTTGTCAATTATATTTATACGTACATATACAACTTTTTTGGCACAAACGTTTGATACTTTGATGGTTTAGTTTTACATTACTTTTCTTGCTCATTTGACCTATTTATAATAATGTAAAAGTTTGACATTACTCGGGCCTTGTTTGTTTTTACCATTAAATATGAAATTAACCCCATGAGAGGGCCAGACATTTACAGTTTTACACCAACAAGTTTGTATGAATATTATTTCACTCAACCTCTTAATTTAGGGCTAAAGTTCACATATTGCTCGAGTTTACTCTCTATGTAATCAAACACGAATCTTAAGAGTGTTGACAACAAATCCACCAAGCATAATAACAGGTTCTTAATGTTTAGCAATAATACTTGTAAAAGCTCATGCGAAAGACACATCTCTGCATACGAAAACCTGAAGAAATAACGATACATGCCAACTCTTCAAGATGACGGTTTAACTTTCGAGAGGTAAAGTAATTGTCCGGTGTCCCTACAACTCAAACTTTTAAAGCTTGTTCATAAATCATGAACATCTAAAATCAATAAAGATGAGACCAAAAGACTTTAAATCAAATGATTGTTGGTTCAAGCATCACATCAAACACCCAATAACACAAAGTCACAAACTATATAAACTCTTAAAACCCAAAAGTATAATTAAACCTACGGCAATAAAATTAACAATCATTTTTATTAAACTTTGGGTTGTTTTGGAATTTTGGTCAAATTTTTACTGGACTTAAATGAGCTTCTAGAAATGCCCAAATGTGTTGAGCTGTCAAAAAAACGAGGTGGTGACTTATTAGATTAATGAAATAATATTTTGAATAGTGTGTATTACTCGTACGTAACAATACAAATATATTAGAGTCAGAAATTATTACTAGTATAACCATATAAAAATGAACCAATTTCTTTTTAAATAATAAAGAAGTTTAAAATTTCATAGTCCCACATTGGAGCAAGAAAAAAAATAATGTTTGTATATATGGTTGATTGTTATTTTTACTATTATAGTAGTTGATTGCTACTGAGTTAACATAATTTAAGTTAACATAATTAACATAACTTGATTATGGTAACTTGATGTTATGTTAACTCAGTAGCAATCAACTAATGTTTTTTGTTACTACTACTATTATTGTTGTACTTGTTTTACTCATTAAGAGTATATTTTTGGTTACTACTAGTATTATTTTTGTACTTGTTTTACTTATTAAGAGTATATACATATGCAGTATATTCACTTTGACGTGCTTTGGCAAACAAATTTTGCAGTGCTTGACAAACATTTTAGTTGTTTAGTACTTTTTTTCGCTTATTTAAAGAATGTAATTCAGCTATGACCTTAGTTAGGAATAACATCTTCTACTTCCTGCCTTTTGTATATATAACTTTGATTGTAAAATGTGGCTTAACTTTTGGCATCAGTTATAAAGATTTTAACATTACCTTTTCAAACTTTTGTATCTGTAATTTTGTACTAGGATAATTGTGGTGTTGTAATTTTTTATTTCATTTTTACGCAAATAAATAAATATGGTGTTTTAATTTTTTATTTCATTTGACTTGCTAATAAGGCGTTAACAAATTATGGCAATCAGACCATCACTTGATAATTAAACAACGACATGACTTGATATACAAAATATGTGTATGTTATAACAAATCATGTATTAATGATTGAAATCACAAATAATGTATATAAAAAGGAATATATTTCATCATCTAATAAATACTTGTAAGAGCATGAGTCATGGAACAATTTTTTTGGCCTAACTACATCAGTCCCGACGTTGTGAACGAAGTGGTGTTTGTTTTGGTGGCTCCAATTTTCAATGTTACTACAACGGGTATACAAAAGTTCATTGTTGTCTGGTGTTGATGTGGCAACGCTTTTTGATAACAGGTTGTTATGACACCTAGAGTTGAGCTCGAACATTTATGCTTAGACGCTGTTTGGGATTTTCTAATTAAGTGCTTGCAGTTTCAAGTGTTTCGAAAAAACTGATTCTTTGCTTATTTACGACGATAAAAGTACTGAAAAATCAGCACACATGAGCACAAACTTCAACTAAACAAATCAAGATTCTAAGACTTGATCCACAAAATATGTTTATGTTATGACAACTCATGTGTTGCGTGGCATCAATGTCCCACATCGGAAAAATATAGAAATGAGCGTCTATTTATATTTAAGCTTGATAGTAAACATACAAGTTGGTGGCTAAAGTTGATGTGTACATGATTATTGTTCACAGCAATTTAAGTTCTAACTTTTTGGCACAAACGTTTGATCTAATCTGTTTTTGTTTTTCTTTTTTTTCCCCTACCCATTTGACCTATTTAGTAAAATGTAACTTAATTTTTTATATTAATTGTCAATAAGTTGACAGTTATAATTTTGCAAAAAAATAATAATCTGTTACAAAATATTGGCATATCATTGCTATGAATAACTCAAAAGAGAAAGAAATTGTTTGAGTATAAAATTGTTTCTTAAGCTCCAATCTAAGTTAGTCGAGTTATACTTGCCTTCTTAATTAAGTCACTAGAATGGAAATTGCATCACATGACCAACTCCCAACTCACCATTCTTCACAACTTGAATAAATATATCTTCCATATAATCACACAAAAAACACCAAACTTACAAAATGGTGATTCCAACAAACACAAGAGCTGAAACCTTAGCAACAAGTGGTATTCATCAAATCCCAAAAGAACCCAAGATGAACTAACAACATTTTCGACGAAGAGAAGAAAGATGAAGGACCAAAAGTCCCAACCATCGATTTGAAAAGCATCAACTCCGACGACCAAAAAACATGCAAAAGTGTTGTAATGAACTCATGAAAGCAGCAAGTGAGTGGGGTGTCATGCATAACATCAACCATGGAATTTTCATATACATTAGTTCAAGTAGATTAAAATGAAAATGGTGAGAAGGAATTGTAGACACACATTTTAAGTAAGTGAGAAAAATTTAAGGGAAGATGCATATATTTTTATAAGTGAATCAAAAATGTGCGTTTGTGTTGTTTTAATTTTATTTATCTCTTAGATCTAACTCATTTCAATTAAGTAGCTAACAATATAGTCAACAAATTAAGTATAAATTAAGTAATTAAATTTTACCGCATAGGTTGTCACTGGAGTTGGGGAATATGAAATACGGAGATATTGTTATTGTAATATAAATATTACCTACACACAACGATACATCAGTTAAGATAACGTTGGTGAGTTCATAGGTTTAAGTATTTGTAAAAGTGAACCGCAAGATGTAATGTTTGTTTGACCGTTCATTCAGTTATAAACAAGTAATGGTTGACCCAGTACATTCGGTCATGTATGTACATAGCAGTTTGGCCGGTTCATTCAGTTATGTGTTTGGCCGGTTCATTCAGTTATGTGAGCATAATCGTTTAAAATACTTGTGTCCGTATGTAAAAGTAAGCAACATATTCTCACCCTCAGTACATAACTTTTTTGATAATAAGTAGCATTTAAGCATGTTTAACTTGCCTTTTTACACAAAAAAGATTTGTACCAGATGGTGTGTTCTCTGCAAATATGTTTAAATGCTACTTATTATCAAAAAATGAGGTGATTACCGATTAGATCTATAATAAAGTAATAAAACCTGAATAATGGATTATTTATAAGCTATTATAACTATTAAGGATGAATTATTTCTTTCGAAATATTTTGAATTTGTAGAGCTTGATGTTGTGTCCAAACTTAGTCCCACATTGAAATAAGAGGAAAAGAAATGATGTATATCAGTTCCTATATAAGAAAATATAAACACGCTTCTGTGGTATAACACCAGCTTTAGTTCAACTTTGATAGAAATACACCATCATCACATGCCCTTTTAGATTTTCAAGTAAGGCTTAACGTGTAATTAACATATGTACATACGTACCCTAAACGAGGAGATCCAAAAGCATCAGCAAATCATATGAGATAGTGAGATATTCTAGGTGATCGGTCTCAAAGCCAGCAACTAAAGCCCGAGCATAGACCATTGCTTGCTCTCATTGAAACACCGCATTTCTAGTTTCCCGAAAACCTTGTAGACGACGAAGCCTATCCATCACAAACACAATAAATAATCAAACAAAGATACCTTTATACTTCATCGCATCTAAAAAAGTATATATCAATGATAATTATTCCATTTATCACACTCTCTATTTGGTCAAGTAGACAATATTAAGAAAATTTTCTCGAACACCTACGATTTGGTTTTGATCTTTTGCTCTCTATAATATCACCATCAAACAATATCCATTAACTCAAATAACCACCATATGAAAAGCCTCTCAACTAAAATAGAGAAAAAGAAATGTTTGTATATATAGTTGATTGTTACTCCGGTTGCTGTTTTATTGTTATTTTTGCATGTGTTCGATTTATTAGCCAAACTGTTTCACAACTATCATATAAAAACATTCAAGTCGATGTTATCACAAATACCACGAAATTATCTACAACGAAAAATAAAAGCACCACAAGAGACTGCGAACTATCTAGAACAAAAACATACGAAAATTTTAGTGTTAGCCCGACTAGTCGCTTTTCATGAATATGTGTTCAAGTGTTGAGTCGGTTTGACCATATGAACAACTTGAATCTAACAACCTTTTGAGGTTTACAAACAAGGTTAGTTGTGTTTGTTGGACCTTGATTTTGCCTAATATTGGATCTTCCGACCGAAAAGACTTGTTTCGGATGGTCCAGTCTCTTCATGTATAGTTGATCATATATGTTACAAGATGTAGATGCTAAACTAATATAATTGTGCACTATAACTATCAATTTTTGACAACGCCAAGTAATATACTAACTTGTGAGAAAACGAGGTTATTAGTTTTATAGAGAACAGAAACCTATATAGTGATTATTGAACAAAAACATCAAAGAATTATTTACTCCTTATTTTTGATTGGCTATATCGTGGAATGGACTGCAAGCGTATCCTTTTTCCCCATACTAGGAGTGAAATCGAAACGTTGGAACATTGCTTCTTACGGCATACAAGAGTCGTGAAGGGATGGGAGAGCGTTTTTAGTGATGGAAGATGGGTTCGATTGACGATATCGTAACTCACAAGATGATTCCAAAGTATAACCTAGTTGTGTGACGACCTCGTATTAGGTTTTACATGTTCCACAGCTTCACTATGTGACTTTTACAGATTTAAAATCCAACAAAAAAGTACCCAATTACAGTCGTACCTAGCGGCTAGCGTGTGTTTAAAAAAGCGACAACAGCAAAAACGAAAGATAATGTATTCGTATGGTACGTGACTGTTTATTGGATACATCGATCTCTAGGGTCAAAAAAAAATAAAAAATAAAAAATAAATAAAAATAAATAAAAAATAAAAGGCCCAAGCCCGTTTTGCGGGTTTAGGACATATAAGGTTTTAACATTATAAATAACTAGACGAGTACCCGTGCATAGCAACGGAATTTTATAGCGGCAGATATTTATAGAGATATTTTGATTACACAAAACGTTACACTGTACACTTAATCACATAAGTTTTACATTAATGTATTCTTAAGTCAACTTTTATATTTTTGTGTGTTTTCTTAAATAAATATTAAGTTTTCGATAATTTCAAGTTTCAAGAAATGAGATACACTCATTATATATAGTATAGAAGAAGTATAGATTGGTATAGTAGCATAAATATAGATAATATTCTTTTAGCTCATGTTCCATATTTGTGTACAACTTTATCTCCGGTTAAAGCAAACATAAAGTAAAAGTAATACTTGTCTTTTTCCATATTTCATATTCGTTGATATTTTTGAAATATGAATCTTGTTCACTCAAACTATTTTTATTTACTTACATTGCAGGATGATTAAGTTTTTATAAAGTGTGTATGTTATATCAAACATATAAACATGTAATGAACCTTGCAAACTACACATAGATATGATCCCCTTAATATCTTTTTCATACATCCAAATATCGTTGATCGAAAGCATATTAAAAGGTGTAGAAGTATAAAGAAACTTCGTATACATATTGAAAAGAGCATGATTAGAAGGGAAAAAGAATCTTCTAACCGAAATCACAAAGTAACATATATAAACCGAAATCACAAAGTTCATATGAGGAATAGATCGATTATGTCAATTCACGTATTGTGCAAGATTTGAAACGATTCAAATCATCGAATTATAGAAAAAAACTTCTTTGCAAATGAAAATTTGTCAATTTGGATGTTACCATACTCCAAAACATCTAAAATACATTACTAAAGTACTTTAAAGTGATTCTAGAAGAGTAATCAAGGGTACAGACTACAGAAACATGACTTTGAATTGCATCTCCTTCTTTCCCAATTCCGTCCAATATATTTATGGTTTAAGAAATCATAGAAGCAACTTCGATTAAAAAAACCCGTAATAAAATAGTATGGCGATGAAAAGCATACGAAGAAAAAAGATTATAATGAATAATATAGTTTAAAAATAAAACATTCATGTTAAGGAGCAAACAATTTAATATTCATAACCAATACCTTAATGTTCAAAACATATGAATTACATGACAATTTTTTCATATAATGAGTCACAAAAATAAAAGAAAATATTGTCTCATAGCTACTATAACATGTTTGTCCATGAACTCTCCATGCAATATTCATGATGATTGGTATGCATTGCCATTATAAATTGATGCTCATGAACAACGGAAAAACAAACCTGCAAAAAGAAAGAAAAGAAAAGATTGAGGATGAAAGAGTACGTAAAAAGATTGGTGATTTCGACTATCAAATAAATTTTGTTATTAAACACAGATTATGTAAAGTTGATTATACACGAAACTTGTAGTGGTAGGAAAAAAAAAAAAAAAAAAAAAAAAAAAAAAAAAAAAAAAAAAAAAAAAAAAACTGAAATTGAAATTGAGTCAACTTCATACAAAGTTTGATTTTTTTCGCCTTGTACAAATTGAATGTTTGAGCCATATATTCCTTTAATACATTATATTAATAGCCATGTACAACCCTTTATTTTAATCTTTCAAAACATTCCATTCATAGTTCCTTCAACAATTCAATTTTTTCAACATTTTCAACAAAGTGATTCAAGTTTTGACCATTTTTCCTATTTAAGTAGTTAAGATATGTTGAAATGATAAACCACACTTTATAACATCTTTTTTTGTTGTTACAATCTGTGTCATTTCAAATCTTATATTAAGATTTTCCAAAAATTTTGTTCCGAACTACATGGGTATCTTCAGACTCACTAAATATTTACAAGCAAAGCAATTTCTCAAAACGTATGCTTTCGACTTTGTTTCACAAGCAGATATACCCAAAGGGTGCTTTGCAATTTACATTTGTGAAAATAAGAAGAAGAAGCGTTTCATAGTGCCCATGTCATACTCGAACCATCCTTCATTTGTGAACTTGTTGATGCGAGCAAAAGAAGAGTATGGTTTTGATCATCGTATGGGCAGCCTCACGATACCATGTAATGAAGATAGTTTCCAAACATTTGTTGACAAAGAATTATAGTACCATCTGAAATTTGTAAGAATCTTAGAAATACTTCTTACAGCTTCATTTTGTGTTAAAATGTGAACATGTATGGTTGTGATAAAATGTGAAATAACCAAATGTATAGCAACGAAATTTTCTAGCGGAAAACATGTATGATTGTGATAAAATGTGAAATAACTAAAATGCATAACAACGAGATATATAGCGGCAAACAACTGTAACTGTTATGTATAACGTTTATACATAAAACGTGAAATAATAAAAATATAATTGCAAATGATTGAAAAATGTGATAATTCAAATCAAAGAAAAAAATCTTAAAATGTATAAAAGAACACTTAGTTTATCAAAAACAAAAAATTACATCAATTATAAGATAAAATAACTAACAATCCACGATGGTGTTGGAAGAATGTGCTTGCATGAATTTTTTAAATTAAGATGACTTTGACCTCTAATAGTTAAAGCTCAAAATTATAGCCAATTTGACCCAATATATACTACACTTCTTTAGAATTTAAACACATCTAAAACTCCATTAAAATTAAGTAGCTTTTGTTCAAATCAAGATTGTTTTTATAATTTGAACTTAAGCTATATTCTTGGCACCGTTTGTTAATTTGGCCTTTGTGGCAAGTTCAATAACTTTATGTTTTGTGGTTTGAGTTTCTTATATTATATATGTAAGTTGGCGACGTTCTTATTGATTTAGACATAATCTCAAAGTCTTTTTGTTGTATTAATGGTTACTTTGTATAAATTCCTAAAAGTGGAGCTATTTAGTTACATACCTCACTCAAAAAAGGTTAGAACAACATTTTCCAAATTTTCATAGTTTGTTCAAGTAATAGTCATTAAAGTAAACACATACATGAAATATAATATGCAGGGCCTGGAAAATAAGATGATACTGGAAAGTTATTAGAACAAATGCTGCTTTCACAACTTGTTTAAGAAAAAACTTTATTCATTAAGCAAGCGTACATGATAACATTGTTTTCTTCGTTGTAACAAAAACTAACGCTTCTCCAAAAAGCATATGATAACATTAAGCAACTGCATATGCTTTTCTTTGATAGTATATTTTCCCATCTATCCAACTGTTTTGGAGGTTGAGTTATTGACATCAAACCTGTAAGTATTTTATCCCGGTATGAACATCTTTGTCTCATCTCCCACTGCAATTGAGAACAACTTTGGTTCCATTTGGTAGCATCGGGCATAATTTTTCCAGATAAGCCGGTGCGTGCAAAGTTTCTAAAGCTGGGATTATGCCCTTGAGTCCAGACTCTCTTAAACGCTGCATATTTAATCACCCAGA
Organism: Artemisia argyi; assembly: GCA_030686995.1. Taxonomy (NCBI): domain Eukaryota; kingdom Viridiplantae; phylum Streptophyta; class Magnoliopsida; order Asterales; family Asteraceae; genus Artemisia; species Artemisia argyi. The sequence goes on along the minus strand of CM060691.1, from coordinate 183,498,408 downwards.
AAACAATTGGTAAAACAATTCGCGAAAGAAGAGTGAGAATACGAGATATGGACACAAAGTGTTGGGTGGTCAGCCCGACTTCTTTCGACATAAACTTGCCCTACTGACATCATATGGCCCATTTTGCCACCTCCATATATCTCAACTTTTAAATAGCTTTCAAACAAATCAAATATTAGAATCACTAATTCACTAAACCCATCAAAAGTTGTGCAAAATAATTTGTTAGTAAATAGAAACTCCAAATGACGTTCCTCATAAATTGTGTATATGCTCATTATATGCTCATTAACAGTTGCTCACAGCGTCATCTTGGTAGCAAATACACTGTACATAAGCCAGGTTTGGAGGGAGATCAAACTGTGTAAAAACAAACAATAAAAGGAGAAATGATGTGACAGTCGTAAATATGAACATTTGATAACTTTTCGATTAACAATAACCAAAAAAGGTAAACTGATAATTAATGTAATAGCAAAGAGAAGCTTTTCTAACCTTAAGATCATCATCATCAACATTTCTTTGATTTATCTTTTCAATCTTTTTCTTTATATTCGGACTGTTTTTTCAAATGAATGCCATAGCATATTATAATTTTTTATATAGGCAATGGAATACTACATATAAAATCATTCTTATGTTTAGTTTCATAAGTTTCAATTTGTAATGAATGTCCGGTTAATGTACAATGCATAACTTGCCATACATAGTTTAATATTAGTGTAGTTGACAAAGTTTAAAATAATTTCTTTTATTAGTTAAGATATAGGTAAGCAATGAAAATTGATCACATATAGGTAAGCAATGCAAAAAGTCAGCCGTGTAAATTTATTAATTAGTTTAAGTTACAATATTTTGTTAATAGTTTCCCAAATTAAGTTTCAATATTTTGTACTCCGTATTACATTTATCACAGACAATTATTTCCCTTTGCCATGCATGTTGTTATAAATGTTACATTTTCAATATTTTCAACATTCAACATTCAATATTTTCAACAAAGTCAAGATTCAAGTTTGACCATTTTCTCTTTATATGTAGTTAAGATTAAGATGGTCATAATACCATTATCAAGCCGCAAGAAAGAAACCCTAACAATAAACCGAGAATGTCTAGTTCAACCATGAGTGTGTTGGTTCCCTCACAAACCCGCATGTATGATCGATCCACTCTACATCAAGAGATCCAAGATTTATTTGTTTACGTCATGGATCACGAATACGAGTAACCGGATAGTGCTGTCATTGAACCTTTGGAAGGGAACACTCGTACAAAATACGGTGACTATGTATTCCTTGGTGTATTGTATGCATGTGAAGTATTCATAGAGGATGACCCAGGTTATTTTGAAATAGAAGGACCAGTAGATATTGCACAACGCGTCAAGGACTATATTGAAACTCGGACATCCAGAATGATTAAAGAACTTTTTATACACGAAGCTGGCATTTTAACGTTTAGGTTACAGGGGGTTGGATTGCTGAGAGGATCACTAAAATGCTTACTAATGGCATGGACACATGGGCGCCAACATTTTTCAATAATCGAGAAGCAAGAGCTGTTTTTATTTTCCCGACAAGCACTACAACTGCTGATTTGATTCGATCCATTTGTATCAGAGACGTGTTTGCTAACATATTTTTGTATTCGGGAGTACATGTGGGCTGGGGAGATTTTGATGATTTGGCTTTGAGGATGGCACGAGAGCAATTTTCTATAAGACAAAGGGAGATTGTAAGTAAATGGCGGCAGGATACTCCTTATTTTCGTGTTGAGGGAGTGGTAAACGAGGGTGTGTTAAACGATTTCTATAATGATATCGCAACATTGTGGCATGGATTTCACACGCAAAAAGCAGACGTGATGATATGTATGACCCCTCACCGACTAAGAGGGTACACTCAACAATGTCGTGTTGCTGCTACAAAAGAAGGCTTGCTCCCAGACGATTTTAAACGTATAATTTTTTGTGGGTTCCGAACATTCAGTGGCGAACAACAAGAGATGTTTGAGTTGTGGAAAGGATGGAGAAGTTCAAGAGATAGCCGACGGTATGACACCGTCAGAATGCTAGAGAGAGCCAAATATTCTGAGAAGACATTTTTTGAATTTGCGTGCAAATTTACATGTTTAAAAAGACTGAGACTAGCAGAATGCACATTCAAATTTGAGGATTTGTCTATTGATACCGAGGGAAATACGTTTGGATATATACTCCAGACACAATTGTTAGTGCGGTCAGTTATCATGAACTTTCCTGGTAGAAGCTTCTCTAAGTTAAAAGAGTTGTCGGACGGGATAGAACGTGAGTTGGGATTACATTTGGTGGAGTTTAGTGATGCTGTAGACAGGGCTTGTAAACAATTGCTGCCAGATATTCTTTGTGATTACCTCTGTGACCTATCTAAGTTATTTACCAGATACTACGAGTTATTGGATGTTCGTCAGCCTAGCACGAACATGTTAGGTCTGTGTACCGCAACTGAAGCGGTAATGGACAAATGCTGTCATCTTTTGGGCATTGATCCATCTAGCAGTTCGACGTACGGCAATGAATGGCAATCTACACTCATGTCATCTTATCACCGCAAAGAACCGAGGCCCACCGATTATCCTATAATTCCGTTATCTGAAGATGCTAGGTTTGAAGGTCTAAATTCTCGATTTGAGATATTTTCGATGAATGTGAGGGTTGCACATTCGCCTTTTGACAAAGGCAGCATATATGGGTATGTTTTGGTCATAGATACTTATCGGTCAAGAGCTGATGGGTGGGTGAGCATTGATAAAGATGATAATTGTTTTGTATCCTACTTCAACCGTGAATGGGATGAACCGGAACACATAAAAAATGATTCATTTATACCCTTTGGAGACCCAAGTTGTCTTCACTCCATCCCTTTTGGATCATCTATCGAGGTTGAAGTGAAGATCCAAGCTACGAGCGATGATAAAGAACAAACGTATCTACTTACAAATTGCAAGGGTGCTCCATCCCTCTCGGACTTTTGGTTAGGTGATTTAGACCTCAAGTATGGCACCCTTAGATATGAAGGTACGGATGGCCGCGTCTATTTGAATTATGGTCTAATTAGAGATGCAGTAGATACGAAACTCGAGTTGAAGCTTACAAACGTCACATCTGTTGGTGCAAATGTATCTGGCGACATTGTGGCGTACTATGGAGACGCTGCTCTTGGAGATCGGGGTCTCCTTGGTCATTATTACGCTCTAATCTTTAGAGCCAATCCAACTAATTATATTGGATTAGAAGAAGAGGACCTGCCACTAGTCAAGTCCACATTGGCCGTACCCGTCAACGGCTGCCTTACGATCAAAGCGCGTTTAACGGACGTTAATTCTGGTGTAGTTATTGTTGATAACAATGTGGAATTCTTGCCGAGTCAGGACGATGTCTACATTTGGGAAGTAGAAAGCATTTTGGGGATTTTCGAATTGAAAGTGAATTGGTTGTCTGGTGCAAGTCAGATTGGTTCAAGTCAGCCTGACAACTTTTGGGAACCACTGGCAAACAAGGTAGCGTGGTAGCGTGGTAGCGTGGTAGCGTGGTACGGTTCAAGTGGTAGTAAATGAGATCGGATGCTTGTAAACCCACAAACCGGGCTTGGGCCTATTATTCTCTAATATATAAGTATAATAGATGGATCTTGTATTGTTTTTGTTTCGCAACAGGCACAGGAGCTGAACCTTCTTATCATGTTCTTACTTCTGGAAATTGTTCACATGATGAATGTGAAGGTATCTGCAAAAGGCTTAAACCTCCAAACCTAAAATTAGTATGTGTAAAGTGTGAAGCAAATACATGTAATTGTTGTAATGTCGACTAATTTGCATGTTGCTCGCCATATAAACGGCTGGCTTATTTGAATGTCTACATGAAATCTATTATAAAGCCGTGGGCTTTTTCTTGTTAATGTCACTTTGTTGCTTGAATTAGAAGAATGTTATTTAGAATTCGCGACGATGTTGTTCTTGACGATGTAGTTTATTTTACTTAAAACATGTTAAAGTACAATATAATCTTCGTTCTGCATCGAGCAGTATTTCATCTATATATTTCCTGGCCTTTGTTCTTCTACCTCAAGAAGCTTGTATATATCATGTCGCCTATGTTTTTGTAATGGGATACACTGCCTGGATCATACGAAACGTTATCAGATAATATGAAGTTTTATGTGGACTATGGTAAAAGGGTATGTATGCATATCACCTTTGATGATTTATTGCGGAAAGGTCAATCTCAGCAATCAATACCCCTTCCTCGTGTTCTAGTTTGCCAACAACCTCACCACCCTGGAAAATAGGCAATAAAATGATAAGAACCAAGGAATTACTATTGTACGCGCAATGACAAGATGGATGGGTCAAACTGGGTTAAAACTGATATTTTGGTTTGTTTTAAAGATTGAAGATTCTTATATAAATAATTACAAAAACAATAACATCTCAAACATGATATAAGTTTTTGAATAAATGATACAGATTATCGAAATTGCATGCATAATAAGTAGACTTTAAGCGACTCAATTATTGGACTTGTATATATGAAGAAGTTTGCCCATTTGAAAGAACAGAACTTGGAATTGAGTTATTTATAAGTGATCGATGGAAATTGGAACCTCTGCATATAGTAAAAAGGCCTCTAATCTCATATTTGCTTAAATGGAGACTAGAAAACGAGTGTTTAAAGTTAAATGCATATTACCGGAGCAACTAGAGTAGAATGGCCCCATATCTCGTAGGAACCACTGGAGTTTCGCGATGGTGAGCAAGTTGCTATATAGATCTTCGAGCAAACGTGAAAATAGCACAGTTTAGTATTCTATTAAGTGCAGATAACATGTCTAGCTGGTGTGACTACCTGGTTATCGATTGCCCTGAAATATTAAAAGAAACGAAAAGCCATTACAAATCATCTTTTTTACCACATTGCAGTATTGCACCAATGCTCATTTTTTGCAAGGCAATCCGATTTTTTGGGGCTAAATCAAGTGTAAGGTGGTTTGCTATAATGTACTTGCCTTGCTTGTTGTTCGAGCTCCCAAAGCATTGATCCTGTGGTTATATTAAATGCACTCGGGTAGCATATCAACTCAACACCTGAAGTTGATATCAATTGATCAAAAAACAAGAAATGCATCAAATTAGAAATGGCGTTCGAGTGAATAAAGAATGCCTCTTGCTTGGTACAACATTGCCAGCTCCGGAAACCGAATGTCATGACAAATTCCAATCCCAATACGACATACATCTGTTACATTCATAATATCGCACAATATTAACTTTAAATTTAAGCAACTATGAACGAAAGTCAACTTCGTGATCCAAAATAATTGACTTCAAAACTAGCATTACTATCTTTGATGAAGATGCAGCCTTTGAACAGCGTGATAACATCTGCACTAGACAATAGCCACATGAAACATACCTGTGTCTACAACTGTTGGTTTATTTCCTGCTGCAAAAGAATCCGATTCTTTGAAACATAGCTCTCCCGGGGCAATATTTACAATGTCAAAAAGATGAAGCTGCAATAAACAAAACACGCTCTTCATTAAAACTCGCTGATTTCTACGTTTTAAACTTTTTCGTTGAAGTTTTTACCTTCCTATGCTTTCCAAGTAACTTCCCGTTTGGGCCAAACACACAGCAAGTATTGTATAAACGATTACCATCGAGTTCAGGTACTGATCCACCTACTATTGTGATGCTGTGGATATAAGCAAGTTCTGATAACATGAAAAACGACGGGGAGCCATGTTTATCCTTGAAATCTTCAGCAAATTTTCTGAAGTAATCGCTCGAGTAAGGGCAGTTCCACATTTCCTAATCACAAAATCAACGACACATCACATCTTTTAGATCATTATCATGATACAACAGTATTTGTCATCGTTAATCATTCGGAAAATGAAAGATATTAAACGGGGTTGGTTTAGTTAACTCACAGGTAAAACAACAAGAGCTGCACCTTGTTTGGCTGCAAATTCAATAGATTTTTGAGCAGCGGCCAGGTTCGTTTTCTTCTCTGGATTTACCTTTAACTGACATAGACCAATCTTGAATTTTTTCTAGAAAATACCACCACAATTCAAGATCATTGTATAGCATAACAAAATAAATAAATAAACGCAGTTCTAACAGAAATTGTTTGTTTTTTTTTCACTTCTTTCACATACAAGTGATTCATTTGCGAAAAAGAGATGTAAGCCGGTTAGACTAGTTACCACTTGTTTCACATATAGGGTGTTTAAAATTGCATAATTTCAGCTTATAAGGACTCTAAAATAAGCACCTACCTAGTACCTACCCATGTCCTTACTTAAATTGCTTATTTTATAAGAACATAAGTAAAAAACACAAGTACTTAAACTATGCAATACCAAACACCCTTAAGTGTAAATTGTATGCAAAAGTAACAAAAGAACTCAAAGACTTGTATGTAAAAAAAGTGAAAATTGCCTCTTGTTATGACAACTTACTGTCTGAGTGATATTGGCACCCCATGAGCTTTTTGAGGGAGATGAAGATGACATATTTCTGGGCCTAGATCTTGAAAAATTTTGTTATTTTCTGGCTTTTTATCAAGTTCTTTAGGTGTCCTTTTAAGTCTTCAGTTATCTATTTGGAAAAAATAGGTGATTTGACTCCCATCCTATGATAAGATTCTTTGACTATAGTAAGTCCATTGAATACAACTAAGGTGATAAGAGTCTTAATATTTGACTGTAAAAAGTCCACTGAACAAACCTTAGTTTGTTGCATGCTTTTCACATAACTTGATGGTCGTTTTAGCCGTAATATCCGGCATGAGAAGTAAATGGCTATGTTACAGTCCTTGTCCCACATCGCTCATGAACATGGGAGATGCTGGATATTTAATGAGTATGGGCGTTGCATCAAAAAGTAAACCCATGAGGCAGAGGTGCCAAAGAGGACAATATCTCACGATAACGGGTTGGTTCGTTACATACTATTACAGTTACCAGGTCCATCATGGAGTGACACCCACTCGGTTCCATCCCATTATAGAATCCATAAACATTGAACCGACAAGCTGAACACACCAACCCATTTTGACCCGAACTCTAAATTTTACCCATTTTAACTCGTTGGTACATCTAACTTCACCAAATGATACCCCATTCTTGAGTGACCGACTTATCTCACCACATCATCGCTTACAAGTCAATTAACTAAGATTACGAATACTGACACAAAGCAAGAATCTTTACACTGTCATAAAGACCACAGATGAAAACTTTATAAAAACAAGAACGACATCCAAATACCAACATAAACCCCAGAACACACAGATAGTAATGTTTCATCCATTCTACATCACAACAGTCATCGAGTAATACATTAGCTATGCTCAATTCAAACAATACAAAAACATTTCATTTAAACTTCCATGTAGTAAACATCCGGTAACATAAAATGCTCTCAAAATTTTAATATTTTTCATCAGCATAATACCAGCTTCCAATAACTAGAAAAACCTTGAAGCCACCTAGCCGGTTAACTAGACGTGGCCATTTGACTCTAATTCTTCAAAGGAGCCTTCTTAACTCTATCAGCTATTCGATCAGGGCCAGTTGTATGCGTCTTAAACCGACCTCTTCCTTCACTTTCCTTCTCCTGTTGGGTGCAAAATCATCAAATATATAAATTGTTTCAACCACAATAGAGTAACAAGTAACCTTAAAAATAGCTATAGTTGATGTTATATGCATGTTATGATGTTTGTCTATTGACCATATTCATTGTAACAAAGTATATGTTTTTTCTAAAACTTCTCTTTTAGTTCTTACATTCGAGCACATCGTGTGAACCAAAATCGGTGGGATATGGAAGATGGTAAAATATCATTAGACTACCCTATCAATGTATGCTAATGGGTCTATAACTTTATTTTTTTTCCCTGCCGAGGCATGAAACCTCAGCAAAGTTATCCCCTTCACCACCCCAATTGGTGTTAACGTGCATGTGGGAAGGGTGTCAAGTCATGATCTTTCCACATATACTTATGAAAGGGTAAAAAAAGTACACATAATGTAACTAAAAAGGAAAACGGGTCAAATGGGTAAAAAGTCACCAAAGTGTATTTTCAATAAATAGAACCTTTTCTTTTTTTTCTTTTTTCTTTTTTTTTTCAATTAGATTATTTATTTTAATAATATAATTTTGCAGATCGTATTTGGCACCATTCAAGTATTTATGCTATCTAAAACTGGACAAAACCTATTTCATGCAAAACCAGTCGTAAACAAACCAACCCGGCAACCCACTTTGCAACCTCTAGTGTTGATCATTGCAGTGTTGCAATCATACCTTTTTCTTGACGATCTGAACAACATCCTCGTCCTGAAGAACATGACTAAGGCCACAATGCTGGGGGGAATGCCTTGCACTTGAGCCCCATACCAGCACGTATTTGACTTCCTTCACCAAGCTTCTGTGTATCTGGTTACAGAAGTCCTCTACAGAGCACCCACCTCTATCCTGAAATCGGAAAGAAACAACTATCAATGATAACAAATGCTATAAAATAATATACACTACACGCAACACAGTGGCAATTGACATACAGTAGAAAGAACCACAGGGTCACCAAAATCAGGTTGTTGGCCTTGTGGCTTTGTGTAAACCCTGACTAGCCCCATCGCTTCCCACATCTTTGCAAGCAATCTATCCAAATTCAGCTGTCAAATGAATCAGATTAAAAGTCAGATTTTGGTGCAACTTTCATGCAAAAGGGGATGATAAAGTTAGATTTACACTAATGGCAATTGAAAAGGTACGAACCTTCAAGTTGCAACTAATGACAATTGAGTTCGGTTGCCGTGCCAATTTGTCAACATCGTCAATACCAACAACATCTATCTTGTTGTAGACATATATACACTTCATGTACTTACGATTTCCCTCAATAACATCAATCAGATCATCCACAGTGGCATCCTCGCGAAATAACAACTGCAAGGATAACATAAAAAATATGCCTTATGTTATATATACAGACTATACGCTGAGCTACGACTTAAGATTACCTCTGCATTGTGAATCTTGTATTCATGTAGAATTTGGTAGCAAAGCTTTTCATCAATATGAGTCAATTGCACGGTAGTGTTAAAAGAAATACCCCCAGTTTTTTTCTTTTTGAAGTATATCTGCCATTACAGATTCAAAAAGTCAAAAAAAAAATGATGGAGATTAATTATCAGATGCTCATAAGTGGTATAAAAAATGAAAAAAAATAAGAACGAATGGATGAATGGTCTAAAAGATTACCTGTGGTGGTTTCTTGTTTAAGCGCAAGCCAACAGCTTCCAGCTCCTTTGTCAATATCTGTCGATGCCCTTCACTCTGAAAATTTTGTTAAAATTCGTAAGAGTCAAGACAGATTTCAACAAAATGTCTTCGACCTTATTCTTTACAGTATTATATCACAAGATATTTATTCTTCCATTTTTATTTTTATTTTCTTTTCCTCTCTACACTTCTTCATATATTTCCTTTTCATCAACATTCTAGAGTTCTCCAATGAGAGAGGACGATGGAATAATAACGAGTCAGGTAGGACTATGAGTATAGATTTGATAGCATGATGGAATGAAATTTCTAAACCCAACCCTTTCTGCTATATAGGTATCAGACCCATTCCCTCAAACTTGAGACCTTAAACCAAACATACCTAAACGCTATCAAACCCCTGCCATCAAACCAAACACCACCTAAATGCATTGGGACAATAGGTAATCACATCACTTATATTTCAAAATCAGATAGTATTATATATAGTTACCAGATGACACAGATCATAGCTTAACCAAGAGAGATGGCTAAACAAAGTTTCATGTCACAGTGAGAGGACTTACTTTTGACGCATCAAGAACCATCAACACAATGTCTGAAGACTTTGAGACTGCAATAACCTGAGTTGAAAAGAATGATGTACATTAGCAAAGATGAATCTATACCATGTGACACCTCATTTAAAAGAAAACTTGAACCAAATCTTCGTATTTTCAGTTTTCAACTTATTATTAAATAAGATATAAGAATTCATGCAGCCATTCAGTAACAACAACAATACCCAATCCCCAACGGAGCAGGGCATGGGGGAGGTATGATTTCGACAGTCTCACCCCTACCGAGGGTAAAGAGACTTCATGCATTCAGTAGCTAAAACTATTTATGTTTCATAACAAATTATCATATGCAAACTAGTAATAAAAGATAATACCGTGGGTTTGAATAGGGTGGGTGGTAATTTTGTTTAAATAAAATAGTATATTTTTTTTAGGTATAAGGAAATTAGACTCTTAACCATAGCCACAAGGGTGTATCACTCTTATTACGCAAATAAGGTCTCACCTGCCTACCACGCCCCTTGCCCTCGGAAGCTCCTTCAATGATTCCAGGAAGATCAAGCAATTGAATTTTAGTACCATTGTAGTGAATAATTCCAGGAATACAGGTAAGAGTTGTAAACTCGTATGCTGCAGCTTCTGATTGAGTTCCGGTCAACATGGTTAACAGTGTTGACTTTCCCACACTGTAAATAAAAATAATATTAAAACACTATGAATTAATAGTAATTGGATCGTTTTCATAGGCCCAGCAACAGACCTGGGAAATCCTATAAGTGCAACACGACCGTGGCCATATTTTGTAACCTCAAAACCCTCTCCAGCTCCACTAGAACCCTGTTAATCATGAAAAACAATACGACAGTTCAGCTCTTGATAATCAATTCAACTACGCACATGAAAAGACAGTATAAGAGCAAGATAAAATTGTGCAAATAGTAAGTACAGTGAGAAATCATATCAATCGCTTACTTTGGGTGGCTCAAGTAGCTGTGTCCTTAGCTTGGCTATCTTCGCCTTAAGCTGACCCAAATGATACTCTGCGTTTCAAAAGAGACAAAATTAGCTACTTCCTTGCGAAATTATCTTGATATAAACATTGATTCATCATCGCAAGTAATATACTATACAAGGTGAAGAAGCAAAAAACCCTTAAAAAACTCGAAAATGCGTCTAAAATCAAACAACTTGCATAAGGCATGATCTATAACTGCCTTTAGAAATATACTTATTGCACTCGGTGATATGCTAAACCAAGATTAAAAGTGCAACTAGTTTGTACGTTGTAAGAGCAAAAACTATAAGCAAGCATTTCGTTCATTAACCTGTTGCTTTATTTTTTTGGGTCCGCGCCATCTCGGCTTCAATCTCTTTGATCCTCTCTATGATCCCCATCTTGCTTTATGATATGCTGTAGATATATAGAGAAAAAAAATACTTATTAGCAAATAAATCATGCACTGTTTGAAGCATATAAGGACCTAACATACCATACACAAGGTGTAAAGAAACATGTATGCACAACATATATTCACTAAAGTGTCTAAAAATAATGTAGCGGCACGAAAATGACAGTCTGTGTAGGGCATCCAATGTATTAAAATGTTTAAGAAACAAATACATTAGAAGTAACGCCTGAACTAACTGATCAATTCATAAAGGATTTGAATCCTACAAAGTGTGAACGCCATGTATGCTACCTAGATAACCGAAATTATCTATATATGAAGCCACTATAAGCCTATAAGTTACATATAGATATTATAAATTGGATGCAACACATATATCTCCGAAAGGTTTAAATCAATGGGGTAACCCTGACCGACCCTTCCCCAAGGACCTAGCCACTCCTTGACCGGTCAACTAGACGTTTTGCGGTGGGGGAGTGATACCACTAGGGCAATGCCGAATGATATTCTCACAAGAAGTCTCCAAGTTTTGGGAGTAATTGCCAATTGCAGGGGCGGACCAGGACTCCATGTCAACCGGGTGCACAATTTCATTAAAACTAGCAAACAAATTAATAAGATACGTATTTGCTTTTCACATATTAGTGAACCAATTAAACAAAACAAATTTCGAGACCAGGTTCATTTCGCAAAAACCGTGATTTCTAACAAAAATTTACACTAGGCGACAAACATCTAATTACCCGCTTATTACTTATGATAATGAGGTCGATAAAATAAGCTACTTAAACAAACAGACTTAGGGGGTGTTTGGATTAGCTTATTTTATGGGCTTATTAGCTTATTGAAATCTGGAAAAGCCAATAAGCTAACTTTTATGAGCAGATAAATATAAGCTCATGGCTTAAGCCATGGGCTTAACCTCTCATAAGCCCATAAAAGTGAGCTTATCAGCTTTTCCAAATTTCAATAAGCTAATAAGCCCGTAAAATAAGCTAATTCAAACACCCCCTTTAAACAGCTTATCGAAACGCAATTCGCAAATAAGCAGTTTTAATAATCATACAGGAGTTGATCTCTCCGGTGAGTTGATACGAGTTGGACTCGGTGCCGATGATGGTTATAGTGGTGGCTGCTATTTTACACACACTAGTGTGTGTTTTTGTGTGTGTGTGTGTGTGATCGATTGAGGGATGATGAAGGATGATGATGTGAGCCTGTTGTTGTTAGAATGTTTGAGATTTGTGAATTATTTGAGTCCATTTCCTTTAGCCCACAAATTTGGGCTTACACCCATTGCACTTAAACGTTATACTGTAGCATTTAGGGGTGTTCATCGGTTCTCGGTTATCGGTTTATTCGGTTCGGCTTGTTCGGTTAAAAAAATTTTTGGGTCATAACCGAAAACCGAACCGAACCGAAAATATCTATAACCGAATCGAATCGAACCGAACCGAAATTCGGTTCGGTTATAGGTCAAAACCGAAAACCGAAATTTATACTTGAATTACACTATTTATATTTTTTTTAATTTAATTATATATATTTTTGGGAAAAAACAATATTTCAAGTATAAAAAAGTGATTTTTATATTAGTATAAAATTTTAATGGATATTTTTTATATATAAAATAATATAAATATATAAAAAATATATATATTTTTATATAAATTCGGTTTTCGGTTCGGTTTTCGGTTCGGATAGCTAAACTCATATCCAAACCGAAAACCGAATTTTTAATTCGGTTAGGTTCGGTTTTAACAAGTTCGGTTCAGTTATATGTTCGGTTCGGTTCGGTTCGGTTCGGTTCGGTTTTCGGTTTATTACCCGACCCATGAACACCCCTAATAGCATTATTTGAGCACCACATTTTATAGCAAAAAATGTTGTTATTTTATTTTATTTTTTATGACTCAGAACTTATAACTTAATATAAAAATATTCTTACTCCACCACTCAAGTTATAGAAAACCCTGGGCTCACAGTTTAAAAGATTAAAAAAAAAAATGTTTAAAAAAAAGCCTTTGTAACTTGGCTGATGAATTTAATGTTGAGCCTTATAACTTGGGGTATTTATAGGGTTCGGCATCAAGTGCTCTTATGGGACTAAAACATTACTGATGTTGTTTGTAAAAATAAAAATTAGCTTTATGCCTTTGTAATACTTAAAGACTAGAATGTAAAACAGAAGATCTATGTATGACAGATTATTATTCGTATAGTTTTATGTTATTAGTGCACTTTGGGATGAGTTATTGAGGGTTTTTTTACTTTTTTATTTTTTATAGAAGAAAAAATCAAAGAAAATAGAAAAATTATTGTGTTTTAAGTTTTTGTCAAACAAAAAAGAAAAAAGAGATAATTTTTTTTTTCTTTTTTTTTTCTAAATTTTTCTGCCCAAATATGAACGAAGTTGAAAAGAAACAAATTTGCACTTAAACTATTTATGGATGTCTTTCTATGTTAAAAAGACATAATTTGTGCTTACAGCCATTTACAGTTTTGTACTTTAACATTGCGTTATCGAGTATCTTTTTCACATGTATCAAGTAACTGTATATGACAAATTACTATCCGTATTTGATCTACTAGAAGCCAATATCCATTTTTAATCATTTTAACCATTTATTACTATCACTGCTTTAAATTTTTCAAAAGCAACAAAAAGATAATTTTAGTTTTTGATAATTAAATAATGCTTTATTATTATTATTATTATTATTATTATTATTATTATTATTATTATTATTATTATTATTATTATTATTTTATTGTTTAAAAAAATGTCTAGTGATAAAAATAGAAATTAAAATTTTTTAAGTTTACAACCAACTGCCTAGCGCAGTTGGCCACCTTGGGCCCTTATGGGGTTTGGGGGAAAGGTTGTTACCCAGGGTTCGATTCTCGCTAGAGACGAATCTTTGGGGTTTTCCTTTCAGGCGGACGAGGAGTGAGGAAACCTGGGCTTATGCTGCAGGGACGTGAAGGCCAAATACCGCTGGTGGTTGAAAACCCACCTACTAACTGTAACCACTAAGCCGATACTAACAAAGCCGTTCTAAAAAAAAAAAAAAAAAAAAAAAAAAAAAAAAAAAAAAAAAAGTTTATTTACCTTTAATTAAAATAAATAAATAAATAATAATAATAATAATAATAATAATAATAATAATAATCAAAGGACTTGTGGTCCACCGGTGGGTGCTTAAGTTATTAAGCGAGCCACAAGTGGGAGTAGTACCGGATGGGTGACCATCCGGGAAGTCCTCACTTGTGGTCCACTTGTGGACCATATGTTCCGAAGATATTAGGCAATGAAGAGGAGAACCTGTAAGCCATTAGCTGCGCAGGTTCGAATCCAAGCCGGCCCCGGTTTTCATCCGGCCGTTTCTCCAGCGAGTAATCTCGTGTGGAGGCGGTACGGTTTCCGGGCGAAAGCCGTTTAATCCCCACTGCGCCAGCGTGGGCCCGGTTCAGACAACATAGTCTGGGTATGTGGTGGATGAGGGCCTGCTATTTGGCAGGTATGACTCTAAACCATATATGGAAAAGTCACCTTTCAAAAAAAAACAATAGGATTAGCTTTCCTATAGCTAGAGGAGTGGGGGCCCAGTTAGTATCTCGGCTCCCCACTAATTTCTTGTAAATCCTATGATTTTCTAATGAAGTGATGTTTTATAATAATAATAATAATAATAAGATGTAAGAACTACAAATATTCCATAATATTACTACCTTTTTAATAAGTGAGTTTGGCTTTAAAAAAATGGATTTTTCTAACTTGTGTCGGGCACAAGTTAAGCATACCAAAAAATAAAAATAAAAAAAAAAATACTCAAAGACTCACATAAAAGTACAGAAAAATATACTTTTATATGAATTTGTGGAAAACTAGAAGGGGGTTGAATAGTTTACCGCTTTTTAACTTGATTATCCTTTAAAAAACTTTACGTTTGTTTAAAGATATAAACACAACTTTACATGTTCAATTCTTTGAAAAGCTTTACGTGTGAATAACAATCTTAACTTTACTTGTTTAGTTCTTTGAAAAGCTTTACTTTTGTTTAAAGATATAAACACAACTTTACTTGTTTAATTTTTTGAAAAAGCTTTATGTGTGATTAGCAATTCTAACTAAAGACAATATGTAATAAGCAAAGATAAAGAAAGAAACGATCAAACCACAACACGATTGTTTATCGTGGTTCGGCTACAAGGACTCTTTTTCCTTGCCCTACATCCACGCCCCGAGTTTCCAACTCGAGAGTTATAAGCACTAATCAACAAGCTCCTTTCCCGGTGGAGAAACCTTTACAACGTCGCTTACACTTTTACCGACACTAAGCTAGATGTCGAGTTCTTTTACACGGGTACAACCACTCCCATCGTCGTTTACACTTTTACCGACACTAAGCTAGATGTCGAGTTCTTTACCAAGGGTACAACCACTCCCGTTAGTTCTTTTACAAGGGTACAACAACTCCCTACACACTATGTATTTTGAGGCCTAAAATACTAACCGATCACTTCTACATACATGATACAAAATGAAGTATAAACTACCAAAGCTTATACATGACAAAGCTAACAAGACTTGCAACTTTAGAGTTGAAGCTTGTAACTTCTTGAATGATCTTGTGAAGTCCCTTGCTACATAAGAGGATCACACAAGTCAAATGTTACTGAGTTAGTTGAGAGAGTATATGAAAATATGTCCTAAAGTGATGACTCAAAACAAACAAGTGGCTTGGTATTTATAGTAAAACAAACAGCAGGTCTGGCGGATACGACGGAACCCTCAGATGGGTTCTGCCCGTGTACCCCCAGGGTTCCGCCAGGCTTGCAGTAGGTTTTACAATAAATAACACAAACCAACCAAAGTCACATCAACAAGAACTAGTCAAACACATTAAATCAAATTTGGAAAGCTTCCAAAAGTGTGTAAGATGTTATGGCAAGTCAAATACACAAGCTTGCCATAAATGAATGATGTGACAAGACACTTTCTAATTAAAGAAATAAAAATAATGTTTTGTTTAAAAAGAAATGTAAACCTTAGTTTAAACAAGACTTAAACACTAAAGTGATGATTTACTATTAGCTAAAGTTCATACTTTGTCATTAACAAAACTTAGTAAAGATCGTAAAATATAAATAACGTTTTTAGGCGATATTTGTATTAACAGAATTCTTAAATCTTTTTCGTGAGTCCCATAATACTTTTGATATACTTAACTTGTGCCCAGGGCACAAGTTAGAAAAATCCTAATAAAAAATATTGTAGTATATCAATTAAAAAAATTTTGGCTTCTTTAACCTTTAACTAATCAAATGTAGATTCGAACCCTAAACCAAGCACCAAACACCTAAACCAAGCACCAAACAGAAAAAAAAAAATTAACACCTAATTCACAATTCTTACCAAACACAAATTCGAACCCTAAACCTAAACCCAATCCCAAACACCCCAATTCACCAACAAGACGGCTCCAGGGTACCTAGTGCAAATGATCGTTTAGATGTGGGTTATAAGGGTCACGGAAAGTGTGTGGTTTGTATTTGTGATTTGTGTTTCAAAGTCAAGACACCCAAAAAGGTCTTCAAGGTTTGGTTGAGATATATTCGGACGGTTGAGGATTCAAAGTTTGGTGGCCGAGGTAAGTATGAAATGAAGATGTGATAGCTGGGAGATGAAAATTTATTGTGTTTAGTTTAGGGTTAAATGAGTGAAAAGGTGTTTAGGGTAAAGGGGAGTAATCCTGCACCCTGGTAAATATATTAAAATCCAAACGTTTAAGTACAAATGGAATGTGGCTGAAGTACCACATTAACCTCAAGCTTAAACAGCTTGATAAACAAAAAGCCTATAGCCTATGACATGCCAAAAGCTCAAAACAACTTCTAGAATAAAAAAAATGAACCTAGAAAAGAACTAAGCAAAACAAGCTCTAGAATCAAAAAATGAACCTAGAAAAGAACTAAGCAAAACAAGGTAACCAACTGCTGCCGTGTATGATGGACCACCATCATTATTGGAGTGAGGAAATAAGTTAGCCGATTCATCAAACTCGTTAACAACAAAATCTTCATCACCACCTTCATCAGTAGCCAAAGCAGCATATGGATTTGACGTAGTTATATCGCTTTCCTTAGAGGATAAACCTTTAGATTTCAACATAGATGACGATGTAGGCACATTATTCCTATTAGTAACTCTCTTGTTTGGCTCACTGGTAGTCTTCTTAGGCTCATACCTAAGGTTCGGTTTGACTGAGATACCAACCTGGGTCACGTTACTAGAGTGGGCTTTACCCTTCTTCTTCTTATGATTTACCTTTTGGAAACCATCATTAGGAAGCTCTGCTGGAGTAGCAACACTGGGAGTCGAGACAACAGGAGGATTGGCCATGGTTTTAGGACAATGATCCTGGGTATGCCCAAAGATCTTACATGAAGTACACCTGGGAGGCCTCCATTCATACTCGACGCGGATAGTTTCTTTAGTAAACCCATCCCCTATAAGAGAGGGGACACCAACAGTAATAACCTCTACAAGCTCAGCCTCAGAACAAATCTCGATTAAGCACTGAGCAAAACTACTTCTACCCCAAGAATCCTTACACATAGAGCTAGTGTACGAATCAAACATAATAGGTTTACCAAGAAATGACGCAATCAAGTTAATACCATCATCTTCAAATACTTGAATGGGTACATCATGTAATTTAACCCATACCGGAATACGGGTCAACTCTTCCTTACATAATCTAGTATCAATTGACCATTTCATGAGAATGATCGGTGATTTGCGTATCAACCAAGGTCCATCTTCCAATACTGCTTCTAAACCAGCTTGAGTATCAAATTTGAAAAAGAAAAAACCTTTTGCATTCAACATAATCTTTTTCAATCCATATTTAGCCCAATTATTTCTAACATAGTATTCAACCACAGGAAACGCCATTCTATTACCAATAAAGTAACCATATAGAGTGTATTCAAGACGTGCACTAACCTTTTCGACCACTCTACGTGGAATAGAAACATTAACTCCGTCACAAACTGAATCAACTTGGACAATAGGAGACTCATGAGTAGGTTTAGTGGTCGTAGATTTAGCAATAAAAACCTCCGCCAAACCACAAACAGCCTCCATAACCATAGTTCTAACATCACTTTCCAATTCATTCCACACCGAATATGTACCATCTTCACAACCCTTGGTGAAATCATCAATATCCTTCATAGTTTTAAGCGACACACCAAACAAAACATTAATATAATCATGCTTACTTTTAGTAGATTTGGTCTGATAGTCAGTCGCTAAACTAGGATCTGAAGAGGTGTTCTCCACAACGGCAGTGTTACTAGTATCATTCACGGTAGCATTCCTTTGTGACTTCTTATGTTTCCTCACAGTCACATTCGACAACGAATACGTATTCTCCACTCCCGTACCCAAATCCAAATTATCAAAACTCACTTTCTCCATAGCAATTAAAACAGCAACGAAACCCTAAAAAAGAAAAAACAATCGCACATGCAAAAACAAGAAGAACACCGCCTATCTTCAAAACGAGAGCCTTAAGAAATTAAGGCATGAATATAAAAGCCCCAAAAGATCCCTAACCGACTTTCATCTTGAATCGTCCAGAAGAATAAGAATTAATAAAAACGATTCACTAATAAACCCTAAACAACGATTAACAAAAAACCCTAAAAAAACGAAACCTAATCGAATCAAGGCTAATTCCCGATAAAAACAATGTTAAAGATCAAATTAAACTCAGTTAATTAATCAAGAACACAATCGTTATTGGGATTAGGATCAAGATTGATGATTAAGCCACGATTATGGGAGGTTAGGGTTTTTTTAGAGTCGCCATATGTCACCAGAGAGAAACGTGAGTTTTTTTTTCCTGCGAGTGAAAAGGTGTTTATGTTTAGTGAAGATAATAATAAGTGTGAGGCTAGTGATAATTTAACAAAAATAAGGCCGGATAAGAGATTTTGGTTATTAAAAATTTTAGTTTGAGCCGAGTTGTCTTTAGAGTTTAGACTACCACTTTGAGTTGGCCTGAGAGTTCGAGGTGAATTTTCGGGTTCGTTGAAATTAGCTCCCGAGCTATTTAATGTGAGGCCGTGAAAGACAAATTGTTAACCGCTGATAGCGTAGGAATTGCACCAGGCTTTACCTCTCGAGGGATCTCGAGAAGCTTACAACCCCCACCAGGCAGTGTACCTGATTGATGTAGTATAGTATAGTGACAAGTACCGGGGGATTGATCGTTCAACTAGGAATAGTGTCGCTAGGATTAGAAAACCTAAAGACTAGGTCTAGAGATGAGGGATGATTCTTTTTGTATTTTTTATATTTTTAGGAAAGCAAGTAAAAATCTCGGGTTTGAAGGATTTGGGCGAAATTAGTTGCTAGTCAACTAACCCAATACTAAGATGCAATCAAAATAAAATACTAGAAATGAAAATAAACTAAATTAAACTAAAGTTGTGAGCAATATGTGGGAGAAATGTGTTTACTTAGATTTCACTACTCCCTAGATATCTTTTACACGTTAATTACTTGTTATAGTTGCGTGGATGACGGATTGTATTCCTTAATACCATTCATGGGGTGGCGTACTTACTTCCCCAATCCTATGAGTGACTACTTCACTCCTATGTCGAGCCGGCTAAGAAGCTCCTAACATGGGATCATTAGAATTTACTCATACATTAAATACAACCAATAAAACCTAGTACACATCGGTTCATGTTTTCTAAGACGTTCAAGCATGTTACACAATGGAGATCTGCCAGTTTTCTTAAGCCTAATATTGAAATCATTCATCCAATACAACCATAAACAAGTAATCAACACATAATTAACATCTAGGTTTCATTAGATCTAAGCAAACACAAGATAAATCTAGCCTAGCATGTTAAAATCAAGACAAGCACAAGATATAGACAACCAACACATAGACATATTGATTGAATTAAAAGAAGACTTATCTCAATAGCACATGAAAGGATTCAAGGGGTAAAAACCCTTGAATATACTGTAAAATACGAGCTAGGGTTCACAAAGTTCGGCCCTAGGGTTTCTCCACACAAGTTCCTCTCTAATGAATGAAAAATAGAAAACTATATATAGAGTTTAGGAGGTGACGGTGTCAAGAACAAAGGGCTGACGCCGTCATCTCGCCGCCAAATAGTTCCTTGGACTGCCTAGATCTGGGTCTGACGCCGTCATGTGTACACCTTATGCAGGTCGTCATGAATTTTTCTCTTGACGCCCTAGTTGTGACGCCGTCAGGTTTGCATTGGGTCGTCACCACTTTTACTCCTGACGCCGTCAGGATCTTCCTCTTGACGCCGTCAGGTACTGTTCTCAGCATGGAAAATCAAGTATTTGGCGTTTTCTTCACTTTTATGCTCCAAAAATGTCCGAATTGCTTCCTTTTCCAGATTTCTCTCCCAAAGTACCTAAAATCACAAAAGGAACAATTTAGGGTAATATTTGATCAAATAAATTCAATTCTGGGCTTAAATGACCCCCTAAAAGTGGTTCATTTTTCGCCTCATCATATACCCTTACACCTGAGATTTGCTTGTCCTCAAGCAAATGCGCTTTTATTCTAACAAAAAGACAAGTTAGAGGTCATTTAACACTAATATAAAAATAATTACAACAAATAATTGTTCCACTAAAGACCAAAGACAAGCACGGAGGTCATACACTAGCACCTCACAAATAGTGTTTAGATACTCACATCTCTCAGGTGTAATAAAGTTATATCACATTATGGAAATGGAAAACATCTCTCACTACCTGTCATAACAAAATAGATTACCATAGGCTTGGGAAAGGATCAAACCTTCACCACATGGCGTAAGCATCTAGGATAAACTATCAAAGAGGTCTTTTAAAAGGGTTGTAACGTTAGGTGTAGGGATATGGAATACACGGTTTTGTTGGATATAGGCAGTCTTTACTGGTGGCGAGTTAACAATCTTAGTTAATTACATGTACAATATGGCGTTGCTAAGCCAAGACTAGACTCGACTTAAGCTAATAAATGAAAAATAACAAAAACATAAAATGAAATGGGCTGGTAGTCCGTATGTTTTTTCTCTTTTGTTTTTCTATTTTTTTTTCTTGATTTTTCGATTTTTTTTTTTTTTTTTTTTTTTTTTTCATACACTCTTACCCTACCATCCAAAATAATACATCATAGGGAATGAACATTCCCCTTACACTTGAATCTTTACATACTTTACAATAAACTAATCTAATGACTCGAATTAAGATAATCAAAACACTTGGAGTACTTTTAAGATTAACGTACATATGGGGGTAATAAATGATGTTCTTCCCCATTTCTCCATAAAATAAGTATTTTACCCATGAGTCCCAATCGTCCCAAAACAATATGTACAAGGATATGACTCGACTTAGCAACCATGTAATCAATTAGATAATTAACTTAGGGTTTAACAAATAACAATAATGCACTAAAGATGAGTGCATACACGGAGGGCTAAGGCGATTTGGTTGTACATTTAAGTGGGGTGTAACAAATTCTTCCTTTAAGTAAGATGCTTAAAGTTAGAAACGAAAAGATAGGCTCGGAGGGGTGTACTAGGGGTTTCGTGTACTAAAAATGAGTACAACGCTAAAGGTGTGGGAAAAAATTAGTTGACTTAACTAGCCAAGTAATATGACTTAAATGGTCAAGTAATTATGATACGGGTTTAACACAAGGGTGATCCTAATGCCTCTTATCATATAGTAAATCCTACTACATGAATGTAGTCTCACTAGCGGTCTCGGGATGCATCACTAACGCAAGTTCTAGAATCTAAATGCTACCGGTACACTTATAAGCACTAATAGTAAATGTTTTTCCTATCAAATCTAAAGGCGACCCTCACATATTTGGGTGGAAAATTTTTCTGAATGGTACGGTTTTGTGCTAGTCATACAATCTCCTATCCATGAGACGCTTGCTATGGCTAAAGTTTCACTCCTAAATGTTGTAAAAAATTTTAAATTTGGCGCTAAAATTACACTAACAAGTATTTCTCATAGTTTTATTACACATCTACTATTAAACAAACAAACTCAAGCGAAGGTGTATTTGTAAGGTATCATCATTTTACCCTCCCCTTACACTTAGGATGAACATTGTCCCCAATGTTCAAGTAAATAATGTAAAAGTGAAATAAGTAAAACAAATGAAATCAAATACTCCCCTGATTCGCTCGGTATGGATAATAAGGTAGCCAGGTTAAATCTTCCTCCAAGAAAATGAACAATCAAAGCTTCCCTTCCAGAAAAATAAATCATCTTCTTATCATACATAACCTGTAAAAACCTGAGAAAACAGACAAGGCAACCTCGCATAAAATCGGCGGCAATCTACATATACTAATAAATCCTAGAAAACAAAATAAGATATAATGCTTGTGGAATGATGTTTGCAGATTTCCTGGAGATTATAAAACTAATAATTCAACAAAAACTTTAAAAATCCGTTAGAAAAACAAAACCGGTAAAATTTCCAGATTTTTACACGTGACACCATCAAGAGTAAACTCATGACGCCGTCAGAAGTGATCTGCATAAATTCTTATGTTAAGTTTCTGGAAAATTTCTGTAAAAACTTGGTTCTACTTCCTGGAAAATCCTGCAAAATTTCATTATGACTCGATACAAGCATTTGACTCTAATAAATACTAATATACATGTTCATTTAATATTGTGGAGAATCATGATCGGTTTTGTTTCTTAAAAACATATTTGGGGTTTCCCCTTACATTTATCTTTTGCAAAAATACCTTTGGGTGAAGTTAAGACTAGGCCAAACAACAAAATAAAGTATTTACACTATTTAGTTTTGAAACATGATCTACCAACAATAAAAATAAAGCATGCATACGAAACATGGGTTGCCTCCCAAGAAGCGCTTATTTTTGTTTGAGTCACGAGCCTGACTCTGCCCTTATTTAACGGAAATAGGGGAGGTTTTCCCTACACTTAGGATTAAGTGCGGGTGGAAGTAGCGATACACACCCTTAGGGTGAAAATATGCCTTATGAGGAAAGTGTGGTGGAAGAATTATATGCTCAAAGGGCTGTGCTCCTATCATCATAACCTTACCTAATTCAATCGGATTAATGGGTGGATTAAGATTTTCTCCTAGAAAGGGATCATTTTCTATCAACTTCGAAAGACTCCTAGTTGGGGATCCATCTTGACATAATAAACCCGGTTTAAACCCATAATGTTTCTTGTGATCAATCATAAATGGGTGATGTAAGCATGTAAGGTCATTTTCCACTCCTATATTGGCTTCCTCTCTACAAGGCTTAGAGTCCACTACCTTTATCCTAAGACTACCCGGACTATATGGGTTGATGGGTGGGTCGGCTCCTCTTTTGTCTCCTAGATGTATATCTAAGGATGGAAAGTTGTGTGAAGATTGAGGTTCCGGTTCATCAACACTAGGTAATTCCCTAGAACTAAGAGTAAGGTTATCACTACAAGTATTCAAACCTATATCCTCTAATGGTGTTTGGTACAAGGGTTCTACCTCTATTGGGACTCCTAAAGTCTCACCTACTTCATCCGAATAAGTCACGGGCGGTGTGTATGCTTCAAATGATGGTAGGACTTGTGGGGTACTTGGTGGGCTTAGATTTTCAATTCTATCCTCCATCTTATCAAGATTACCAATGTGTTCAGCTTGTATTGTGGTGAAATCAAACCACTTCGTGCACCCAGTTATCTCATCTATACGCTTATCCCCAAACAATCTTCTTGCTTGTTCCCTTAAACTTGCTATCAATTGATCCGTAACAACATTTGTTGGGTTGTCCATTTTTTTGGCAAGTATGACACAATTCTCTATGGCTTTCCATGCTTCATCAGCACTTAATCCCCAAAGGTCCCCATCTGCGGTATGGTCAATGTCCATTTTGGTATAGTGATCGACACGATGGTAAAATATTTCAATTTGGGACCACAGATCGAAATTATGATGAGGGACTTTTCGGAGTAAATATTTAAAACGAGCCCATGCATCATAGATAGGTTCATCTTCATGTTGTTTAAACATTAAGATGTCATTTGGAGTGGGTGAATTTTGTGGTTGGTAGTATGGTCGATTCGCGTTCTCCATAATGGCTAACGGAATAGTCAATGGAAAGGTTTTTACAAACAAAGAAACAAAGAAAAGATAGACTAAAGAAATCCTAAAAATAAAAATAAAGTCTTACTAGAAAAGAATCTAGCAAGTAGACCTAATAAAAAGAAATTCTAACATAGACAATAACTATTCCCCGGGATGCGGCGCCAAAAACTTGATAGCGTAGGAATTGCACTAGGCTTTACCTCTCGAGGGATCTCGAGAAGCTTACAACCCCCACCAGGCAGTGTACCTGATCGATGTAGTATAGTATAATGACAAGTACCGGGCGATTGATCGTTTAGCTAGGAATAGTGTCGCTAGGATTAGAAAACCTAAAGACTAGGTCTAGAGATGAGGGATGATTCTTTTTGTATTTTTATATTTTTAGGAAAGCAAGTAAAAATCTCGGGTTTGAAGGATTTGGGCGAAATTAGTTGCTAGTCAACTAACCCAATACTAAGATGCAATCAAAATAAAATACTAGAAATGAAAATAAACTAAATTAAACTAAAGTTGTGAGCAATATGTGGGAGAAATGTGTTTACTTAGATTTCACTACTCCCTAGATATCTTTTACACGTTAATTACTTGTTATAGTTGCGTGAATGACGGATTGTATTCCTTAATACCATTCATGGGGTGGCGTACTTACTTCCCCAATCCTATGAGTGCCTACTTCACTCCTATATCGAGCCGGCTAAGAAGCTCCTAACATGGGATCATTAGAATTTACTCATACATTAAATACAACCAATAAAACCTAGTACACATCGGTTCATGTTTCCTAAGACGTTCAAGCATGTTACACAATGGAGATCTGCCAGTTTTCTTAAGCCTAACATTGAAATCATTCATCCAATACAATCATAAACAAGTAATCAACACATAATTAACATCTAGGTTTCATTAGATCTAAGCAAACACAAGATAAATCTAGCCTAGCATGTTGAAATCAAGACAAGCACAAGATATAGACAACCAACACATAGACATATTGATTGAATTAAAAGAAGACTTATCTCAATAGCACATGAAAGGATTCAAGGGGTAAAAACCCTTGAATATACTGTAAAATACGAGCTAGGGTTCACAAAGTTCGGCCCTAGGGTTTCTCCACACAAGTTCCTCTCTAATGAATGAAAAATAGAAAACTATATATAGAGTTTAGGAGGTGACGACGTCAAGAACAAAGGGCTGACGCCGTCATCTCGCCGCCAAATAATTCCTCGGACTGCCTAGATCTGGGTCTGACGCCGTCATGTGTACACCTTATGCAGGCCGTCATGAATTTTGCTCTTGACGCCCTAGTTGTGACGCCGTCAAGTTTGCATTGGGTCGTCACCACTTTTACTCCTGACGCCGTCAGGATCTTCCTCTTGACGCCGTCAGGTACTGTTCTCAGCATGGAAAATCAAGTCTTTGGCGTTTTCTTCACTTTTATGCTCCAAAAACGTCCGAATTGCTTCCTTTTCCAGATTTCTCTCCCAAAGTACCTAAAATCACAAAAGGAACGATTTAGGGTAATATTTGATCAAATAAATTCAATTCCGGGCTTAAATGACCCCCTAAAAGTTGTTCATTTTTCGCCTCATCAACCGCGATGAAAAAATAAAAATAAAGAATATTGTCCGCTGAAAATTGTGTTACAGGGTACTCGCCGCTACAACGCACGAGTAGCCTGATAGTATTCTTAAGTTGTGTATTGTGTATACAGATGCATTCTTTTAAGCTTCTATTAAATACATATAATTTTAATTTTGTGGACTAACTAAAATGACAATCTTACCTTCATGTGGACTACATGTGATAAACATTAACGGTCAAAATAAGGGTAAAGTCCACAAAATAGCAACATACTTTCTCAACTCTGTAAAAAAATTTAATCCACGTGGTATATCTAACTCAGTAATAATAATAATAATAATAATAATAATAATAATAATAATAATAATAATAATAATAATAATAATAATAATAATAATAATAATAATAATAATACGTGCTGGTCGTTTTAATTATTAAACCGGTTGCCTGTGAGCAAAATGACTATAATGTAAAAAATTAGCGAGTTTTACATACTAAATTGGTAATAAAAATAGTTTGTTATCTAACTCTGTAAAGTTGGGAAAGTATGTTGCTATTTTATAGACTTTACCTTCAAAATAAACGTTTGTTTAGTCTATGGACTATGGGTGTTAAAGGTTTTCGAGTTATGGACCAAACATGCAAGTCAATATGTAATTTACTAGTTGCAAACATGTAAATATCCTAGATGGCCGAGGCCCTAAATTCATTAACAATCTACAAAGAATGAACACCATGTATGTTACCTAGATAACCAAAAAATACATATATGGACATGCTATAAGTTATACACGCATGGTACAAAACATATAGATATGATAAACTAGATACAACACATATATCTCCGAAAGCTTTTAATCGACAGGGGGGACCCTGACTGACCCTTCCCCAAGGACCTAGCCACTCCTTGACCGGTCAACTAGACATTTGCAGTGGGGGAGTGATACCACTAGGGGCAATGCCGAATGATATCCTCACAAGAAGTCTCCAAGTTTTGGGGGTGGAGTGTCGTAAACAGTCACGAGTAATTGTCAATTGCAGGGTCGGACCAGGACTCCACGTCAACCGGGTGCACAATTTCATTAAAACTAGCAAAAAAATTAATAAGATACGTATTTGCTTTTCACATATTAGTGAACCAATAAAACAAACAAAATTTCGAGACCAGGTTCATTTCGCAAAAACCGTGATTTCTAACGAAAATTTACACTAGGCGACAAACATAACCCCCGGGAATCCCCATAGGTCCGGTTAGGTCGTCTACATCTAATTATCCGCTTATTACTTATGATAATGAGGTCGATAAAATAAGCTACTTAAACAAACAGACTTAGGGGGTGTTTGGATTAGCTTATTTTATGGGCTTATTAGCTTATTGAAATCTGGAAAAGCCAATAAGCTTACTTTTATGAGCAGATAAATATAAGCTCATGGCTTAAGCCATGGGCTTAACCTCTCATAAGCCTATAAAAGTGAGCTTATCAGCTTTTCCAAATTTCAATAAGCTAATAAGCTCATAAAATAAGTTAATCCAAACACCCCCTTAAACAGCTTATCAAAACGCAATTCGCAAATAAGCAGTTTTAATAACTACCCCCCTAAATATTCGGAAACTGGCTAAACTAATAAGTGCATAAGTAAGATGATAATAATCATACAGGAGTTGATCTCTCCGGTGAGTTGATAAGAGTTGGACTCGGTGCCGATGATGATAGTGGTGGCTGCTTTTTTCACACACTAGTGTGTGTTTTTGTGTATGTGTGTGATCGATTGGGG
The DNA here is from genome assembly GCA_030686995.1 of Artemisia argyi. Classification (NCBI taxonomy): domain Eukaryota; kingdom Viridiplantae; phylum Streptophyta; class Magnoliopsida; order Asterales; family Asteraceae; genus Artemisia; species Artemisia argyi. The sequence continues at coordinate 183,470,553 of CM060691.1, read as the reverse complement.
GATGATGAAGGATGATGATTTGAGAATTGTTTGAGTCCATTTCCGTGAGTCCACTCCATTATTAATTTTGGGCTTACACCCATTTGCACTCTTAACAGTTTTGAGCCGAACCGGACCGACAAAACCGACGACAGCACTTCGGATTAGGTTTTGGTTTTTCATGATTTTCGGTTTCGGTTCGGCCCAAACCTGACAAAAACACACACAAACCCGAACTGAACCGACGGACCCGACACAAAACCGAACTGAACCGGCCATATTCGGTTCGATTTTTAGGTTTTCTGCGATTTTCGGGTTTTGATTTTGTCAGGTCGAGTCGGTTTTAGACTGATGCTTAGCTCTAGTTTTGAGTACCGTTGTGACGTTTTTATAGCTTAGAACCTATAACTTAATCTCCACCATTCAAGCTATAGAAAACTCTGGGCTTGCAGCTTTTTAAAATAAAACACAAAAAATATTAAAAATAAATAAATAAATGAATTAAAAAAAAAAAAAAAAAAAAAAAAAAAAACCTTGTAACTTGGCTGGAGAATTTGGCGTTGAGCCTTATAACTTGTGGTATTTATAAGGTTCGGCATCAAGAGCTCTTATGGGACTAAAACATTATTGATGTTGCTTGTAAAAATAAAAATTAGCTTTATGCTTTTGTAATACTTAAAGACTAGAATGTAAAACATATGATCTATATGTGACAGATTATCATCCTTATAGCTTTATGTTATTAGCGCACTTTTGGATGAGTTATCGAGGGATATTTTATTTTTATTTTTTTATGGAAGAAAGAAAGCCAAATAAATAGAAAAATTATGGTGTTTCAAGTTTTTGTCAAACAGAAAAGAAAAAAGAGAATAAGGTGGTGTTTCAAGTTTTTGTCAAACAGAAAAGAAAAAACTGAATAAGGATTTTATTTTTTATTTTTTTATTTTTTTTAAATTTTTGAAAGAACAAGTTTGCACTTAAACTATTTGTTATGGATGTCTTTCTATGTTAAAAAGGCATAATTTTGGCTTACAGCTCTATCTGCAATTTTGTACTTTAACGTTGTGTTATCGAGTATCTTTTTCACATGTATCAAGTAATATGTATATGACAAATTACTATCCGTTTTTGATCTACTAGAAGCCAACATCCATTTCTAACCATTTTAACCATTTATTAATGTTTTAAATTTTTCAAAAGCAACAAAAAGATAATTTTTGTAAATAATAACATTAATTAAGGGTAAATAAACTTAAACAATTTTAGTTTCTATTTTTAACAGTAGACATTTTTTTTAAACAAAAAAAAAAGAAAAAAGAAAAGAAAAAGAAAAAAAAAGTAATAATATTAAGATGTAAGAACCACAAATATTTCATAACAAGTAAGAAGGTGCCCGCTGTGTTGCAGCGAGAATTTTCAAAAAAAAATTGCGATAATCATTTACGAACAATGATTGGGTGGGGCTCCTCGTTGTGAGATCGTGATATGTTTTTTGCCGACACGTGTTGCATTTGATTGGACCACAGTAGTACAGTACTACACTTATTTTCAAAAGCTAACACTGACCACACCTATTATGAACAATCACTGGACCAAGCTACCGGGCTAATATTTGGGCCAACAAATACAGGCCCAAACTATTATTTAATTGCGCTACACGTTTTCCAAAATCTGACGCTCTATATTTATATATAGTAATATTACTACCTTTTTAATAAGTGAGTTTGCCTTTTTTTTTTTTGAAAAAATATTAAGTCGTTGAATAACAATGTACTTTTTAAAATGTACCTTTTTAGTATATGTATATTTTTTAAGTTGTAAAATAACAATGTACTTTCATAAATGTTCCAATTTGGTACGTGATGATTACGTGCCATATCCGAAAGTATGACACGTGACATAATTTATAGCATGACACGTCATTGCCACATACCAGATTGAAACACTTATGAAAATAAATTGCTATTCTACAACCTTAAAAAAAATACATGTATCAAAATGATACATTTTAAAAAGTACATTACTATTTTATAACTTAATCCCCTAAAAGGAAAAAGAAAAAAATACTGTAGTACAGTATTTCAATTAAAAAAATGGGCTTATTTCACCGTTATCTAATCAAATGTAGATTCAAACCCTAAACCAACCACCAAAAAGAAACAAAAAAATAAACCCACAATTTACAACACAGATTCGAACCCTAAACCTAAACCCAAATCCAAACACCCCCAATTCACCTCTATTCCATATTATTACTACCTTTTTAATTAGTTAGTTTGGCTTTAAAAAAAAGGAGCTATTACTTAAAAAGTCATCTAACTTGTCATTTTTTTATTGTGTCACTGATTTTTTTTTTTTTTTTTTTTTTTTTTTTTTTTTTTTTTTTTTTTTCATTGTGTGTACTGAAGATTTACCATTTGCAAGATATGTTATTTTTTTAAAAAAATGTGAAAAGCGGGTTTTTATATTAAATGAGCTAAAATGCCAATTTTGCCATACCTTTGTTATTTTTGGCTTCATCTCAGCTATTAGATGAAATGTGGATGGATAGTTGAGACTGACTTATTTGTTCTTTAAAGGATACATGTTTTGCAAGAATCTCACCTCTATTCCATATTATTACTACCTTTTTAATAAGTTAGTTTGGCTTAAAAAAAAGAGCTATTACTTTAAAAGTTATCTAACTTGTCACTTTTTGTTATTGTGTCACTATTTTTTCCCCCCTTATTATGTGTACTAAAGTTTCAAATTTAAATTATTGTATGTATTTTGTGAATATTTTACCTTAGCTTTATTCAAAATTTAAAGGATAAAATGGTCAATTTAAATAATTGAATAGTCACAAAATAAATACAAGAATCAAAATTTGAAAATATATACAATAAGAAAATACCATAGTATTTCAATTAAAAAAAAAAAAGAATATCTAACCAATGCCCTAAGGGCATTGGATAAGATTTGTTTTTTTGTGAACTTTTACGTGGGCCCCTATCACTTTTTAACAAAAAAAAATATTTTTGTATGTCATTTTTTTTGTCCATAAGTGTTTTTTATGTGGGTCCATGCTCTTTTATCCAATGCCCTTAGGGCATTGGTTAGACATTCCCTTAAAAAAATGAGCTTCTTTAACCTTTATGTAATCAAATGTAGATTCGAACCCTAAACCAACCACAAAAAAGAAACAAAATTTCTAATTAATTCTAGACGTATGATAAGTGTTATATTAGTTTTAATTTAAGTTTCACCTTTACGCAAAACTAGTCCTTGCTAATGGTCCTTATGGCTTTAGATCTTATTTCATAGGAGGTCCTTTTGTCTAACGAGAATATATAAGAGTAATGAAAGTTAACTTGGAAGCTTTTAAAATAATGATAAATCATTACCATAAGGGGGAGGGTGCGTCCTTCGTGGGTAGACCGACCCTTGCAAAGGTCGGCATTACGAGTAGTCTTACTATAGTGTTAAGTAGTGTATTGTGTATATAAATGTATTCATTTAAGCTTGTGCTAAATACATATTATTTTTATCTTTATATTTATATTAAGGGGAATCTTACCTACATTACAATGTGGGTAATTCCCTACATTTCTTTTGAAAAAAGTTTTTAAAATGTACAGTTTCCTTACGGTAAGTCCCTGATACATGTTTTCCTCCTGTCCCTACCTTTTTTTTCAAAGGAAATGTAGGGAATTGCCTACATTGTAATGTAGGTATGATTTCCCTTTATATTAATCAGGTGGACTAGCTGAAAGACAATCTTACTCTCATGTGAATGCATGTGACAGACATTAACGGTCAAAATAAACACCTGTTTGGTCAAATGACTATGAGTGTTAAGGATTTTCAAATTAAGGACTATGGAAGTTAGAAAAAAGTCAAAAAAATAATAATAATAAAAAATAAATAAAAAAACAGGCAAGTCAACGCAAACTAGAGGAACCATCAGTGTACTTTACATTTTTTCTTTTTTCTTTTATTTTTTTTTTAATTTTTTTTAGCAAAGTGTACTTTAAATATTTAACTATTGAAGTAATTCAGTAAAGTCTCAACTAATTATTTCACTTAAAAAGAATAATAAAAAGAAAATAATAAAAAAAATCTACAGTCTTAGGTTCCTCACGATTCGAACCCAAAACCTACACAGCTCAAAACGCATTAACCACCAAAAACACGAGAAAAAAAATAAAACCCACAACACAGATTCGAACCCTAAACCCAAATCCAAACACCCCCAATTCACCGATGGACACCATCGTGTTCACGGCACTAGAACAAATCTGCTCCCAAGGCTTAACCGGCCTCACCCTCCCCCACCTCTACACCAAACTCACCCCCCACCACCTCTGCCCCAATCTCAAACAAGCCCTCTGGACCAACTTACTCACCATACCCAGCCTTAGGTTCCAGTACAAAGGCTTTTTGGTTGACTGTGGAGATGTTAGGATCAGGCGCGTTGAAGAGGCGGAGAAGATGGAGGTGAAGGTTGTGGCTGTGGAGTGTTTGGTTAATAGTTTTGTTGGGATTTATGATATTGTGGCGTCGGATGCCGGCGTTTCGGAGCGGCAGCGGAAGGTGCTTGAGCGGCTTGCGATCGCTAGGTATAATGAGAAATGTAGTTATTTTATTACGGTTTGCTGTTTGTTTTATAAAAGCGTTTGGTAACATAGCTGTAGCAGTTAGTTAGTTAGTTAGTTAGTAGTTAGTTAGTAGCGACTAGTTAGTAGTGAATAGTTAGTAGTGACTAGGAGTAAGTAGTTTGTTTTATAAAAGTGTTTGGTAACGTAGGTGCAGTAGTTAGTTAGTAGTAAGTAGGAGTTAGTAGTTTATTTTATATAAGTGTCTGGTAACGTAGTTTTGTTGGGATTTATGATATTGTTGCGTCGGATGCGGGCGTTTCGGAGCGGCAGTGGAAGGTGCTTGAGCGTCTGGCGATCGCTAGGTATAATGAGAAATGTAGTTATTTTATTATGGCTTGCTGTTTGTTTTATAAAAGCGTTTGATAACATAGCTGTAGCAGTTAGTTAGTTAGTTAGTTAGTTAGTTAGTAGCGACTAGTTAGTAGTGACTAGGAGTAAGTAGTTTGTTTTATAAAAGTGTTTGGTAACATAGCTGCAGTAGTTAGTTAGTAGTAAGTAGGAGTTAGTAGTTTATTTTTTATGTAAGTGTCTGGTAACGTAGTTGTAGCTAAAATATAATGTTTTAAAATAAATGAAGTAAAAGTAGCGTTACAAACCTAACTTTCAACAAATTTGCTCCTAAGGAGCCAATGAACTAACCCTACCCCACCTCTACACCAAACTCACTCACCTTCACCTTTGCCCCAATCTCAAACAAGCCCTCTGGACCAACTTACTCACCATACCAAGCCTTAGGTTCCAGTGCAAAGGCGGTTTGGTTGACTGTGGAGATGTTAGGATCAGGCGCGTTGAGGAGGCGGAGAAGATGGAGGTGAGGGTTGTGGCTGTGGAGTGTTTGGTTAATAGTTTTGTTGGGATTTATGATATTGTGGCGTCGGATGCGGGTGTTTCGGAGCGGCAGCGGAAGGTGCTTGAGCGTCTGGCGATCGCTAGGTATAACGGCTTACTGATTGTTTTAGAAGCATTTGGTAACGTAGCTATAGTTAGTTATTATTAAGTAGGAGTAAGTAGTTTATTTTATGTAAGTAGGAGTAATGTCGCTGTAGCTAAAGTATAACGTGTAAATAAATGAAGTAAAAGTAGTGTTATGATTTTAATGATTGTAATTTGGAAGTGAACGGAAGGTTCTTGAGTGTCTTGCTTTTGCTAGGTATATTGTGTTCGTGATTTAAGAAAAATGTAATTTTTGCGGCTAGTGATCAATGAAATTGATTGTGATCCAATTATGGGTGTGTTTGGCAAAAATAGCAGTAGTGGTGAGCAGTAGGAGTAGCTGTGAGCAATAGCTTTATTTTTCTATAAAAACGTTTGGTAACGTAATTGCAGTTGTAATTATAATGTGTAAGACAGCCCCTAAATGCTACTTCATGGAGCGTTGGAAAAGGAGCATTCCGAAAAAATAGATAAAACTATTTGTTGCTTGCCAAACGAGCGTTAAAATCGCACCGCTCACCACTTCTAAACGCTCTGCGCCAAATACCCTATATATGAAATAAATATGAAAAGTTAGGGAAGAATATTGTTTTAAACTGACTAGGGGAAGTTACGCATAATTCTTGATTTATGATATGTTTGGCAATAGTAGGTAGAGTTTCGTGTGTCTGCTCTGCTTTATTTGTATAAAACTTGAATAGAGTTGTGTCATGTTTGAAATGGTAGTTGTAGCTAGAAAGTGTAAAATGACACTATAAGACGTGAAATGGAAAATCATATGTGGAAGTGTGAAACACAATTAGTTAGAGGATCCACACTTGTCACACACACTGACACACACCACTGTTGGTGGCTTGGCGCTTTTGTACTCGACTGATATCTTACCATTTTTACCTTGCAATGATTTCATCATCACCACTAACCACTCTCTCTGCTAAAACTAACTACGAGCCCCTTCACCCAGATCCAACCACTATTCAACTGCAAATGGTGACCACTACCATGATGTTTCTAGTTTCTACCCTGATCCCAACCTGATCCGCTGCGAATATTCTTACGCGGTATTTGGGTTAATTTTTCTAATAAAAGCTCCAACTTATATATAAAAGTTATGTAGCTCATTTATTAAAGTAGAAGCTTAAGCTCTTACATCCAAACAAACTTTTTATATATATTATTTAATTTTTTCCCCTGCAAGAGCTTATTGTTTTAAGGTGTGTTTGGTGTGTGGGTCTAGGAATGAAGGTTTGAGTACGAAAGGGATAAACTTGTATGCTTTAAGGTAATGGGTTCAACTAATCCCATTGTGAGTAGTGGGTATATATGAAACCCATGAAACAGTGTTTGTTTTAAGCTAAATTACAGGTCTGGCATCATGCTTAGCCATTGATATATTGTCTCTGACATAAAAACACATTTATCTTTGAAATGCAACCCATGTGGGGAGACGCCTGTGTATAATAGCTATGTGAAATTTAACTAAAGGGCCCCAGCCCGGCCCCCGGATAAGCTATCACCCAGACTACTTAAAACTTTCACTAACACGCTTCACTGAACTCATAAGAAATGCAACACAGTGTGGTTATAAACTGTAAAATGAATTCCATAAACAAGAAATCATTGGCATCTAACAGAAAACTATGTAAATTTTGTATTTGAGAAGAATGCATAATTTTGAAAAGGTTATTGATTTTGCTACTCTCTACTATTGCAGAACAGATGGAATAACCCAAAATGATCTTGCCAAGGAACTTGGCATAAAAAACAATGATATATTTTATGTACTAAAGGGTCTTGAATCCCGTGGGTTAATTGTGAGGCAATCAACAATAATAAGGAAGAAAGAAGCTGGCAATGAAGGGGAGTATAAAAGTGGTTCAATCGTGAACACTAATATGCTTCACTTATACCGTTATGCGAAGCATTTGGGTCACTTGCAAAGACTTGAAATTACGAAAGAGGATAAGACTTCCATTGATAATGAGAATGACGACAAAGAAGTTGCTACAGGAGATGGTGTTTCTGAAGAACGCATAGCAGACTTTGTACCTGCTTTAAGAGCTATTTGTGATAGATTAGAAAAAGCCAATGGCAAGGTTATACTCTACATTTCAGCTAATAGTTTGATTACTTTACCTTTATACTTTATCGGGTGCTAATTGTGAATCATATCTATGCACATGAAGGTTCTCGTCATTTCAGATCTGAAGAAGGAATTAGGTTATCGCAAAACCCCTGGACACAGAGCTTGGAGAAATGTAAGCTAATGGTTTACAATGTAACATAACTCTACATCTGCTTTTCAGGTTAGTTTCTTCCTCACCAATTTAACTGTATTGCATGAATGCTCTCAGATCGTAAAAAAGTTGAAAGATGCTCATCTGGTAGAGGAGTTTATTGCTACAGAGAAGGTAGTCTTAGCTATATTGTTTTCTTCTACATCTATGATTGATGACATATTTTCTAGTTGTTGGTCATGTATGATTATACGTTAGATATCGCAATTTAGCATGCTTAATGATAATTTTTGTATTATTTATTCGGGTTCATATGAGCAGTCACGCCTTTGCCTTTTTGTAGTCTATATTATATATACAGTTTAGATTATTGTGAGTCCATTTCTCCTTTTATTCCACCTTATATAGCTTGTTTGTGTTACAGAAATTAAATTGCTTACGGCTGTTAAAGAAATTTTCTCCTGAAACTTTTGCGCCCAAAAGTCATGGAGGTGGAGATGATGATCTTGGTACAGAGCAACACGTTAAACTGGTAAAAAGAGGCCAAGTAACGGACCAGCTTATGGAGCTTCCTATTGAGCAACAAATTTATGATATGGTTGAGGCAGAAGGTGCAAAAGGGTTGATTATTAACGAGGTATGTCATCGTGTAGTTATAGTATCTTGTCACCGCTTCTGTAAAATATGTTTTTGAACATTTGTATTGCTGTAAGCAGGTATATAAACGGCTTGGCATAAACAATAAACGGTACTACCCTCGCATTCTTGAGATGGTGTCTAGATTTGGGATGCATATAGATTCAGAAAGCCATAATAGAGGTGTAGCCTACCGAATTTGGACTTCTGGAAATTATAATAAAAAAGCTTCAAATACACCCCCTGATAATTCAAAAGATATCATAGATGAGGACCTTCCAACTCCTTTACAAGTTGGACAACTGATGCTGACTCACAATATCCAAGATAGTGACGATCAACCTCCCAAAGTTGATGATGAAGCAAGTGTAGAAGTGAACCTTAATGCCACACCACTTGATTCAAGAAGTATGAACAATCCAGAATGTCATCCATATTATATTATTCCTGACGCAGAAGAGGTTCCAGTTGTGAATGTAAATCCTGTAGAAAATAATGTTTCTTTGGAGACACCTTCATCTGCTTCACCTGCAAAGCGAATTCGCCGCTCATCTTTAATATATCCATGTATTGGTCATACATCAGTTAGCTCACTAAGGGAGCAGCGAATACTTGAAAAACTGCAGGTCATATTCTGATCCTTGGCTTCTTTTGTCACCCTGTTATACATGCTCAATATTTTTTGAATCACGGGAGTTGTGTCCTTATAGTGCTAGTTTAGTCCGTTCACTTCCCCGTTAGTATACATGTTCAGTTAGTAGTTACTAGTACATGCCATTAACTGCTTGGCATGCAGTAATAACAGTTGGAATGAAATGGAATGGGGCATTACAAAAAAAGGGTAAACATGTTTGATGTTTGTATACGGTGAAGGAACCCAAATACACCACTCAATAAGAAATGTTCATTCCATGGGGAAGAGTTTTTTTTTTTTTTTTTTTTTTTTTTTTTTTTTTTTTGGGAAATTCTTTATTAAATCATTATCTCTCTAAGAAAATAGCAACAAATTTATATTTTTGTAATAGGCATACATGAAATTTTTCTGATTTATAACTTTTTGCAAATAGTTTATTTTGATCAAATCATTTACTAGCCAATAATAAAGTATACATTTTTGCCTATACTACGATGACATGAAAACTACTATTTACGTCGTAAATTATAGAAATACAAGACTCATTTAGCTTTTCCTGAACATGTATAGACAACATGGTTTAATGACTCTTCAGTCCATTCATGCCAATCAGCATAAATGCATAATATTAACCCAATGTAAAGAATCATTCCAGTACCTCATTTATTCCATTCCTTCCAATAAAACTTGTCAATCTTGTCTTCTTTCGTTATCTTGTCTTTATATTTTAAATTTTCAAACTTTGCAGAAAGATAAGGTCCTTATACGAGCCGAGCTAATGGGGATGTTGGAGAGTCTCGAGAATCAAGAAACAAAGATGGACAAGAAGACTTTAGAACGTAGTTTGAATAAGCTTCAAAAAGATGGTCACTGCAAATGCATTAATTTTGCATTCCCTTCTGCCACTAACTATGGGCGAATCCGTGCAATTGATGTGGTTTTACATCCATCTGTAATCAAAGCAGAAGACCTATCAGATCGAGTACATGAAAAGTTAAGAACATTTGAGAAACAAACACGCAACCAAAATTACCGTAAATTCAAAGACAGTAAATCCGGATCAGCACCTGTGTTAACTAACGTGGAAAGAATCCATACAAATGTGAAAGACGTTATTCAGGCCAAAACAGCTGAAGCAATGAAAAACAATGGTTTTGTATTGGCGAAAATGGTTCGTGTAAAACTCCTTCATTTCTTTCTGTGGGGTTATCTCACAAAATCACCAGGTTGGGATGATGCTATTTTGGGAAAGGACGGTTATGAGCATAAGAACCCACATAGTACTTGCAAATTTTTTGAATTAGATGCAGCCATTAAGGCTATGCCACTTGAGTTGTTCTTGCAAGTTGCAGGGTCTTCTGAAACACTTGAGTCTATGGTTGAAAAATGTAAAGAAGGTTTATGCCTTTCTGATCTTCCCAAAAATGAGTACAAGTCTCTCATGGGAACTCGAGTAACTGGACTAATCTCAAGTCTTATTGACATCCTAAGACGCTTGAAGGTATTCCTCTGAACTTCTGTTGAAATATCTTAATTTTGGGATAATAGGTCAACCAAGTATTCTAAAGGGTAAATTAAGGTCACTCAAATATTAAAAATAACAAGTATCAAAAATTCAAAATAGTTGTTTATGCAAATTCTGGCGAAAAACTTGCTGGAAAATCGTAAAATGATAAATGCTCTGAAATCTAATCACATTTCTTGTGAGTACATCTAGAGTGGATTCTTTTGTGTATATTTAACGTTATTTTATCTCAAACGGTTAGTTCTCTAGCGGGTCAGACGGGTAAAATTCGAAAGATTAGCTTACAAGGGAACACATTAAATGGGTCAAAATTCAGCCAAAGGTGTATTGTTAATGCACAAAACCTACTAAATCACTTTATTGTAGTTTTAGATTATTGTTGAAAATTTGAGATTATCATAATTTCGCAAGCGAAATTTATTTGTGAAAAACAAAAAATTAAATGGACGGAAAGTGTTTTCATGTCAATTTACTACAAAAAGGCTTTGTTATTGAATGATTGAATCTACAAAGAGCTTTAATAACTGGACCCCAATGGTCAATGAGCTTGAAACTTTATAAGTGTCAAATGTCTTTTACCAGTCCCAGTTAGTTAATTAGCTCTAACAAAATTTTGATCTTGCGGCAGTTAATACGGTTGATTGGTGGAGAACCACTTGATGCTCCGCTGGTTCCACATACTACTCTTAGACATTCAATAGAACTTAAGCCTTACATCGAGGAACCTGTTCGAGTGTACTTGACTTCTACTGGTGTCGATTCTTTTGATCTTCGCCCTCATGTCAGACATGATTTTGTTCTTGCAAGCAGAAAAGATGTTGATGAATATTGGAACACATTGGAGTATTGTTATGCTGCTTCTGATAAAAAAGCTGCTTTACATGCATTCCCTGGATCTGTTGTTCATGAGGTTTGGTGTTTTTTTAACAGATTGCATAAAAAAGTAAAAGACTTTGGCGTGATTTCTTTTTTTGTGTTACACACTTTAGCTGCACTCACTGAAAACATAAAATATAAGTTAATAGGCTTTGAGCTTTCATGTGCCAAAGCTACTAACATGTCAGCTACCACGTCATGATTTTGTAAAGGTTTTATTTGAAAATTATTGAAATGTGGCTACCTTTATGGGTGAAAACGTAGATGGTTAACCAAAATTTTAATCAGACTGAAGCCTGTTAACTTTTTTAAGCAATCTTACCTTTTCTTCTGTATGCTTGATTTCTACTTTTTGGATGAAAACAAAAATACCAAAGTGATCACCTCTTCATGGTAATAAATGATTTCTTTTCATCATATAGCTCTATTTTCATTCGTATTTTCTTAAACTTGATTTCATCAGACATTTCATCCTCGTTCATGGGCCTCAGCGCGAGTTATGACAGCTCATCAGCGGGCTGAGCTATCTAAAATTGTAGCAAATGATGACTTAGATAAGAAGATAAGCTACAAAAAGTGTGAGAAGATTGCGGAGAAACTTGATTTGACCTTGGAGCAGGTTTGTTTTCTCTTTGTATTTGGTAAAAACAAATTTAGGACCTGATTTACCATATCAGCTTTATTGATACTTTGCAAAGGTGGCAATCTTAACCCGTCTGCTTATGAATGGGTATTTGGATTATGGTTTATCTCTAATTGGTGACACTAATCTTAACCCGTTTGCTTATGAATGGGCATTTTGATTTGTTAACAGTTTAGTCTTTAGCTCATTTTGTACTATTATAATTTTATTTTGTTTTCAATTTGTGACACTAGTTATACATAAAAAGTAGAAATTTTTGGACAGAATGTGTTTTGGGTCAACCCAACCAGAACCAACCCTCTTCAACGCATTATAAAATGACCGATTTTGTCACCTGTAAGATTATGTGTAATCTGATATAATTTGCATGCCTATAAAGCTTTTTGTGGGATACAAGTTAGTTTATGTTTCTCTTTCTAAATCTCCCACTCTGCCTCTAGCGTATGAGAATATTTAGCTCCCGGTCTTCATTCCTTTATTTCTAAGATTTTATTAATATTTCTTGCTTGTCGCCTCTAAGACTATGATCGTACCACTATATTCAAGAACTTATATGCGTAATCTGATATAATTTGTACGCCTTTAAAGCTGCAGGTGGAATTTAATTTATTGTGTGTTTCTCTTTTTTTTTTCCTTTATTTCTAAGATTTTATTTATATTTCTTGCAGGTGCTCCGTGTATATTATGATAAGCGCCAAAAGAATCAAATAAAGGAATCAGCACCCACCAAAAGGAAAAGATCCCGGAAAGGAAAGCCAGTCGATAATGGAAATTCACGAGACGAAGAGTCACGCAAACAGAAGCATGCCAAAATATCCACTTCAGAAGGTCCTGCAGAAGAACAAAATGCTCTGCATGAAACGCATATGTTGTTGATTAATGAATTTGGTAGCCAGAAAGAGGCTGTAGATGATGATGTGGAATTAACTGATGATGAAAACGGCCATTCTTATTCCGCTATACATGAGTGTGCTTTGTCAAAGCTACAGTATTTAGAGCGGAATAGGTTTACATGGACGGAAGAGAAAGACAGGTAAGAATATGGTACTACCTAGTATTTTGAGTTTTGCATCATTAGTGGTGGCAAACTGGGGGGTTGGGTAACGAGTTCAAAAGGATAGTTTTTGTGTGCTGTTCAAGGGATGAGTCGGGTTGGGATGATTCATTATCACTTTTTTTTTTTTTTTTTTTTTTTGCAAAGAGTCAATGTATTAAATATGATTACAAAAACTATATGTCTAAAATAACAATATAATGTCTGTTAAATTAAAATTTGGATATACGTGCATACATGTCTAAATTACTTTATGACCTTTTTAACCCAATTTACTTTTTGCTATTAATCTTTCTTATATATTTTACAAGTTACCCATATTGGTCCGTATCCCTACAAATGGTTATAATATAAATTAGCTTCAACATGCAGAAATTTTCCTGGAAGTGTATTTTTCTTAATACATTAAACCTCCTAAGTAATTAAGAAATCTCTCTTCTTTCTTTTTTTTTTTTTTTTTTTTTTTTTTTTTTTTTTTTTTTTTTTTTTTTTTTTTTTTGTGCTGAAACACGTTCGTTGCTTATTTGTTTGACTGTTTGGTATTGTGCATGATATGATATTTACGTGGATGGTTTTTTTATTAGGCTGTTGGTGATCGAGTATGTAAAACACCGTGTTGCTCTTGGAGCAAAATTCAGTCGTACAGATTGGACCTCAATTGAAAGTCTACCAGCACCACCTGATACATGCAGACGAAGAATGTCAACTTTGAACAGAAACGAGCAATTCAAAAAAGCTGTTCTGAACCTCTGTAACATGCTTAGTGTGAGATATGTAAAGCATCTTCAAAGATCTAAGAACGAACGCAGAATCATTGTTCATGATCAAAATGCTGCTGCTGTTCGTATTGACGATGATACGAATGACTCGATTGAAGAACAATGGGATGATTTTGACAAAGAAGATATAAAGATGGTTCTTGATGAGGTTCTTAAGTACAAGCAGAAAGCTAAACTGGGCCCCACCAAAGGACCTCTAAACACATCCAAGTACCGCCTTTCAGATGTTGGCGGTGAACGACATGTAAGATTAGCCTCTTTCACTCTTCACCGTATTTGCATAGGGAATTTGCTTAAACGGTGGACAAAGCTCGAAAAAACCGTATGGACTTTTATGTTTTGCACAATTAAGCTAATACACTTAGTTTTGCATGATTGATCCCCGTAACGTATAAAAATGAACATAATTCTCTTTTTTTCATTATTACATTCTTTAATTCGCTTTTTCTTTATAAAGATTCTTCTTTTTAGCTTAATTAAATCCTTTAACTCAACAAAAAGGACCTGTTGGGTCAGCTATATATGTTACAGAATTTAACCATCACAAGACAAAGTTCAAGGACTTATCGCGCAAAACATGAAGTTAATATTCTTAACTTGTTAGAGAGAACCTCTTTGGCCAGTTCTCCAAGTTACGGAATTTAATTATTTATTATAAAGTTCAAGGACTTAATCCTGCAAAATGTGAAGACCCAGAGGGTATGTCATTTTTCAGATATTATAAATGTTTTGATGTTTGCTTTCAGGAATTGGATGAAAGCAATGTAGGTTCATCAACTAGCTCTATCAATAAATTGAAGAAAGATGGTAGGAAAAGGAAACCAGCTGGTCGAAAATCAAGAGCTTTTCTTCCTAAAAGCTATGTCACGCTTATGAATAAAGGAAAAGGTTTTGGTGCACAAGCATACGAATCGTTAGCAGTTTCAAATGCAATAGAGCTATTCAAGCTTGTATTTCTGAGCACTGCGAAAGGTCATCGGGTTCCAAATTTACTAGCTGAAACATTGAGACGATATTCAGAACATGATCTTTTGATCGCCTTTAACTACCTCAGAGACAGAAACTTCATGGTAACCAGAGTTTTATTATTTTTCTAGGGAACATTGCAGAAAAAGTTAATGCAGGTTTTCATTTTCGGGCAACAAACTTTGTTTCGACCACAAAAGAGTAATAT
Source organism: Artemisia argyi (assembly GCA_030686995.1). Taxonomy (NCBI): domain Eukaryota; kingdom Viridiplantae; phylum Streptophyta; class Magnoliopsida; order Asterales; family Asteraceae; genus Artemisia; species Artemisia argyi. The sequence continues at coordinate 183,455,446 of CM060691.1, read as the reverse complement.
ACTTTCTTAAATTTTAGTTTACGGTAACCAATTATAAAAGTTTTTAGTTAGTCAAAATGATGGTGTGGCGTATATCTGAGTCATTGACCTTGTTGACCACTTTTTAAAATTTGGCTTACTATTGCATACTAAAACCAGTTAACCTAAAAAGAAACTCTTGAAAGCTCGTTGCCCTTTTCGGTTGTAACCCAGTTTGTTCCCCGAATAGATAGTATGTCTAAAGTTTGTTGCATGTTTATGCAATTTGCTTTTTTAATTCAAAGTACACATACATAATGTTCGATAGAGGCATTTCTATTTCAACTAAGCAATAATATTTATAAAGAAATTATTTTTATAGCCGTAGTGACAAAAATAGTTAAATCGTTATATACTCGTCTTCTGTTGGCAGGTGAGGGGTAATGATTCTAGTCACTTTGTTCTCTCCCAGCAGTTTTTACATAATATTTCTTCATCTCCATTTCCTGTTAATACGGGAGAAATAGCTACTAAAATGGCTCAGTGGCTTCATGAGAAAGAAAATGATTTATTAGACATGGGAGTAAATCTATCTCCTGACCTACAGTGTGGAGATATCCTCCAACTGAGTGTTCTGATGTGTTCCGGTGAAATATCGGTGTTCCCCTGTTTGCCCGATGAAGGTGTTGGAGAAATTGACGATTCAAAAAAACGTAAATCGGATGATAGTGAAATGCATAATGTTGAAACAGCTAAAAATCCAACATTATTTGACCGTGAAATTTTTTCCCGTAAAGAAAAAGGTTTCCCGGGTATCCAACTATCGTTAAGCTGTAATTTAGTCTCAAAGGTTGACGCAATTGCATTATCCAGAGATGAGAATTCAAATTCACCGCCTCCAGTACATATGAGAAGAATTTTAAAGTCAAACGGTGCATCTGAGTCAACATGGGAAGCTATGACTTGCTATGCAAAGCACTTGGCATCTCATGTGCAAGAAACGTCTCCCTTTAACCCCAATCTGTTTAAAACTGTTTATTCAGCCATCCAAAAGGCCGGTGACCAAGGGTTAAGCATGAAAGGAATCTCACAGATCATTGACGTGCAAGGTATGCTGTTGATTATTTGACTGTACTCATAAGAAATTATGTTTTCATATGAATCTAAAGATATTGTCACGTGCTTTTAGGGGAAAAGATGCCGGAAGTTATTGTCGAGGTGCTTGAGGCATTTGGGCATGTTTTAAAGGTTTGCTTTATGATTACCTATCTTGGTTTCTTGAAGAGTTGGCAATACGGTCTGGTATCTGGTTAGGTGACATGTTAAAACTGGTTTTGATTGAATGAGCAATTTTGAAAAAAAAAAAAAAAAAACAAAAAAAAAAAACAAAACAAAACAAAAATCATGGGGACGAATGGCTGGTTTGACCTGTTAAATAAATGTAAATATTTGAACTGTTATTTTTTATTAATAGATCAAAAAACGGCATATAATATATGGACAATTTTAGATCAAATTTCTTATCTGTTAGCAACAAGAAGAAAACAGCCATTTAATGTTTGTGATTGCAAAGACTAAAATATTTGTGTATCAGGTGAATGCTTTTGATTCTGTCCATGTTGTTGACTCTCTATATCGCTCAAAGTACCTTTTGGCCTCAATGGGGTCCCACCAACAAGATCTGGATCTCGAGGTGCCAGAGACCCTCACTAACGATGGTGAGCCCAATGAGTTGCAACAAAAAAATCATGAAGATAAAGGCAAAAATATTATGGAAGAAAGTTGCTCAGACCCTATTGAGGTGCAAACAAGTACCGACGAGGTGAATCACAGAGTAACCATTCTAAACCACCCAGAAGAGGTTCCGCTACCTTTAAACGAAATTCAGCCAAACATTGAGATTGAAACGAGCCCACAAGAGGAAAAGTTAGAATTTGTAATTGATGATTCTCGCTCTTATAAACCAATATTGCCGTGGGTTAATGGAGACGGTACCATAAATGAGATGGTTTATAAGGGACTTGTACGCCGTGTCCTTGGTATCGTGATGCAGAATCCTGGGATTTTGGAGGAGCACGTTGTAAGCGAGCTGAATGTACTAAATCCTCAAGTATGATACCTGGACCCTTTAATTTGGTTTATATATTTCGCTTGGGTTATTTGTGAACAATTAAGTAATCCTTTATTTGAAAACATTTTTCAGAGCGGTAGAAAACTGTTGGAGCTGATGATTCTAGATAACCATGTCACGGTAAGGAAGATGTATCAATCTGTATACAACGAGCCCCCAGCCATGTTGCAACGCCTGTTTGGTTCCAGCTTTAAGAAACCGAAGCTGGTTTGCAGAGAACATTTATTTGCAAACCCCATGAGTGTGAGCTATTTATAAATCATGATCGTTTCTTGCTAATCTTAGTGAACGCATTTAGTGGGTTCTATTTGGGAATAGTTAAGTGTGTGTTTTATGTTTATCTAAGCGACTTTTGTTGTATAATCGTAGCAATGTAAATCGTAATGTAATCCTTGTTAGTTGTTACACAATGCAATCAAAGTATGAAGGAGTCGAGTAAGATACTATCCAAATTTTTTGAATAGCAAGATCGTTGAACGATATAGTATACTAGACGAATACCCGTCACAAAGTGACGGTATATAACGGCAAATAATTATATACTTGTGAAATCGTGATTATGGTTCGACCCTTGATGCGAAGTGTGTGTATTCTAAAATTAATATAGTGTTTGTTTTCAAAAAGTTATCAAGTTTAAAAGTGACCAAGAAAAAATAAATAAATAAAATAAAAAATAATTTAAAGTTTTTGAAAAGTTGCCAAGTTTAAAAGGTACTCAAGTAATTTAAGCAAATTACATTAATTTAGGAGCTGTTTGGTTTATGTCTATTGAATTCAAGTCATGGTTTCATTTTAAATTTTAGGGTAAATTACACTGATCGTCCATGAACTCCGGTCCGTTCTCACATTTGGTCCCCCGTTTTGTTTTTCTCTCATACATCGTCCGTGTTTTGGAGAACGGTTACCCGTTTGGTCCCTATTGCCCCGTTATCTCTTACCATGGTTACAATGTGTGGTTTAATGATGTGTAACCCATGATTTTTTAGTCATTTACTCCATTACTAAGTTTTTTCGTTCATCCCTAGCTACGCCCGATCATTGTAGCCGCTATCCTTTTTGTCCACAAGATCACTGCCGGCTCGTATCCTCAAAGTCTTACAACTTATTAACCCATGTAGGACCATTTTTTCCACATCATAACGTTCAAAAAAAAAGAAAATAAAAAAAACAACAATGGTGGTATCTACGTGTAGTCAAGAAGGTGTGGTGAAGAGTTACTACATAGACAGGAATCCAGGTCGTTGTCTCTATGGTTGTCCATCAATTTTAAGTTTGGTTAGATGGTGAAATGTATATCATGTTTACACAATGTGTTGTTTATTTACAAAATGTGTTTGTTCATTTACACAATGTGTTGTTGACTTGGTTCAGGGCTCCAACTGTCCTTTTCTTGGATGGTTCGATGCTCCTCTGTCCCCAAGGTCAGTATAGATTATCTCTGGTTTGTTGAGGAGGATTAATGCTCTTAAAGATGTTTCTGATTTGTTTGAAGAAAAGCGGTCCAAGTACAAGAAATATCTCATCAACAGTTGGACTTTGTTTGGGTTGTATCTTTACTTTACTGGTTGACATCTCTTGATCCATCCACGACCAAGTTTTATTTGGGTAGGTGTTAGTTTTTGATGGTGTTAGATGAGTGCTTTTAGAATTTTGGTGAAGCAGTAGATGACAATGTTTGGTTTGTGAAGCAGTAGTTTGTAATGGTTGTCAATCAAGGATAATGATCAATGAAAATGCTGGTTTGTAATAATAGCTAAATCGTAATGGTTTATAATCAAGTGAATGTGGCTTGTTATTGTTACAGATGTTGTTTGGGCGTTCAATGCATAATATATTTGACCTTAGGGCAGTCAACAAACCAAAAGTCTGTACTTTGAGTTAATAAAGTAAATAATTTGATCCATTTTAATTATTATGTGTTTGAACAAATCCATTTTTAGTTGTAAACCTTTGTGATTCTTACCCATTTTGGCCAAATTGTTGTTTGGAAATGTACCTTTGAAGAAAGCATTGAGGTCCTTAAAGGGGTGTTTAGATGTATGGAATATGATGAGCAGATGGCTAGTACTTTAATCCCTCTGCTCTGTTTGCCTTTTGTAAGCCTATGTTACCTATTAATAGTGATAAAACGTAGGTTGTTTCTTACCCTTGTAGCCTAACTGTGTGACCATCTTGTCTACCTAAAACACCGAGAAAACATTAGCGTCATCCCTATCAAAGATATCTTCTTCACCACCAACGTATTCTCTACCAGGAAACCCCCTAATTGAACTGCAATGATGTATGCGTATTGTGAACAAATGGGGTGCACACGCTGCATAAAAAATGTAATTACTTAGTAAATCAACAAAAATAAACACAATATCATAGCAAAATATAGTTCAAACCAACCGGATTTAAAGTCATTACCATATGCCTTATCATATTCGATTTCCAAGTCTTTGGTTGTTATAGTTACTCTTTTTTTCCTCGTCTTCTATCTTGTTAACCCCATTGTTGACAAAGATTTGTGAACAAGATGATCAATGTGCAAATTATAGTAAGAGAAATTACGGGATGAGTGATGTGAGATTAAATGGTTGAGGTGAGCGGGAAACTTGTGAGTTAACAAGCCAGGGACTTATGGGGAGTAGATACATTGAGATAGTAATTAAAGAATGGAGAGAAGGGTGAAATGACTACAAAACTGTGGCTTACACATCATCAAACCACACATTGTAACCATGGTAAGAGATAACAGGTCAACAGGGACCAAACGGGTAACCGTTGTCCATAACAGGGACGACGTACGCGAGAAAAATGAAACGAGGGACCAAATGCGAGAACGAACCGGAGTTCAGGAACGATCAGTGTAATTTACCCTAAATTTTAATTGTTTAGTCCAAGTTTTTGGCAATCGAAGTGGGCCCGGTAATGAAAGATTGATTCATGGCTAATAAGGTGTCTTTTGCAAATCATTCCTATAATGGATCTCACATTTATATCATCTCTCACGATATATACATAAATTAATTGTTAAAAAACAAAATCATCTTACTTTCTCTCTAATAAACTATTTATCAAGTAGTAAAATAAACTTTTTAATAAAGTTATTATTTTTCATTCTAAACCGAATTCAAATCCTTTTACAAACCAAACGGGCCCTTAAGTTTTAAGATTCAAGTTTAAAGAAAAGAGATCCACTCTTTATAAGTAACTAGCAAGGTACCCGCGCGTTGCAGCGGCGGGTACCCTGAAATAAAATTTTTCGATAAATAATGTATTTTAGTTTATTATCTTATTTTTGACAATAAATTTACGGATATCAAGAATTTCGTATAGCTCGTTCCCATTCGGGCTCGAGCCCGTTTGGTCCGCGCCCGTTCGGGCTCAAGCCCATTTGGCCCGTTGCCTGTTCGGGCTTGAAAATTTGTATAATGTGCTTTATTATTTGTAGTAGTGAAATTTAATGCAGGAATTGTGTTTAATTTGGTTGTACAATATGTTTGATAATTTGTATTTGTAAAGGGTGTTTTAATAAATGTATTAATTGTATTTATTGACCTGTTAAATAATTGACTACATTAAATAGCATTAATGTGGTGTTTTGTTGTACACTATGCTTTTTGTCTTGTACGTTTGAAAATTATGTGCATTAAAGTGTTGTACACTATGTTTCTTTTCTTGTAAGTAGTAGTCATTACAGTCATTAATAACATTGGCCACTTTAATAGCATTAATGTTGTAAGTCTGAAAATAAGTCTGAAAATTACATCATGCTTATTTTGTTGTACACTATGCTCATTTTGTTGCAAATCTAAAAATTGGTTGCAGCTATTGTACATTGTGCTTAAATGGTTGTAATTTTTGGTGATCGGGTATTTTTAATAGCATTAATGTTGTTTGATAGAATTTTAGTCTTAAAATGACACCATGCTTTATTTTGTTGTAATTCTGAAAATTGGGTGCTTTAAAGTGTTGTAAACCATGCTTAATTTCTTGTAAGTCTTAAAATTTTGAAGAGAGAGTCATTCATGTTTTATATGTAGTATAGATAAAAATAGTGAATTTCGACGGCATTTATTTGTAATTAATAATTCCTGCCATATTAATCTAATCTAACTTTAGCGTGTATCAATTAAACATTTTTCCGATCAAATACACAAATCACCTAAATCTTTCGTAACATGATACTGGTCATTTAGAGCATCAACTATCGTGGTTTATGAATAGGTCTAAACTTTTTTGAAGAGGTCTATAAATTTGTGAACCATAGTGAGCAACCATTTCAATCCTAGGTGGATTAAAAAGGTCTAAGATCTTGAAGAGGTCTAAACTATTTTTTAATTCTTTATTTATTTAAATTTTTTAAAATGTTGATTGTGTTTTATGATATGAAGAGCTTTTTGAATAAGTTTATTCATAGTAGCAATAGCTTTATAATATGAAAAGGTTTGTAAATTAATGATGAATTAATTGTATAAACCTTTTAATAGCTTCATCATAGTGGATACCCTTAGTACATACGGAAAAATTTCATTGTTACCTTTTTTAGAAAAAATTGATTGTTGGTCTATTGAATAAAGAAAGAAAATAAATTAATACATGTTAAATAATATTGTGACGAGTTAAATACATATTTAGTACATACAGAAAAATTCGATTCTTACTTTTTTAGAAAAAATTGATTGTTGGTCTATTGAATAAAGAAAGAAGAAATAAATTAATACATGCTAAATAATATTGTGACGAGTTAAATACATATCTAGTACATACAAAAAAATTTGATTCTTACTTTTTTAGAAAAAAATGATTGTTGGTCTATTGAATAAAGAAAGAAGAAATAAATTAATACATGCTAAATAATATTGTGACGAGTTATACATATTTATTACATACAGAAAAAATTGATTCTTACTTTTTTAGAAAAAATTGATTGTTGGTCTATTGAATAAAGAAAGAAGAAATAAATTAATACATGCTAAATAATATTGTGTCGAGTTAAATACATATTGCCTTTATTATTGTTGTCGGTTTGTTTGACCAAAATAAGCGGTCAATGCTCTCTCAGCCGTTGGATCTTCAACTTTTATTCATGGTTGTAATAATTGCATATTTGATACTAGCCGTCAGATTTGGGGTGCGAATTACGCGAGTATTCTTAGAGAATTACGCGGTCAATGCTCTCTCACATGCTATTCACCGTTGGATGTGTAAAAAACTGCATAAAACTGTTTGACTTTTGCTTAGAGAATTACGCGAGTATTCTTACTGTGGGGTGCGAAGCACATAACAACTACTTCACGTTTCTAAATCCTTTTCTTTCTCTCGAGTGCGATGCAAGGGATAATTTCTTTGTTGGTTTTAATTGTGGCGCCCCATAATAAGGATAAGAGTAAAGTTCATAAATCGTCCGTGTGGTTTGTCGGATATAACGAAAATGGTCCCTATACTTTATTTTTCCCGGATCCTCTCCCTGTTGTTGCGACCCGTAACGGGTTTGGTCCCTGAGACTAATTGTCGTTAGTTTTTTCGGTTATCTAACGACCGTTTGCAAAAATATTTGCATTGTTAGTCCTATATTTGCACCGTTAGTCCTTTATACTAACGACCGTTTATACTTAACTCATTTTTTTTTTAATTTAAAAAATTAAAAAAAATTAAAAAATAAAAATTTGGTTTTCTAATAATTTTTTTTTCTAAATATCTTTAAAATGTATACACGTTTTTATGCACATTTTTATACACGTTTTCATATACACATTTCTTACACCTTTTTATACACATATTTTTAAATACACGTTTTTATACACATGTTTTATACACACGTTTTTATATACACATTTATGCACACGTTTATACAAACATTTTTTTACATACATTTTTATACACACGTTTTTGTACATACATTATTATACACATTTATATACACACGTTTTTATACATACGTTTTTATACACACGTTATTATACACGTTTTTGTAGACACGTTTTTATTCACGCGTTTTTATACACACATTTTTATACATACATTTTTATACACACGTTTTTATACACATTTTTAAAAATGTGCGCATAAAAACGTGTGTATAAAAACGTTTGTATAAAAACATGTATATAAAAATGTGTGTATGAAAAGGTGTAATAAATGTGTGTATGAAAACGTGTATACAAAGGTGTATAAATTTTAAAGATATTTAGAAAAAAAAAAAAAAATATTAGAAAACCAAATTTCTATTTTTTATATTTTTATTATTATTTTTTTTATTTTTTTTGTTTTTTTAAAAGAAAAAAAATTGAGTTAAGTATAAACGGTCGTTAGTATAAAGGACTGACGGTGCAAATATAGGACTAACGGTGCAAATATTTGTTGCAAATGGTCGTTAGCTAAAGGAAAAAACTAACGACAGTTAGTCTCAAGGACCAAACCCGTTACTGGTCACAACCACAGGGAGAGGATCTGAAAAAAAATTAAAGTATAGGGACCATTTTTGTTATACCCGACAAACCACAGGGACAATTTATGAACTTTACGTGCTTTATGTGTTCAAATGTAGGACGTGTGATTTTTGGTTATAAATACCCACTTAATCGTGAAGCAAATACTCGTTCATACTTATTTCAGTTTCTCAGATCTAAATTTCTTTCATTCGAATGGCAAGTAATAAGTCTTTTGTTTCGTCTCCTATGGTTGATGATTGTGTAAGTTTGCACGAGGAATTTTATTTCTGATTTCGTTCATGTATTAATATTTCTTTCTTATTAATGATATATTTTTTTGTGAACAGACCTCTTATACCAGTGATGAAAGTGTTGTTTCCAAACCTACTTTTCATGCCGTTAATCTTGCCATGCATGATGAGTTCATGGTTGATAAGAAAGCTGAGAATGTAAGTTTATTTTACGATTTTATCTGACTTAATCGTAGAGTTGCCATATAATGAGAATGTCTTATATTTGACATATCTAAAGTAGTTGTGGGTTTAAGTCTTGCTTAGGACATAATAAGATCGATTTTATTGTGTATCTGATGTGAGATCATTAGTTGCCGTTCAAAAAATAAAATATGTGTAGTTAATTTATAATCACACCGTTGTAAACTAATTTTAAAAAAAGATTCGATAAAGTATAACTGTTAAATAGCATTCTTATCCAAGGTTGCAAAAATCGTGAATTGGTAGTTGGGCAGTCGACCCCTGTAGCTTGTAATCGGTTTAGGCGTGATTAATCGGTGATTAATATAATTGGCATTTCCAGCAAGTTTAGCATATTTCCGGCGAGTTTTGGGTATTCCTAGCGAGTTTTAGCCATTCCCGACAAATTTTTTATTTAAAAAATATCTTGGAGTAGATATAAACAGCGAGTATAAGTGATAAAAACAAGTTTACGACAAGTTTATGGTATTTCCAGCAAGATTTACAAGTTTTCAATAAGTTTAACCAGTGTTGACCGCTGTTGACCGGTTTATTTGGGATGCATCGACTAGAATTAAATGCATCTTTATTCATGTTTAGATGTAGATACAAAGACGTGTTAAGAAATTTAGATACAAAGACAACTCCTTGTGTAATAAATTTAGAGTGCTATCTGTTTTATATGTATGTTTAGATGTAGATATGAAGACGTGTGAAGAGATCTATTAACTATACACGAGAGTCAAACAAGCGTACTATTAAGAAAAGAGGCGCAGTTTATTCATAGTCATATCGTTACACGATAACTTTTAAAAAGATTTAATAGGTTATAACCGTTAGATAAAACACTTATCCGTGACACCTTCATCGTTTATACTCCAAACGACCTGTTATCCAGTATCTTCGATTACGATTCTCAGACCAAAAATCAATATTACAACGAAACTATTTTATATCTAAAACACCAGAAAACACTACCTGCTTTTTATGAAAACACAACATACAAAGAATTCAATCCATATTGTTTAACCATTTTTTGTGAGGCTATGAACTTATATAATATCATCTTATTTTTCATAAACTTTTTCAAAACTTTTCTGGGTAGGGTTGATGGTACCATTACGGTACACATGGTTGAAGTATCTCTGTCAATCTACACTTTTTGATCCAACTTTTAAAACACTTATTGATGACACCTTCATCGTTTATACTCCAAACGACCTGTTACCCAGTATCTCCGATAACGATTCTCAAACCAAAAATTTTTATAAAAACACGAGAAAACACTGCTTAATTTTTATAAAAACACAACATACAAGGAATTCAATCCATATTGGTTAACCATTTTTTGTGAGGCTATGAACTTATATAATATCATCTTATTTTTCATAAACTTTTTAAAACGTTTGCTGGGTAGGGTTGATGGTACCAGTATCGTACACAGGCTAATCTACACTTTTTGATCCAAACTTTTAAAACATATCTTCTTAACCAATATTCTTAAAAAAAAAAAAAAAATCCTAATCTAGCAAAACAATAAACTCCTACATATGAACCCCCAAATTTTTTTTATAAAAACCCCAAAATTTTTATAAAAAAAAAACCAAAACCAAACCATGACAGAAAACAATAACAATAACAATTCATCCCCAATTCAAGCAAACACAAACACACAAGCAATTGATCAAACCCTAATCCCCCAAATTGACCAATTACAGCGCTCCCCTTCAGTTTCAAGACTCAATCAAATCCAACAATTTCAAAATAATAGTAGTAATGGGTCAGGCAGGATTTACGGGCAGATGAATTTTGCAAACAACGGGCAGCAGCAGCAAAATGGGGGGCAGCAGCGGATGGGTCATTTGAATATGGGTCAAGCTCAGGCTCAGTTGAATTTGCAGTCTCAGTTATTAGGAGCTGCTAATTCGGTATTTTTTTATTTTTATTTTTTATAATTGGGTTAATTTTATTTTATTAAAGAAAATGGTGAATTTGATTTGGGTTTTTTTATAAAGATGGTTATTTTGATGTTTTTTTTTTTTTTTTTTTTTTTTTTTTTTTAAGAAAGATGTTTAATTTGATGTTGGATTGTTTTTTAAGAGTTGAATTTAGCATCTTTTTTATAAAATTGTATCATTTCTATGTAAAAAGATTGCATTTTTATTAATTTTTTACTGTTTTTTAATTGGGTTTATTTTATTTTATTTACTTATTTATAAAGAAAATGGGTTATTTTGATGTTTTTTTTTTTTTGGATTGAATTTAGTATCTTTTTATAAAATAAATTATCATTTTTATGTATAAAGTTAACATTTTTATTAATTTTGTTGATTGGGTTAATTTTTTTTAAAAGAAAATGGTGAATTTGATTTGGGTTTTTTTATAAAGATGTTTATTTGGATGTTTTTTTTTTTTTTTTTGGGGGATTGAATTTAGTATCATTTTTATTAATTTTGTTGATTGGGTTAAGTTTTTTTAATTAAAGAAAATGGTTAATTTGATTTTGGATTGTTTTTTAAGAGTTGAATTTAGCATTTTTTTTTTAATAAAATTTTTATCATTTCTGTGTAAAAAGATTACATTTTTATTTATTTTTTATTGTTTTTTAATTGGGTCAAGTTTTTTTTTATTTATTTTATTAAAGAAAATGGTGAATTTGATTTGGGTTTTTTATAAAGATGTTTATTTTGATGTTGGATTGTTTTTACGAGTTGAATTTAGCATTTTTTTTATAAAATTTTTTTCATTTTTATATAAAAAGATTTTTTTATTAATTTTTTTTTATTATTATTTTTAATGAAAATGGTGAATTTGATTTGGGTTTTTTTATAAAGATGTTTGATTGTTTTTTAAGAGTTGAATTTAACAATTTTATTTTATTTTTTAATAAAATTTTTATCATTTTACATTTTTATTAATTTTTAATGCTTTTTAATTGGGTTTAGTGCCCTTTTTTTTCTGTTTCTTTTTTTTTTTTTTTTTTTTTTTTTTTTTTTTTTTTTTTTTGGTTAAAGAAAATGGTGAATTTGATTTTATTTATTTATTTATTTATTTTTAAAGATGGTTAAGTTGTTGTTGGATTGGTTTTTAAGAGTTGAATTTAGCATTTCTATGTAAAAAGATTACATTTTTATTAATTTTTTACTGTTTTTTAATTGGGTTTATTTATTTATATTTTTAAAAGAAAATGGTGAATTTGATTTGGGTTTTTTATAAAGATGGTTAATTTGACGTTTGATTGTTTTTTAAGAGTTGAATTTAGCATATTTTTATAACATTTTATCATTTCTATGTAAAAAGATTACATTTTTTATTAATTTTTTACTGTTTTTTAATTTGGGTTTATTGTTATTATTATTATTTTAAAAGAAAATGGTGAGTTTGATTTGGGTTTTTTATTTGGGATTTGCTAATGAGTGCCTAGTGGGCATCTTTTAAACTATAAATGCATGCAATTAATATGTAATTAATACACTCAAATTTCCTTTTTTCAATCAAAAATGCATTTAATGAACATTAAATAATTGTAAAATTTACTATAATTAAATATGATTTTTAATTTAATACACTCAAAATGATTTTTATGTATAAAGATAACACTTTTATTTAAAAAAAAGTACTGAGCATCATTTCTGTATAAAACTTACGTACCATTTTTGGTTTGAAAATTTGAATAAAAGTGTACCGTTTGTATGTAAAAATGATTCAATTTGTTAAAAGACGTTTACGGGTTGCATAATGACTGAAATGGTACACGAAGCTCTCCTTGTGTCCATATAGCGAATTAGTGTTGTTTTAATTGATAAAGGAGTTACTTTGTTTAATTGATGTTAGGGTTTTTGTTACCGTTGTGTTTGCGCGGTTTTAGTCGTTGTACTTTTTTTGTAACGCTAAGTCAAAGATGATTTCGTGAACCGTTGCGGTCATTTTCTGTCATATTGTGACTATTAAATTGAACATATTTATGGGCAGCTAACTGAAATTTTGATAAGCTCATATTTTATGGCTTATGAGCTTAATCACTTGACTTTATAGCTTATATAAGCTCATGAACTCAAGTAGATAAGCTAATAATCCATAAAAAATGAGCTTACGAGCTTATCAAATTTTCAATAAGCTCCAATAAGCTATAAGACAAACTGATTGATATCTAAAGGTTTTTTGTTACCTTCATGTCAGTGCTGTTTTGGTCTTTGCATTTTTTCTATAGATTTAAGGCATTATATGACTTAATGTACGTTTCGGGTTATTTTATAGCCGTTAAATTTGATTTTTTTTTATCTGAAATCTGTTATATTTGATAGCCGGTTTACATAATGACACAAATGGTACTCTAAGCCATCTATTAATGACTCGAATGTGAAATCAAGAACAATGAGTACAAACCTACAAGCATGAAAGTACATAGCTATCGTATGAAAAAACCACATTGATCTTATGTTTAAAGCGGTGTGTTATTATGTTTGCAGCCGAGGCAAAAAACGGGGTTAGTTCAAGGGTCTCAATTCCATCCAGGAACTACACCGGGACAATCACTACAAGGAATGCAAATGGGGATGAACATGATGAGCTCTTACAATTTGAATTCACAAATAAGGGCCAATGGGTCTTTAGCTTTTAACCAACAAAGGTTAAATCAGGGGCAGATGAGACCTCAATTGACGCAGCAATTGTCACAGCAAAATGCACTAGCAGCTGGCCAGGTATGCATATTATCCATTTGACATACACCAGTTTACCGTAGAAAATCTTGGGTTTGATGGTTGGACTATGTGATTATTGTGCAAGTTTTTATCCGTGATAGTTTTTCTTGCTAATGACTCCGCTTATTTAAGTAGCAATGTTACTTTTAGACGAAAAATATTTAAAATTTATAATTTACAAGATGGCTTGTAAAGTATATCAGGATGACAAGTGACGTTAAAAATTTGGTGCCTACTAATTTTCTTTTGGTACGATTCAGTGCGATACCGTATTTTTTTTGGGTAAGGAATCAGTGATACAAACACAAGTTTGTCATTTTTTTTAATTAAAAAGGTCAAGTCAGTCAAATAGTTTACCGGGGTAATCAAGGTCAAGTCAAGTCAAGTCAGTCAGGATTTGCTTCAAGTTGTGCATATATGGATAGATATGAGCTTTTACTTGCTTTTCAGGTTGTGCAAAAGAATAATGATAATTTGGTTAAGATTTTTTTGATTCATCACGATGCATTAAATGAGTTTATCTGTTAAATAGCATGAAAAAGTGTGTTTAAGCAAGTAATATTGCTATTACCATTTTAAAAGCTTCTACTTTGCATCCTATGCCTACGTTTAAGATTTGTGAACTGAGGATGCAAAGTTTGACATAAAAGCCTTTTATGAAGTTGGTACCTTTGGAGCGGCTTAAGGTGTCAAGGCGCCTAAAGCTAGCTTCCAAAATGGGACCGTTAGAAAATAAAGTGTAAAAAAAGCTTTTCCCCTGGTTCGTGATTTTGTTAGTGCTTCAAATCGCCTCAACTTTTATTTTATTTTATTTTTTATTTTATTTTATTTATTTTTCTTAAGAAGATGCATATTTTGAGATCAACATTATTCAGAAGTTAGTGATTAGTCGATTATAAATACTTATCATGATATAAAATAACAAAACTTAGATTAAATACAGTATAAGAGTGAGCGCACTACAACTACTTTTATAACAACTTGAGATTCGGAGTATCCGAAGACAATTACTTTTGCGAGGAATCAATCATTCAAAGACTAAAATGAAGTATTTTGACCCGAATACTTTGTGATTTCCCTGGTATTTGCACAAACATTCGGGGCCTTAAAAAGCATGGGACCTAAAGCTCATGGGTGTTTGGTCTCATGGTCAACCGCCCTGGTGTGCCTAGACTAATCGTAAATAATAAGTTAAACTGCAGCGGCAACGGCGGGTACCCTGAAATAAAAATTTTCGATGAATAATGTATTTTAGTTTATTATGTTTTTTTTTGACAATAAATTTACGGATATCAAGAATTTCGTATAGCTCGAGCCCGTTTGGTCCGTGCCCGTTTGGGCTCAAGCTCATTTGGCCGTTGCCCGTTCGGGCTTGAATATGTGTATAATGTGCTTTATTATTTGTAGTAATGAAATTTAATGTAGGAATTGTGTTTAATTTGGTTGTACAATATGTTTGATAATTTGTATTTCTTATGTAAGGGGTGTTTCAATAATTGTATTAATTGTATTTATTGACCAGTTAAATAATTGACTACATTAAATATCATTAATGTGGTGTTTTGTTGTACACTATGTTTCTTGTCTTGTACGTCTGAAAATTATATGCATTAAAGTGTTGTACACTATGTTTCTTTTCTTGTAAGTAGTAGTCATTATAGTCATTAATAACATTGACCACTTTAATAGCATTAATGTTGCAAGTCTGAAAATAAGTCTGAAAATTACATCATGCTTATTTTGTTGTACAATATGCTTATTTTGTTGTAAATATGAAAATTGGTTGCAGCTATTGTACATTGTGCTTAAATGGTTGTAATTTTTGGTGAAGGGGTGTTTTTAATAGCATTAATGTTGTTTGATAGAATTTTGGTCTTAAAATGACACAACGCTTAAAAACTAAGAAAAATGATTTCTACTTGAATTTTTTAACAATCTTAAATAGCTAACAAGGTGTCGAAGTTCTTGGCAGGTTAATTGGACCTTGTAGGAAGAAAAAATACGACTTGCTTTTATGTCCTGATATGTGACTTAATATGTTCTTGGGTTTGACCTTTTTGCTTTTTTTTTTTTTTTAAAAAAAAAAAAAAAATCATTTGTTAGTATTTAAGATTACGAATCATAAAAAAAGGGAAAAAGATTAGGTAGAAGATTTAGAAGAAAAAAAAGTTTTGCTATAAGACGAGGACGATCATAGTAGGCAGTTTTGTCATTGTATTTCCATCTTGTGTTTTCGACCTTAGACCTTTTTCCTTTTAAGATATCACTAACACAGTATGAAATTAACTCGTTTTCTTTATTGTTATATCTAGCCTAAATGTATGTGATTCTCATATCCTCCATTTTTTCTTTTATGGAATTCCCAAATCCTTGCTACATGTTCTCAGATTTCCTTTTGTTTTGTTTTTTTTATATATGTTTTATTTATCTCACGGCTCATATTTGGTTTTCACATTTTCTAAGGTATATCATAGCTACGCGTTACTGTATTTATGTCATTACACTTTCGGTGATGCACCTACCTCATGATGTCTTCAAAACAATAAAGACCTTCGTGGAAGTTTGAATTTTATTTTTATTGACGTAAAGAAAACACGGGAAATATGAGTATTCTCCTTTATGTTGCCATACACTATTAATAATACCTATCAAGAAACTTAAATAATTTTTTTTTTTTTGCTATATAATATGAGATGGAATATATTTCTATTCTTTTATTTATTTATTCTGGGATATCGGGTATTTACTTAATTATATTGCCATAATGGCAGCATTTAAGCCGAGCAATAAAGTGTCAATTCTTTTGGAAAGCATGACCTTTTGAAATTTGTACTTTTGCTAATTTCATGAATTTATTTCTAGAAACTACAGGCACAGGGCCTGTCGCGGGCGTCATTCATGAACCCGCAGTTGTCAGCATTGGGTCAAAATGGTCAATTAGCAATGATGCACAACAATTTAACTCAACAACAATGGTCTAAGCAAATGCCAGCCATGTCCGCACCTAATTCACCTTCATTCCGCATTCAACAACAAAGACAACAACAAGCACTTTTGGCTCAACAACAGCTTCCTTCTTCACAATTGCACAATTCCATCTCGTTAAACCAACAACAGTTATCCCAAATGGTTCAGCAACAACACCAGCAAAATCAGCAGCAACCAATGGCGCAGCATCAACAGCAGCAATTGCCGACTCAGCAACAACTTTTGCAACAACAGTCACCAAGAATTGGAGGATCTGCGGGTCAAAAATCTGTAAGTTTGACCGGATCTCAACCCGATGCAACTGCATCAGGTACAACCACACCAGGTGGAAGTTCAAGCCAAGGGACTGAAGCGAGCAATCATCTTCTTGGTAAAAGAAAGATACAAGATTTGGTGGCGCAGGTCAGTTGATTATAGACTCTGCATTGAATTAGTAAATTTAGTACATAGGTATTCACATTAAATGCATGTTTCGGTTTTCAGGTAGATCCAAATGCAGTTTTAGATCCCGAAGTTGAAGATCTTCTTTTGATGCTTGCTGATGAATTTATCGATTCGGTGAGACTCCTTAAACTGTATGATATGAGCTATGTTATTACTTTTTCATAAGGATCATGTAGATGTGGGAAATTGGGCGGGTTGGAGAACAGGTTTACGGTAAGGAGCCTTTTTAACTACGGTTTGAAACTGGTTGGGTCAACCCACAAACATTTTTTCTTTATTTTATACATATATATGTGTTAAATAGGATTACAAAACTATGTTGCAATTAGTCTAATATTTCACTTTGAAATTGCTCTTTGAAAACTTTTAATCTGTTTGACATGTTCGACTTGTTACCCTTTCCGCTATGTTTTTATTTGACCTGTTGATAACCTAAATCGAAGTAAAAAAAATGGGATTTTCATCTCATAAGTTATTAACCAATTGTAATTTCGTGAGTAAAAAACTTATCCTGGTGCCTGTGGATCTTTGTAGGTTACTTCATTTGGAGCCACCTTGGCCAAACATCGCAACTCTTCAGTTGTGGAATCGAAAGATGTGTTGCTACACTTAGGTATGTGCTTCATTTAGTGCCCTGCCCTTTGATGTATATAGTGAATCTCTTTGTGCCCTTGTGCTTCCAATGTGTTTAATTGGGTGGCAACATGGGCTGTCAGGCTGGTTGGGTAACAGGCTAGAACAGGTTTGACCCGTTAAAGATGAAACATATCCTGAATAAAACTCATTCAGAGTAAACGGGTTGAAATGACCATCTGAACTTTAACATGACAAAATATGGTCAGCAGTTTGAGTTGTGTGTAATGTTTTCCTTTATTGCAGCTTTGCATGTATTTTTTGTTTTATTGTAATGAGCAGTCCAAGATTTGTTTCCGTTTATATTTGTGTTATATATTCTACAGAAAGGAACTACAAATTGACAATTCCTGGGTACTCAAGTGAAGAGAAGAAACAAGAACCAAGCAACGTAAGTTCGTTTCTTTTGATATACATATACGTACGTCACTGAAAGAATAAATCATTGTTCGTATTGTGCATGAGACTAAAATCCCATTGATTGTTTGAAACCAATATGCAGCCACCTAGTGATATCCACAAGAAGCGTCTCGATCTGGTGAGCATCAAAGATAATATATTTTTCTCTTTGGATGATTTTACCGTTCTTTCTTATAACACACCCTTTATTGACTTAGATACAAGGCCTGATGGAGAACTCGTATTCTGAAACAAATGCCAATAATTCTAAGGAAACTGCTAGACCTGGCCCGCAAAATCAATTTGGAGCCAATCAGATGATGAGGCCTTCAGCAAGTTCAGACCAGTTAATTGCTCGTTCAAACTCTTCTCAAAATTTGCAACATAAACAAGGGTTTGATGGTTACTGAAATCCGTCTTATAGTCCAATCGGAACTGCTCAAATATCCGGTATGCTAAACTTTGTAGTTTTGTTTCTTCTAGTTTTTCATTTTTCCAGATTTAGTCACTGAACCTTATTGTGTACATTTGAGTCATTAAACAAAGATTTTGTGACGTGTGGGTCATAAAAAATATATCTCTGAAAGTCGGTTTATATGGTTTTCTAGTTGCATCATGACTTAAAACAAGACATAAAATCATCCTTCATTTACTTAGATGCACCAAAAAAAAAGTACAATGGCCAAAACCTGACAAATGAATAATTACGTTGGTACTTTATAGAGGTGGAAAGATGGGTTGGGTAAAGGTCAAACTAATTCAGGTCAAAATGGTTCTTTTTGTATTGATCAAAATGGATAGGTTAGTTTGACGGTTTTGACCTCGTGTTCTGCTGACATTTATTGTTGATTATTTATAAATAATTAACTTGTTAAATGTGTTACAGAAACTATATATGATTGGTACACTTTGGGTGAGTTCTAACCCATTTGGCCTATTTCTTCTATAGCCAAGTTTCATATATTTGACCCGTTTGATATAAATGACTCGTTTACTTATCATTATTACAAAATTGCCACATTTATTGATAGTTTGGTAAAATACGAGCCTGAGTCTTTATTGAATCATGTTTCCTCTCTTGCAGATTGGAGGGCGTGAAGCGGATGAATATATAGAAGATAGGGGGAGGGGGGAGGTAGTTTCAGTGAACAGACATGGTATAGTTATGCAACATAGTTGATGGTAAAGTCGATGACAGGGTTTAAGTTAAAAAGTTTACAAATTCTGGTTATAGAGTCGGATGTTCTTGTTTTGTTTGGAAATGGTTTTTGAATTTTATGGTAATTTATCTTGGATTTTATGTCTCTTTGCTTATTTTCTATTTGTCATTTCATAATGTGACTGCATTTGGGTATGTTTACGAAAGAGCAAGGTTGGATCAAGTGGTTAACGCCCTTGCCTCTAGAGACAGAGGTATAGGGTTCGATCCTCACCCCTTGCAAGGCCAGAGGTCATTTTCTACCTTTGGTAGAACCGGAAGCAACTTCTCTACCTTAGGTAGGGGTAAGGCTGTTAACGTCTCAACCTCCCCCCATACACCGTGGAAGACGGTATTGGGAGTTACTTTACTTTTTTTTATTTGGGTATGTTTACGGTTGGACTATATTATAGTCCACTTTAGAAAACTTGAAACGAGTAGTATGATAAAGGCTAGTCATAGGTGGTCAATGCAGGTAGAATGATGACAAACTGATTTATAATCAACACTATCCTTCCAGATTAGATACTTTAATCAAATGACGTAGTTTAGGTAAAAACAACCGGTACTGAACCAATTAGGTTTCATTATAACACAGAACGGTTTAGTTTTGTACCAGTTGCATAACGCTAGGAGAATGATACTTGACTTTTTATCTTTTGACTGTTTGGATGCACATATGTCGTTTAAGAAACCGATAGAATGCTAGTTTTAAGCTTTATTTGGTTTTTGCTATCAAAGTTCAGTTATGATACGTTACTCTTCTATATACATCAGGTTGACATTTGGATTTTTACGATTATAATTTTGATATTCTTACTTGGCAATTATTGTTAATTTCTTATTAGCAATAGTTGCTAGGTAAATATGTCAAAAGAATCGTGTATGTAGAATGCAAATGTATGTTACTTTTTTTCAGAAATAACTTAGGTAAAGATCTAAAATGCCACTTGAATGCAGTTTTATGTGGTGTCTTTCATAGAGTAGGATATGGTAGATTTTTCACTGCCCAGTGGATTAACTTATCAGCCATAGTATCCTTATGAGGCCGGATGCAACAAGGGAGTGTCATGGTGGTTTGGTGGGGTGCCGCATCTGAAATTTAC
The DNA here is from genome assembly GCA_030686995.1 of Artemisia argyi. Taxonomy (NCBI): domain Eukaryota; kingdom Viridiplantae; phylum Streptophyta; class Magnoliopsida; order Asterales; family Asteraceae; genus Artemisia; species Artemisia argyi. The sequence continues at coordinate 183,434,994 of CM060691.1, read as the reverse complement.
TCTCACTACTCTGTAGTAATTAAGACCCAACCCGGTGCATAGTTGGGATCACCAAACCAACATATAAAACTCATCCACCACTGGTGGTGGTGAACAGGTACTGTAGTAAGGTTCCACGCGCAGTCATTCATGGTGACTGGTGGTCCTGGCCCTTATTATACCCGGTCACAGTTTGTCATCAGTCATCTGATTGAACTGAGATTATAAACTGCTTCATTGTTTCAGTAACTGTTTTAGACCATCTCTTTTAAAAATTAAGTAGATAAACTAAACATAAGTCATTATATTACATATATAAGCTTTCCCTAAACACTCTTTCAAGGTAAAAAAAGACCTTGATACATGGTCTTAATAACTATAATGTATGATTTGATGATAAGATATATGATACCTAATATATATATATTTGTCTATAAAGTGTCTTGAACTGTATTTCTTCCTAGTTGCTACAAAACATAGTCACCTCGTTCACCAAATTCGGTTCCAGCCTGCACAATCCCCTCCATTCTCACCCGACCCTTGATCAAAATCATGTAGTGTGAGCCCGGTCTCTCTCGGGCTTGTATCTTGTAGTGCGGGAGAGTCATTTAGAATATTATCTGCATCTTGTGGCTGATCCTGGTTTCCGGTCCAAACCATTTCAGGAAAATCATTACATGGACCGTTTGTTATAGCGAGTAGAGGATCACTGGAATTCTCAACCATTGTGGGACCAGTGTCATTAGGAGACCGCTTGGCTAGCTCCCCTGCAATCAGGCTTGAACTTGAGCATATTCTTGAAACGTCGTATCTACTAATGTCAAAGTTGGTTACGGCGCTTGTTCCCCTGAATTTTATGGCTGCTATATCATAAGCTTCTGCTGCCTCCTCTTGTGTACCTATATTATAGGACAACGATTACAATTATATGTCATAATTTACTAATTTAGGATGAAAATATTTCAATAACCGAGTGTCATGCAATATATTAGTGCAAATGTGCAATGAATGAACTTACTAAAAGTACCAAGATACAGGTCCTTATTGCCTGCAACTCTTCCAATTCTCGCTTGCCACCTTCCATGTTGATGGTGCCTGCAAATTATCAAAACTTGGTAAACCAAACAAATCTGATAATCAACGCAACGACATTTGACCTTTTTTTTTTCCTGTTATTTTACTATTAGGCCTTTTAGATAAAATACACTTCTTGTGGCAAAATGGGAGTGCATGTAAAGTGATTTTGCATGGCATAAAAGTGACATTGCATGACATAAAAAGCAAGTGCAAAAATCAAATAATGCCTCTTTATTCACCAAGAAAAAGATGGCCTTTTCTCATCTCATATCCATGTCAGCCTTACAAAAGCTAGAACTGTCGATTCCCGAGTACCCTGGCTATGATGACTACTACATCATGTATAAAAAATTTATCTGTATTCGGCAGTTTCAGTAAAACAATGCAAATTTGTTTTTCTTTACCTTGTGACTCCTCTATACATAGATGCTCCCCTTGAGAACCCACTGCTTTTCCTGTATCAGATTAAAATTTGTCAATTATCCTAAAAAGGATTTTTGGTTATAGACAATTTATGATAAAATGTTAAGTCAACGTGTTTGATATGCATATCACCTTCTTAAGTTGGCAACAAATTCTTGCCTGCTCATATTCTTCATCTCCTCAAGCTCTTTCTCATAAGTAGCTAGCTAAATTAATTAACGTCATAAAACGGATAATGTCATGAGTATGTTCTAGTATTATATGAAAATGTGTGGATTTATACATATATATCTGAAATGAAAAAACTCACGGGGAAATTGATATGAGTAGTCGGACCCCAATACTTAAGAGCAGCCAAGTCATAAGCTCTTGCTGCTTTCTCTTCTTTATCATATCCCCCTAAAGATCACATACATTATATTAGAAAGTGAAAAAACAACTATTCAAATTGATCGGTTAACCAATATATCCAATATCGACTTACCAAGATAAACTGATGTTGATAATGATGATCACCGATGAATGCATTCCAGAAAATCACATGAAACGAAACAAAACGAGATGTATATTAGTACTAGTAGTATCTCAAGTCCAGCACAAAAATGCAAACTGTAAAAATGTAATAGTGCATAATGTTACATTTATAGCATATTCCGAGCATGTGTGTCATATAAGCCCTTTGAAATAAGCATATGCACATGTTCTACTCTAGTCTTATTACAGCATGAAAATTACCTTGGCGTCCTTTCCTTGTTTGACCTTCCTTGCGGCAACTATTATCCCATAAGTGAGCTTCATATCTTCCCGTCCACCTATGTCTTGTCACACCGCGATATTTGGAAGTTCTTTGACCAAAACTGTCAACCGCTTTACCATTTTTAGTTAATGCTTTTGTCTCAACCACCGCTCGCTTCCTGTCATTGTTGCTTACATGTTGATGATCATCACAATCTAATGATAAAGATGATGATGGTGGCGCTTGTGGTGGTGGTTCTGGGATAGAAGGTTGGCGTAGCCAAGATTTGATTTCCGATATTTGAGTGATTGCACCATCATGTGGAATGTTGTCATTTGTTGTGGCCGGGATCAAATAGTTATGTTGTGGGGTTTGGTTTGTAGCGGTTGTGGTGAAAGTGGTGTAATAAGGGTAACCGTAATATGACATACACGGTTGTGGCAGTGGCAATGGCCCTGGTGTTGAGAATTGAGCGTCTCTAACGCTACTGCCACCAAATTCCTCTTCTTGTGAGGCTGTGGGGTAACAACCACCGCCACCCAAGAAATCTTCTAGCTTAGGACTATCGCCACCATCTCCACCATTTTGAAACGTCCACGCTATTAACAATGTTAAACAAAAAATGGTATAAAGTTGGTTTTCCGGGATTGAGTACTAAAACTACTTATCTCAATACTTCATTTTCAAATTGAAAATGGCTTATTGCATTTCTTTAACCATGTGACTTTATCTCATAAGAATGCTTATTGAAATTAATTATCTACATGCACCATTTATCGCAGCGGTAATTGTTTAAGTTGTTGTTTTTTTTTTTTTTTTTTTTTTTTTTTTTTTTTTTTTTTTTTTTTTTCCTTTTTTGCTTATAAACATATTTCACTCGGCTTATGTTTCATAAGCCCATTTCTCCGACTTATTCTCAAACTTATGGGCTTATATATTTTCCATACATAGTTCATAATAAGCTCATAAAAGGGTATTTGTTTAAACTTATTTTTGAGCTTACAAGCTTATATGTTTTCTGCTAATTATGTTTCATAAGCTCATTTTTATTTTATTTTTTTGCTTATTATAACATAACACATTTATAGCTCATAAGTTTCAAAGTAACCCCAAAAGAATGAACTTGCCAAACATTAGCCAGAAATGACATAAGCTCGTAAGCTAAAAAAATACGCTTAAACAAAAAATCAATGATAGGTAGGTATATAAAGAAAGAGGAATGCTACTGGCACATAAAAACATCCACAAATTCCTTCACAAAATGACGTGTCAAGTAGTGATTGGCTTAATCAGAGATAAGAGAAAGAAACTATAATAAAATTCACCCATCACTGTCTAACACGCCATTTTATGAAAGATTTTACGGATGTTTTTATTTGGCTGTAGCATTCCTCACAAACACTAATGACATATAAATTGAATCAAATAAACTTGTGACCCCACAAAATAAGCTTAAACAAACACCTCATAAACTTTCAAATAAATAAACAAGCTTAAAGACTCTAATACAGTTTATCAATATAAAATAAGCATCCCATAACACCTTTAAAGAAAGAAAGGGCAAATGATTAAAAAAAAATATCATACTTTTCTTCTTGTGGGTATGCGAACAAAATTTTTTGATTTTCTGGGTACTTTTCTTTCAAATTCATCATTTTTTTGTGTACTACGTGACATTTTTGCCCTCCCGGGGAAAAAATTTTCTATTAGCTAAGGGCATCCACTATGGTGGTTTTTGAAAAGGTTTATAAAATTATGAAGAGGTCTAAAAACTTGTAAACCATAGCGGACATCTATTTCATGCTTATGTGTCATGAAGAGGCCTAGGATATTGGACCTTTTTCATAATTTAATGCATTTGAATTATGTGAGATGTTGATAAAACTTGAAAAAGTTTATGCATAGTGGGAATAAGTTTATAAAACAAAAAGGTTTATAAATTAATGTCATGACACAATTATAAAACTTTACAAAGGTTTACCATAGTGGATGCCCTAAGAGGGGCAAAAATGTCCAAAATTTTGCAAAATACCCTAAATAAGATGAATTTGAAAGAAAAGTAGCACAAAAGCAAAAAAAATTTATTCGTTACCCAAAAGAAAAAATGATGGCGGTCCTAAAGAAAAAACAATAAATATATACCTTGAGTATTAGTAGAACAAGGTTGAGAACTGTGAATAGCCATCATGGGAGAACCACCACCCTCACCACCATCACCACCACCGTCACCATCATGTTGACGGCGGTGGTTAAGAGAAAAGCCCAACCAGGTATTATCATCATTATTATTGTTCATGACGGCTGGAAAACAAAAATGTTAGTTGTTGCAGAATCTTGGGACCAAGATTTTTTATTTTAAGATTTCCTATTTTTTACTACTACTACTACAAGTTGCATGAATCATTTTATTGTTATTATATTTTGTCTTTCCTCGATTTTCGTTCCATTCTTTTTCATTTCTTTCGTCCCTCTGACACATGCACCTCCTCTACCGTCCTATTATTTTTCTCTCTACAATTTGACATCATTTCATACTAAAAAAATAAAAATAAAAAAAAGAATAATAAAAAAAGAAGATGTAAAGCTAAATGCTAATGCTAAACGCTACTTGAAAATTAAACGGTAAATTGTAAATTTAGTCATTAAAATTGTTCAAATGCGCAAAAAATACACCGAAATAAAAAGTTGTGCAAAAATGATATTAATGTTTCATTTTTTTTGCAAAACAACCACCGAGAGCTAACTTTCGTTATTTTCCTCGTTAAATGACACGTCATTGAAGGTATTATTGTCTTTTTACTACTGTTCATACTTATTAAATTGCCGCCATAATCACTATTGTGTTGTGATACGACATAACCTCAATGGCTAAATTTGCAAAGTAACTTCAATTGATTACACCCATAAACCCCCTACAACCCACAGCTTCTAAACCACGACTCAACAACAAAAATAAAACACGATATTCGAAAATGCAATCATCATCACCACAGTCACTAAACACCACAATAATCATCACCACCATAACCACAACCACCACCACCACCACCAACACACACTAAGAAACATCAACTTTGATCACCACCACCAAGAAAAAAACTCCCACAACAACGTCCATGTCCACGTTGTCATTCACAAGACACAAAATTATGTTACTACAACAACTACACCACTTCACAGCCTCGTCACTTTTGCAAAAGTTGCCGTAGATACTGAACTCATGGTGCCGTTCTCCGTAACATCCCTGTTAGGGGTGGTACACGTAAAAACACTAAATGACAAAAACTCATGAACCCCACCACCACTTCAGGTGATGATGATTGCATTTTTGAATATCGTGTTTTACTTTTGTTGTCGAGTCGTGGTTTAGAAGTTGTGGGTTGTAGGGGGGGTTTATGGGTGTAATCAATTGAAGTTACTTTGCAAATTTAGCCATTGAGGTCATGTCGCATCATAACACAATAGTGATTATGGCGGCAATTTAATAAGTATGAACAGTAAAAAGAAAATAATATCCTCGATAATGTGGCATTTAACGAGGAAAATAACGAAAGTTAGCTCTCGGTGGCTGTTTTGTAAAAAAATAAAACATTAATGTCGTTTTTGCACAACTTTTTGTCTCGGTATATTTTTTTGCGCGTGATTAAATTTGCAATTTATCCAAAATTAAAATAGTGTTTCAACAGTAGACAAAATGCTTCTTGCCAAACGAGCTTTCAACTTCAAATGTTAAACGCCCTTAAATGCTTTTAAAAGCTCCTTGCGACCTTGTCACAAAATTTGATTGATTTTAGTTGTTCATATGTTATATAATGGGAGTTTCAAAATTTACTTTCAACAAAAAATAGTTGATGTGTATAATTTCATGTTGTAAATATTTCTTTAATTTGAAGCTAGAACATTAAAATACGTTTTTTTAGTTGGTATAATATATCTTTGGTCGTCATTTTTAGTTATCACATAAGTTTTTTTTTTTTTTTTTTTTTTTTTTTTTTTTTTTTTTTTTTTTCACAAATTCTTGTAAGTTCTGTAGCAAGAGTAGTGTACTAAATAAGCTCGAGTTTATACAAATTCTTCTAAGTTCTGTAGTTAGAGTCAGTGTACTAAATATGTTCATATATACAAATTGCTGAAAGTATTTATCATGTTTTTTTGGCTTTTCCCAATCCCTTTCAAAGCGCAAAACAATGAGATAATCTTAAAACCAACGAGTTTTAGGCATAAAGATACACAATGACGAAGCCAGGATTCTTCAGCCGGGTAGGCCAAAACAAAAAACTTGAAAAAAGATACCGACAAAACAAAAACAATATAAATTTAAAGAGTCATACAATAAGAGTTTTTCATTTCAACAGCGCACGACGCTTTTTAACATCATTAAAGTCATCTAGAACACTATCTAAACTAAAGGTATCTGCGATATCCTTTTCAATATAAAGTACTAAATTATCTGAAAGAAATTCATCGCCCATTTTATTCCGTAATCTGTTCTTCACGATTTTCATGGCTGAAAACGCACGTTCAACACTTGCAGTAGACACCGGAAGAGTCAACACTAGTCGTATCAATCTATCAACGAGATAATAGTGACTTACCTTTCTTGTGTATGCTAAGCCTTGACATAAATCAGCTATAGATGATGACTTTCGCAACTTTGGATGATCTTTCATATCAAGTTCAAAGTGTTTCAACTGAATTCCAAGATATCAAGTTCTTCCTCTGTGAAATCAAGATAATAGTATTTCTTTGCAAGCTTTAGAATCGAATCTGAATTGAAAGATATATATCCATCCCTAGGATCCAAAGCAGAGCTAAGTTCTAAAAGTTCCACAATTTTCTCACTAAACCTTGAGTCAAGTTCTCGCAACTGAAAATCTATTGTTTCATTATATATATCAAAATGATAGTGATGCTTATTAGTAGCGTTATCTTGATTTCTTACGCTTCTCCCTTCGAAATAAGGAGCACTAAAATCAGGAATACAAATACCATGTTTTTTGCAAAAAGCAATGACGCCATTAAGAAACAAACCCCATTTGTCATCTCTTAATGTTTGAATCAGCTTTCTTGTTTGTGAAACCATTTTAATTGCGCTTATGACCTCTTGATTGTTCTGTTGCAAAGCCTTACAAAGAACATCAGCATGACCCAAGATTGTTTTCATCATAACAAATCACTATTATTAACTACTCATCTACTCTATTTCACTGCTTGTGAATAACAAATTGCTAAATTGTAAATTGTCATTCATAGATTCATAGTGTTGTTGATTGTTGAAGATTATTGTTAACAATATCTAGTAGCTTGTATCCTAAATTCCTACTCAAGTTCTAATAAGTTAACTACTAAAAGCTAAATCACAGCCTGATTATTTAAAATCAAATGAATGATGGAATTAAAGTCTTGAATGGCTGATCTAGGATTGTTCTTCAATATTGATTATGATTCATAAAGTGGTTTTTCGTCATTGATGTTTGGCACTTTGACGATAGATATTCTCCTCTTCCTGTTTTCACTTATCAATAATGCTATGGAACATTTGACTAAATTTTATAATGTATTTGACTATTTGACAAGCCTTTGTATCTTCTATTTTGGGTGAGCCTTTGTATCTTCAAGGTCTCAAGTGAGTAAGTGACGGTGATGAATCTTGTCACTGTTCACCAATTTTTAATCCGATATCTAGGGCTGTAAATGAACCGGACGAACACGAACGGAGCCTTATTCATGTTCGTTCATTTAATTTTAACTGGACAAATAAACGGACACGGACGCTTAAACGGACGAATTTTCTTGTTCATGTTCGTTTATTAAGAAAATGAGTTGTTCATGTTCGTTTATGTTTGTTCACTAAGACACTAAACAAACGCTAAACGAACATAAACGATCGAACATAAATAAAAATAGACAAACAAACATAAACTTTATTAAATTCTTCACAATATATTGTTTTATAAGTATTGTTTTGTTTAAACAAACCAATTTTTAAAATTATTAAATTAAAGATACGATATATGAACATAAGTAGATAAATAAACAAAAACGAACGTTAACGAACGCATAATCGAACGTTCACAAACATAAATGAACGGACGAGACTTTTGTTCATGTTCGTTCATTTAACTAAACGAACGTAAAATATTGTTCATGTTCGTTCATTTAATAAACGAACGAACATAAACGAACTTTTTACCTAACGGTTCATGAAATGTTCACTGAACGTTCAGTTCGTTTACAGCCCTACCGATATCTATACTAATTTAATGCATTTTTCTTTCATTAAATGCCTTATTTTTAAGTAAAACAACTTTAATATGCAACACATACGTACAAATGATTAATGCTATCTATAATACATTAAACAATAGTTCATTTACACATAATTATTTATAGCATTCATTAATGTAAGTTTAATGCCAAATTTTTGTTTGGTTATGGACATATAAAATTTTGAAAATTGCATTTTCAAAAAAACATTTATCATCTATGTATGTATTTTAGTATAAGTTTAGTGAAATCCTAATCATTTTGCTAATAAATTCGACCGAAAAGAATCGTACATGTCAAAGTACGAAAATTTTCAGATGATTTGTAAAGTATGAAAACGTGTAAACATATAAAGTACGAAGATTCTCTATGTTTACATGTTATATAATATTGTGATCAATATTACACAACATCTACTGATTAGCAAATACCTTTAACCGTCAACCATCACAACCTCATAATACTACTGACTACCGTTTTGGTATCGCCATTGTATCGTGATGCACATGTTTATTAACATGAAATAATGTGAGATAAAGTTATTTTTTAAAATTCTCGCCATGCCTAAAATCATTATAGAAAAAAAATATGATCGAAGAATATTTCTCGCCAAAAATTTTGATTACAGAATATTCGCCGTCGCAACGCTCGAATAACATGCTAGTCATTTATTACACATTAAAATACCGGGATAACATATTTGTGTGCATTACTTGCCCACAAGACGATATAGCTTATTATTGGATTCCATTCATATGGAGAGATGTTATCATATTTTTCATTTTTATACAAGATTCCATGTTGATTTTATTTGTCAACTAATCACAAAGATTAGTAGTCCCTAGTCCCTAGTCCCTACCATTACATATATAAATCCTTATCATATCTATCTAACCTTCCCTCCTCCCGCACTGTCCTTCAAAATTCTAAGATTTGGAAACAAATAACTTAAAAAACAGGATTTTATTTTTATTTTAATCTACTCTAAAAGCCCACAAAAACCCGGATCTTAGTTATTTAATCTATACACGTTATCATGAAATCCACAACCTCCATATTTATTTTGTTCATTCCCAACAAGATTTTTCGCCCTCACTGCCACACTGCCACAACAAGATTTCCGTTTCCGCCAAGAAAAGTAACAAATAGGAAACACCATTATCATCTGCCGTCGCCGCAAAAAATTCTGAACTTTGGGGAGAAACTTGGGTTAATGTTTGTGGGTGTAGTTATTTGGTCATTAAGAGGCAATATTTGATTAAGACGCATGCTAGATATCAACATTGTTAAGTAAAAGTGTTTGATAACATGGCTATATGTATTAGCGATTATAAAATGTAAAATGATGTAAAGCTAAATGCTAACGCTAAGTGTTACTTGAAGTAGTGTTTCAACCGTAGGCAAAAGGCTTCTTGTTAAATGAGCTTTCAATCTGAAATATAAACCGTAGGCAAAAGGCTTCTTGTTAAATGAGCTTTCAATCATATCTGAAATATAAACCTAACATCAATACTTAAGTTTTGAGTTAATAATGTGCGAAGAATTAAAGTGTTCGCTATAGTAGTATAATTTGTTGCAACGTCTCATTAGCGATGTGTTGTTTGCACTTGTTTTCAGTCGTCGATTTCATTAACCGCCTATTAATGAAATCATGTTCGATTTTCAGAAAAGAACAAGAAAAATTCAACCAAATGCATAGTACTCCATTTACAGTGGTGAAGAGTTTTGAAGAGGTATTAAATTGAAAAGCACTTAAACATACTTGTAAAAGCTTATTTAATTTGGTGATTAACTCAGAATTTGCTGCAACCTTCAAAAAGCTAGCTGCCTATGACAAACTTGCACCAGTTCCTCGATATCCCCTCTTCGTGCTAGTTCTTTCACATATGTCATGAGCTATTGGTACTCGATAGAACTTGATTTCTGAATATATTCAACAAAATTTAGTTATCTAGTTAACATAAATATTTAGGGCTAATTGCATGGAAATGTATCTAACTTGTCCCTTTTTATAGTTCTCTGTAGCCACCCTATGTAGCATATTCTCAATTCAGTCTTTTGATCTATCATGTGATCAATTTGTGTGTATTACTTGTCGATTTTACCCTTAATTTATACACTCAAATTTAACCGGAAGAGGAGTAAATCGGTCACATAATACACAAAACTGGTCATACGATACACCAAAAAGATGAAATTTAAAAGTATGCTACATATATCTAGAAATAAATAATAATTGGCTACACAAAAATATAAAAAGTGACTAGTTAGATACATTTTCTTGCAATTAGCACAAATATTGATTATCCATTAGACATGTTACAAATGAAAACTATTTTAGAGCAGATGACATACCATCTCAATCTGTTGCTCTCCATGTTTATAAGCACATTTATAGGCTTTCTTCCTCAACGAAGAAATTTTTTCATGTTCCCGCTCCATACATTTGATATTCCTTCTCAAAAGATCCAACTCTAGATTAAGTTGGCCCCTTCTAACAGTACAAGATTTCTCTAGTTGGTTTGACACAATCTAGTGCGAGTAGTATATAAACATGAATTAGTTGACTAGTAATATATAATATGGACTAACAAGTGATGAACTTTAGAGAAATCTTGTATCGTTGAGGAACTGATGCAATTACCTTCAGTTGATGTTGTTTGTATCCTTTGGGAAGGGCTGGTCTCCATTGCCAACGGTCCTCAACAACTGTTGGCGGCTCTTTGTATATTTCTATTGTATCGTTGACATTTCTAATTTCATGATATAATTTTGCTTCCTCTGCCCGTTTATTGTTGCCATGTTGGAACCTGTGTACGAGGCTCTCCCTCTTTCAACATCAAAATGAAATGAACCTTTTTTAGAAACTATAATGAGGGTAAGGGAAAACAAATTTGTCTACGGCTTATCGATAAGTACCACATAGTTAAGCTCTTGTGCACCATTAACTGACTTTTTTGATAATAGAATTTCTTCCTGAACCTGTTTTGAATATTCCAAGTCCATCCTCCCTTTGTTGAGCCTATTATGGCAACGTTTCTTGTTGGTACCTATATCAATCTGCAAGAAATTAAAACTCAAAATGAATCCAATACAATTAAATCTGGTGTTATCGATTTATCAAAAATTTCTAATTCTTGTTGAAACTTCTGTCTCTAACTAACAAAGAAATTGTAAACTGTGGAACAAAACAAAAGCTAATCTACAAAAGTGTGAAACTCAAATTTTTATCGAAGCTTCTTCTAAAATTGCAATCAGATAAAAGAAAATGAGATCAAGCAGCTTACAGGTGTACTTGCTCTAGTCCAATATCTGCTAGTATCGTTTTTTGTCACAGGGAAGAAACCAACATCAGTTCTTGGAACTGATGTCATCGGTAATTCATGATCCACTTTTCCTAGATCTTTTTCAAGATCTTTGATATGTTGTTTTTTCCACTCCCTTCGCTTATCACTGCTCGAAAACCACATTATGTCGCTGTTCAAGCGAATTTCATCTTTCTGTTTTAGAATTTAGTTATGAAAGAACAAAGAGCACATGTCAGTTATATATGCTTCCTAACTTAGTTTGAAGAACAACTAAATATATATATTCGATTCTCATTGTAGGTTCAGTTGTTTAGAACAACGACATACATCTACATGTATTGCGGATTTTATTAACCTAAGTTTATATTTATATATGTAAAGGTATAATTTTTTGGTTTTAGACATTAAACATTGAACTTTCATGAAATCCTTAAACCGGTGAAGTGAAATTTATACAAGTTGCACTGTTATATATATGAATGATGACTAAAATGGTTTCGAAGTAAATATATATGTATGAACATTACAATCTACATAAACTTACGTTGCACTTATCAATTTCTTGAATGATACTAGACTCACAAAAACTGAGAATTTGATATAGCTTTTCGGCGATATCCTTTTTGACCTGCTGCTGCCTTGGAGAAGCGACATTATTTGACATCTCCGGCTTGTTCGGACGTTCCTTTGGTTCTTCCATCTGATTCTGCGATACATAAAATAGATCATAAACCATTCTATAACAAAAACAACAGAAATATACAAACCAATAGATCATATTATGGTAACATATTATGCTTCTTTCTTTAAGATCTTACAGGTTGACACTAACCGCGATTTCGGAAAACTGTGTTATCAATGAAATATGGAGAATACAAGTTTGCTTGCCAAATGTTTTAATAAGATCAGTGAGAGAGAGATCCCTAGCTATTCTTATTTCTTAAGGATCAAGAAACGGCATTTAATTAGTTTGTTTCTTAATTAATATGACCTTGCACCCCACGGCAAGTAAGTCAACCCACAAAACAAATAGTACTAACCAACATTATTCTTTATTCCAGAAAAGAAGAAAACAAATACTATTCTCAGCCTTGTATGTTTGACGAATAAGTAGCACCGGAGATAATGTTGTAGATGGAGATGAAATGGGAGATTAATTTTATAAACTACATGAAATAGCATTTGATCTTCACACGTCATGAATGATTTACTTTTATTTTAAAATCTCTTAGGTGGCGTTTGGTTCTTGAATTAAAATTTTGGAACTTCAAATTCCTGGAAACTTCAATTCTTGAGGATTTAGAATTTTTGAATTAAAAATAACTTCACATATTTGGTTGACAGAAATTCAAAGTATTTTGAAACCTATTTCTTATTGCAATTTCTTTATTAAGTAACTTACTTTGATTCTAAAACTAAGATATAAAACAACAAAAGAAAAAAGGAAAATAAAAAACAGTAAAAAAAAAAAAAAGTTAAAATAGTATTTTGGTGAAATTTGATCATTTAAATATAAAAAAAAAAAAGTTTCTAAGTAAACTGAAAATCCTTATTTTTTAAAGTCATTCTAATTTTCCTCATTTTGCTAATTTATAGAATTTTAAATTCCTTCATTTGACAAACAGAACACAATGCACCCTAACCAAACGCACCCTTACACGTTAAAAACAAAAATTACCAACTTGAAACATGCATAACACAATAGGTTGGGTCTTTCTTTTTTGTTTTTGTGATTCATTTAAAATATATAAATTATATTTAGGGTTTATAATGGAAAACTTTTCAAAAATATATCTTAATTAATCAAATGAAAGAAAATATAAAAGCAGCCCTCAATTATAACATAAGGAAACTAAAGAAGAAGCAAAGGTTGAAACCTGGATTGGAGAAATCGTATGAATGATACACGATGATGAATGTCGAATGCGTTTGAAATAGAAACCCACATACGGTTTATAGGCCCAATTAGGGATGAGCACGGTACCGATCCCATACCGAATTAGTGGCACCTATTTTTTCCCGATCAAAATTACTGGTACCAGCAGGGGCGAATCTAGAAACTTTTGAGTGGGGGGTCGGGATCTAATTTTTTTTTTCTAACGCTATTATTCGGGTAATATGTTCGGGTCGGTGATTCGATTCGGGTCGGGTCAAAAATTAAATACTATTATTATATAAAAAAAAAGTTTCAATCACTAAAAAACTAAACATTTGTCCAAGACAACTAAATTGCAAAGAACTTATATTAGTGGTACATGATTAACGATTCCTGCCAGGCACTTTCAACCCCAATTTCTAATTTTTACTTAAATCCCTAATTTCTACTAAATCACTAAATAAAAGACAAGTAGATTTAAAGACAACAAACCAGAATGGCCGCTGCAGGTGGCGGCAGGCATGGCGGAGGCTGGTCGGCCGTCGGTGGTGGTCGGCGGTGGCCGGCGAAACTGCAGGAGCCAGGAAGGTGGGAGGAGATGAGGGTCGAAGGGGGAGGGTTTGGGATTTGGTTAATTGGTTTGTTAATTGTTATTGTTCCGTTTTTTTTTTTTTTTTTAATGGGCTAAGTAATAGATTTTAGTTTGGGATTTGGTTTGTTAATGGATTTTAGTTTGTGTAGATGGGATTATGTAAAATGTAATGGATCAAATTTATTGCTTAATGTATAAAAAAAAATCACAATTAAAATGTGGAGTCGAAACTGAATATACCGAAATTTTTCTACACGAAAACTATATACTCCTATATCGCAAAAAAAATTTCGGGGGGGTCGGGCGCCCCCTCCCGCCCCTATATAGCTGCGCCTATAGGTACCGGTACCGTACCGAACGGGATTCGGATATCGGTACCGGTAATGGTACCGGGAAATCGGGTTTTTCCCTTTTTTTTGGAATTTCCCGATTTGGTACCAGTCCCGTACCGAATTAATGGTCCCAATTTTTTTCACCTTATTTGTAGTCCCGACAACGTACCATATATTGAGAATTGGTACCATTTTTGTACGGTACCGGTACAGTTCCGGGGTTCAGTTCGAAATGCTCATCCCTAGCGCCAATTAAGGCCCAATTTTGAAAAACCAAAAGATAAAAAATAAAAAATAAAAATCATCCTTTCTTTTCTAACTTTTCCCTTTAACCCCTTCCAAAACAAAATTTTAGTATAAGTAATTAATTAAGTATTGTGTGAAATTATTGGTGGTTCATGTCTTTGTTATTCTAGGATTAACTTACAAATTAGTTCTGGAGTAGGGAGCAACGAGTGGTTGCTTCGCAAGCCTAGCTATATTATGGTCTAGCATTATCGTCGTTATGGCGCTTTGGAACGCTGCTGATCGCCACCTCTTGCAAGCAACCGCCGATCACAAATGGGAAAAATCATACGCTATCATAGGCGCTTCTAATTTCTTTGGAGATGCTAAATATATGCAGCATGCGTTGAAACCCGCCTAGCTACTTAATTACTACTCTACTTAACTTAAATGGCAAATAACCTATTAAAGCACTATACTTGTCATAAAAGTCACTTCCGCGTACTGAAAAAAAAATTTATTTTCTGTACAATAATGTTAACCATTTTGTCTTTCTTTATGAAAAAAAAAAAAAAAAAAAAAAAAAATCTGTGATGAACATTTTACCATTAAAATTTTAAAAATTGCATCCAACATCCATAGGCTAAATTACATAAATAACCCTGTTGTTTAGAGAAAATTGCGTCCACGGTCCCTATCTTTTTTCCATTTTTTTTCTGTAATTCTTATTTTTTTCAATTTTTTTTTCTGAAATATTTTTTCTAGAAAATCTTTAAGTGAATTTTTTTATGTTTTTTAAGTAAATTATATTTTTTTTGAAAAAAAAAAAATTTTAAGTGAATTTTTTTGAAATTATTTTTTTCCTTATGTTTTTGTCCCTATTTTTTTCAAATAAGAGTTTATAATTATAAATTTAATCGAAAACCGCTTAAGTTTTGGTAGCAAACAACTCTTGTGTTGCATTTTCATATTAAAATCTCACGAGTGTTGATGTAAAACATCATTCCGGACAACTTTTGTGTTTTACAATTTTGATGATTTGGACCAGAAAATGGTCAAAATCGTGATTTAAAATCGATACAGAAACTGCTTAAGTTTTTGGTAGTAAACAATTCTTGTTTTGCATTTCCAGGTCAAAATCTCATGAGTCTTGATGTAAAACATCATTCCGGATAACTTTTATCTTTTACACTTTTAATGATTCGGAGCAAAAAATGGTCCATTTTTTTTCACATGTCACGAAAAAAAAAAATCTAAAAAAAATTATTTCAAACAAAAAAAATAAATAAATAAAATAAAAAAAATCAGAAAAAAAAAGAATTTCGTAAAAAAAAGTTGGAAAAAAAATTCGGAAAAAATAGGGACGGTGAACGCAATTTTCTCCAAACGACAAGGACCATTTATGTAATTTAGCCTAAAGACGGTGGATGCAATTTTCGCAAACCCACAGGGACCATTTATGTAATTTGGAAGTGTAAAATTGTCATAATACACAAAGAAAGACAATTATTAACATTAGTGTACATAAAATTAGTTTTTTTGTTCACGAAAGTAACTTTTGTGCCAAGTATAGTGTTTTAATACCGGTACAAGATTTTGACATAAGTCAAATTTTTAGTGAATATTCAAGTTTATATATATATGTTATAATCACGATGGGAAAATTCAGTGAACAAAATCAAGTTTACCGAATATTATTCCGATCCGTTTTCGATTGGAAAGTATAAAGATGAGTTCTTGTTCAATATAGTTGAGATGGATGCTCTCCATATAATTCTTGGAAACGCATACTTATACGAACACAAGATATCCGTCGCTGCCAAGAGAAGTAAGGCATAGGAAACACCGTTATCAACATTATAGTTTTAGTTATCTCCTTTTGGTCATGCATGTTCTCCTTGTTTGAAGGCAAGTCATAAGGAAGTATACCCCACTATGTCGAAGTACAGTACCCCATGCACGTTTACATTATTTTCATGCAAGTTTCCTTTTAGTAGATTAGTGCCTTAGTGGCCGGCGTTAGTTAGTAAGAGTCATTAGTTTCTAGTATAAATATGTAACCTTTGCATTAGTTGAGTAGTTCAAGAAGAAAGAAAGAAATTTTATCTCAGTTTTGTTAGTAGTAAAGTTTATTTTGTTTAGTACAGTAACTACATTTCTTAGTACTCCGTAGTAGTTTAGTTTAGATATTGACTATCTCTGCTTTTAGTCATATTATCATCTACTGTCGCCGCCAAAAAATCTGAACTTTGGGGAGAAACTTGGGTTAATGTTTTTGTGTGTGGTTATTCGGTCATAAAGAGGCAATATTTCGTTGAAACGCATGTTAGATATCAACACTGTTAATTCCATTAGTAAAAGTGTTTGATAACGTAGCTATATGTAATAGCAATTATAAATTGTAAAATGATGTGTAGCTTAAAGCTAATGCTGAGAGTTACTTGAAGTAGTGTTTCAACAGTAGGCAAAATGCTTCTTGTCAAATGAACTTTTAATACTTAAGTTTCGAATTAATAATGTGCGAGGAATTAAAATGTTCGCTATAGTAGTATAATTTGTTGCAATTTCTCATTAGCGATGTGTTGTTTGCACTTGTTTTCAGTCGCCGCTTTCATTAACCGCCTATTAATGAAATCATGTTCGATTTTCACAAGAGAACAAGAAAAATTCAACCAAAAGCATAGTACTCCATTTACAGTGGTGAAGAGTTTTGAAGAGGTATTAAATTGAAAAGCACTTAAACATACTTGTAAAAGCTTATTTAATTTGGTGATTAACTCAGAATTTGCTGCAACCTTCAAAAAGCTAGCTGCCTATGACAAACTTGCACCAGTTCCTCAATATCCCCTCTTCGTGCTAGTTCTTTCACATATGTCATGAGCGATTGGTACTCGGTACAACTTGATTTCTGAATGTATTCAATAAAATTCAGTTATCTGGTTACCATAAATACTTAGGGCTAATTGCATGGAAGTGTATCTAAATTGTCCCTTTTTATACTTTTGTGTAACCAATCATACTTTTTTTAATGTATCGTACGATCAGTTTATGTGTATTATTTGATGTTTTACCTTAATTTATACACTCAATGTTTAACCGGAAGAAGAGTAAATCGGTCAAATAACACACAAAACTGGTCATACGATACACCAAAAAGATATTTAAAAGTATGCTACATAGATTTAGAAAAAAAAAAATAGTATTGGTTACACATACGTATAAAAAGTGACAAATTAGATACATTTCTGTGCAATTAGCACAAATATTGATTATCCATTAGACATGTTAAAAATGAAAACTATTTTAAAGCAGATGACATACCACCTCAATCTGTTGCTCTCCATGTTTATAAGCACATTTATAGGCTTTCTTCCTCAACGAAGAAATTTTTTCAAGTTCCCGCTCCATACATTTGATATTCTTTCTCAAAAGATCCAACTCTAGATTAAGTTGGCTCCTTCTAATAGTACACGATTTCTCTAGTTGGTTTGACACAATCTAGTACGAGTAGTATATAAACATGGATTAATTAGCAATATATAATACGATGGACCAACAAGTTATGAACTTAAAGAGAAATCTTGTATCGTTGAGGAACTGATGTAATTACCTTCAATTGATGTTGTTTGTATCGTTTGTCAACTGGTCTCCGTTGCCAATATCTCCTCCAAGTGTTATTAGCCACTGTTGGCTCTGTGTATATTTCTATTGTATCGCTGACATTTCTAATTTCATGATATAATTTTGCTTCCTCTGCCCGTTTATTGTTGCCATGTTGGATCCTGTGTACGAGGCTCTCCATCTTCCAACAGAAAGAGGAAATGAATGGTTTGTTAAAAACTATGATGAGGGTAAGGAAAGCAAAATTTGTCTGCAGCTTATCAATACATACCACATAGTTAAGCTCTTGTGCATCATCAATTGACTTTTTTGATAATAGAAGTTCTTCGTGAACCTGTTTCGAATATTCCAAGTCCATCCTCCCTTTGTTGAGCCTATTATGGCAACGTTTCTTGTCGGTACCTACATTAATCTGCATGAAAAACAAACTCACAATCAATCGATAATACAATTACCCCTAGTGTTAATCGATTTATCAAAATAAGCTAACTCTTGTTGAAACTTTTGTTTCTAACAAACACATAAACATATTGTAAAATGTGGAACAAAACAAAAGCAAATCTACAAAAGTGTGAAACTCATATATATGTATATAAGCTTCTTCTAAAATCATAATCAATTAAGAGAAAATGAGATCAAGCAGCTTACAGGTTTTCTTTCTCTGCCAGACCAGTAGTCTCTTTCTGTTTCCAAATTTAAGAAACCGACATCAGTTCTTGGAATTGATGTCATCGGTAATT
This sequence comes from Artemisia argyi, assembly GCA_030686995.1. Classification (NCBI taxonomy): domain Eukaryota; kingdom Viridiplantae; phylum Streptophyta; class Magnoliopsida; order Asterales; family Asteraceae; genus Artemisia; species Artemisia argyi. The sequence continues at coordinate 183,415,818 of CM060691.1, read as the reverse complement.
CATGATTCACTTTTTCTCGTAGATCTATTTCAACATCTTTGATATGTTGTTTCTTCCACTCCCTTCGTTTACCACTGCTCGAAAACCACATTATATCGCTGTTCATGCGAATTTCATCTTTCTGTTTTACAATTAAGTTATGAAAGAACAAAGAGCATATGTCAGTTATATATTCTCTAACTTAGATCAAAGAACAACTAATTAAATATATATATATATATTTTGTTTTCATTGTAGGTTCTGTTATTTATTATAGAACAACAAGATAGCTTACATCTAACGGTTTATATATGTAAAGTTATAAGGGTGTGTTTGGTTTTCACCTATGGGAATCAAACTATCACTATGAAAGTGATAGTTTGTGTTTGTTTGTGTTGCTTGGACCCACAACTATGACTATGAAAGTCTAATATATTCCATACTCTATATACAACTCTTGAGGGGGGAATGGATCTTTCATAGTTGAGGGACCCACCACTACTATCAAACTCATACCCATTGTCATTCCTCGCAGCATACCAAACGCACCCTAAGTTTTTGTTTTTAAAGACATTAAACTTTGAACTTTCATGAAATCCTTAAACGGTATACTGGGTGCGTTTGGTATGCTGCGAGAAATGACAATGGGTATGAGTTTTATAGTAGTGGTGGGTCCCTCAACTATGAAATATCCATTCCCCCCTCAAGAGTTGTATATGGAGTATGAAATATATTAGACTTTCATAGTGATAGTTGTGGGCCCAGACATTCTAAACAAACACAAACTATCACTTTCATAGTGATAGTTTGATTCCCTTAGGAGGAAACCAAACGCACCCTTAAATTTATATAAGTCATACTGTTATATGTATGAACATTACAATCTAGGTACAGTTACCTTGCACTTATCAATTTCTTGAACGATACTAGACTCACAAAAACTGAGAACTTGATATAGCTTTTGGGCGATATCCTTTTTGACCTGCTTTGGAGAAGCGATATTATTTGACATCTCTGGCTCGTTCAGACGAGCCTTTGGTTCTTCCATCTGATTCTGCGATACGTAAAATAGATCATATGTACCATACTAACAAAAACAACAGAAAAATCATTAATTAAGTACGTAACATATATGGTTGACACTAACCGTGATTTCGGAAAACTGTGTTATCAATGAAATAATGAGAATAAAAGTTTGCTTGATAAGAGTGAGAGAGAGATCCCCTTAAGGATCAAGAAACGGCATTTAATTAGTTTGGTTTATTAATTAATATTACCTTGCACCCCACCGCAAGATAGTCAACCCACAAAACGAAAAAAACAATATTATATTTTATAAGAGTGAAAGAGATTATGTTGCAGATGAGATAAAACAGGTGATAAAAAATGCATATTAATCTTATAGGCTACACGAGCGTGTTTACTCTTTTTGTTAATGCTTCTGAATCACAACTTTTGTATATAATAATATTATTTTTTTAATTTGGGCCACTAGTTTCTTATATTTGTAAATACACACTCATCTATAAATAGATGCTCTAACAGACGTGGAGCCCACCACATTTATAAGCCACTCAATTGGAACTAAAAATAAACAGGCCAGAAGTATCATTTGATCTTCAAAGGATTATCATAAAAAATTAATTTTTCTAAAATCTCTTATAGCCGGACAAAGAATAAGGGACCGTTTGGTTTGAGGGTATGAAATGAGTTTCAAATTGAAAAGACATTTATAAATTGTTTGGTTGTTGCTTTTGAAATGAGGGAATGGATTTGTGAATCAAAAATGATTGTTGATCATTTAGATGGGTATCAAGTGGGTATATATAATTTTGTAGGCTTTTTTAATTTTTTTCTCTCTATAATGTGGGCCCCTCATAATTTTTTATTACTATTTTATTATTTAAAATAATATATTTTATTTAAAATCTTGTTATAAAATATATTTAAAAAATATAATTTCTCTCTCCTAAATCTACACCAAATCCAAATCCTATACCAAATCCAAATCCGAATCCAACCCCACTTATAAATCAAACGGACCTTAAGTTTTAAGTAGCTATCTTTATTATTATTTTTATTTAAATAAGCATAAAATCTCTTACATGTTTACACAAATAAACACTCACACAGTCACATGCATGGTGAACAAATGCACATACAAATATATTACTAAACTTTTCTAAAAAATTCGCATAAGTTACTAAACTTTTATTTTGTTCACTTAGACTACTGAACTTATAAAACATGTCATTTGGGGTCACTAAACTTACAAAAAATATTCATAAACAACACTGAGCTTGTAAAAACACGACATTTATGTTACTTAACATATCAAAAAAATATACGATTAAGTCACTTCTACCAACACTAAAAAATGCTTAACTTAGGTAAATTGGGTTGGTTTTTTGATCCCTAAAATAATATAAATTTATAAATTTTATTTGTGTTTATAATGGAAGGCTTTTCAAATATATATATCTTAACCAAATGAAAGGAAACAATAAAAGCAACCTTCAATTAAAAAAAAAAAAAAAAAAAAAAAAAAAAAAAAAAAAAAAAAATGAAACTACGATGGGAGAAATCATATGAATGATATATGATGACGGTGTAAGATTACACGATAAAGATAATGGACGAATGATTGAATTGTTTTATGTGTTTCGTTCATCAATAAGAAGATACATATATAGGATAATACATAGGCTATTTACGGTAAATTGGTAATTACCCATAAATGTCATTTTATCACTGGCCAATCACATTAACTAGCTAATATACAGCTAACACTCCCTCGCCGTCCGAGCGACAAAATCGCGAAAGCTCGGACTGGAGTAGTAAACTAGGGAAAAAAAGGCATTAACATAATAAAAATATAACTTTAGTCGACTCATAATAAAACCGTACAAACGGTTGGCTAACTCGACTGGTAACACAACCGTAACAACGGTCGACTTTAGGGACTGGTACCAACGGTCAACTTTAGTAGACTGGTAACAAAGCGTACGAATAATCAACTAATGACAAAAAATAAACTAATGCATTAACATCAAAAGAAAAGATGATAAAACAAAAGTTGGTTCTAAAACTTCAACCCTCAAAGAACCTTCTAAACAACCGGGGCATGTTTTTCCCTAGAAAAACATAAAGATCACAAATTTAGAAGAAGTTGTGGTTTATTTTGATTACGGATTAAAGGGAGCCCTTCGTACCTCCGGCGTGTAGCCGGTGGCTAGAGGTAGCGGCGAAAGAGTTTAGGTTTTATGGATTTTAATTTTCTAATACTATGTCAACAAATACGAATACAAGATATGGAAGATGTTGTTTTGTTATTGATGATCGATGAATAAAATGTGAGGTATATATATATATATATATATATATATATATATATATATATATATATATATATATATATATATATAGACCGAGGATCAGGCGCGGATTTCAATTTTTAGTGCGGATGGATCTGGACAGCCCATTCTAGATCTGATCTTGACTTTTTGTAAAAAAGTCAAGATCTGACGCTAATATCACGGTACCAATTTATCATGAAAACGATTTTTTTGATTTCTTTTCTTTCTCAGCGATCCTTACTCTAGTTGTGTTCTTTTATTTTTTTATTTTTTCAGATTTTTCTGAGCACTTTTTTCTTTTTTGATTATGAGTGCTAATGTGATATTAACGATATTATGAGTGGTATCGTGATATTAAGCTTTTTTACATGTAAAAATAAACCGTGATATTAAAAACCCATGATAGTTACTGTGATATTATAAACCAACGTGATATTAAGCTTTTTTACATGTAAAAATGAACCGTGATATAGAAAAAGTTACTTTGATATTAGTAAAAAAACTTAATATCATTGTTTTTTTTTTATTACGATATTAAGAAAAAGTTAAAGTGATATTAAAAAAAATTAACTTTGATACTAAGAAAGCATGATAGTTACGGCGATATTAACAATTTTTATTAAGAAAAAGTTTTTATGATATTAAAAAAGTTATTGTGATATTAAATTTTTTATTAAAAAAAAAGTTTATGTGATATCAGATCTTGACTTTTGTAAAAAAGTCAAAATCATACGCTAATATCACAATACTTTTAACGATGAAAATGATTTTTTTTTGAAAATTTTTTCAGCTATTTATAATTATTTGTTGTTCTTTTTATTTTTTTAATTTTTTCAGATTTTTTTGAATTTTTTTCAATAAAAAAATCTACTGTGATATTAACGATTTTTAAAAAAGTTGGGATATTTACGATAATGCCACTCCGCTTTTTTCAGATGGTTGACTAGATGGTGGGCTGAGATTCGTCCGTACATCCGCACTAAAATCAAAAAATGTATCGGATCCCTTCTATATATATATATATATATATATATATATATATATATATATATATATATATATATATATATATATATATATATATAACAGGAGGCGTTACACGCGTATTGCCACCTTATTGTCCAGTCATTGCCATGTAATTCATTATCAGCCATGTCATCACAATCTGTCCATGTCATCACATTTATTCATAAAATTCGAATGCCACTAAAACCAGATTTTATTAGTGTAAAAATTTATGATGCAAGATTCGAACCTATGATCTCTTAGTTCATTAACACGTAACTTTACCACTAGACCAACTTAATTTTTGTGATATATCTTGCAAATCCAAAACTATAAACCTATCAAATCGATATTTAAAAAATAATAATAAACAAATAAAATAAAATCTCTAATTCAATTTTATACCGAAATCACGATTGATTTTAAATACACATTATTATCCCAAAACAATCCTAAAAAAACCCTAATATCATCTTTTCTACAACTGTGATTTGAACTTTTTTGTTTCACTGCAATCATAATTAATAGAAGCTGATATTTTTTTGGTCCATTTGATCTGTGTTTTTGTTTTTACAGGCATTGCAATCTGCATGTTTAGATTCTTATTCAGAATCCATGTGAGCATCTATAAGGTACCTACTGATACAAGCCGACATAATATGCTTTCTATATATTCAGATTCCATGGCGAGCTTTCATGCATGCATTTAATCTTTTAGTTTGTGAGCTGTCTATATGTTAGTAAGTGAGTACGTCTCTTTTTTTTCAAAACCCTAATGATTTTATGCTGGATTATTTTGCAATTCTATGTGACTGAAGGAGGATACAAGACCGTAAACAAGCAAGATTTTATAAGTCGATTGCATTTGATCATGTTATAGATGGCCAACTCTTCATAGGATTGGTCCAGTTCAAAATGTATAATGTGTTTATTTGGTCTAATTACAATAGTTAATTCGTCCAAAAACTGTTATAAGCTACAAAATTTATTTTTTTGTCTATGTACATATTATACTGGTGATATGATTCTTGCAGCTGCTTGTCATTGAATTGATTTTATTTACAGGTCACAGGTGAAACATTTCTCGGTTGAACCTGCAGAGAGCTGAAGGCCATTACGTGCTCTTCTAGATGTTGGTCTTCTCTACACAACCACTGGGAACCGTGTTTTTGGTGCCCTCAAGGTACATGGCTATCTTTGTGTGCATGGTGTTTGGGTGATATATTATTTGTAATTGTAAATGCGATTCAGATAAATAGTTTAGCTAAAAGGAGGTTTTCATCGTATGTGGATCTTTTTAACAGCATATTATAGGTATACTTCCTGATTGGTGCAAGTTTTAGTATTATGATTGACGATTGTACCATAAATGATGGGAAACTAAACTTATTATTTTCTTTATTCACTCACAACTAAAACGTAAATATTAAAAATGTGTTCTAAATCAGTGTGTTATAGAGATCTTTTCTTAATCAAACTGGATAAAGTACATTAAGCTGTTGCTTAAATTGGACGAAAACCTCCCAAGGATTAGTTGGCTAAAAGGTTAGAAACCACAGTCACACAAAAAAGTAGCATGTAAATATGAGTACTAAATTGAGCTCAATGGGGATTACATCAGAAAATGTTTCACAACGCTCACTCCCATCAAGACTAGGGTATAAATGGCTTCTTTTTTTCCATATCTTATTATAATATGTTTTGCTTCCTTCTGATATAAAGTTTTATTTGGAGAAAAGATCGTCGACCCAAAAACCGGAGATGAAACATCTGTTACAATCTCTGTTGATGATGGCAGGACAGGAACTGATTATGTATTATTTGGAGAAAATAGTGCTACATGGAACAGTAATACGTCATATTATGAGACAAGACCATTCTTTGATGATTATGTATTATTTAGAGCCTTGGACGGGTAAGAATCAAGGAGTAAGGGCAATGGGTTGTTTCTTTTCACACAGCCTAAATAGAAATTGATCTACCATGTTAAAGAGGGAATACCAGTTCCCTTACTCAAGTTAAGGGGTGAAAGACTTCAAACTTCTGTATGTTATTAGAGGCCATGTTGTCTCTTTTATTGTTTCATAGACATTTCTATAAAGTTCCATTCTGTTTATAAGGCTATGGATGAGGTGCAACCATATTATCGATTTACTTATGGTGATAAACGATATAGATATCTTGGATACACACCATCTTTACACATCTGAATTTTGCTCACCAAGATTGCTACTCTTGGTGGAGATGCATTACATATCTGATTATGCTAATTTGTTGTTAGAAATTCATAAGCATCTCAGATTCTCAGTCAAAAGCTTTTTCTATGACGAGAGTGAACCAAGCATGGTTAATCAGATAATCTAACGTGAATCTCGAAATCTATTTTTGTGATACCATATTTCCCTATTTATTATAATATGCCATATTTCCTGGGTCAGTGATATATATATAGCCGTTATCCTGAACATTTGCCACTCTTATGGAAATGGTCAGAGAGTGTTTCCAATTTGTATTTTTGTTATTTTTTACCACATGCTATTCTTTACTATTTTTTGACTTACACATGCAGTTCAGTAGTTGTAGTAGTTGTATCTGCGAGTCTCTTGAAAATTTTTGGATGAGAAAAAGCGACAAGTTGCTGTGAATGATGGAAAGGAGTAAGTTTGTGAATTTTGAATGTTTATCGATTAATTTGAAACTAAATGATTCAAGTTTTCGAAGAAAAGGCTGCTGTAGAAGCTCGAGAAAGGACTTCAGCAGAAAAAGTTGCTGCATAGTCCAGGGAGAAAGAAGCACGGGATAAAGCTGCTCTTGCAAAAGCCCAAGTTGAGGCATGTCATAGAGTAGAACATTCTATAGTAGCAAGGGTCACTGCTGAGGCTAGAGATAGAGCAGTTGCATAAGCTCGAGAGATTGTTGCTGCTGCCAGGATTTGATCATCACAAAAAAGTCGGTGCCAAGAATGCTTTGGTATAATTTTATCTCTATTCTTTAAGGTTATATAAAGTTTTTCTCAAATGTTTTCAGTGCTGATTATGACCTTCATTTATTCTTTATCAAGATTCAAGTGTCGGCTGTAGTCTCAAATGCGCCATAATATTGTATATGCTAACTTTTCTGTGATTTAATATTGAGTTTGCATATGAAAGATCATTTGTACAGTCGTGTATGTATGTTTGCTGTTGCTAAAAGTTCAACATAGATGACTAATGACCATTAATAACAAATTGTTATACACTTTTTGTAGTCCATCCATAATGACCATTAACTTCCATAGTCTCTTCCGCTCATTGGTTATACCATATCTTTTGACATTTCTCGTGAGTTGCTGTAGCAGTGAGATCCTTGTGATTTATATGACTTTAAGGTAACGTACACATTTACTTGACTGCAAGATATGGTGTGTGTGTATTGATTTCTATTGTTTGTCCATTAGCTTATCTATCTACATTTACATTTCTTAAATACAGGAAGACGTACTTGAAGGACCTTAATCAAGTAGGACCTATACGGTGAATGGTTATGACTGACATGAACCATTCTAATAGGTTCCATTCTGTATTTTCTTAGTGGCCAACTAGCCATGAAAAAAGGGATGCATTCATTCGTATCTGCAATGTGTTATCCTGGATTGTAAGGTTCTATACTTTGATCACGGCCAGGTGTTTAGGATTATAACTTAATTTCATATGATTACACTTCAAACTGGTGATTAGTATCTACTGTTTACTGTTGCTATAGAAAATTGTTCATCTTTTTCATAATGTTACTTATAATGCACAGACACGTGAAATTGGTAATCTATCGGTGTTCATTTTACTATTCTCTTCTACCAGGGAAATAAAGATTGAAGAAGAGAGAATTGAGGCTGAAAAGTGGGTATTCACATGCTACTTTGTTTTGTTACCTTACTCTTTATTAGAAAGCTATTCATGGAGTTTATGAAGAGGGTATCGGCGAGATATACAAAATTATTCATGACAACAGAGGTAATATTTTTGGAAAAACTTCTTTACGATTATCCCCTTCTTTCACTATAGTAAAATATGTCAAGGTAGTAGCGATAGAGTGCTCATTTGAGCTCAAGTAGCCGGATTAGTTGAAGTTTTCAGTCAGCTGCAAGCACTTTTATTTTTTCTACAAGTACTAATTTTTTGTGCAATCATCCGTTTCAATTATAGTCTAGCAGTTCTCATGCTCTCTGGTTTACAATAAATTGTTCCCGTTCATATATCATAGGTGAGAATTGCTTTGCTGTGAGGAAGAATTGTTTTGCTGAGAATTGCTCACCAGGTCATCTGGTAACAAAGAACATTTAGAATCTATCTAGAAACTAAGTAGCGATAAGGGTTGTGATGTTATTATTGGGACGGATGTAACTTATGTTGCTGAATATATTATGCCATTGTTTCAAACTACAAAAGAGTTGATTTCAAAGGATGAAGGTAATGAAATTGGGTCCCAACCAGCACTGATTTTCTGTCATATTTTTTGTAGAGTTGATGAGACGTCTATATTTTCGGCTGAATCTCACTTTGGTTTTCAGTTGGTTTAAATGGCCAAACAATGTGAATACAGAAAATACATCACAAAGCATCATAAAAAGCTAGTTTGAGGGTAGAAATAAGGAAGATATTATGAAAATCCGGCATTAAACATCATGTACTTCCATTACAAGTAAGTCATCAGATTTTACATATTTTTGTTGTATACTAGGGAGTATTATTTTTGGATCATTTTTTAAAATTTTTTGTGAGAAAGAACATAGAAATATGCATTCGGAATTTTGGGAATATGGCAAGTTTGAGTTTTTATTTATTCTAAATATTTGTGTTTGGGCATCTTTTGCTCGATTAATGTTTTGTTTTGTAACAATATCGAGCTGTAATGATACTAGATTATTGTTCTTGTGGAAGGATCATATGCGAAATACTTGATTAGTTTTTGTTACCATATTATTTCATGTTGGTTTTTAGTATTTTATTTTGTGGACGGAGTTTGAAAGCAAATGATTTGATGTGTTCTTTAAAAGTTGAGATACGTGGAACTTTCCCGGTCGTGTGAATTGGAATAAAGTTGACGGATCGAATATAATGGGATAAAGAATTTCATGGCGAGGGTATAACAGAATATTTCCGGGTATAACAGAATACTTTCTGAGATGTCAAGTGGAGCACCAGGGAAGCTACACGTAAAAAATACCGTTCCAACGGTCTAAAGTGAGAGGGCGATAGAATGAGAACATAGCATTGTTGTGTGTAGTTCGAACATCGTAAAATACTCTTTCTTTTTATTTTTCGTTAACTTACTTATTTTAACGATATTCATAAGTCATGCCCGCCCATCGGGCGGGTTTTGAAATCTAGTATATATATATATATATATATATATATATATATATATATATATATATATATATATATATATATATATATATATATATATATATATATATATATATATATATAAGAGTTAGATAGGGTAAGAACTAATTTACCCACTATATGCAATCACCAGCTAATAATACAAATGATATATCAATCATAATAAATGTGGAGATAAGACTAATCAATGTACACGTAAATGTACTGCTAACACTCCCCGCAGTCCGAGTGGCGAAATCGCGAAAGCTTAGACTGAAGATTTAAAGCTAGTAAACAATAAAGTAAAGCTAATAAATAATTGTTGAAGAAGACATTCGAAAACAAGCGGAAGCCCATCTTCAAGCAGTAACAAACATAAATATTTATGTTTTGTAAAGTATCCGAACCAAATGGGATAAATCAAAGTATCTCTTACTAAACAGGATAAACCAAAGTATCATAACCAACGGGATAACCAAAAGTATCTTCTACAACTAAAACACTACAACTAAAACAAATGGGATAACCCAAAGTATCCCCTACATTAAACATAATTATATTATTCATGTATATTTTTTGGCCTAAAGTGATGAAAGAATATGATGATGTAATTAAAAAAAATTTGGATATAGATATGAAAGAACATATTGATCATATATATATTTATTTGTTTATATATACTTTTGGCATCAAGTGATGAACGAACATGTTAATTATTGGATATATATGAGAATTTAAAAGTTTTGCAAGGATACAATGTAATTAGAAAATTTTAAGAAAAATATTGATGTAGTTACAAAAGTTTAAAATAGATATTGATGTTATTTTTTGTTTAGCAGCAAGAGACTTCTAATCCATTAAAGGTTCATGAAAAATAACAATTACAATAAGATGGCAGGCAAGCGAGCAACAAGTTGCGCCGCAACCCCCTTTTGGATAGCAAACCCAATCCTACTAAAAATGAAGTTTTGTTTCTTAAGGGTCGACAAATTACTTTGCACAACCCGTTGTACCCTAGTCAAAAACTCTCTTGCCTCCGGAGCTAGGAAACCAAATGTATCAAAAGCAAAAGGGATAAACACATGTTGATTTTCTAAACAAGCCTTCTCGTGTTTAGTAACTTTGCTCGATTCCGCTTTCAACGCAGCTTGTTCCGCAGCAAACCCATTGTCCTTGAGACCAACGAGAGGGGACACCTCTGTAAGATCCACACAAGCATGTTTCCCCCGGGCCCACCCAAACACAAGTATATCAGCCGGCCGTAAAAGCCATTGAACTTTAGTAACAATATAAATGTATTCTTTCTTTTAAATTTTGCCAAAACAATCTCGTGACCTTGTTATAAATTTTGACTGATTTTAGTAGTTGTGCATGTGTACATGATGTAATAGACTCATTGCTTATTCAACTTTATATTATATACAATCTGAAACTTTTTACGAGAATTATATAAAACCAAACTTGTCATCTTTATGTTATGGTACATAAAAGATGAAGTTACAATAATTGTCAAATGGTAACACAATCAAACAGTTGAACATCAGATTCCTCTTCACATGTTCATCCTGCAAAACTTAAACATACTTGTAAAAGCTTATTTTGGTGATTATAACTCAGAATTTGCTGCAACCTTCGAAAAGCTGCCTATGACAAACTTGCATAAGTTCCTCAATATCCCCTCTTCGTGCTAGTTCTTTCACAAATGTCATGAGCGGTTGGTACTCGGTATAACTTGATATCTGAATATATACAACAATATTAGTTGTCCACTAGATATGTTACATATGAAAACTAGTTTAGGGTAGATGACATACCACCTCATTCTGTTGCTCTCCATGTTTATAAGCACATTTATAGGCTTTCTTCCTCAACGAAGAAATTTTTTCAAGTGTCCTCTCCATACATTTGATTTTCGTTCTCAAAAGATCCAACTCGTGAATAACTTGGCCTTTTCTAATAGTGTGAGCTTTCTCTAGTTGGCTCAACACAGTCTAGTACGAGTAGTATATAAACATGGATAAATAGACTAATATATAATACGATGGACTAACAAGTGATGAACTTTATAAAGGTATAGACCCGATTACCTTCAATTGATGTTGTTTGTATCGTTTGTCAAGTGGTCGTCTCCAACGCCGCCACTTATATCTCTCCCACCAACCAGGGCTATCATCAGGTTCTATGTCCTCGGTGTATATTTCTATTATTGTATTGTTGACGTTTCTAATTTCACGATATAATTTTGCTTCCTCTGCCCGTTTATTGTTGCCATGTTGGATCCTGTGTATGAGGGTCTCCATCTTTCAGCATAAAGATGAAATGAACCATTTTTAGAAACTACGATGAGGGTAAGGAAAAGCAAAATTTGTCTACACCTTATCAATACATACCACATAGTTAAGCTCTTGTACACCATCAATTGGCATTTTATCTGATTCCTTGCAAATTAAAAGTTCTTCTTGAACCTGTTTCAAATATTCCAAGTCCATCCTCCCTTTGTTGAGCCTATTATGGCAACGTTTCTTGTCGGTACCTACACCAATCTGAGGAAAAAAAAAAAAAAAAAAAAAAAAAAAAAGACGCAATTAAATCCACAATACAATTGTAAAATGTGGAACAAAACAAAAGCGAATCTACAAAAGTGTGTAACTCAAATATATCTCTAAGCTTATTCCAAAATCGTAATCAATTAATTAGACAAAATGAGATCAAGCAGCTTACAGGTGGTATTCCTCTGCCACAACCGTCACTTTCCGTTGTCAAATTTAAGAAACCGGCATCAGTTCTTGGAATTGATGTCATCGGTAATTCATGATTCACTTCTTCTAGATCTCTGTCAGCATTCCTGATAACTAGATACTTTTCAACATTTTTGATATGTTGTTTCTTCCACTCCCTTCGCTTATCATTGCTCGAAAACCACATTATATTGCTGTTCATGCGAATTTCATCTTTCTGTTTTAGAATTAAGTTATGAACGAACAAGAGGCATGTGTCAGTTATATATATTGAAGAACAACTAAATATATACATTCGGTTCTCATTGTAGGTTCAGTTATTTAGAACAGCAAGATAGTTTACATCTATATGTTTTGCAGATATTATGAGCATATTTTGCTTATAAAAATGTGTACTTTATATGAATGATGACTAAAACGGTTTAAAAAGTACATATATTATAAACATTACAATCTACTTACAGTTACCTTGCACTTATCAATTTCTTGAACGATACTAGACTCACAAAAACTGAGAACTTGATATAGCTTTTCGGCGATATCCTTTTTGATCTGCTGCCTTGGAGAAGCGATATTATTTGACATCTCTGGCTCGTTCAGATGAGCCTTTGGTTCTTCCATCTGATTCTGCGATACATAAAATAGATCATATACCACCATACTAACAAAAACAACAGAAAAATCATTAATTAAGTACGTAACATATATGCTTCTTTCTTTAAGATCTTATAGGTTGACACTAACCGCGATTTCGGAAAACTGTGTTATCAATGAGACAATTAGAATACAAGTTTGCTTGCTGAATGTTTTTATAGGAGTGAGAGAGAGATCCCTAGCTAGCTATTAATTAATATTACCTTGCACCCCACGGCAAGATAGTCAACCCACAAAACAAATAGCAATATTCAAAAAACGAAAAAAACAATATTTTATAAGAGTGAAAGAGATTATGTTGCAGATGAGATAAAACAGGAGATAAAAAATGCATATTAATCTTATAGGCTACATGAAGTGTCATTTGATCTTCAAAGGATTATCATAAAAAATTAATTTTTCTAAAATCTCTTATTGCCAGACAAAAATTAAGTTTTAAGTAACTATCTTTTTATTTAAAAATAAGCATAAAATCTCTTACATGTTTACACAAATAAACACTCACACGCATGGTGAACAAATGCACATACAAATATATTACTAAACTTTTCAAAAAAGTTCGCATAAATTACTTAACTTTCATTTTGTTCACTTAAGTTACTGAACTTAGAAAACATGTCATTTGCGGTCACTAAGCTTAAAAAAATATTCATAAACAACACTAAACTTGTAAAAACACGACATTTATGTTACTTACATATTAGAAAATATACAATTAAGTCACTCCTACCAACACTAAAAAATACTTAACTTAGGCGAATTTTTTTGAAAAGGTTAATAACATATCTGTATATTAACCCAAAACAAAAATGACCAACTTGAAACATGCAGTACAATAGGTGAATTGGGTTTTTCTTTATTGTTTTATGATCCATAAAATAATATAAATTTATAAATTTTATTTGTGTTTATAATGGAAGGCTTTTCAAAAATATATCTTAACCAAATGAAAGAAAAAATAAAAACAACCCTCAATTATTAAAATAATAATAATAATAAAAAATAAAAAATAAATAAAGAATAGAAAAGGGAGAAATCTTATGAATGATATATGATGACGGATGTCGAACGCGTTTGAATCAGAAAATTTACACATTATTATGTAGGTGGTAAGTTTGGCTAGACCGAAGGGATTAAACCTTGAAATATGAACCTCATAATATTGTAGTAGCTCTGGAAATAATGGATGCAGGGGTATTCTTAGATTTGACCGGGTAAAGGCATGAGTATACAAAACCACATACCCTTTTGGGGCATCATAGATGATTTGATTATTTTTTAGGAGCATAACTTTGTGTTGTTTGGGTATCGGGTAATCATCTATAAAGAGGGCTAGGGCTTCTCTAAAAAGAGTACATTTTTATTGTCTTATGATACGTTTGGCATCCATACTCGTGACTACTCTGTGATACCTAAAGATCTAACTACGAGAAAAGAGAAAGAGGTTACCTTTTGATTTTTGAAGATAGATACGTCACAGCTTTATGAAAGTTGCAGTGAAACAGGGTGTGTAATTTAGGGTTTGAGAGTGCATGGGTATTTATACTATATGTAGTTGTACCGATTAGAGGTTTTAAATTTTGATAAATCGTTTGAGATTACCGATAATCATGCCATCACAATCTTTATCTAACGGATAAGTTATAGGCATGCGCATTTAATGCGTTTTTAGAATTTCAAAAATTCTCTTATCCAATTTTCGAGGATATGGAAAAGTCATTAAATTGTGATATAGTTGAAAGCCATATATCCTTGTACGCATATCTAACTTTCAACTGGGGGGCTTGATGATGTACCCTCCGGTTAGCTCGAAGGACCCCATTCGAGTCTCATCGCAACCTACATTTCGAAGGCTCTGGCTAGCCTCCTAGAACTTCCAATGGTGTAAAACTAGTCACCTATGATCTAGTTACCAAATGGGAATTCGCCAACCGAAGGATTAAGCCCTTCGGGGTATCCTTCGCTAAGTCAGTAGGATGGAGCATGTGCCAAGCCCAAACATTGGTAAGACCAAGTCTTACCCACATCTCCTCTTTCTCTTTAGCTTCCCCGCTAAACTAGGAGGAGTGGGACATTAAGCCCTAGTGGCCACCACACGTCATGGGACGCCCCCATGATCTCCGGAATTTGTGCTAACACTCTCCAAGGTTATTTCGTCCCTATAAATAGCCTTAGACGAGTTAGGAATCTGGTATGCAATCTATCCTACTTTACTTTACTACATTTTTCACCTAAATTCTCATACCAATTACTTATTCACACGCCGGAGGTGGTTCGCAGGGTCCAACCCCTGCGCAATCACTTAACGTAGTGTTTTAGTATTTCTTATTTCAGGTTATATTCAAGCTTGGCGTAATCACAACACCCCTTATACCCTTTGATCACCATCGAAAGCCTGGTCGTACAATTTATTGTACAATCATATAGGAAACACCATTATCATCTGCCGTCGCCGCAAAAAATTCTGAACTTTGGGGAGAAACTTGGTTAATGTTTGTGGGTGTAGTTATTTGGTCATTAAGAGGCAATATTTGATTAAGACGCATGCAAAAATCAACATTGTTAAGTAAAAGTGTTTGATAACATAGCTATATGTATTAGCGATTATAAAATGTAAAATGATGTAAAGCTAAATGCTAACGCTAAGCGTTACTTGAACTAGTGTTTCAACAGTAGGCAAAATGCTTCTTTGTTGAATGAGCTTTCAATCTGAAATATAAACCTAACATCAATACTTAAGTTTCGAGTTAATAATGTGCGAAGAATTAAAATGTTCGCTATAGTAGTATAATTTGTTGCAATGTCTCATTAATTAGCGATGTGTTGTTTGCACTTGTTTTCAGTCGTTGATTTCATTAACCGCCTATTAATGAAATCATGTTCGATTTTTAGAAAAGAACAAGAAAAATTCAACCAAAAGCATGGTACTCCATTTACAGTGGTGAAGAGTTTTAAAGAGGAATTCAATTGAAAAGCACTTAAACATACTTGTAAAAGCTTATTTAATTTGGTGATTATAACTCAGAATTGGCTGCAACCTTCAATAAGCTAGCTGCCTATGACAAACTTGCATAAGTTCCTCAATATCCCCTCTTCGTGCTAGTTCTTTCACATATGTCATGAGCGATTGGTACTCGATAGAACTTGATTTCTGAATATATTCAACAAAATTTAGTTATCTGGTTACCATAAATATTTAGGGCTAATTGCATTGAAATGTATCTAACTTGTCCCTTTTTATAGTTCTATGTAGCCAACCTATGTAGCATATTCTCAATTTGGTCTTTTGATGTATCGTGTGATCAATTTGTGTGTATTAGTTGTCGATTTTACCCTTAATTTATACACTCAAATTTAACCGGAAGAGGAGTAAATCAGTCATATAATACACAAAACTGGTCATACGATACACCAAAAAGATGAAATTTAAAAGTATGCTATATAGATCTAGAAGAAAAAAAAAAATAATTAGCTACCAAAAATATAAAAAGTGACTAGATACATTGTCACACCCTCAAGATCGGGTCCAGCGGAAGCGTACATGTAGCTGGGGTGTAACTCAATTGGTATTACAACACAAGTTCAAAAATGGTTTTCACTTGAATCATTTAGAATAAAACAGCTTAATCAAAAATGTTCAATTTACATCGTTAAAAGTAGTGCGGAAGTAGGCCCTTAAATAGTTTAAAAACGGTCCCCATATAAATAATTAGAGTCTTCTATGACCATGCCATGCCCTGCCAAAACCTCCTGTAGCGTGCCATAGGTTAAAACCTGAAAATACATGCTAAAGTGTCAACACGAGGTTGGTGAGTTCATAGAGTTTGTTTAACAAATAAAGTATATAGAAAATGATCGCCCAGCAAAGGCATTGTAAATCCACTCAGTTGCAAGTCCCGCCATAAGAGACTTGTAACCTGTGTGTTTACAACCCACTGCCAAATGTAATAAAGTCTACGTGAACAAGTGTAATACTGGTATCCAAATTCCCAGATAAATATAGAAAAACGGCTATATAAATAATTCAGTCAATGAGGCCATATGATAAATCAGTCAAGCGGGAAAACCCGTAATAAGGTTGATGCAAAGGCATCTTAATTCAGTCAAGTAAGGAAACATTAATATTACGTTTGACATTCAGTCAAGTGGGGAATACCACAATATTACGTTTGACATCACAGCCAAGTGGGGAATACCACAATACGTTTGACATCACAGCCAAGTGGGGAATACCACAATATTACGTTTGACATCACAGCCAAGTGGGGAATACCACAATATTACAAGGAGGTCATATGATAATTCAGTCAAGTAGGAAAACAGCAATATTACGTTTGACATCACAGCCAAGTGGGGAATACCACAATACGTTTGACATCACAGCCAAGTGGGGAATACCACAATATTACAGGGAACATATAGGAACAATTGGTGACCATGAGGTCATATAAACAATGATAATCAATCCCATGAGATACAGGAAAATCAAACATACCAATGAATGCAGGTGATCAAATGTATATTTAGATAAGGCTGGAAATATTTGAGTAATCAACCAGGTAAATCAAGTAGTGCGTTTTAAGTAAAACGAGCATGTATTCTCCCCCAAAGAGTTTACAAAGCAATTAAAATAGTAGAGGCTATGACTCACCTGGAGCGATAGCTACGATGACAAGAATGGATACACTGAAATGAGGTTCGATCTCTAACCGCAACCTAATATGAGTAATAACGATCTACCTTAGATCATGACATAATGAAATGAATGCACGTGCACATGATGCCTATACCACTCGTGACTTGGAAATACTCGTTATTGTCATAGTAAAATGGTTTCCATACTTAGGAAAAATAAGTCCATTTGGAGTTATAAAAACTTGTCGTAACATATATCGTATAAAAATGTTAGCGTTAATTTCCTCGTATCGAAAACCTTAAAATAACGTCGTTAAGTAGTAATGTTTCTAGAAAATATACCATTTAGTACGTACGTTATTATTTTCTAGTAGTGACAAAATATATATATAGTTTTGACGATGTTAAAACGCGTATAACTTGGTCGTTTTAAGCTCATTTTACTCGTTCATTATATCCACGGAATCGTGGGACAAAATACTAACATATTTTTGCTAAGTCGGGATGGCTAGATTTAGTTTTACGCCTCGAATTTGCCCGTGAGTACTGTTCATCAGCAAGCAGTTTTTCAGAAAACTAGTTTTCGTCGTTAAATTCGGAAAATCATATCTCCTTCGTTATTAACTCGTTTTAATCCGTTCTTTCGCCCACGGCTTCGTTTTTGAAATTATTTTCTAAATCTTTGGTCAAAAATTAACCACCATCTACTGATTTTCCCACGAATTAAAAATAGGGACAGTAGGTATTTCTATTGTTTCAAAAATCATTTCTAAGGTTCCAATCTAGTTCCAACTTCAACCAAACCACTTTCAATCACCACAAAACTAATCTAATCCTACCATACACCTTCTTAGGGTGTCATGGGTTCCTAAACATCACAAATCAAGTAGATCTAACAAGGATCTAACCAAAAAATCATTTCTAGGGCTTGTATGATCAAAAGTTATAAGTTTGTAAAATAAAGTGGTATAAGCTATCAAATGCATAAGATCTTGTATAAAAACCATATGAACATAATAAGAACTTGATAAAATTAGGAAAATAAGTTTGACATACTTACTTGAAAGATTTGATGATTTTTGAGCAAGAAAACTTAATAATCTTGAGGTTTTTATTTCAAAACCTTAACTAGATTAATACTATGACTTGTTTTAACACTTGATTCTTGAAAAACTATGGATTCTTCCTTGATCTATGTTCTTGGCCGATTGGATGAGCAAGAGAGAAGAGAGAAAAGTTTTTCTTGTAACTAAAGTTGTATGTGTGACTTTTTGAGGTTTTAATCTAGTAAAATAATTCAAAGACAAAAAGGTACAAGTAATTAATTAGTTAGTAGCATTATTTTCTAGTGTGTAAGTGATTGATATGGAGGGTGGAAGAAAAGTAGGGATTGTGTAAGTAAATGTTGGGTATTAGTTGGTATTATGTGTTAGTTTGTAGTTTTTAAGGTGTACCGGGTACCGGGTTAATCAAAAATAAATTTTAACGGAGTTAACCGGGATAAAATAAAGTTATAAAAATTATAAAAATAGGTTGGGTATAATTATTGGGTGTTTAGATAATTGTTGTTTAATTTCTACGAAAACCGTCGTAATTTTTGTAAACTTACGTTAATAATTAAAATAAATCTCCAAAATGCCGGGTAAATTAATATTATAATTTTTATATTATTAAAATGAATATAAAAATATATCGGAATCATAGTCGGGAGTGTCGGACGCGTTAGTCACATTATTGATCGTTTGTTAACGTTTATTTAGAAATAACTAAACGTAAAAGTTAATTATACGAAAAGTACTAATTTAAATATCCTACGAGTGGAATAGTATGCAAGTGCCATAATAATGATATGCAGACTATTTCTAGTATGTATGAGATGTCCCAAATAATAATGCATGAATTAGCTCCTGAACCAATACGGTTACGCGAATTTGAATACTCGTAAACTAAATTTACGATGACATGAGTAATGCACGTGAATAGTGGTTTTCTTCCGGAAATGAATAGTGTCAAGTGAATAGTAAAATTTCTGAATGTTTCTCGAAATGTCAAATTGACCTCAAAAACGATGAATAGTGATCGATGAATAGTAAATGGTGAATAGTAACTTGTGAATAGTAAATTGTCGAGGTTTGGAAAATGACCGGAAATTACGAGTTGTGACATACATTTTCTTGCAGTTAGCACAAATATTGATTATCCATTAGACATGTTACAAATGAAAACTATTTTAGAGCAGATGACATACCACCTCAATCTGTTGCTCTTCATGTTTATAAGCACATTTATAGGCTTTCTTCCTCAACGAAGAAATTTTTTCAAGTTCCCGCTCCATACATTTGATGTTCCTTCTCAAAAGATCCAACTCTAGATTAAGCTGGCCCCTTCTAACAGTACAAGATTTCTCTAGTTGGTTTGACACAATCTAGTACGAGTAGTATACAAACATGAATTAGTTGACTAGTAATATATAATATGGACCAACAAGTGATGAACTTTAGAGAAATCTTGTATCGTTGAGGAACTGATGCAATTACCTTCAGTTGATGTTGTTTGTATCCTTTGGGAAGGGCTGGTCTCCATTGCCAACGGTCCTTAACAACTGTTGGCGGCTCTGTGTATATTTCTATTGTATCGTTGACATATCTAATTTCATGATATAATTTTGCTTCCTCTGCCCGTTTATTGTTGCCATGTTGGATCCTGTGTACGAGGCTCTCCCTCTTTCAACATCATAATGAAATGAACCTTTTTTAGAAACTATGATGAGGGTAAGGGAAAACAAAATTTGTCTACAGCTTATCGATAAGTACCACATAGCTAAGCTCTTGTGCACCATTAATTGACTTTTTTGATAATAGAATTTCTTCCTGAACCTGTTTTGAATATTCCAAGTCCATCCTCCCTTTGTTGAGCCTATTATGGCAACGTTTCTTGTCGGTACCTATATCAATCTGCAAGAAATTAAAACTCAAAGTGAATCCAATACAATTATATCTAGTGTTATCGATTTATCAAAAATTTCTAATACTTGTTGAAACTTCTGTCTCTAACTAACAAACAAATTGTAAAATGTGGAACAAAACAAAAGCTAATCTACAAAAGGTGTAAAACTCTAATATATATCTAAGCTTCTTCTAAAATCGTAATCAGATAAAAGGTAACGAGATCAAGCAGCTTACAGGTGTACTTGCTCTAGTCCAATATCTGCTAGTATCGATTTTTGTCACAGGGAAGAAACCAACATCAGTTCTTGGAACTGAAGTCATCGGTAATTCATGATCCACTTTTCCTAGATCTTTTTCAAGATCTTTGATATGTTGTTTTTTCCACTCCCTTCGCTTATGACTGCTCGAAAACCACATTAGGTCGCTGTTCAAGCGAATTTCATCTTTCTGTTTTAGAATTTAGTTATGAAAGAACAAAGAGCACATGTCAGTTATATATGTTTCCTAACTTAGTTTGAAGAACAACTAAATATATATATTCGATTCTCATTGTAGGTTCAGTTGTTTAGAACAACGACAAGATAGTTTACATCTACATGTATTGTGGATTTTATTAACCTAAGTTTATATTTATATATGTAAAGGTATAATTTTTTGGTTTTAGACATTAAACATTGAACTTTCATGAAATCCTTAAACCGGTGAAGTGAAATTTATACAAGTTGTACTGTTATATATATGAATGATGAGTAAAACGGTTCCGAAGTACATATATGTATGAACATTACAATCTACATAAACTTACGTTGCACTTATCAATTTCTTGAATGATATTAGACTCACAAAAACTGAGAATTTGATATAGCTTTTCAGCGATATCCTTTTTGACCTGCTGCTGCCTTGGAGAAGCGACATTATTTGACATCTCCGGCTTGTTCGGACGTTCCTTTGGTTCTTCCATCTGATTCTGCGATACATAAAATAGATCATAAACCATACTATAACAAAAACAACAGAAAGATACAAACCAATAGATCTTAAAATAGATCATATTATGGTCTCATATTATGCTTCTTTCTTTAAGATCTTATAGGTTGACACTAACCGCAATTTCGGAAAACTGTGTTATCAATGAAATAAGGAGAATACAAGTTTGCTTGCCAAATGTCTTAATAAGATCAGTGAGAGAGAGAGATCCCTAGCTATTCTTATTTCTTAAGGATCAAGAAACGGCATTTAATTAGTTTGGTTTATTAATTAATATTATCTTGCACCCCACGGCAAGTAAGTCAACCCACAAAACAAATAGTACTAACCAACATTATTCTTTACACCAAAAAAGAAGAAAACAAATACTATTCTCAGCCTCGTATGTTTGACGAATAAGTAGCACCGCAGATTATGTTGTAGATGGAGATGAAATGGGAGATTAATTTTATAAGCTACAAGAAATAACATTTGATCTTCACACGTCATGATGAATGATTAACTTTTTTTTAAAATCTCTTAGGTGGTGTTTGGTTCGTGAATTAAAAACTTGGAACTTGAAATTCTTGGAAATTTTAATTCTTGCGGATTTAGAATTTTTGAATTAAAAATACCTTCACATATTTGGTTGACAGAAATTCAAAGTATTTTGAAACCTATTTCTTATTGCAATTTCTTTATTAAGAAGTTACTTTGATTCTAAAACTAAGATATAAAACAACAAAAGAAAAAAGGAAAATAAAAAACAGTAAAAAAAAAGTTAAAATAGTATTTTGGTGAAATTTGATCATTTATATATATATAAAAAAAAGTTTCTAAGTAAATTGAAAATCCTTATTTTTTAGAGTCATTCTAATTTTCCTCATTTTGCTAATTTATAGAATTTTAAATTCCTTCATTTGACAAACAGAACACAATGCACCCTAACCAAACGAACCCTTACACGTTAAAAACAAAATTACCAACTTGAAACATGCATAACACAATAGGTTGGGTCTTTCTTTATTGTTTTTGTGATCCATTTAAAAAATATAAATTATATTTAGGGTTTATAATGGAAAACTTTTCAAAAATATATCTTAATTAATCAAATGAAAGAAAATATAAAAGCAGCCCTCAATTATAATATAAGGAAACTAAAGAAGAAGCAAAGGTTGAAACCTGGAATGGAGAATATGAATGATACACGATGATGAATGTCGAATGCGTTTGAAATAGAAACCCAAATACGGTTTATAGCCCCAATTTTGAAAAACCAAAAGATAAAAAAATTTAAAAAAAAATCATCCTTTCTTTTCTAACTTTTCCCCTTTAACCCCTTCCAAAACAAAATTTTAATATAAGTTAATTAAGTATTATGTGAAATTGTTGGTGGTTCATGTCTTTGTTATTCTAAGGATTAATTAACTTACAAATTAGTTTTGGAGTAGGGAACAACGAGTGGTTGCTTCGCAAGCCTAGCTATATTACGGTCTAGCATTATCGTCGCTATGGCGCTTTGGAACACTGCTGATCGCCACCTCTTGCAAGCAACCGTTGGTCACAAATGGGACAAATCATACGCTATCATAGGCGCTTCTAATTTCTTTGGAGATGATAAATGCAACATGTGCTGAAACTCGCCTAGCTAGCTACTTACTACTCTACTTAACTTAAAATCAGAAAAACTAGAATTCAAATTGGTCAAGAGAAAGAACCGGTACAAGATTTTGACATAAGTCAAATTTTTAGCGAATATTAAGTTTATATATATGTTATAATCACGTGCATAACTGGAAAATTCAGTGAACGAAATCAAGTTTACCCGAATATTGCAATATTCGGTTTTCGATTGGAAAGTATAAATATGAGTTCTTTTTCAGTATAACTGAGATGGATGCTTTCCATATAATTCTTGGAAACGCATAGTTATACGACTCAAGATTTCCTTTGCCGCCAAGAGAAGTAAGGAACGAAAGTAGTAAAAAGTAGTCAATATTATAGTTTTTGTTTATCTCCTATTGGTCATGCATGTTCTCTTTGTTTGAAGGCAAGTCATAAGGAACAAAAGTAGCAAAAAAAAGTTTGAGGATTGCACATACCACAAAAATGACAATTTTGAAATCTTTTTGCACTTCGTGACCTAAAATCGGGTATAGCTAGCCCGTGCCACACCCGGCATACATGTGGGTCCGTCCATGTGTGTAAGTACACTCCATGCACGTTTACATTATTTGCATGCAAGTTTCCTTTTAGTAGGTTAGTGCCTTAGTGGCCGGGTTAGTTAGTAAGAGTCATTAGTTGCTAGTCTAAATATGTAAACTTTGCATTAGTTGAGTTCAAGAAGAAAGAAAGAAAATTATCTCAGTTTTGTTAGTTGTATGTTTATTTTGCTCAGTAACTACATTTCTTAGTAGTAGTTTAGTTTAGATATTGACAATATCTCTAGTTTTAGTCATATCAATCATCATCTGCTCGCCGCCAAAAAATTTGAACTTTGGGGAGAAACTTGGGTTAATGTTTCTGGGTGTAGTTATTTGGTCATAAAGAGGCAATATTTGATTAAGACGCATGTTAGATATCAACACTGTTAATTCCATTAGTAAATGTTAGACTTTGACAATCAATATAACACATACGCGGAAGCAAGGATCAATAATAACACGTATAAAGATTAACTAAAACATAAATAGTAAACGTACCCGATGCATTTCAAATAAACATTGATTCTTGTACAAATAGATCAATGATAAACCCCTTACCGTTTTGTTTATCGATCTCTTGATAATTACTAAAGTAAGTAATTACCTCGTTCTTGTACACACAAACTACCAACGAATAAAGGTTTGATGCAAGTAAACAAAACACTTAGTTTTTTTTGCTTTGAAAAAATCGATCCAAGAACCCTTGGAGGGGGGGGTGGACGATCGGCCAAGAAGGAAAAGAGGCAAAAGAAAACTTTAGGGTTTTGTGTGTGTGCACAAGAGATGTGAAACCCTAATCTTTGGCCTTGTATTTATACTAGATGAATCTTGGAGCACAAGTAAGCATGAGTCGACCCATGTTGGGTTGGGTTCGACCGGCCTAGGCACCCAAAGGGTGTTCTAGATCTTTCTTGACTTCCAAATTACATCCTAGTCCTTTTCCTTTTGTCCCTAATGATAGTTAGTCCATACGGTTAATAACTAACGACCATTTAGTCCATTAAGTGTTTATAAATACATATATACGATACATTTAACATATATATATTTATTATACATTATTCTTGTTTGTAAAGTGTGCAATCCCGAGGTCTCGGGTTTGATACTAGACATTTACATATTAATGTTTATACGTAACATTTAACAACTCCCACTCGTATATCCATTAATAGTAAAATGACATTGGTTAGCGTCTTGCAACACTCCAATGCCCCCAGTTCGACCCGAGCTAGGTTTCCTGGAAAACCTTTAATGATTCATCATTATTATTATCCTTTCGCCTCTAATACTACATTAATAAAGATGTGAGGTCCGTTATTAAATTCTGTTTCTCGTCTCTATTTGATTGAACAAAATTACCAAAACATCTGAACGTATTCCAGATAGACTTTGGGCGTGGCCACGCAAACATTTTGTCAACCCTACGAGGGGCCCAGTAGTATTAAACTTCTGAACAAATCAGAAGGAACGAATTCTCTCTTGACTACAAGAATAACCCATGAACTTTGCAACATTCTGAAAACAACCCTTATGACTTCCAATTACGGTAAGCGGTAGATTGCTCCACAAAATGCACTACATCCATGACACTTATCTGGTATTTCAAGTATGAGGATAACTCTTAAATATGATTCTCACAATAAATTTTAAATCATATTGTTGGGATAAGTCCAATACTCAATTCATTGAATATCATGTGAAATTGGTATGACTACGCATCAATATACTTTCAAGTATATCCTTAACCAATACTCAAAATTGTCTTAGTTTAATGATATTCCCATATCATTAATCGACAACGGACTATTTAGAATAATAAATTATTCACGGATCTTAAACATGCAAATATAGGATATATTATTAAGACAATGAATAAATAAACATAACCAATATTTTATTTCATTAAAATTAATAATTGTACATTACATCCTTTATCCAAATAATAATCACAAATGGGCATGAAACTATCAGCTAATTTAAGTCATATTCCTTCAGCATGCTTGTAAAGCTTGGTGCCAGGTAAAGGCTTTGTAAATTGATCAGCTAAGTTTTCATCTGTGTGAACTTTGAGCATTTCAATTTCACCTATCTCAACTTGTTCTCTGACATAGTGGTGCTTAATCGGGAAATGTCTGGTGCCTTTCATGATTCCAGGTTCATTGGCAAATGTAATTGCAGCTGAGTTGTCACAATACATTTTTATAGGTCGCTGAATCGAAGGCATAACCCCAAGCCCTGAAACAAACTTCCTAATTCAAACAGCTTCCATTGCAGCTTCTGAAGCAGCTATATACTCACTTTCTGTAGCAGACATCGCTAGTACACTCTGCTTTTTGCTCCTCCAATCAACTGCTCCTCCATTAATGACAAAGACATAACCCGTCTGAGACTTCGTATCATCTTTATCACCTTTCCAAGAAGCATCGCAGTAACCTGTTACATCAAGCTCTGCAGATGGAGTACCCCCATAAACCAAGAACATCTCTTTAGTAGCCCTAAGGTACTTAAGAATATTCTTAACAGTAGTCCAGTGTTTTTCACCTGGATTCTGTTGATATCGACTGGTTAAATTCTGAGCAAACGCTACATCAGGCCTTGTGCTCTTCACCGCATACATAATAGATCCCACAGCCGAAGCGTAAGGGACTCTCTTCATGCGTTGCACCTCTTCAGGTGTTGAAGCACAAACTTTGTTACTCAAGCCATGTTGCTCTTGCATCGGCAAATATCCTTGCTTGGAATTTTGCATACTGAATCTCTTCAATATTTTATCAATGTAAGCACTTTGGCTTAATCCAATTAATCGCTGAGATCTATCTCTATATATCTTGATTCCCAGAATAAATGCAGCTTCCCCTAGATCTTTCATAGAAAAACAACTTCCAAGATATGCCTTAACCTTTTGTAAACTTGGAATGTCGTTCCCCATGATCAATATATCATCGACATATAATATAAGGAAAATTACATTACTCCCACTAGCTTTGTGATATACACATGGCTCATCAAGATTTTGAGTGAATCCATACTTCTTAATTTCACTATCAAATCTTTTATTCCATTGTCGTGATGCTTGCTTTAATCCATAAATGGATCTTTTAAGCTTGCATACACGATCTGGGAATTCTGGATTCACAAACCCCTCAGGCTGCGCCATATAGATGTCTTCATCTAGGCGACCATTTAAGAAGGCGGTTTTGAAATCCATTTGCCAAATCTCATAGTCATAGTAAGCGGCTATGGCTATAAGAATCCTAATTGCCCTTATGTCAGCTACAGGAGAAAAGGTCTCCTCATAGTCAACACCAAAAGTTTGAGTATAGCCTTTAGCTACCAAACGGGCCTTATAGGTGTGTACAATGCCATCCATATCAGTCTTTTTCTTGAAGAGCCATTTACTCCCAACTAGCTTGGCACCCGGAGGTAGGTCTACTTCTTCCCAGACTTCATTGTCTTTCATGGATTGCATTTCCCCATTCACAGCTCCCTGCCATTTTTCCTTTTCAGGACTATTCATAGCAGCTTTATAACTTGTAGGTTCATCAAGATCCCCTATCAAGTTGTCATCACACTCCACGTTTAGACATAGACGTGTAGGAGCCTTCACAGATCTTGAAGATCTGCCAACGGGAACCACTTCAACTTCTGGTGGAGGACCTAAACTTTCAGGTTCTTCAGGAAGTTGGCTAGTGTTTTCAGAAGGTGTTACATCTTCATGATCGTCTTCCAGATCATATACTCTCCCACTGAATTCTTGAGATATGAGCTCCTTTTCTAAGAAGTCTCCATACCTTGCAACAAAAACTTTGTTTTCAGCTGGGTAATAAAAGTAGTAACCCTTAGTTTCCTTAGGGTAACCTACGAAGATGCACTTTACAGATCTTTGTTGGAGTTTGTCTGCTGAGTCACGTTTAACATACGCCTCACAACCCCAGACCTTTAGATAAGACAAGTTTGGAGCTTTTCCAGTCCATACTTCATATGGAGTCTTATCAACCTTCTTTGTTGGAACCATATTTAAAATGCGAACAGCTGATTCCAAGGCATAATCCCAAAACGAGTAAGGTAGAGTTGTTAGATTAAACATAGTTCGTATCATATCTTGCAATGTACGATTCCTTCTTTCAGATACACCATTTTGTTGTGGAGTATATGGAGAAGTAAGGTTTTGGACAATTCCCTCCTTTGCTAAGTAATCTATAAACTCTTGACTCAGGTATTCACCACCTCTATCGGATCGAAGAGCTTTAATCTTCTTTCCTAGTTGCAACTCTACTTCTGCTTTAAACACTTTGAATGTCTCAAACACCTCATGTTTATGTTTAAGTAAATAAACATAACCATAACGGCTGTAGTCATCCGTAAATGTTAAGAAGTAGCTAGCACCTCTCCTTGACACATGTCTAAGTGGTCCACACACATCTGTGTGAATAAGACCAAGTAGATCATTCGCCCTTTCAATCCTATTTTTAAAGGGTTTCTTAGTCATCTTCCCCGCAATGCAAGATTCGCATTTATCAAATGATTCATCATTGATCTGTTCTAAAAGCCCATCATGTTGCAGCTTTTTCATGCGATCTTTGCTAATGTGAGCAAGTCGACAATGCCAAAGATAAGACGAATCCAGACCTTTCTTGATTCTCTTATTGTTGATGCTATACATTGAATTATTTTTAACAAAAGCATTATCATTATCATTCATATCAATTTCAAAGACACCATTCACAGCAATAGCATTAAAATAAAAAACACCATTTAAAGAAACCGAAATTCCATTGCTAGAAATAGTATGCTCAAAACCAAGGTTCAACAAACATGAAAATGAAATTACACCTCTAACAATTGACGGTGCATAATGACAATTATTTAAAGATAGTACTAAGCCCGAAGGCAACACTAAATCATAAACTCCTATAGCTTCAACTCCTGCATGCGCTCCGTTACCAACATGCAAGAATTGTTGTCCATAGGCCAGCTTTCTCTCAACTCTAAACCCCTGCAAGGTATTGCAAATATGAATGCCACATCCCGTATCATATACCCATGAATTTAATTTAGGAGTAAGAGTGAATAATTCAATCATAAAGAACGCACCTGATGAGCTGGGGTTACCAGCTTCATTCCCCTGCTTCTTGAGTCGCAAGTCATGAATGTAGAGAGGGCAATTGCACTTCCAATGGCCCTTTTCATGACAATGGTGACATGCCTGATCCTTCTTGTTTGGTGGATTCACCTTTTTCTGCTTAGGCTGATGTTGCTTCATCTTGGGTTCAGGTTGATAGGCTATGACCTGCTTGCCTTTGTTACCCTTCCCTTTGCCTTTGTTCACATGCGATTTCTTCTGGATTCTCCCACCATGAATTACCAACACTTGCGGGGTGGGAACCTTGACCATGGCTGGTAGACTTTTCTCATATTCAACAAGCAGTGCGAGTAATTCTGAGACTGTCTTCCCCGAGCAGTGCATGTTGAAATTCTGCACAAAACCAGCAAAGTCCTTGTTAAGGGACCTGTTGATCAAGTGCACTTGCACATTGTCAGGGTAACCAAATCTAATTCTGTGAAGCTGATCAAAAGATTCCTTCATCTCAGTCACATAATCTTCAACTGGTTTACCATCACCATGCTTGCAGTTGTGTAGCTTGTCAAGTTCATCATACAATTCAACTGCAGGTGGTTTCTCATAAGATTTCCTAAGTACATCAAGCATATCTTTAGGGAAAAAGTACTCAAACTTCTTTTGTAACTGAGCACTCATGCTAGTGAGCATTAAACAAGCAACCTCATTAAACTTAGCATGTTCCACCCTCCATGCCGCCTTAACTGCTTCTGGTTCAGTAGCAGCAGGCTCAGCTGGGCATTCTTCGGTCAAATAATCCATCTTACCGGTCGACCTCAAGACAATTCTAAGTGAGCGGTACCAATCATTGAAATTCTTTCCAGTCAGTTTTTCTCTCTCAAGATGACTCTTGAAAGCAGAAATCACAGATGGGGTATTGGGTTGAGCCATATCTACAGATAAAAGATCAAACATTAGTATTTTCGATAATAAATATCTTCAAGAAAATAAAATACCCAAAGTTATATTCATATAACCGCTAAAATTTTCTTGAAAACCTAGGATCTAACTTTACATAGTTCCACCACATCAGTTGATCTGCTAGTGGTGAAAGTACAAAAGATAGTAATCTGTCGAACAATAATTGGCAAACAAGATTTCCAATTCCTAGATCATTATGGGAATTACATCAAATTGATTCATCAATTTGCCTTGTAAGCATGTTTCATCCCATCTCATGCCTTAAGTTCTAGGTCTCACGCACAACTTAGTTAAGTCGTCTACCTTAGAAACTGTAAAATTACAATTATGGTCTCACGCGTTAAAAGAATTTTACCTTGTTATAGTAATTTAGCCTAGGTCTCACGTTTACTAAATTAAAATTCCAAGTGTTTCTTATAGATAGATGGCATGTAACTTAAATTATAAGGGTATTTAATTTTGATGTGTAAATCAAAATATGTATAAAGATGCATGCACTCATATTTATAGCATAAGTTTTCAAAACCTTTTTATTACCAATTCGTGAAATTAATACACAAAGTTTTACTTGAGGTTTAACAAACCCTAAGATGACTTTCTACAATTATTATTTTAAAAGTAATTCGTTTAAGACATATTCAAGATTGTGATAACCAAGGCAGACTCTAAGGCTCTTTTCTAAGCCTTCAAATCACGGTTATGAATATCGTCTTAAAGGACTTAATTTTAAAAGCATATTTGTACAAAACATCAATCAAGCAAAAGTTTATGGATTTAATCTCAAAATCATGTAATAAAGTATGAATTTTGCTAGTCTCACCTGGGAGCTGATTACCGTGCGAATCGGACCACTATCGGCACTTAAGACCTTGCAAGATTCTTACTTTATCACTTTAGTTTCACCGTTATTAGTCCATATTACTTTCTTTTATGAAAATCACCCTTTTTATTGCTTACATCAAGTCAAACAATTAAGAAAACAATAAAAACAAGTAATTTTAAAGAAAAATAAACAACTAATAATCAAACGTGAAACAATTAGCCACATGCAAACCATATTAAAAAAGATCATAATAAAATCAATTCTAGGTATAATAACGCATGTAATCAACTAAGGCCTTCTCCTCTTAATGGAGGAGAGTCACATACATTGACGTATCAATTGCATAGGCCAAAATCAATATACACACCACATAGCATATAAATTGATTTTAATATATATTAATTGGAGTCTTCCCCAATTTAAGATCTATTTAAAACATGTGAAAAATAAATAAACAAACAAGATCCATGACTAACATGCATGTTTCGTCATGGATTAAACCTAACAATTAGCACGTAGGTCACAAGTACGTTCACAAAACCGGTTAAAGACCTAGGGTTTCTATATGATTACAATTTAATCAAGAAAACCACAAACCCTAATTAGGGTTTATAGTGGAAATCGACCCCCCTTTAAATTAGGGTTAGGGTTTAAATTTTATAAAAAATTTAAAGAAAAAACCCTAGAAAAAAACATGTATCTAAAACAATTAAAGATCCGATTTTTATTACGTTTTAGTAATCAATTACATGTTATCCATGGCTCGTGATGCCACTGTTAGAGTTTGACAATCAATATAACACACACGCGGAAGCAATGATCAATAATAACACGTATAAAAATTAACTAAAATATAAATAGTAAACGTACCCGATGCACTTCAAATAAACCTTGATTCTTGTACAAATAGATCAATGATAAACCCCTTACCGTTTTGTTTATCGATATCTTGATAATTACTAAAGTAAGTAATTACCTCGTTCTTGTACACACAAACTACCAACGAATAAAGGTTTGATGCAAGTAAACAAAACACTTAATTTTTTTTTGCTTTGAAAAAATCGATCCAAGAACCCTTGGAGGGGGGTGGACGATCGGCCAAGAAGGAAAAGAGGCAAAGGAAAACTTTAGGGTTTTGTGTGTGTGCACAAGAGTTGTGAAACCCTAATCCTTGGCCTTGTATTTATACTAGATGAATCTTGGAGCACAAGTAAGCATGGGTCGACCCATGTTGGGTTGGGTTCGACCGGCCTAGGCACCCAAAGGGTGTTCTAGATCTTTCTTGCGAGACTGCATTCGATTGGTATGCCAGGTTGCCTGCTGGAACCATGACTTCCAAATTACATCCTAGTCCTTTTCCTTTTGTCCCTAATGATAGTTAGTCCATACGGTTAATAACTAACGACCATTTAGTCCATTAAGTGTTTATAAATACATATATACGATACATTTAACATATATATATTTATTATACATTATTCTTGTTTGTAAAGTGTGCAATCCCGAGGTCTCGGGTTCGATACTAGACATTTACATATTAATGTTTATACGTAACATTTAACAGTAAAAGTGTTTGAAAACGTAGCTATATGTAATAGCGATTATAAATTGTAAAATGATGTGTAGCTAAATGCTAACGCTGAGCATTACTTGAAGTAGTGTTTCAACAGTAGGCAAAATGCTTATTGTCAAATGAGCTTTTAATACTTAAGTTTCGAATTAATAATGTGTGAGGAATTAAAATGTTCACTATAGTAGTATAATTTGTTGCAATTTCTCATTAGCGATGTGTTGTTTGCACTTGTTTTCAGTCGCCGATTTCATTAACCGCCTATTAATGAAATCATGTTCGATTTTCACAAGAGAACAAGAAAAATTCAACCAAATGCATAGTACTCCATTTACAGTGGTGAAGAGTTTTGAAGAGGTATTAAATTGAAAAGCACTTAAACATACTTGTAAAAGCTTATTTAATTTGGTGATTAACTCAGAATTTGCTGCAACCTTCAAAAAGCTAGCTGCCTATGACAAACTTGCACCAGTTCCTCAATATCCCCTCTTCGTGCTAGTTCTTTGACATATGTCATGAGCGATTGGTACTCGGTACAACTTGATTTCTGAATGTATTCAACAAAATTCAGTTATCTGGTTACCATAAATACTTAGGGCTAATTGCATGGAAGTGTATCTAAATTGTCCCTTTTTATACTTCTGTGTAACCAATCATACTTTTTTTAATGTATCGTACGATCAGTTTCTGTGTATTATTTGATTTTTTACCCTTAATTTATACACTCAAATTTTAACAGGAAGAAGAGTAAATCGGTCAAATAACAAACAAAACTGGTCATACAATACACCAAAACAGTGGCGGAGCCAGGAGCCAAGTTTAGGGGTAGCGAAATACGAAAATTTGTTTAGGGGTAGCGAAAATTTGTCTCAGGGGTAGCGAAATCGCCAAAAAATGGTCAAAAATCGCCAAAAATCGCTAAAATTACACTAACGGGTAAAAGTTCAGGGGTAGCGACCGCTACCCCTGGCTTACACATGCCTCCGCCCTTGCACCAAAAAGATATTTAAAAGTATGCTACATAGATTTAGAAAAAAAATAGTATTGGTTACACAGACGTATAAAAAGTGACAAATTAGATACATTTCTGTGCAATTAGCACAAATATTGATTATCCATTAGACATGTTAAAAATGAAAACTATTTTAGAGCAGATGACATACCACCTCAATCTGTTGCTCTCCATGTTTATAAGCACATTTATAGGCTTTCTTCCTCAACGAAGAAATTTTTTCAAGTTCCCGCTCCATACATTTGATATTCTTTCTCAAAAGATCCAATTCTAGATTAAGCTGGCCCCTTCTAACAGTACAAGATTTCTCTAGTTGGTTTGACACAATCTAGTACGAGTAGTATATATAAACATGGATTAATTGACTAGTATTATATAATACGATGGACCAACAAGTGATGAACTTTAAAGAGAAATCTTGTATCGTTGAGGAACTGATGCAATTACCTTCAATTGATGTTGTTTGTAGCGTTTGTCAACTGGTCTCTGTTGCCAATATCTCCTCCAAGTGTTATTAGCAACTGTTGGCTCTGTGTATATTTCTATTGTATCGTTGACATTTCTAATTTCATGATATAATTTTGCTTCCTCTGCCCGTTTATTGTTGCCATGTTGGATCCTGTGTACGAGGCTCTCCATCTTCCAACAGAAAGATGAAATGAATGGTTTGTTAAAAACTATGATGAGGGTAAGGAAAGCAAAATTTGTCTACAGCTTATCAATACATACCACATAGTTAAGCTCTTGTGCATCATCAATTGACTTTTTTGATAATAGAAGTTCTTCGTGAACCTGTTTCGAATATTCCAAGTCCATCCTCCCTTTGTTGAGCCTATTATGGCAACGTTTCTTGTCGGCACCTACATTAATCTGCATGAAAAACAAACTCACAATCAATCCATAATACAATTACCCCTAGTGTTAATCGATTTATCAAAATAAGCTAACTCTTGTTGAAACTTTTGTTTCTAACAAACACATAAACATATTGTAAAATGTGGAACAAAACTAAAGCAAATCTACAAAAGTATGAAACTCATATATATGTATATATATCTATAAGCTTCTTCTAAAATCATAATCAATTAAGAGAAAATGAGATCAAGCAGCTTACAGGTTTTCTTTCTCTGCCAGACCAGTAGTCTCTTTCTGTTTCCAAATTTAAGAAACCGACATCAGTTCTTGGAATTGATGTCATCGGTAATTCATGATTCACTGTTTCTCGTAGATCTTTTTCAACATCTTTGATATGTTGTTTCTTCCACTCCCTTTGCTTATCATTGCTCGAAAACCACATTATATCGTTGTTTATGCGAATTTCGTCTTTCTGTTTTAGAATTATTTATGAGCGAACAAAGAGGCACATGTCAGTCATATATTGCCTAACTTAGATCAAAGAACAACTAATTAAATATATATTTTTTGTTTTCATCGTAGGTTCTGTTATTTAGAACAACAAGATAGTTTATATCTAACTGGCGTTATAAGTTTTTGATTAAACTTTGAACTTTCATAAAATCCTTAAACGGTAAAGTGAAATTTATATAAGTCATACTGTTATATGTATGAACATTACAATCTAGGTACACTTACCTTGCACTTATCAATTTCTTGAACGATACTAGACTCACAAAAACTGAGAACTTGATATAGCTTTTCGGCGATATCCTTTTTGACTTGCTGCCTTGGAGAAGCGATATTATTTGACATCTCTGGCTCGTTCAGACAAGCCTTTGGTTCTTCCATCTGATTCTGCGATACATAAAATAGATCATATACCACCATACTAACAAAAACAACAGAAAAATCATTAATTAAGTACGTAACATATATGGTTGACACAAACCGCGATTTCGGAAAACTGTGTTATCAATAAATTAATGAGAATAAAAGTTTGCTTGCCGAATGTTTTTATAAGAATAAGAGAGATCCCCTTAAGGATCAAGAAACGGCATTTAATTAGTTTGGTATATTAATTAATATTACCTTGCACCCCACGGCAAGATAGTCAACCCACAAAACGAAAAAAAACTATTATATTTTATAAGAGTGAAAGAGATTATGTTGCAGATGAGATAAAACAGGTGATAAAAAATGCATATTAATCTTACATGCTACATGAGCGTGTTTACTCTTTACTCTTTTTGTTAATGCTTCTGAATCACAACTTGTGTTAGTTGTGTATATGATATTATTATTTTTTAATTAGGGCCACTAGTTTCTTATATTTGTCTGCGTCCTTAGAGGGCAGAAATACACACTCATCCATATATAGATGCTCTAACAGATGTGGAGCCCACCACATTTATAAGCCACTCAATCTGGAACAAAAAATAAACAGGCCAGAAGTGTCATTTGATCTTCAAAGGACTATCATAAAAATTTAATTTTTCTAAAATCTCTTGTAGCCAGAAAAATAATAAGTTTTAAGTAGCTATCTTTATTATTATTTTTTTAAAATAAGCATAAAATCTCTTACATGTTTACACAAATAAACACTCACACGTAGGGGTGGCAATTTCTGTGCCGACCTGAAACTGACACGAAAATTAACAGGTTCGGGTTGAGCTAAATAGAATTTAGGTCAGGTTTGGGTCGACATAAACCCGTTTATTAAACAGGTTAGGTTCAGGTTAAAATAAACGGGTCGACCCGCCAACCTGTTTAAGTTTTTTTTAATTAAAAATTATTTATATTTAAGTATACGGGTTTAATGGGTTAAACGGGTCGACCCGCTAGCCAGTTTAACCTCTCACTAACCCATTTAACCTGTTTAACTCATGTAATGTGCTAACTTTTGTATATAAAACGGGTTAAATGGGTCAACCCGAAACCCATTTAACATATTCAACCCGTGTAACCTATTTAACCCGTCAACCCAAGTATATATACGGGTTAAATGGGTTAGGTTCGGGTTACGTGTAAACAGGTTAGGGTTGACGTAGCTGACCCGATGATTTAAATGGGTCATGTTTGGGTTGGGGTTTTCTGACCCGCCAACCTGATAACCCGAAACCGCCAACCCAAACCCGACCCGAATTGCCACCCCTACTCACACGCAAGGTGAACAAATGCATATACAAATATCTTACTAAAATTTTCAAAAAAGTTCGCATAAGTTACCAAACTTTCATTTTGTTCACTTAGGCTACTGAACTTATAAAACATGTCATTTGGGGTCACTAAACTTACAAAAAAAAATTATAAACAACAATGAGCTTGTAAAAGCATGACATTTATGTTACTTAACATATCAAAAAATATACGATTAAGTCACTTCTACCAACACTAAAAAATGCTTAACTTAGGCAAATTTTTTTGAAAAGGTTAGTAACATATCTATATATTAACCAAAAACAAAATTACTAACTTGAAACATGCATATCTATATATTAACCCAAAACAAAATTACTAACTTGAAACATGCAGTACAATATAGGTGAATTGGATTTTTATTTATTGGTTTTTTGATCCATAAAATAATATAAATTTATAAATTTTATTTGTGTTTATAATGGAAGGCTTTTCAAAAGTATATCTTAACCAAATGAAAGAAAAAATAAAAGCAACCTTCAATTATTAAAAAAAAAGTTGAACCCTAGATGGGAGAAATCGTATGAATAACATATGATGACGGTGTAAGATTACATGATAAAGATAATGGAAGAATGATTGAATTGTTTTATGTGTTTCATTCATCCATAAGAAGATACATATATAGGATAATACATAGGGTATTTATGGTAAATTCGTAATCACCCATAAATGTCATCTTATCACTGGCCATTCACATTAACTAACTAATACACAGCTAATACCTCCTCGCAGTCCGAGCGTTGAAGTAGCGAAAGCTCGGACTGAAGTAGTAAACTAGAAAAAAAAAGCATTAACATAATAAAAATATAACTTTAGTCGACTCGTAACAAAACCGTACCAACGGTCGACTTTAGTCGACTTGTACCAACGATTGGCTAAATCGACTGGTTACACAACCGTAACAACGGTCAACTTTAGGGACTGATACCAACGGTCAACTTTAGTAGACTGGTAACAAAGCCGTATGAACAATCAATTAATGACAAAAAAAAAAAAAAAAAAAAAAAAAAAAAAAAAAAAAAAAAACTCATGTATTAACATCAAAAGAAAAGATGATAAAACGAAAGTTGGTTCTAAAACTTCAACCCCCAAAGGACCTTTCAAATAAACGGAGTGTGTTTTTCCCTAGAAAAACATAAAGATCACAAATTTAGAAGATGTTGTGGTTTATTTTGGTTACGGATTAAAGAGAGCCCTCCGTACCTCCGGCGTGTAGCCGGTGGCTAGTGGTTGCAGCGGAAGAGTTTAGGTTTTGTGGATCTTAATTCAATAATACCATGCCAACAAATATGACTACAGGATATGGAAGATGTTGTTTTATTATGGATGATCAATGAATAAAATGTGAGGGGATATATATATATATATATATATATATATATATATATATATATATATATATATATATATATATATATAAGTTTTTTTGCGAGAACCATCTTATCTACAAGAACTGAGAGAACCACAAAAAACATACATGCACGCCTTTTAAAATAAAATAAAAATACATGCAAATCACCAATAATCGTAAGTATCCACCTATGTTCTTTAATATCATCATGAACTCATCCTTTTTTTTCACAAAAACCTTACAAACGACCGCAATATTGTCATTGCACGCCTTATAAGAATTTACGTGCAAACCTTCAAAGAAAAATTTTGTATTTCCAATTTCCTATCAAATTCTTTAGAACAACTATGTTTTTTTTAAACATATATGTTGTTTTTATAACATATGTGCAAAAATGCAATTATTGAAGGCGTACATGTATGTTTTTTATGGTTCTCTCAGTTCTTGTAGATAAGATGGTTCTCGCAAGAAAGTCCCAACACACACACACACACACACACACACACACACACACACACACACACACACACACACACACACACATATATATATATATATATATATATATATATATATATATATATATATATATATATATATATATATATATATATATATATATACTAGGCGAGTACCCGTGCATAGCAATGGTAATTAACGATTTGTGATATTGTAGTGAGTGTTTTGTGTGGCGTTGAAAATAGAACGTGAACCGATCAGAATGTAATTGCAAACAGTTGTACTATACGATAACTAAAGTCTTGAAAAATTCTTAACATCGATCAAACAACACATTAAAATATTTAATGAAACTGAAAGTAAAACATTACATAGTTATGAGATAAAAACTAACAACATACGTTACTCGTCGCGTAAAATTTCTTGATACATGACATTTGAGGTGTAGATTCCTGCTTGACGGAACTCTTTGACTGGTTTAACCAATACCTTTGTTGTTCTACGGGATATCCCTCTCGACAATGCCACATAAAGTTGGCCATGCGAAAAAACAGAGTTGGGCAAATAGACACCCATTTAGTCATTTTATGGGTTGAAGGTGTTTTAGGTTGACACGTTTGACATATTACCTTACCCATCCATTTCAAGATTTCGACATCTATTGTAAGATTTAAATAAGGCACCTTGTTTGTATCGGCTTCTTTCACGATTTGATTGAGTACATTGATATCTGCTTGACCGTTTTCATATAACACTTGTTCTAGCTCATCAAGCTCGATATCTGCTTGACCGTTTTCATATAACACTTGTTCTAGCTCAGCAAGCACGATATAACCACTACCATCTTTATCAAAGAACATAAATGCTATGTGAAGATGCTCATTGTTTTCCATCTTTTGCAAGTGAATTGTCACTGCTACAAACTCTCCATACTCGAGTACTCCATTAGTCCATTGTTATCAACATCAGCCTTGTAAATAGGCAAACGATAGAACTTTAGTCCCCAAATTGTCATATTCCAAAAAATTATTTATTTAAACATAATGAAATTATTGAATTACCACGTCCACGAGCATTTTGATCTCGGGGTCAGCCAGTTGTGAACCAACTTTCCTTAACCCGGCTTTAAGTTCATCAGACGTAACTTTCCCGTCGCCATCAGAGTTCATCAATGTAAACATATCTCTAATAACTTCTACTTCTTCAATAGACAAGTGTTCTGCAATCACCTGTATCATCCAACCATAAAAAAGTACAATATTTAATATCAACTTGCACTTAAATTATAAAGAATTGTAGTCGACATAGTGGTGCTTACCCCTCAATGCTTTCTTTTTAAATCTGTTCATCACTGAGAATTGTTTGAGCCTCGTCCTAACTATATCTCCCAATGGAACATTTGAAGATTTCTTCTCATTCTGTATCCATGGATGTTCTACAAGGAAGGAGAAAAGGTCAAATAGAGTTAAAATGACTTTGACTTTTGACGTCAATCGGGAGAATATTTCTCATTCAAAATCGACATCATTAACAAGAACATTCCCTGGCAACTAAATATCTCTTTTATAAAAGCATTTCAGATAAAATTATTACTGTGTTTGAGTAGTAAGTAACTGTGACTTTGAAAGTCAAATGACTTGTCTTAAACTTACCTAAGACCTGTTGGGAAGTTAATCTCTTCTTAGGATCAGGCTCTAACATCTACGTAACAAGACTTTTAGCATTATCAGAAATTTGAGGCCACGACTCCCTTTTAAAATCAATAATGCCTCACAGGATTGACAAAGCGACACCTTATTTAGTTTCTGCAATCAATAGATAACATATCATATTAGCAAGAGTCGACAAAACTTAATATAGATATTTTGTGTTTGTGGTAATACCTGCCCAAAATGATGGAACCACACATAACAAGATATACAAAATAACTCCGGCACTCCATATATCAACCTCTGGTCCATAATTTCGCTTCAAAACCTTTGGTGCCATATAGTATGGACTATCCATAATTTCTGAAAACTTTTGCTCTGGAAAAAAGAGTATACAAAAAATGAGATAACCGAAAGCCATGTCTTGGGATACTAAAAATAGCCTGAAAGTAGAGGTGGCAAGATGCACGTATCAGACAGGTTCGATAACAGGCAAAAAACGGGGCAACTATGTACCGGTCAAAACGGTTTCGGGTCGGGTTGAGTCCATGACTTGTTGGTAAAAAGGAGCAGCTAATCTGTTGCTTGGTCATGACCCCAGACCATGTCTTCCTACTTTTACTAAATTAATAAGAAATAGACACCAAATTGGAATCTAGTCAATCAACCCAACACCAATACCACCTAATACAATACACCCAAACCCTAATAAAAATTCTAATTTAAATTAGAATGTTGGGAATCTTAATCTGTAAATCTGGGAAAGTAACAAAACTTAATCAAAGAACTTAGGGATAGATCAGGACCTTGAATTTCAACATAAATATTTAATACCTAAATCAAAAAGTTTGCAACTTTTTATCCTTAAAACACAATCTAACCCAATTAGTCAGAAATCATCAAACAAAGATCAAATAATCAAGAAAAAACACCCCAAATCAAGAACCATAGATTTGGATACCAGATTAATAAAAGTTAGCAACTTTACCTTCTTAACACCCAATTATCACATAAATCATGCATAGTGTAACCAACGGAGCAACTTTAGTATTAGCAATATCAAGAAATGTAGTGGTGTATTCATTCTAAGTTCGAAGTTCTTATAGCCTATCTATATTTATATGAAATACATAAAGCATGAAAAGATGCTAAAGGCATTTAAGAATTTGTAACGATCATTACACACTACATGAACCAACAACTATTTAAAAGAAAACGACCCCAATATTTTGTGACGTCAGAAAATGAAATATACCTGCAGTTAAACAAAAAACCATGAATAAAAATACAAACTTTTTATTAAAAAAAAAAAACCCTTGAAATCGAACAGTTTTTCTAATCCATGAATCCATCTCAAAAGTAACCACCAATAGTGAGAGATAAATCATATGATGGAGTATGAAACAAAATAAGGCATTTAACATCGGATTAAATGAACAACTTGAAAGTGCTTAATAGCTTTTTCAACTTACAACAACATACCATCAAAATTTAGCTTGTCCCATGATGCAACCACGCTTCAACAGCGATTTGTGTTGCATAATGGGGGTGTGGTATAAAGAACCTTGAGGAAATTATGCACCACCTCTGTAAGACTAAAACTGTCGATCCAGCCCATGAAACTAAAAAAATCAAAACCCTATTACCCTAAATATAAAATACTTACCAATTTTTCCATGTTGACATCATACAAATGACTTCCACATGGATTTGAAACTGTTATGGCTGGTGCTTTTGAATCAGTAATTGTTATTGTGTGGTAATAGAGATAGAATGAAACTGTCTTGAATCAATGTTTTTAATGGGTTTTTTAATCGGTGTATTGAATTGGGGATTTTGGTTCATAGGTTTTTGAATTGGGGATTATAAGAAAGCTGTTACAATTGATTTAATTCTTACCAAAATTATTGAAGGCGATGACATTAATGATTAATGAAGGAGCGTATACACGATAGTTGTCAATTTCCATTTTTAAGTTTCAGTTTTCACTTTCCATAAAACACATAAACTAGCCTTAGGCCCGCCCCGATGGGGCGCTAGCATTAAGTCTTATTATTAAGAATATAAATGTGTTACATGTATTCTATAAAATATATATACCTATAATCCGTAAATGCATAATCTTGATAGGCATAAAATTTGTCATACAATGGAAATTTGTAAATAAAAAAATGATTGAAGGTAAATAACATTTAGTGTCTTATTTATAAAGAGTAAACATCTGCGATCAAAAAGTAATAAAAATAATGATGAGGTGAAAAATAAACCACTTTTAGGGGGTCATTTAAGCCCGGAATTGACTTTATTTGATCAAATGTTGCCCTAAATCGTTCATTTTGTGATTTTAGGTACTTTGGGAGTGAAATCTAGAAAAGGAAGCAATTCGGACGTTTTTGGAGCATAAAAGTGAAGAAAACACCAAAGTCTTAATTTTCCTTGCTGGGAACAGTAGGTGACGGCGTCAAGAGTAACATCCTGACGGCGTCAAGAGCAAATTTCCATGACGATCCAGTACAGATTTGACGGCGTCATGAAGTAGGGCGTCAAGAGTAAAAGTCATGACGGCCTGGAAATGCATAATACATGACGGCGTCAAAAGTAGATCAAGGCAGTCCGAGAAGAGTTTTGGCGGCGAGGTGACGGCGTCACAAGCTTGGTCTTGACGCCGTCAGACCCCTTTTCCTATATATAGTTTTCTAATTTTCACATTAAAAAAGAGAGAAGTTTTGGAGAAACCCTAAGTACGAACTTGGTGCGAATTTTACAGGTTTTTCAAGGGTTCCAAGCCCTTGATACCTTTCATGTGTAATTGAGATAAGTGTTCTTTCAATTCAATCAATATGTCTATGTGTTGGTTGTCTATATCTTGTTCTTGTCTTAATTCCATCATGCTAGGCTAGATCTATCTTGTGTTTGCTTGGATCTAATGAAACCTAGATGTTAATTATGTGTTGATTACTTGTTTATAATTGTCTTGGATGAATGATTTATATGTTAGGCTTAAGAAAACTGGCAGATCTCCAATTGGTAACATGCTTGAACGTCTTAAGAAACATGAACCGATGTGCACTAGGTCTTTATTGGTTGTATTTAATGCATGAGCCACTGTTTATAATCCCTATGGTTGTGCTGGGCATGGTATAGGAGATAAGAGCTCATAGAATTGGGGAGTTAAGTGCGCCACCCCATGAATGGTATTAAGGAATACGATCCGTCATCCATGCAACTATAACAAGTAATTAACGTGTAAAAGATGTCTAGGGAGTAGTGAAATCTAAGTAAACACATTTTCTCCACTTATTGCTCACAACCTTAGTATAATTTAGTTTATTTTCATTTCTAGTATTTTATTTTGATTGCATCTTTAGTATTGGGTTAATTGACTAGCAACTAATTCCGCCCAAATCCTTCAAACCCGAGATTTTTACTTGCTTTCTAAAAAATTATAAAAATACAAAAATAATCATCCCTCACCTTTAGAACTAGTATTTAGGTTTTCTAATCCTAGCGACACTATTCCTAGCTGAACGATCAATTCCCCGGTACTTGTCACTATACTATACTACAACGATCAGGTACACTGCCTGGTGGGGGTTGTAAGCTTCTCAAGATCCCTTGAGAGGTAAAGCCTGGTGCAATTCCACGCATCAAATAATAATGATAATAATAATAATAATGATAATAATAATAATAATAATACTAATAATAATAATAATAATAATAATAATAATAATAATAATAATAATAATAATAATAATAATAATAATAATAATAATAATAATAATAATAATAATAATAACAGAGCTCAACGATGTTCCGGCGAGAGAGAACGATGCCAGCTTGACAGTATTTCTCGTGCTATTCTCAGATGGAGGGACCCCGTAGACAGGCCTGGTATGGTGATGGATCGGTTAGCCGAAGTGCCTCCACATTTCAAAGGGGTGACGAAACTAAAGGATCAAGATGGAGTCAATCTGGGCCAGTGCAAGCGTAAACTTGGGGACGGGCATTTTACTGCTGCTATTAAGGTGCTCACGTCTTCTGGCATCGCCCCATCCACACTTGACACTCTATTGGAGCTCAAGGCCAAACACCCCTATGCCCCCCAGCCGACCCCGTCCTCGTTTTCACCTTTCTGTCGACAAGGACCTGGTACTCAACAGGATCCGTAGCTTCCCCAAGGGGATGTCA
Source organism: Artemisia argyi (assembly GCA_030686995.1). Classification (NCBI taxonomy): domain Eukaryota; kingdom Viridiplantae; phylum Streptophyta; class Magnoliopsida; order Asterales; family Asteraceae; genus Artemisia; species Artemisia argyi. The sequence goes on along the minus strand of CM060691.1, from coordinate 183,371,779 downwards.
TGTGGTCGTGATGGGCTACAGGCACAACATCTGATGGATATTTTGGGAGAGGCGGCGTCTGCTATTGTTGATGACTTGCTTGGGTCCATTACTGGAGTTGTTAATCTGTTCCTTAGTGGAAAGTGCCCCAGTCAAGTGGGGGAATATATCGCTAGTGCCCCATTGACTCCCTTAGTCAAGCCTGGCGGCGGTATACGCCCTATTGCTGTTGGCACTGTTTGGCATAGGCTTGTGTCAAAGGTTGCCTCCTCTTCGGTCGGTGATTCCATGAACTCTACTTCTATGATTTTCAATTCGGGGTTGGAGTCCCTGGGGTTGCGAGGCTGTCCTCCACTCTGTAAATAGGCTCATTGAGTCTAAGGGGCGTGAAGTTGGACTTTCCATGCTTTTAGTGGACTTTAAGAATGCTTTTAATCTTGTTGACAGGAGTGTCTTGCTTCAGGAAGCTAGGGGCGATGCCCTTTTATTTTCCCGTGGGTTGAGTTCTGTTATGCGCGCCCTGCCAGGCTCTATTATGAGGACTCCATCCTTTGGTCGTGTCAGGGTGTCCAACAAGGTGATCTATTGGGCCCTTTGTTGTTTGACCTAGCTTTGCACCCTTTGATTCATGCTATCAATCAGTCATGTGAACTTACCCTTCAAGTGTGGTACCTCGATGATGGTACTATTGTTGGAGATACGCTCATGGTCGCCAAGGCACTTGACATCATTAGGACAGTGGGGCCCGCTCGTGGTTTGTTTTTAAATGTTGACGCCGAAGACCCTAGAAGCAGAGTGGAGGGCGTGTTTCCTATAAATATCGCTCACCCGCTCAATGGTGTCAAACTCCTTGGTGGTTCGGTTAGTTTGGACGAAGGTTTCTGTCGAGATTTGGCGTCCAAAAGGGTTTCCAAAACCATACATTTAACCGAGGCAATTAACAAACTTAATGATCCACAATGTGAGCTTCTCCTTTTGCGTAATTGTGTAGGAGTTTCGAAATTATCTTATGCATTGAGAACATGCTCCCCCTTGCACTTATCAGAGGCCCAAGCTCAGTTCGATCAGACGTTACATGCCTCTTTGGAGAAAATTGTTACTGCTTCGGGGCCAGGGTTTGGTGATTGGCAGTGGAGGCTTGCCACTCTTCCAATAAAGCTTGGTGGTCTTGACATCCTTTCAGCGGGGGATATCATCCAATATGCTTTCCTCACTTCTCGGATGCAAACGAACGACTTACCAGATAAGATACTCTCCAAAACGGGTATTGTTACACATAGCCCTTCATTCCAGCATGCTTTGGACATATTCAACGCTACTTGTAACACCGACTTTCTCACGGCCACCGGGGGCGCTTCTGCCCCCAAATGATGAAAACCTTGGCAAAGTGTTATTTCGGTGTCATTGAGAAAGACCTTGTTTTCAAGTACTCACTAAGTCCAAGGAAGGTGACTATACTTAGCAGTATTCGCGCCCCACATGCGCAGGACTTCCTCTTCGCCATCCCTATTGACGGTCTCGGACAAAGGATGAATCCTCGCCAATTTCGATCGGTGTTATGCTACAGGCTTGCGGTTCCTATGTTCTCTGAAGGCAGCTTATGCCCGAGTTGCAATGTACACCGTTTGGACCAATGGGGGGAGCACGCGGTCCATTACGCTAGCGAAGTGGGTGTTAAGTTCAAGCATAATTTGGTGCGTGATATCCTTGTTGATATATGTTCCAAAGCTGGGATTATGGTGCGTAAAGAGGCTCCAATGGGATTTCTTTCAGAAGAAGGGAGAGAATTACGCCCTGCAGATGTACTATTGTTTAACTGGTTCCAAGGTAAGGACGCATGTCTGGATGTGACTGGGATCTCTCCGTTTGCTGGGACTGGGGTAATGTCATGGGCTCCCGGGGCTGCTTTGAGTAATGCTGTGGAAAAGAAAAGTAAGAAGTTTGCGTCCAACTGTGAAGACAATGGATACAAGTTCGTCCCTTTCGCTTTTTCCACGTTTGGGGAACTTGATGTGGAAGCTTTGAATACACTGGCGCGTGTTGGGACTATTGCTAGCAGCCACTCTAACAATGTTAAGAGCGGTGCTTTTATTTTTCATCGAGTTAGTTTGTGTATTCAAAAAGGAGTGGGAGCACAGATTGTGTCTAGACTCTCCTCCAATTTCATGTAATTTCCTTGGTTTCAATGAAAAATTATTAATAATAGAAAAAAATAATTAATAATAATAATAATAATAATAATAATAATAATAATAATAATAATAATAATAATAATAATAATAATAATAATAATAATAATAATAATAATAATAAAGCCTATGAAAAACTTCTTTATACACAACGTTTGTTGTGTAATTGCAATAGTTGTCGTATTTATCACATCATAACACTTTCAAAACAGATATATCAGATATGAATGGCTAATAGTCCTCATATACCAGATATATCAATTATGTAGAATGCAATTGCACTGTCCACTAAAACAAAAATGCGTCAAATGAATGCATGAACAAACATTTTAAAAGTAGCCAAATGTTTCTTTATTAATCAGAATTCAACCTTTCAAATCATTTATTTTATGATTTATAATATTATCCAACCCTATTATGCAGGCTAATATTTTGAACTGAAAATACACTTGGTGACTTTTGACCCGTTCCACCCATTTAAAGGTATGGATCTTAAGGGTATAACACATCTTATAATAGTAAAATTACAATTCAAAAGATGCTCAAGAGTCAAGACCATTGTTATTATAATAAAACTCTATTCGAGATCGAGATCAATTAGCAACATTGGATACATACTTCTTTAGTGCTATGCTTAAATAACATGCCAATTCATGTAGAAGTGTAGTGTGCCTGATTCGTTGTGTTTTGGTGTGCAAACAATAATTTATCAAAATATCAACAAACGTGAGGTTTAATTCGTCGCGAGACAAATAAACGTGAAGTAATTCGAGTAAACCTTTTAGGAAAAAGATTATCTCGCAAAACTTGTGAGAGTGATATTCAAATTGTGAGACCGGGAAGTGATTTCCCGGGTCGTACCCCAACGAGGTGTGAATGGAAAGCTTCGAATGAGATTTGGATTAAAATCTTGTATGATTGAAAAGGTTATTTGGTTTTGCGATACGTTAAATTAACGAAATTAAAAATTAACGAACGAATGTAAAAGTAAATTATTCTAAGGCTACTAACAATCTAAGAAATACCTAAAAACTACGGGAAAACATAACTAGGCATCGGAAATCCTTAAAATGTAAACTAAATTGAAAACGTGACGTTTATTAAAAAGTTACGCGAGTGCGAAAAATAAAACGCGAGTTTTAAATTCCAAACGTCCTACGGGATTCTAATAAATTTTCTAACGTACTAAAAGACAAAAGTAAATTTAAAAAAAAAAGAAATTAATTTTTTGACTAAAATTCTATTTATAATGAGTTAAAAACTAATTAACACTATTTAATTCAAATTAAATATTAAAAGTATGGTGAAAAATCTGAAAATTCTTTGGAAATTAGTTTATGCTAACACTAGTCGTAGAAAAATTCTAAATCAGAATAAGCCAACTTGGATAAGCTGTAATAAGCTCAACCAGTTAATTAAGCTATTTAAGAAAACAAAAGACCAACAAAGTTAAGTATCAATCCTTGTATTATTCTTATGAAAAGAAGTCCCAAGGGCGCTGGTAAGAGTGTGGGTTGTGGGCTGTGAGACCAGGGTTCGATCCCTGGTTTTGCACCCTTTTTGTTTATTTGTTTTTCTTTTTGTTACTTCTTTTTTTTTCTTTGTTTACTGCTCCAACAATCCACAAAATAAAATTTCAACTTTTGAATGTTCAACTAACAAACAGTTTGTAATCAGAAGGCTAAAATATATTTATGTCCAAACTTCTTGCCTTTGTTTTCTCAAATTGCAACTCAAGCCATTTTTTCTTTTAAATAAACCCGAAGTCCCAAGGTAAGCGACTTCGTATGAATTTATAATAACAACAACAAGGGCTAATTCAAAAGTGATCTAATTGACAAGAATTTCAACAAAAACTAGAGGTAGCAGCAGACAATGAAATCTCATACAAACAATTGGCTTAATAAACCAATAAACTTGAAAAAGATCTTAAAATCACTAACTCAGAGTATGAAACAACATGAATAAAGTAGCAGCAGTGATGGTCAGACGGCCAAAAGATCACTTAAAAATAAGTACTAAAGAAGCAATAATGGGCAAGGTAAAACTTGGGACCTAAACACTAACTAAAGGGCTACTCAGAACAGCCAATAACACATCATTTGATCCCGGGTTGAACAAGTTACGAGCAAAGGAAGTTTCATAAAAAATCTGATGCAGGGTAGAAGTTCGACCCAACAGTCAACTTCAAGGCCGAAGTTTGGCAGTTAAACGATCTCCAAATTACAATATTATTTTTACTAATGGAAGATAAGCTACCAAGGTTTGCTAAACTACAACACTTTACTAATTTCTAAGCACGCTTGTACCCTCAAATCTCCCTAGAAATCTGTTCATTATCACAGACAAGAACTTGGGCTTTTGAAATTTCCAACAGTTTTTAACTTTTATGACATTACAAAAGCAACTAATCACTAAGGTTTTTGCACTGAATTGTGACAAACTCTACCTAAGCCATGAATTTAGCTTCCAATTCTCATCCTTTGATTACGAGCAATAGAGACTATACCAGTACACTGCTTTAATTTACCTATTAACTACTTGTTCATAAAAGTTTACTGCAACCTAGTGACATGTTTAACTACTACTTCAGCAATGATAAATATACTAGCAAACTACAATAAACCAAGTACCCTAGTTAGGACTGCTTTCACAGCAAAAGATCAGACTACTAACTCTCACCAACATTCTGATTTAGCAGTTCTAAATATTTAAACATAACAGATTACAATTTATGCACAACATAGGAAAGTTAAATTTGAAATATTACTTGTGAACCAGAGTACTGAAGCCACATGAGAATTCAGGATTCAAGGACCCCCTATGCGTCTCCCATGAGACCTTAAACCAAATTTACCATCCATTCCTTTGCTACTCTTTTTTTTTTTTGCTTTTTCTTACTGCTTCTTTTTTTTCTTTCTGCTTTTTTTTTTTTTTTTTTTTTTTTTTTCTTTTTGTTTCAACTTTCAATAATTTTAAAACACCAAACACAAAAGTAACTCGATTTCAAAGGGACAACAATAACAGATTACGAATTTAGACTTTAACTAGAAAAAAAAGATTTAATCAAACTCATAACTTTCATTAAACTCAGAAACTTTTGAATTATAATAGGACTTTTTGAAACTAAAAACTAAAACTGAAAATACATGAAAAGATAAAAGATAAGGATGCCCTAAGGCTTACAATTGATTAGCTATTTATACTAAACCTTCAAGTGGTAGGTACACCTTTTGGCTCCAATCTTGTCTTCTCCCTTGTGTGCTTCTCCACTGAGAGGGAGGCTAAGTTGGATGACTTGTGATTCATTACAATCAATCTTGACCCTTGATTAAAACTCCATTTATCCTAGCCTTCTGATCTCTCCTTTGGCGCCCAAAATGTGTTGTGGATTGCCACCATGGCCTCTCTTGACTGGTTGATGGGTGTTAGTGGGATTTGGAGAGGGTTTTGAGGGTCATGGAAGGGGATAGTGATGGTTGGTTTGGCTGGAGGTGATCACAGGGGGGGGGGGAAGTGATGGTAAATTTATTATTATTCAGAAGCTGAGAAGAGGGTGTACGTTAGTTTTAGGGTTAGGGTTTGGTTTTGGGTGGAGGGTTAATAAATCGTAAAGGGGGGTGGGCTTGTATTGGGCTTGGGTAGTTTTTAGTAAAATGGTGGGCTTGGGTGTTTAATTAAATAGTGGGCTTGGTGACAAGGGGTTTTGGTTTTAATCCGTATGGTTTAGTTATAAACACAAGGACCAATTTTGTTATTTTCTGAATTTGACAGACCAAATTTGCCAATCTTCCAAAGTTCAACCAAGGACCACACTTGCCATTTTATAATTCCTTAAGGACCTTGATTTATAATTTTTTCATTTAAAATGCCCAAGGACCAAAACTGCCAAATTTGCAAAGTGCAGGGACCAAACATGCCAATTGTGAAATTTCAAAGGTTTGGTTTGCAATATTTTGAAAACATTTTACCCAAAGATCATTTGCGATTTATTTTGACTTTTAAAGAGCACGGGTTGACTTTTCTTTGAAAATGATTGACCACGGACTAGTTTTGTTAAACTTTGAAAGTTGGGGGACTGAAACTGCCATTTATGTAACTTTTGTTCGTTTTTCGTTTGGTTTTACTCGTTTTGCATCAGAAACATATAAAATACGATCTTTGGGATTTTCTTCGCATTTTGGTGCGTTTTTGAGTGTTTTTGATCGTTTTGCAGCTCAGATTTGACTAAAAATGATGAGTATTTACACACTCATCAGTGCCTATATCTTTTTTAAAGACTATCACATATGTTCTTGGACGGACTTTTCACTATGTTGATAAAATCCTTCCATTCAGGTGTACGCTTTAATGATTGTTTTTATCTCCTTCATAGGCATCCGAATACCTTTCTACAATCTGCTCAAATTAAAGCAAACATAACAATATGCCAAAAACTACACTAATTGGTATGGCTTGTGTATATATTTACTTAAACTTCCAAACTACCATACACTTTTCATTTGTGTATACTGAACAAAGACCCGATGAAACGAATAACGGAATACTTGCATAGCGGTCATACCGACAGTTTTCCCTTCATTCAAAAAAGAAGCTTAAACTTTCTTCAGCTTCAACCTGATCACACATGTTACCATTTGAAGCTCGATTTGGGTCACATCTCAACAATGCACACTTATAAGCTGCAAGAACCTGAAATCATCATCACATATTTATTTACTATATACAAACCAACTTTATACAAATGCAATGAATCCTATTCAAATAGAATCCAAACCAATGGTGTACGAAAAGGTTTTGTATTATTTGTATCACAGTCTTAGTCCAACAAAAGTTGTATTAATAACCATCTACAAATCCATTGGAGCTCGGTGGGGGGTGGGGGTTGTTCACATAAGTTATAATTGCAAAACGTCTTATAAGAAGCTTGTGTCGGCTACTATATACCGATGTAAAGATACATATAATGTCATGAGAGGTCACGATATAGCGATGTAAAGATATAACCATGAGTTTTCGCTAAACTATTTTATTACATATTAGAGTTAAAATACACAACACATCACATATAATAAGTAAACGTAACCTGCTTTGATGCTGAGTAATACCTGATTGGTAGAGTTTAAAACCAATGCAAAACACATGCTTATATTAGCTTCCAGTTTTATTTACGCTATTATTACTTAATTATGTATCCCTACCTAACCATATGCGCCACTTGCAGACACATACCTACTCAGGAGAAATAATCAGTCCCGTTACGCCACTTGTGGAGCTCGTCTCTTGCATTCTTATCTTTCTTTCCTTTTCATCATTAATTTTTTGTAGTATCATTCTTATTTTTGCTTTTATCACCCTTTGTTCTTCATGTAACAAAATAATGATAATACGAATTAGAATAAAATAATAGAAAATACATTAATTTGCTTCTATCATCATTTGGTTTTCTGATTTTATAAAATTTAATGAAGCTGGTAAAATGAACGGGTTGGATAATGGACACTTTACCAGTTTCACTAAATTTTGTAAAATCAGAAAAACCAAGTAGTTCTTTGCTAATGAAAACATATGGATCTAGAGCCTCAGTTTTCATGAGTTTTTCAAGCCAGTTTAGAGCATTCCGAGATGGAGGTCTTCTGTTCATCTCTATATCTTAAAGAATGATATGTCAATTATGAAATGACAATATATTTAGGTTTGTTATATTATATATGATCCCAGTTCAACTTGCATTCGAACATTGAAAGTTCATGTTAGCTATTGCTAAAAACAAAATCGACTTTTATAGGAAATACTCAAATAGAATAACGCATTACTAACGTTGCTTGTACTCATGCTTACTTTTGATATAACATCTATGTTTAAACTTGAAACTGAAAACTTATGATCATAATTCAAACATACATGTTGACTGTAATTAGGAAATTCTACTTGTGGATAAAAGAGATGATTTAATACCTTTAAAAGATTATTACTTTAATGTCCCATAAAGGTCTCATCCACCACATCATCATTGTTGAAAAAATGGATTAGATTATGTTCCCAAGAATCATTCCTAAATTGCATGTCCATAACGTCCTACAAGTCAACTTTTTCAAGTGAGATTAAACACATACATCAAAGTTGCTTGAATCCTTATATTCATAAAAAAGTGAACACCTAATCAAGATACGAAGTAATCAAAATGGACATAAAAATTCATAGCAAAAATTGCATAGTAAACTACAATTAAAAAAAATACCTCGTGATTTGCAATGGAAAACGATGATTAGGTGAATTACCATGTGATCATTGTATTTATCATATTTTGGGATTAATTGTGATATTTTGATGAAAATTAGCTTGTTGACATAGACTTCCCCCAGATTAATTTAGCCAAAAAACTTTTGTTGAATTAAGCTTTTGATGTGATTTGAGGATTGATGATGGCAACGATTAATGTTTGATTCCCACAAATCATTGTAACCGATTATTGTTTGATTTACAAAAAAGTTATCGGGGATCCTGGTCCACTAATTTGGGGGAAATTGATTTTAGGGTATTAATTTGGGTAAAAATGATTTGGGGAAAACGATTTTGGAGGAGTGAGAGAGGAAGTGAATGAGGTGGAGAACTGTTTTTTTTTTAGAAATTATTTGGGGGTTTTCTTGTTGGTGATAATTGTGTATGTTTGATCTTCTGGGTATAGAAGATGTGTGTGTTAAGTTGTTTGCATTAATTAAATAGGCAACAATATATATGGCCCATTGGATCACTTTTATTTTCAGGTGTTATTATCCTAGAGTTTTGGGCAAGGGTTTCATTAGGGAAAACTTGTTTTATACAGTGGGAGATTTTCGTTTCACATGTGCAGGGGCAAAATCGAGATTGACCGAAAGTTCAGTTTTTCACAAATTCACAATTCCCTTTTGACCATTTCTCTTTTATAAGTAGTAAAGATAAAAGATATAAAAGATACTTTCTGAAACTTTTTACGATAATTGTATAAAACCAAACTTACCATCTTTTGTTATGGTACATAAAAGATGAAAAACAATTGTCAAATGGTAACAACCAAGCAGTTCAACAACATATTTTTCTTCTCATGTTTATTCTGCAACACTTAGGATGCGTTTAGTTGGGGGAAAACACCCTTGTTTTCCACAAAATGTTTTGTGGAAAACAAGGTAAACAGAGATCGCGTTCACATAAACGTTTTCTAACAAAATATTTTGCAAAACACAAAATCACATATCTTCTAACTTAACAAGGAAAACTACAAAACAAATTTTAGTTGTTTTTCTTGTTTTCCCTTATAACCCACAACCCTCCCTCCCCTTCTTGAAAATAGAAAATACTTTTATCAACTAAACGCGTTTTCCATATTTTCAAGTATTTTGTCGAGATAAATTTCCCTTTCAAATTTTTACAAAACTAAAGATAGAAAACAAGAGATTTTTTTCTCCAACTAAACGCACTCTTAAATTTGCAGTTTGCTCCGTTTCAATCTGTGAAATAAACCTAAAATCAATATACTTAATTTTCAATTTAATAATGTGCGAAGAATTAAAATGTTCACTATAGTAGTATAATTTGTTGCAATGTCTCATTAGCTATGTGTTGCTTGCACTTGTTTTCAGTCCTCGATCTCATTAACCGCCTATTAATAAAATCATATTCGATTTTCAAAAGAGAACAAGAAACATTCAACCAAAAGCATAGTGATATTTAGCGGAGTTACAATGAAAAGCACTTAAACATACATGTAAAAGCTTATTTAATTTGGTGATTGTAACTCAGAATTTGCTGCAACCTTCAAAAAGCTGCATATGACAAACTTGCATAAGTTCCTCAATATCCCCTCTCCGTGCTAGTTCTTTCACATATGTCATGAGCGGCTGGTACACGGTATAACTTGATTTCTGAATATATAAAACAATATTAGTTATCCACTAGATATGTTACATATGAAAACTAGTTTAGGGTAGATGACATACCACCTCATTCTGTTCCTCGCCATGTTTATAAGCACATTTATAGGCTTTCTTCGTCAACGAAGAAATTTTTTCAAGTTTCCTCTCCATACATTTGATTTTCGTTCTCAAATGATCCAACTCGTGAATAACTTGGCCCTTTCTAATGGTGTGAGCTTTCTCTAGTTGGTTTGACACAATCTAGTATGAGTGGTATATAAACATGGATTAATTAGGATTATATAATACGATGGACCGATATGGATGAGCTGTAAAGAGGTATAGACCCAATTACCTTCAATTGATGTTGTCTGTATTGTTTGTCAGGCTTTGGTTTCAGCCATATTGAAAACCTTCCCAGAGGATCAGGGTCAGGCACTGTGTACATTTCTATTGTATCGTTGACATTTCTAATTTCATGATATAATTTTGCTTCCTCTGCCCGGTTATTGTTGCCATGTTGGATCCTGTGTACGAGACTCTCCATCTTCCAACAAAAAGATGAAACAAATGGTTTGTTAAAAACTATGACGAGTGCAAGGAAAAAAAGAAATTTGTCTACAGCTTATCGATAAGTACCACATAGTTAAGCTCTTGTGCCCCATCAGTTGGCATTTTATCCGCTTCCTTATAAATTAGAAGTTCTTCCTGAACCTGTTTCGAATATTCCAAGTCATCCTCCCTTTGTTGAGCCTATTATGGCAACGTTTCTTGTCGGTACCTATATCAATCTGAAAAAAATAATAATAAAATAAAATAAAATGAATCCCAGTATATACTAGTAATATCTAAGCTTCTTTTAAAATCGTAATCGGATAAAAGAAAATGAGATCAAGCAGCTTACAGGTTTACTTGTGCTCCAATATGTATCTTTTTTTGACACACGGAAGAAACCGATATCAGTTCTTGGAACTGATGTCATCGTTAATTCGTGATCCACTGCTACTAATTCGTGATCCACTTCTTCTAGATCTTTTTCAACATTTTTGATGTGTTGTTTCTCCCACTCCCTTCGCTTATCACTGCTCGAAAACCACTTTATAACGTTGATTTTGCGAATTTCATCTTTCTGTTTTACATTTAAATTTTGAAACAACAAAGAAGCACATGTCAGTCATATTGCCTAACGTAGTTACAAGAACAACTAAGGGGTTGTATATAGGTTCAGTTATTTAGAACAACAAGATATGTAGTAGTTCACATTGCATCTACGTGTTCAATTTGCGGATTTTATGAGCATCTATTGCTTATAAATATGTATGAACATTACAATCTACGTACACTTACCTTGCACTTATCAATATCTTGAATGATAATAGACTCGTAAAAACTGAGAACGTGATATAGCTTTTCGGCGATATCCTTTTTGACCTGCTTCCTTGGAGAAGCGACATTATACACATCAATTAGGTGTTTAGTGTGTTTACTATTTGATATCTCAGGCTCGTTCGGACGTTCCTTTGGTTCTTCCATCTGATTCTATGATACATAAAATAAATCATATACCGTACTAACAAAAAACAGTAGAAAGCTACAAACAAAAATAATAAATTATTTCTTTAAGATCTTATAGCTGCTAGGTGACACTTGTTGGTTGTTATTTGTATAACGGTCCCAGATTAGGGTTAAGATAATCAATAAAGGTACCGGATATTCACTTGAAATCGTGGTATCACTTTCCAATAGAAACTATTCGACCCTATGCGGGTTACACGAATATCTCTATGGGATAAGACCAAGTGATGTTCTTTCTTTAGGCACAAACCAAGAACCAGATGCGTATAGAAGTGTTTAGGGTTTTGTGTTTAGTATATCGTATGATAACTTCTCCCCATGCAGAATGATATGATCTCTATTTATAATAGAGAATACTCAAAACCCTAGCCCATGGTATTATGTATAATTAACGGCCCATTAATGATAACATAATAATTTCCATAATAATAGGTATATGTGGTTATCAGTGGAAACATTATCACTAGCAGTGGTAATGTTATCACTAGCAGTGGTAACAATAACCCTTGCAGTGGTAATGTTAACACATCAGTGGAAACATTAACCCTTGCAGTGGTAACATTAACACATCAGTGGAAACACACTAACAGCAGAATCTACTATCAGTAGAATCAAAACATAACCACTATTGAGTCAGGGGATTCAGTGACCAAATGGGTGTATACTCCATACCTCCAAACCCATTACCAGGTGTGAATTGATCCCTCAAGTGCACTAAATTTTCCAACAATCCTCCCCAAATTTAGTTCACTACTTTTGCATGAAAATCAAACACAAACCAAAACAAGTGCATAAATGAAAATATCCTGAGGATTGAATTTCCACATTAGTACATATACTTTCAAATATTCGAGAATCAGGGTGTTCTAAGAATTGAACCCTTCAACCCATTTGAATACCTGATGATAAATACACACAAGTTTTCAAACACTAAAATACTCCTGACACTATACAAGCCATGTGTCCATATCCAATTCATAAATGTTGTAAAAGCTAAAAGTTCAAAGCTTCCTGAAGCGGCAAAATTTCAACATTCACATAGGTGGTTCATCTTTAATTCATGCTCCTGCTTAGCACTTTTTCAAAGAAAATTAACCATTAAGAAGTGAAGACTTCATCCTCCTTTCAGCAGGTAACAAGCACAACCTTGGGATGTTTGTAATACATGTGCTTCAGTCTACTAAATGATCAGCTTTCCACATTGAACTCAGCTTCCAAGTTTCCTTAGAAGGGAGTTGGGTATCCTTGCATTCAGTGACTAAGTTGGACTTAAACCCATCCCTTTAGCAGACTTCAAAACCAAGTCTCTAGCCAAACCCTTCGTCAAGTGATCAACTAAGTTTTGTTGAGATCTAACAAACTCTATAGACACCACCCCATTCATGATAAGCTCACGAATCATGCTATGCCTGACACCTAAGTGTCTAGACTTCCCATTGTACATCTGGCTATAAGCCTTTGCCAATGTAGCAGCACTATCACATCGGATAGAAATAGGTGCTATAGGTTTAGGCCACAATGGAATCTCAAGAAGCAAGTTTTTCAACCATTCAGCTTCTTTGCCAGCAGCAGCTAAAGCCACAAATTTAGATTCCATGGTTGAACTGGTAATGCAAGTTTGTTTCTTGGATGCCCAAGAAATTGCACCTCCACCAAGTAGGAATACCCAGCCACTGGTAGACGAATTGTCTTCAGTGTTACTGATCCAACTTGCATCAGTGTATCCTTCTAATACTGAAGGATAACCAGTATATGAGAGACTATAATCCATAGTTCTCTTCAAATACTTAAAGACCCTCTGAATTGCTTGCCAATGATGAGCACTAGGATTACTAGTATACCTGCTCAGTTTACCCACAACAAATGCAATATCAGGTCTTGTACAAGTCATGGCATACATCAAGCAGCCAATCACCTTAGAATACTCAAGTTGAGATACAGCTTTGCCAGTATTAAGCATTAGCTTCTCACTTGTATCCATAGGAGTACTCACTCGAGTACAATCAAAGTAATTAAATTTCTTTAACACCTTCTCAATGTAATGAGACTGTGAAATAGAAATTTTGTTACTTTCATGTTTAATCCTTATGCCAAGGATAACATCAGCCTCCCCCATATCTTTCATGGAGAACTTTGATGACAAAAATTCTTTTGTAAGATCAACTTGATTTTGGTCAGTGCCAAAGATCAACATGTCATCAACATATAGATAAATGATGACTCCTTTACCAGATTCATCAAATTTGCTATATACACATTTGTCAGATTGATTAAGTAAATAACCACTAGACAAAACCACTTCATCAAACTTTTGATGCCATTGCTTAGGTGCCTGTTTTAGTCCATAAAGAGACTTAATCAGTTTACACACCTTGTTTTCATTGCCAGGCATGATGAAGCCCTGAGGTTGGTTCATGTAAACCTCCTCATCTAAATCACCATTCAAGAAAGCTGTCTTCACATCCATCTGATGAATAATCAGATTGTGAATTGATGCCAAAGCAATTAGCAATCTTATGGTACTGATACGTGCCACTGGAGCATAAGTATCAAAGTAGTCTATTCCTGACTTTTGTTTAAATCCTTGAATAACTAATCTTGCCTTGAACTTTTCAACAGTTCCATCTACCTTCATTTTCTTTTTGAAAATCCATTTGCTACCTAAAGGTTTGCAACCAGGTGGTAGATCAGTCAACACATAAGTGTTATTGCCCATGATGGAGTCCATCTCATCATTAATTGCTTCTTTCCAGAAAGCAACATCCTGGGACTTCATTGCTTCTTCAAATGTTTTGGGATCATCCTCCACAATGAAGCAATAGGAGTATTGGTCAGAGACCTCACTCCTTGTACCTTCAATTAAGTATAATTGAAACTCAGGTCCAAATGATTTTGGAGTCCTCACCCTATTGCTCCTTCTGAGCTCAGGTTCAGGTTGTTGTTCCACAACCTCAGCAGGAACCTCATCAGCAGGAACCTCATCAGTAGGAACCTCTGAAACACCATTGTCATTGGTTCCATTTGGAATCCTTTGACTTGGTCTAGGAATAGATGAGAATCTATTCTCATCAAAGAGTGCATCCCTTGATTCAATTATTGAGTTAATTGAAACAGACTCATTAGGTTCTATAACATAAAACCTATATGCCTTGGAATGCTCAGCATATCCAAAAAAGATGCATTCAATGCCTCTTTCACCCAAAGTTTTCTGCTTTGGATCAGGGAGTCTTACAATAGCCCTACAACCCCATATCCTAAGATAATTAAGGTTAGGTTTCTTTTTAGTCCAAAGTTCATAAGGGGTAACTTTGTTCCTTTTGTTGGGAACCCTATTTAATAAATAGCAAGCTGTTAACATAGCTTCACCCCAGAACCCTTGACTCAGCCCTGAATAGGACAACATGGAATTAACCATCTCCTTCAGCACCCTGTTTTTCCTTTCAGAAATACCATTTTGCTGAGGAGTATAAGGGGCAGTCGTTTCATGGATTATACCAACAGACTGAAAATACAGAGTATCCATGTACTCACCTCCCCTATCAGTCCTTAATCTTTTGATCAAGGAACTTTGTTGCAATTCAACTTCAGTTTTAAATACTTTAAATTTATCTAATGCTTCATCTTTAGAATGTAATAAATAAACATGACAAAACCTAGAAGCATCATCAATAAAAGTCACAAAGTCTCCCCAAAGAGGGAGTTGCATGTAAATCACAAAGGTCACTGTGAATTAACTCCAAAACTTTAGTTTCGCATTTTACTCCTTGAAAAGGTTTCTTAGTTATCTTGTTCAACATACAAGTTTTACACTTTTCAATGTTCACATCAAAGGCTGGAATTAACCCATCCTTGGACATATCTTGCATTCTTTTAAAATGTACATGGCCAAGTCTTGCATGCCATAGGTTTGAATCATTAAGTTTAGATGAAGATATAAAAGCATAATCAATATTATCATGAACAATATTAAGTCTGAACATTTGATTACATAAATAACCAAAACCAATAAACACACCATTTTTAGATAAAACAAACTTATCAGATTCAATAACCTATTTATAACCACAATTATTTAAAACACTACTAGAAACCAAATTCTTTCTAATATCAGGAACATGTAAAACATTAAATAAAGAAACAATCTTTCCAGAACTAAACTTCAACTCAACACATCCTTTTCTATGCACCAGGGCAGTTGACTCGTTTCCCATGTGAAGAATAGAACCATCATTCATTGACTTGTAGGTCTTGAACCAGCTTCTATCTTTACACACATGAATTGTTGCTCCAGAGTCAACCCACCACGCAACATCATCATCCTGCACAAAGTAAATATAAGATATATATGTAACATAATAAATCTTAAAAGACTTATTAAACACATTCTGACCTTTCAGAGAATTGGTGTTACCATTCCCTCCACTTGTGCCTGATCCATTGGATTTGTTTCCAACTTTACCACCCTTGCAATCTTTTCTGAAGTGTCCAGGTTTCCCACACTTCCAACAAGTCACCTTAGGTTTCTTGTTAAGATCAGATTTGGTGTTATCTTGATGCTTACGCTTGCCCTTATTGTCATTGTACTTGGTGGAGTTGTTATGCTCCACCATATTGACAACTAATGGACCAGTAGCAGTGCTACTCTTTGGCTTGTCAATGTCTTGAGCTTTGAGTGAATCCTCAATGCGCAAGTGACTGCCCAACTCAACAAGAGTTAACTCCTCCTTCTTATGCTTAAGCATATGCTTGAACTCTTTCCAAGAAGGAGGTAGTTTATCGATGATACAAGAGACTGAAATAGCCTCATCCATGTTCATCTTGTGTTGTGTGAATCGACCAAGTATACTAAGAAGTTCATTGTATTGTTCCATGACAGGTCTAGAATCAACCATTTTGTAATTGTTAAAATTACTTACAAGGAACTTCTTACTTGATGCATCCTCAGCCATATACTTGGCTTCCAAGGAATCCCATAGTTCTTGAGAAGTTTCAACATTCTGATAAATATCAAATAGAGAATCAGACATACCATTGAGAATTAAACCTCTGCATATGTAGTCATCATTCTCCCACTTGCTCCTTGCCCTCATCTGATCCATAGTAGCATCATCTCCATGATCTTCTGGAATCTCAGTTGTGAGAACATACACCACATTCATACTTGACAATAAGAAGTGCATCTTCTTTTGCCATCTTCTGAAATCAACACCTTCAAACTTTTCCAACTTGGAAAAGTTAGCAGCCATTTGTCTCATAGCAGCAGCCATTGATTATCACTAATAGTTTCTATTGATTGTTGGTTGTTATTTGTATAACGGTTCCCAGATTAGGGTTAAGATAATCAATAAAGGTACCGGATATTCACTTGAAATCTTGGTATCACTTTCCAATAGAAACTATTCGACCCTATGCCTGGGTTACACGAATATCTCTATGGGATAAGACCAAGTGATGTTCTTGCTTTAGGCACAAACCAAGAACCAGATGCGTATAGAAGTGTTTAGGGTTTTGTGTTTAGTATATCATATGATAACTTCTCCCCATGCAGAATGATATGATCTCTATTTATAATAGAGAATACTCAAAACCCTAGCCCATGGTATTATATATAATTAACGGCCCATTAATGATAACATAATAATTTCCATAATAATAGGTATCTGTGGTTATCAGTGGAAACATTATCACTAGCAGTGGTAATGTTATCACTAGCAGTGGTAACAATAACCCTTGCAGTGGTAATGTTAACACATCAGTGGAAACATTAACCCTTGCAGTGGTAACATTAACACATCAGTGGAAACACACTAACAGCAGAATCTACTATCAGTAGAATCAAAACATAACCACTATTGAGTCAGGGGATTCAGTGACCAAATGGGTGTATACTCCATACCTCCAAACCCATTACCAGGTGTGAATTGATCCCTCAAGTGCACTAAATTTTCCAACAACACTAACCGTGATTTTGGAAAACTGTGTTTATCAATTATGAATGAAATAATTATGAGAATACAAGTTCGTTAGCTATACTTAAGGTTCAAAAAACAACCTTTAGTTTGCTTTATTAATAATACCTTGCACCCCACGGCAAAAAAGTCAACCCAGCTAGCTAATGTTCATAGCATAAACCACACCAGGCCAAAAATGGTGTTCATCCATGATTATCTTACTTATTGCTTTACCATCGTCCTTCTTAGCCCAAGCACATGTCCTCCATTCATTTGAAACAAACATTTGTTGTAAAGCATCCCTCGATTCATAAACACTTTGAATGGTCAAAAATGCTGTGGCGAATCTGTAACACCCCCAATTCATGGTTGCAGCGGAATTCGAACTGGGTGTTACTCGACGGCACAATAGTCACAATAATAGAAAATGAACTCCAATTGAGTCGTTTTAAAAGATTTATCATTCAAATTATATAAATATCAGAGATTACAAAATGAGGTCCCAATTGGTTCCATGTTTACACATCACATTAAGTGAGTTTTTGAATGATAATAAAATTTATAGCCCTCTTGAGTATCCGTGTCCTTCCGTGCCATCCTTGATCGTCATGAACCAGAAATACATGCTTGAGAGGTCAACACAAAGGTTGAGTGATATTCATAGAGTTTGTTTAATGTTTGAACACAATGTATTGGTAGTTAAATCGTTGAACACAATAATCGTAGTGTTTGTAGTTAAATCGTTTGAACACAATAATCGTAGTGTTTGTAGTTAAATCGTTTGAACACAATAATCGTAGTGTGAGCTATAGACTCACACTCATAGTTAGAAAACAGAGATGGGCTACGTTGTTATATGCCCGGAAAGGTTATTAATTCACTAAGCTTATGACACCAAAACGTTAACGTGTACCAATATCGATCGGCAGATTTATCCCGGTAGGTACTTTGCCGTCATACCTAATGTCTCAAATATTAATGCATTTGTTTGAACTTAGTCAAAACAAATGGGATTCGTCAATCCCAATAGGCCTATTCACAATATTCACGCTCACTTGCAAGTAACCCTCGCAAGTGATTAAATGGTTCATAATAAGGGATCTTGGTTTGGCAAGGATGTTACTTAGTGATAATAAAACATAGTCGAATAGCATACAGTAGAAAGCATTGTGTTCGAGTAGAAAAATAATAGCATGTATTCCCCCCAAGGGTTTGTAAAATAGTTAAACAATAGAAAGTGGGGCTATGAATTCACCTTGAGTTGGATGATGTATAATGAGAATGATGGATATGCCGTAAGAACTTCTACGAGCAACCTAGAATAATTGTTGTAACTTAGGTTTGAAATAATGTCTAAGGAAACATAAACACCCCAATATATGTCTTGCACTTAGTCCATGGTGTGGTATGATGTATAGTGTAAGTCTTTGAAAGAAATGATTCATGAAACATGTATGTTTATATATCGTTTACTACCGTTCGGGCCGACATAATTCAGAAGTCATGTAGTAAACGTTCGAGGAGCCAGGACACTTTAATTCGTAAATCCACAACTCATCTCGACGGCTTACATAATGAACTCCTCACATGAGGCTCCCTACTATTGTAGTAGTTGATAACATATATAGATATAAGTTTTGATTCGAAAAGTTACATGTCCGATATTTGAGTAGACTTAGGAAAGTTTAGTATTACATGAAGATTGTTTTTAGGGTAAGTTTCATAAGTCTTGTATGACCATTTTTCTTTGTAATATCTCATGGTTCCTTTTAGGGGAAGTAGATCCAAATTGCTTGTTCAAGATGTCGCCAATTCCTTGTTTCATGTTTTCGCCTAAGTAAGTTTGTATGGTCATTAAGTCATGGCCTAGCCATGACCTTTGGTCCTTGTTCCAAGGTCATGAGACACAACCTTGGCTCTAGCCATAGTGGTGGTCTTGATTATAGGTCATAAGACCTCTTGTTCCTTTTAAACCATAACCTATATGTAATGACTTTGGCCTAAAAATGGGCTGTTTAGAAATTGAAGAATTTATCACTAGGAAAGCATTTTCAGGGCTTGAGCTTCTTTTATCCTGAATGAAAACGGCGTTCCGGACAACTTTCGTGTTTTAACTTTTTGATGAATCGGACCAGAAGGGTGACTTTCGAAAAGTCAGAATGCAAAACAATGTGGTTTAGGCAGTTTCGCCGAAAATCTTTGGTAATTTCAAATAGGCGTAACTTTTGACTCGTATACTCGTTTTAGGTGGTTCAAATTGCTATGGTTTCCTTGTTAAATACTCTACTGTAATAATTAATGATCCAAGATCATAATTTTACCATTTTGATAAGGTGTTACCAACAAAGTCACTAGTTTACTTGTTTTATTAACTTGTCTTATCAATCATGTACAATAACTTGTTTTACTCACTTTTATACATCATGGACATTATAACAAGACAATATATAGCATGAATGATATGTAAATAGCATGATAATGATATTTAACAAGAAGCAAGTTAGGGTTTGGCTTACAACTTGTGGCTTTCAACAAAGAAAGGAAAGTAACTAGTAAGGATATGACTTTGATAGACTTGCTTCAACCCACTTCACTTCATGCAATCTTTCTACTCTTGTAATCTTGAAAGATGGATGATGAAGGTTGAGGTGACTTGAGTGGATTCAAACTCAAGGGAAATCACCAAGTATATGAGGTTATGGAAGTGTTTGATGAATGATAACCTAACTAGAGTTTCTACCTTGAACTTGCACTTGAATCTTGCATAATACTTGGAAGAAATTTTGCTAGGGTTATGGTGTTGGTGTGGTGTGATGATGAACGAAATAGGAGGGGGAGGGGGGTATTTATATGGTTTTTGAGGAGGTTACAAAGCATTTAGGATATTTATCTAACCTTGGAGGCCAAGTTCTACACTTGTTAACATCTAATGGCTCTAAGCATGAGATTATGCCACCTATGGGATGACTCCCCCCTCCCTATGGCGGTTTGAAAGACTTAGGGAGCAAGTGTTGGTCCTTGGATGATATTATCCTAAGTATGTAGCTAGTTTTGACTCCGTAAGTTGCTAACCGTAAGTTGTTAAGTCACGAAACGTAAAACCGGGTATCGTAAAAATACGAAACTTGGAAGAATGGTTAAACTTGTCAAAATACTTCATAATAAAATATAAAATGAGTGGTAGGTTCCATTGGGGTGCTAAAACCCTGCTAAAACTGGAAACACGGGTCTAAAACGCGTAATACGTAAAATGTACGAATATTGCGTAAAATTGAGAAAAGTAAAATGTTACTTTTCTAATAGGATAAAAATGATTTAAAATGACTTATAATGTCTAGACTGGGCTCAGTCTAGTGTCGGTTGGTATTAAATGTCTTTTAGACATCAAACCGTAAGTCTAAAAATCACGAAATGACTTATAAAATCAAGGAATGATTTTTGGTCAAAGGAGGAGGGAAAAATATGTTGACTTTTTCTAATAAGTTGAAAACTTAAATCATCTTAGAAATGCGGTGCAGGTATAGGCTAAGGTTACGGCTGAGTAAAAACGCTTAAAACTGAAAATTCCAGTTTTTCACGGCCGAGGTTTATTTTGGTCATGTTTTTCTCAGTCATGATTTATTCTCAAATAAATCATGAGTGTGTCAAACATTTTTCTGATACGGGGAAAATTAACGCGATCGAATTTCGTTGTACGTAGAATTTTTTAATGACGTTTTACCCTAAAACGTGTAATTCCGTGTAATTCCTTAATAACTTTCACGAAAATGAGCTTATGAAGGTCAAACTTTTAATTTGTCATGGAAATGATTTATCACTCGAGCCCAAGAAATAAAAATCAAATTTCGGGAAAAATGAATATTAAAAGTGAATAGTGAAATTTTCCGGGAAAAGTAATTGTCCTGAAAATGCGAATTGTTACTGTCTCTACCCCTTACGGGGAACTTCGTCCCGAAGTTCTATGTGTGTTATACGTTGGAGTGGTGTCGATGCAGAGGTGTGGTTACTTATGAGGACTAAAGTCTGGGATTACCGGTGATGTAATTTGATTTGTCATTTCAGTGTATGGTGTAGGATGAGGCTTACTTTTATGTAGGAAAGGTATGGTAATAGTCGAATATCAAAGGAAATTGATATAGCAGTCGAATATTAATAGGAATTGATATATTAGTTGCAATCATAGCCTAGTTGGTAATCTATTGTTGTACCTAGTATTTATTGACTTCGTACTTATGTTATTTCGGATACAAATAAGCCCACTTATTTATAATTCTTTATTTACATAGAGAGGCATCCCAAACAATGTAAGTAAAGGAATATAAACTTATGGTTCGGTGATTTACAATTTCTTTATTTAAATGAAAAGGCATCCCAATCCATTTAAATAATTATAAATCATCCTACTAAAGAATTCCCAACACAACATTCATACTTAGCCGATGAGTTACAAGGAAGTGTATTACGAGATGATACTGGTGTTCCAAAAGTACAAGATGAATATTCAATCTTGTAAAGCTGATGAGCGTGCTTGTGGTGTAACTAAGGATGATTTGAGCTTTTAAAAGTGCATCAAGATCTGTTAATGAGCTTGTGTTTGTAACGGTTGTGAAGATAATGATGTGAT